>CM042833.1:0-1250000 GCA_009982885.2 Hyles vespertilio | reverse complement strand
TAATAAGATTAATAAATATAGAGAATAAGAAAGGAGAAAGTATACCGCCTTGAGGAACGCCAGAGTGCAGGTCACGCCAATTTGACGAAGAGTCATCATGACGAACCGATTGCTGACGTCCCTGAAGATAGGATGAGAGCCATTCCAGGGCCTCGGACGAGATCATAAAGTGGGTGAGGATGGATAATAGGATATCGTGACTGACGGTATTAAAAGCATCAGAGAAGTCTACCAATGCCAACACGGTAACCTTAGAGTTCTCCATACCCTGTCTAATATCGCCAGTCACTTTAAGGAGCGCGGAAACAGTGCTGTGCCCAGGTTTAAAACCAGACTGAAGAGGATTTAAAAGGTTGTTCCGATGAACGAACCTGGACAGCTGCTTGTGTGCACAAGCCTCCAGCACTTTGGACAGGAAAGGCAATATGGAAATGGGACGGAAATGGTTGGCAATAGATGGATTGGGGATTTTGGGAAGAGGAATGACATGTGCTTTCCGCCAAGAAGACGGAAAAATGCCTGACTCAAAGGAAGCATTAATGATATGGGCAATGGAAGGAAGAAGCAGGTCGAGTAAAGGAATTACCATGCAGCGGCTGATATTGTCGCAGCCCATGGCATTAGATTTGATAGATAGGATTATCTTTCTGATCTCATCCGTAGCAACTGGAGAAAAATGGAAAGGATCGATATTGGGATACGGAAGACTGTTAAGGAATGCCAGGGTGCGTTGTTTGATTTGGTGATCAAGGGCAGTGACTGTAGTGAAATGTTTGTTAACGTCATCTAAACTGATCGCCCTAGGAAATTCAAAATTTTTCCCCTTGCCGATACCTAGCGTGTTGAGAAACTGCCAGATATTAGAAGGGGTGGAAGCGGAAATATTTTTTAGAATGTGACGGCGTTTCGCGTTGCGTATCATCTGGTTACACCGATTTCTCCCAATTTTAAATAAGCTCCAATTAGCCTCCGTACGGTCCTTCTTATATTTACGATAGGCGCGGTCCCTACGTCTCATCCCCATCCGAACAACACAAGTCATCCAAGGCGCTGGTGGACGTTTCAATTTAATGCGCCTGATGGGAGCGTGTACGTCATACAGTGCGAGTACCTTACTTGTGAGTATGTACCTTTTCATCGACTGTAGACGCAGCCAACAGGTCATCCCACTTCAACTTGCCAGCAGCCTCAGATAACTCTTCCATATCCAAACGAGCAAAACAACGCCTGTAGAATACCTTAGGTGGAGGTTTATAAGGTTTCAAGGCATAGGACATGAAAAGGAGGTCATGGCGAGAAAATCCGGGAGCCGGATACTGGCCATGACAGGAGACAAGGTTAGGAGCAGAGGTAAGGATAAGGTCAAGCCAAGTATCATCCGCATTGTTGTTGTTGTGACTGGCTTGTAAAGGCAGGACGTACAGGCTGGCGGACTGAAGGATATTAAGGAGTCTACGGGAACGAGAGGAATTTTGGGCAAGGAGATCGGTATTGAAATCTCCCATGATAATTTGATGTGCATACTCTGATCCTACAGATTCCAGAATCGTATCGAGACTGGAGAAGTAATCTACAGAAGGGGGACAATAGACAACTCCAATTAAGGTTTTCTCTCCCTTGACCCAAACCTCGAGAAAGAGATACTCTGCCGAGGCCGAGTAAAGGGGGGGGGGGGGGTGAGGACGCTACAATATTGTAAGAAAAGTTACTGCGGAGATATATAGCAACTCCTCCTCCCCTCATATTGACTCGGTCATTCCTAATTAAAATAAAATCTCTAAGAGGATAAGAAGTAGATAGAAGATGAGGTTTGAGCCAGCTCTCAGAAATCAGGACGCAATGCACGTTCGTATCAGTGAAGGTCATAGTTAGATCGCTATAATGACTTGGAATACTTTGGGCGTTTATATGACACACGTTGAACGTATCACATTGGTTGAAGAATTTTTGTCGTACAAAGTCCCCAAGTCCATCATGTAACGAACTAAAACTATCATCATCGGACGAAGTGGAAGAATCAACAGCAGAGTAAAAAGAATCACTTTCGGAAGACATAGTGCTATACGTATTTAAAAAAATATATACATAAAATAAATATAAATATGTGTACAAATAAATAAAATAACAATAAAAACAAAACAAAATTAAAAAGTGTGGTGCAACAATCTGATTCTGCACCACCCGCCGGCCAAAAAACACACTACAAAAAAAATAACTGTTATTAAATGTACTCATATAAAATCAAAACGAAAGAAAAGGAGACAAAAAAATGGCAATTGTTTTTGAACATATACATTGTGTCACCGCATAAACGTCAGATTGACAACGAAATGTAAACAGTTTTTTTTTATAAATCAGTACTCAGTCTGTGAAGTGCATAGACAGGCGAAGTGTGAGTAAATGAAACTGTTATGCGGGTACACTTACAACAAAACAATAACATAACATTGTGTTTAAATAATACGTTCAGTGTAAAAACAAAATACTAATATGAATATACTTTTAACAAAATGAAACCAATAAGGACTATAAAAAACAATAAGTGTAAATACCGTAACAAGTGAAATAACAGTCGCAGTAAACAAGAAATTAACGTTGTTTTGTAAACGGAGCGACCGCCGTCTTGCCGCTTCTAGCCACGGAAGAAGTTTCCATTGACCGTGGATACTTCTCAATCAATAGATTGAGTTCCTCCATAGCTGTGATCTTAATACGGCTACCTTCAGGGGATTTTATGAAGATCGTACCATCCTGAGTCCAACATAATCTCATACCGAAGTGCTGACGAGCTTTTGCAAAAACCCGCTGTCTTGATTTCGTCAGGAACTCCTTGATTGTGATGGGTGTGCCCTTCAGCTTCGCCTTAGATCTCCATATTGAAGCACGGTGTTCAGCTCCAGAAAACCATACAAGGATAGGGCGATTGTGATCCTTGGTGAAAGGCCCTATTCTGTGGCATGTCGTAATGTTGGCCGCAGACAAATCCTTTAGGCCCAAAGAATTATTGACGGCACCCAGAACAACAGCAGTGCAATCTTCTTTTGCGTCTTCTGTTATGCCCAGGAACAGGAGCGCCTTTCGCCGATGACGAGTTTCGATATGATCGACCATACGAGTACATATATACCTATATTATTTGCCTCATTCTAGCGACCACTGTACATAATGGTGAAACCTATTTAAAGGGAATAGTATT
This sequence comes from Hyles vespertilio, assembly GCA_009982885.2. Taxonomy (NCBI): domain Eukaryota; kingdom Metazoa; phylum Arthropoda; class Insecta; order Lepidoptera; family Sphingidae; genus Hyles; species Hyles vespertilio. The sequence goes on along the minus strand of CM042833.1, from coordinate 1,246,804 downwards.
TATTTACTATCGGTTACGATCAGGCCGGCATAATTGTGTCTACTGAATATTCTATTAGCTCTACGACTTTATGTCATGTAGACAGACATTATGTCGGATAATACGGCGCGATGTCCGATTTTGTCAACCTATATCCGATAGAGTGACAACATGATAAAACTCAAGTCATATATTAGTTTATTTGTATTTATCTAAGTATTCGTGTATTAGTATATATTTTATTATTTCCGCATTATCCTCTAGATTTTCTTTATTGTGTACCGCCACCTTCTTCTGATACTATCCATATAAAGGTTGTCTGGAAGAGATCGCTCTAAGCGATAAGGCCGCCCATTGTAATACCATGAGTCTTATATTTAATTTGTCTGATTTTGTGTGTTTTTGTATTTGCTTTACAATAAAGAGTTTTGTATTGTATTGTATTGTATTTTCATTGTCGGCAGCCCCAGGATGGTATCAAAACTTGCTTTAAGCGATATGACCGCTCATGAACAGTGCTTGGGACAAACTACCGTCTGTTTCCTGTAATGGTATCACTGTACCATATAGTGACACGGTTAAGAATCTTGGCCTTTATATGGACAAGTGTTTCACCTGGGGTCCGGAGCTTCGGGAACTTAGCCGTAAGATTTTTGCCTCCGCTGGGTATTTGCGAAGGTAACACCATTTTCTTCCCATTACAACGAAGATTTCCCTTGCACAAACTTTCCTACTCCCCGTCCTTGATTATGCCGATGTCAGCTATCTTGATCTCACCCAGAAACAACTTAATAAACTTGAGCGTCCTCAAAATTTCTGCATTAGATTTATATTAGGTCTTCGCAAATATGATCATGTTTTCGTGCTAAGCTCAAGTGGTTACCCATACGACTTCGTCGGAATGCTCATATTCTAAATTTTCTTTACAATATCTTGTTTAATCCTCTCACTCATCCATAGCTTAAAGAACGTTTTCTATGTCTCCATGACACACTTCATATTCGAAGTCCTTGAGGTCGACGGAGAATCTGAAGTTGAGAATGCCAGTGCACACCACGGAGTTCATGGATCAGTCGTTGACATTCCAGGCTATTCGACTGTGGAATGCACTACCATTTAAAGTGAGACAGGCTCGAACACTAAGGTCGTGGCAAGCGGTGCTCTCTTTCTGTGAGCGAGTTATCTCACAGAAAGAGAGCACCGAAAGGGTTCGCGATAGAACCGATCCATCCCGTCGGCAAAAATATCGGAGAAGGTGGCGCCAGTTTAATGGCGATAATTAGACCTGGCGCCCTGCCCTGTGGCAAGGGGGCGAAAAGAATTCCACCACGGTGTTCCCTGCCTGTCGTAGAAGGCGACTAAACGGGACCACTGGGATTATTGGGTGCTTATGGGGGGCACCGTCACCTTTAAAGTAATCCTAAGGCGAACGCCCGAACAGGGCTAATGGGGACGCGTACGTGTCGCCCTGTTATGGACGGAGGGGGGACTATAGGTCTCCGAACTGCATAGGTTGACTGCGGAATAGTACCAGGCGAATCACGCTAGCAGAGACCGCAGTCATCCTAATATGCGCGAAGAGGGCCATCGAGGGGTTTTGGTCGGTATGCCGGCATAGGATATTAGCGTTAGGGACCCAGCTTGGCATTAACATCTCAAAGCCGGGCTGAAAGGCCGGTGACCCCGACACATCCTTCCCACATCCCTTCCCCGGGGCTGTGGGGAGAGGACCATAACCAGTTTTTGCACTCGTTAAAAAAAAAGGCTCGAACACTAACTACATTCAAAAAATGGTCAAGTACCACTACCTATCTCTTTGAACAGCCAATATGTTGTCTAATTTCCTGCATTTGAACCTAAAGCTAATTTATAGTATATTTATTTATATAATAATATATATATATATATATACCGGGTATATCAAGACTGCTACCGAAACGAAGCTGGGTGGTGGTTTTAGTGACTACAAACACAATGCAACTAAAATTTTCGCGTCTGTTATAGGTATTTTACGTCCACAGATGCGTCCGCCTCGAATCCGATTGTTGTCGGTTTTTGTGGCACGGATCAAAGGGTTTTGTTGCGAACGTCCGACTTCTGTCCACAAGCCTTCGCTTTTTTTACCATCGCACCACACTTTACCGCAGTAGAGTTCATTCGAGGGGGTTAACGTCACTCGCGTCCGTAGGCTTTGACCCTAGATTCCCTACACTTGACCCCTGGGTAGTGCCAAATGAGTGATACAGTTCGTGGTGGTAGGACTTAAGTGTCCGCCCGGGTAGCGACCACCGTCCACGAGGAGTAAAGGCCGTCATAGTGATCTCCATAAGGGGATCGCGTTCCGGGATCAGCTCATGGTTTTCCGGTTTTTTCGAGGGGCTTGAGTCCAGGCATGAGGTTGTACCGTGTGGGTATTTTCGGTCGTTTGTCGAAAGGAGGAATGTTGATCCGCCGGCCAGGGAGACCCGTAGAAACGGTTGACCGCTGGCCGCCCGCGGTATATGTACTATACAGGCAGTGTGAGCAGTGTCTGAGAACCACGGTCTTCGACGCGGGAATTAGCCGCAAAGAGATTTGCCAGCAAGGCAGCCTTCTCTTGCGGCTTGTGGGCCAGCGACCCTTCTGGGTACCTCAGCGGTGGCATAACACGTAACAGATGCACAAATCACCTCCTTTATACGTCGCGTTGGCGGACGCAACCGAATACGACGTCGTGTATAGTAGGCATTACAAAGACATAAATGCTCAGTCATTTGCTCGGGACGAGGCTTATCTTATTTTTTTCAAAGTATATAGGTAATCCGATTCCAAACCAAACAAATAATTCAACACTCTCGTGCGACGTGCGTACTGAATGAAATATCAATTAAGAGTCTCAAACATTGATTTAAAAACTAAGGATAGGCCCTTCAGTACGTTGGGTACGTCAAAAAGACGCCTGTGAACATCGCGCCATCTGTTAGATTTTCATGTAACTACGTAGTGTGCTAAAGGATCCGACCATCGACGTAACTTTGTTACGTCGTAGTTATTTAAACGTTGAATTATAAAAATTTGATTTGATTTCTGTGTATATCCATAAATCAGGAAAAATATTTTTCAACATTAAATATGTTGTATATTAGTTATGTAAAATAATATGTGAAATAAAGTGTGCAAATTGATAACAGAAAAAACATCATATTAAAGAATTAAAATAAAATGAATAAAAAATAATAAATCTGAAAATTTGTAACGTCTTAGTAGGCCTTTTTATTAAATGGAACACATTTTAATTTGCATTATAGGTAGTTTTAGTAGTATAATTTGCTACGGATTAAAATATGTAAATCAAGTGGTAAATATGTCAAATAATTACACGGCATCAGTTCTACTATAGCTTAGGTCTACGCATTCCTTAATATGCGCCGCTACAAAGTACAAAGTTATGTCGTGCAGAATACATACGCCGAATGATTTGATGGCGGCCATGAAATTGTTTTTCAATAATGCTAAAATAAATTATATACTGACTTAAAGTAATATAATATTTATTTTTCCGTGATAAGAAATATTATCTTTATTTTTTGTGAATGTTCGATCATATTTATTGCACCCACGCACGATACAATTGGGCATTTTTACGACGACTTACAGACCGGTGCGCTGTGACGTCACAACCGCTGCACTGGTCTGCAGACCACTTTCGTGACAACACTTTTCGCGCTCTCCGCCCCGTCCATATATTTTACGTCAATGGTCTCAAAATTCAAAAATCGCAAAGAACGCGTTTGCGTCGAATTAGTGCAAGTTACAATATGCACCAACCGGGGCGACGGCCTTGAGGTGGTGTTTGGTCGACGCACGGCGCATCGACGCTTTGACTTTTGCCGACGACGCTTGAAACATAGAGGTAATCCTTATTTCGGTTACCGGTATGATACCGGTTAAATTCTAGGAATCTAATAAAATCGGCGTATAGGGGTTACCTTTAAAAATACCGGTATTTTATTGGTATTTCCGGAACCGTTTTCGGTCCCTGCACGGAAATTATTTGTCTCGGGGTTGAAACCGAACCCGCGGTCTCTCATTTCACAGGCGGTCCTTACCAACTGCGCCACGGAGGCCGTCGGTGACTCATATGGGCTGGTTAGTTGTCATTAATGACCACTAAAATAGTTAACTGACCTTGTAATGTAAACCGTAATGACCTTGATAGGCAAGGCTGGAAGCGCAGGATCCGCCAAAACCCGCACGAAAACACTGTCACAGTTTGGTAGCAGAAATCACTTTTTCTTTTACATTTCACATAACACAAGTTACATCAAAAGCTATCAAATTGGGTAATGTTCAAAGCATAGTGAAATTAATAAAATTTACTCAAAATAACTAAAAACGAATTTACAATAATATGCACACGACTAATACATGCACACGCGATCGCAATCCGAATTCAACTAATAAAAAATAAATTATTATTTTGATTTTTGAAAGATAAAGGCCTGTTCACATTAGATACAAAGCTTTCCTATTTGAGTTCATAATAATTCATCTGAACAATTAGTATTAGTACTGTATCAGCCCATATACGTGCCACTGCAGGGCACGGGGTCTCCAGTGCAGTAAATTAGTAGTTAGTGTTTATTGATTTCACTAATTTTATCTCACAGAAGTCTCATATGCAAATTCTATGCTATAATGGTAGACGATATTTCTCTAGGTATAAGAATTTAGAAGAAATTTTATCACTTTAAAGTAACATTATTTTCAAAACACATTAAAGTAATGTTAAATACAATAATAAGCAAAGTAAATAGGCAATTTGTAACTGACTGGATCGATTGATGACATATTTAAATCCCATCAAAAACATCCTGTAAAAAAATTCCAAGTCTCGCAACTCAGGTTTTCTACCGCAAAAAGTTGTGAGATGCATGTAATACCAAGTCGATTAATTTATTTAGTCCTTAAGGAACCTTCTATATAAAGTTATTACGTTAGTTATTACCATATCAATATTAAAAATTCTTCACGTTTTAAATAAATGGATCGACTTAAGGACTAAATAAATTAATCGACTTGGTATTACATACATCTCACAACTTTTTGCGGTAGAAAACCGGAGCTGTGAGACTTGGATTTTTTTTACAGGATGTTTTTGATGGGATCTCACGTCTTTTTGTAGAGTCCTACTTTTTTCCTTTTCGGCATTTCTTACTTCTAGAATATCACTAACGATTTTTCTTAAAGCCTCTGTCTTATGGATTTTTCTTATTTTTGTAGGTATCAATTTATCACAAATATAGCGGATTTGATTATTAATGTTCTTTCTTTCATTGTTATTGATATTTTCGAGCTATTTAGTCTATTTATTAGCAAGTTTTTCTTCGTCATGTTTTTCTAGAGGAACGTTGTACAGTTTCATGGGCTTAATACACCATTTCCCTCTATATATCCCCTCCTGTTATGCCTCATATATATAGATGTCTATCTACAACTATTATTCCATTATATGCGGGTACAATGATTCATTAACTGCAAATGTAACTTTGTAATCCTATACATTTATATGGGATTACAAAGTTATTCACGTAGTTGGTCTATCTAGAAAACTAGACATAAATTATGAAATGTTTGAATTTTCCCTTACTTTAGACACTAAACACTAATTATATTCTAAATTTGAAGGTTCTATGTCTGCTAGAAGTGCCTTAGACTTTTGATGATCGGTCAGTCAGTCAGTGAGTGACAAAATTAAGAAAGTTTGACTAGTTACAATTCTTAAACTACTGGTTCAAATTGAATGAAATTTTAAATATACCGTATTTACACAATGCCTGCTTAGTAACTGAAAATTCAGGCTTCATGCTTTAGCCACAACGAAGTTATAGGGGGTAGAAAATGGTCTGAATTGCTTCGAGAAAAGGATGTTACGGCCATGCCACTTTTTAGCTCGACTTGGAGGGGGCTCGGCCGCGCCCCCAGGTAATATTATAAGCTCTTGAGCAAGTAAGGACCATTCTATCGGTCCAATAAGATCTTTTTTTTAACGTAACTTTTATATAGGAGAAGGTACCTAATCAAATTAAGTTATATCAAGTGTGTAGTGTGAACACACCTCAAGATGTCGGGCTTCTTTTGCAAAATGCTAAAAGTTACCGACAAAGAAATTGCCGCCTTTCGGCTCGCACTCAAAAACGTCGGCGACAACCTCAAAGCACAGAATACTAAACTAACAGAAGTCAAGCTCCATACAAAGCGCGCTAAATCAACGCACACATTTACAGCGTTCACCGACACGATATTTCAAACCAGTCGAGACCACTGCGATCGCGAGTGTCACCCGCTTCGGGCACGCAAATAGTGAGATGTTTAGTGCAAAGATGGAGCAAATGAATAAAAGTTATTACACTTGTATATAAAACACCAGATTATAATAATTGAATATAAATTTCATTAAAAAAAATATATTATACAAAACAATAAAAAAAAACTTAGAATAATGACATACAAATTCTCAGCGAGTTCATAAATAAAATTAAAATTAATTTGTTGTATTATTGTGTTTTATACAGGGTATATCAAGACTGCTACCGAAAACGAAGCCGGGTGGTAGTTAAAGCGACTTCAGACACAATGCAACAGAAAAAGTTGCAAAAAAAAAGTCAAAGTCAATATTTTCATAGACCAACTAATGAAACTTTATGATGTGCACGCGCCAGTTCGTAAGGTCAAACTTAAACATCCACCTTCACCCTGGCTTACTGCTAATATAAAAGCTCTGCTTTTAAAAAAAGCATCAGCGAAGTCCAGGTTTAAGCGACGTCCCAGCGATTTAAACTGGGAAAAATATGTGACGATCCGGAATCACTGCAATAAGGTGTGTAGAGATGCTCAACGCCGATTTATTCATAATTCTGTTGCAGATGCAGATCCAGGGAAAGTTTGGAAATTTCTCAAGTCACTGGGAGTTGGAAAATCGCGCCATGATTCAATTTCCAATAATATTAATTTAAACTCTCTTAACCAACACTTCTGTTCTCCATCAATTTTAGATGGGACTGCTAAAAGTAAAACAATACAATACCTTTCTTCATGTAAAACTCCCGATTGTCCCCCTTTAGTTTTTAAACAGGTCGCTGATTGTGATGTTAGAAAGAACATTACGCTGATCGCTTCCAATGCTGTTGGTAGCGATTGCCTCGGACGTAATATGATTATCCCTATCCTTGATGAAATCCTTCCCATCATCACCCATATCCACAACTATTCCATTACCAGTGGGACTTTTCCAGCAGTCTGGAAAGAGGCCTACATAATTCCTCTTCCTAAAAAAAGTAATCCTACAACCTTTTCCGAATTCCGCCCTATTTCTATCCTACCATTCCTATCCAAAGTCCTTGAGCGCCTAATCTACGCCCAACTCGCTGATTTCCTCTATAAAAATCAACTTTTGAACCCATTCCAATCCGGTTTCCGTCCTGGTCACAGCACCACCACAACCCTTGTTCATATTACGGAGGACATCAGATCGGCCATGGAAGTAGGCAAGCTGACAGTATTAGCACTTCTTGACTTCAGCAATGCGTTTAATACGGTCGATTTTGATGTGCTACTGAGCGTACTAGGTTCGTTTAACATATCTCCAACAGCGCTTGTTTGGTTTCGTAGTTACCTGTTTGGACGCCGGCAACGAATCTGTGTCGACGATAACGTATCGTCATGGCACACGATGTCTGCTGGGGTGCCACAGGGCGGCGTGTTATCTCCCCTACTCTTCGCAGTTTTTATCAACTCTATTACAACCAAACTTCGATCTTTCTACCACCTTTATGCAGATGATCTCCAAATCTATTCTCAGGCTCCTCTTCACCGGTTAAATTACGCTGTCTCGGCAGTTAATAAGGATATTGAACTGATAAGTGACTGGAGTAAAGAATATGGACTTATGATAAATCCATCCAAAACGCAGGTCATTGTAGTCGGCAGCCCCAGGTTGATTTCTAAAGTTAACTGGTCGCTTATTTCACCTGTCATCTGTAATGGAGTAAGTATTCCCTACAGTGACAGCGTCAAAAATCTTGGCATCTACATTGATCAAAATTTCACCTGGGGTCCACAGATCCGAGAGTTGAGTAGGAAGCTATTCGCCTCGGCTAGGTCCTTGCGGAGATTACGCAATTTTCTACCAATTGCCACGAAAATATCGCTTGCTCAATCCCTTCTTCTCCCCATCCTTGATTATGCGGATGTCAGTTATCTTAATATCACCGAGGAGCAACTTAATAAACTTGAGCGTCTTCAAAACTTTTGTATCAGATTTATATTTGGATTACGCAAATATGATCATGTTTCCGATTTTCGTACAAAGCTCAAGTGGCTACCAATAAGGCTTCGCCGGAATACACACATTCTTTTTCTTCTATGTATGTATGTATATATGCATGTATGTATGATTATTTATAAAATTAACAATATTATAAATTGTAATACTCGTACACCGCCCCAACTTTCGTTCTTTTCGTTTATCCATCCCATGGTTGTCTGGCAGAGATTGCTTCAAGCAATAAGACCGCCACTTGTGCATATATTTTATTTCATTTAGTTTTGTCTTTTTATGTATATGGTGTACAATAAAGTGTTAAATAAATAAATAAATAAAAAAAAGCGATAATTTTTTTTGTTATTTTTTTCCTATGTCCATATTTGGGTGGTAAATTATTTTTTTCCTAAAATAATAGTGTATACCCTTTTATTTATAAATAATCTAAGGTATAAAAGTGTTTAAATTATTATATTAGCAAAAACTATGGATTTACCACCCAAAAATGACGATATTTAAAAAATCATAAAAAAATATTGTCGCGTTTCTTTGCGAAATTTTTAGTTGCATTGTGTTTGTAGTCACTAAAACTACCACCCGGCTTCGTTTTCGGTAGCAGTCTTGAGATACCCGGTATATTTTATTTTAAAAATTCAATCAAACGATACGAGTGCTATTAACACGATACGTGTTTTCGCATAAGCCAGAGTTAGCAACCCTTGCGCGAACGCCGAGCGTAGTGTGCGTGTGGCAACAAAAGTGAAGTACATACACAAGCTTGACTTCTGTTAGTATTCTGTGCTCAAAGGAAGAATAATCGAGCCGCGTTGGATCCGACGAAGTACACTATGACCGGCGGCTTCCTTTGACTAATAGGGCCGAATTGGGCCACCATTTTAAAAATCTTATTTTTTATTAATCAGTGTCATCAGATTATTTTTTCAATGAATCTAAATTATTTAGAAAATTTAAATGTCATGTAGGTATTATCAAAACTTTTCTAATTATAATTAAATTCGCAATCTTACATGATTTAAGCGATGACCAGTGTGATTTCTTGGTATCTTTCAGTTTGGATTTGTGACACTAAGGAATATAATGACAAACAAAATAGTCAATCCATACACGATGTTGTTACGACACTAACTAATGGCAACATTTTGGGAAGCGTTCCGAAACCTTAAAATGTTGAATACACCACTTATTTCTTTTTTTATTTTTCTTTTATATTTACAGGATTTTATCGAGGAATAGGGCATCAACAATTCCTTTTTATCAAAACATATTTTCAGTGTAAAAAATATACGATTTCAAATTTGTTTATTTAAAGGAGAATGCCCAAAATTGGCCCTACACCTGCCCACTTTACCGTTTTATTACAAAATCATAACTCAATTTATCCACAATGATAGTTTAATTTGTTTACTGAAATACTCCGGGAATATTATTTTTATAATAAAAAGTAGTTACCGGAAAAAACAGTTACATGACTATTTGTTTTATACATTCCCATATCAAACGCCATGAAAGTGATAACCAATTTTTAATTTTCTCTTAAAATTTAAAGATTTGGGTGTAGTTGTGATACATTATTTTAGTTCGTAATGTTTTTATAATTCTCTATAAGCTGATGATTTTGTGTGATGTTTCTATAATAAGCATTCAAACCAACAAGATAATGATTTCCAGAAATAGAAGAGAGAATCTTGTCCTAAAAGACACCTACGGTCTTACTAATAAACATTTATGCATCGTGTATAACAGCGTTATAGCGAAATCATTACTAATAAACGATGTTTAGGGATTTTTAACTTATACGCCCGTTATAACAGTTTTATAAGTGTATGCCATTTTATACAATCCTTATGCAGTCAGTTGACCTTGTTTAGAGTGTATATAGCCTACAAATTATAAATTATTGTCAGGTCTCATCTCGCGACGTATTTTAATTTAGTGTTAAATATGGATTTATGCATTATTTCGACTATTTTGATATACTTGAGGTGGACGATAAGGAGCGGCAATCCTAAAGATCCCGTTTCTCTAGAAGAAGATGAATTTAGAGGTATATACAGATTTACTAAAAGGTATGTCAAAGAAGTGGTGGACTTGATCCGAGAAGATAAAGAACCGACAAAGAAGGGTAGTGGCTTCTTTGAGGAGCTTCAAGTTTGTACAACTCTCAGGGTATAGGCGCGGCAAGAAGAAAGACGCGACTACCAACATGTTCACGATGGTCGCGGTTTCGAATCCCAGGGCACACCTCTGGCTTTTCCGAGTCATGTGTGTATTGATAGTCTATCACCACGCACTAAAACGGTAAAGGAAAACATCGTGAGGAAACCTGCATACCATAGCGATTTATAAAAAAATCTATGGTATGTAAGTCCACCAACCCGCACTAGGCCAGCGTGGTGAAATAAATGGCCTAACCACTCTCAATCATACTGACGATTGTTGAGGAGGCCCGTGCCCTGCAGTTGGACGTATATGGGCTGATACAGAAGACGTACAAGACGATGCAGCTGACATACATGGCATGAGCCAACAATCAATCACTATTGTTTGTCGCCGCGTTGCCATCGCCTTAGCAAGTAAAGCAGCGCAATTTATCTATATACCACGAACACTCGAGGAAGAAGAAGAAATGAAGGCTAGATTCCTTAGTATTTGTGGGTTTGGACATGTGATAGGTGCAATCGCACACGTATTAAAATGTAAAAAGTTGGCGGAGACAATGCCCAGTATTAGACGATCTGACTAAAGCTGCAGGAAGTCGCTGGATGCAGGCGGCTTCCAACAGGTCATTGTGGAGATCCTTGGGGGTGGCCTATGTTCAGCAGTGGACTTCCTGTGGCTGATATGATGATGATGATGATTTAGAGAATCACGTATGCGATAGATGTTCGACAAATGGACACTTCCATAGACGCTTACTCGGAAATGCTGGTTATGGGCTAAGTAGCTATTTGTTTGCACCTGACAAAATCTAATTAAATATACGAAAAACAACGGTTTGCTTTTAACTTTTTACATTTCTTGCGCAAAATGACAGTTGACGTTTCAATGCGCGTTCAAAACGTGTTCTCTATTTTTCGAGGACAATTTACAGAATGGGAAATAATAAATAAACAATTTTGAAACCTGTATTTTTTAAACTGAAAATATTTTTTGATATAAAATTTTTAATAAAAAAAAACCGACTCCAAAACAAAAATCCACTAAAAAATGGTTGCCTGTAAAGTCGGTTTTACGGGCGAAGATTTTACGTGACAACGTCTTTTTCTCGGTAGAATATTTATTGATATGAATATAATTAAATTGCACAATAGGAACAAGGAATTGAATGAAAATAAGAATTGCACAAATTTTAACTATAGAAATATATTTTGTTTACTAAAACATTGTACATGTAATGACGAATCTAAGCACTCCATATTTTCACTACAGACACAGCTGACGATACTTTAACCACACGTGTGAACTTGTATTGTGACGCTTTCTTGTTTTTCCAACGCCAAGAACGTTCGAGAAAGACAAAGACAGAGACACAAGCATGCGCCGATTCAATGCGCCTAATTCTCTAGTGCTGCGCGCGCACCGTTACGTTACCGGGCGTTACACTTTTTCATAAGTGACTCCCAGCCGCAACCTAATTTAAGACGTTGTCACGTCAATAAGAAAAATCGTATTTTGCCTGCTCTCGATTGTCGAGCTCGTCAAGACGATTCCTCTGACTCCAAACACGGGGGGTTTACTTTAAGAAATGACGGAGTTATGCCTGGACAAATATTTTAGGGGAGAGAGGGAGGAATTTGGGGATTTGGTTGGGGCCAATCTGTAGAGCTCACCGAGCCGGTTCCAAAGATACCAAACTCGGTGGGTCTACGATCTATATTGGCCGAGATAGGATTGGGGGGGGGTGAGGTAAATTTTCGGGGTGGGGGTAAGGGAGGGGGGGGGGAGGAAGGTTTCGTGGGGAGGCTAACTTAAATTAATTTTTTGGAGGTAAAATATTTTTTTTTGGGGGGGTAATTTTTTGCGTAATTTGGGATTTCTGGCGGGGTCAATTTGTAGCCCTCACCAAGACGGTTCCGAGGATACCAAACTCGGTGGGTCTACGACCTATGTTGGCCGAGATAGGATTGGGGGGTGAGGTAAATTTTCGGGGTGGGGGTAGGGGAGGGGGGGGGGTTAGGTTTCGTGGGGAGGCTAATAGGCACTATTTCGGAATAAGGGTGGGGGAAGGCAGGGGGGGGGCTATGGGACAATTTTGGAAAAAGTGGGTGAAACTGAAAAATAATTCTCTAGTGCTGCGCGCGCACCGTTACGTTACCGGGCGTTACACTTTTTCATAAGTGACTCCCAGCCGCAACCTAATTTAAGACGTTGTCACGTCAAAACCAAAAAATAATAAAATAATAACTAACCACTTAAAGCAAAAAAATAATAATATTTATTTCATGGAACTCGTGCATGTTGATTCATTTGCTTAATGACTTGACTAGCCAACAAATCAAAATATATGCGTAACATATTGAAGGCGGGCCGCCAAGTACCAAACATGTAGGACCTATGCCTTATATTAATTTAAATATCTATATGTTTGGTACTGGGCGACCCGCCTTCAATATGTTACGCATATATTTTGATTTGTTGGCTAGTCAAGTCATTAAGCAAATGAATCAACATGCACGAGTTCCATGAAATAAATATTATTATTTTTTTGCTTTAAGTGGTTAGTTATTATTTTATTATTTTTTGGTTTTTAGTGGATTTTTGTTTTGAAGTCGGTTTTTATTTTTTTTTTATTAAAAATTTTAGTTATTTTTATCTTTTTAGTGTTGATAGGTATTTAAATAAAGAAGATTTGGTCCCCACGCCACAAGGAATATGTTCTTTCCGATGACAATGAAATCGCTAAAATGGGCTAAAAGCTGCCAAAGATATTGGAATATTCACATGTTTATTTTTTTTTCTCCCCCCCCCCCTCCCTTCGCGCCTACCCCTTTTTCCCTCAACCACTGTAGCCTAGCTTTTATACTGAACTCAATGCAAAAAGAACCGTTGAAATCCTATTAAATTTTGAGGAGTTCTACGCTCCAGGTCCGAACATGATAATCAGATCTTAATGTTGTGTTCCTGAGATCAACCTGTTAATACGTTCTTTCCAATGAAAAACAAATCACTAAAATCGGTTAAAAGCTGCTGAAGATATTAGAATTTACGTGTATTTTAATTTTATCACCCACCCCCCCTCACCCCCACCCCTTTTTCCCTCTCTCACTGTATCTTAACTTTTTAACCGACTTCAAAAAAGGAGGAGGTTCTCAATTCGACTGTATGTTGCTTTTTTTTTTATGTTTGTTACCTCGTTTCTCTGTACTGTGTGAACCGATTTCGACCATTCTTTCTTTGATTGAAAGCTGATGCTTGTCATTTGGTCCCATAAAAATATGGTGAAAATCTGAGCAATATCTTCGGACCTGGAGAGGGGAACTCCTTAAAATTAAGTAGGATTCCAATGGTTCTTTTTGCATTAGGTTCATTATAAAAGTTAATTTACAGAGAGAGAGGAAAAAAGGGGTGGGGGTGAGGGGGGGTAGGTGATAAAATTAAAATACACGTAAATTCTAATATCTTCGGCAGGATTTAACCGATTTTAGTGATTTCTTTTTCATTGGAAAGAATGTATTGACAGGTTGATCTCAGGAACACAACATGGAGATTTGATGATCATTTTCGGACCTGGAGTGTAGAACTCTTCAAACTTTAGTAGGATTCCAATGGTTCTTTTTGCATTGGGTTCAGTATAAAAGCTAAGCTACAGTGGTGGTGGGAAAAGGGGGTAGGGGCAAAGGGAGGGGGGGGGGGAGAAAAAATAATAAACATATGAATACTCCAATATCTTTGGCAGCTTTTAGCCGATTTTAGCGATTTCATTATCATCGGAAAGAACATATTCCTTGTGGGGACCAACTCTTCTTCATTTTGATTCCTATCAACACTAAAAAGATAAAAATAACCAAAATTTTTAATAAAAAAATAAGAACCGACTTCAAAACAAAAAACCACTAAAAACCAAAAAATAACTAATTAATAAGTACCACTGCAAAGCAAAAAAATAATATTTGTTTCATGGAACTTGCGCTTGTTGATTAATTTGCTTAATGACTTGACTAGCCAACAAATCAAAATATATGCATAACATATTGAAGGCGGGTCGCCCAGTACCAAACATATAGATATTTAAATTAATATAAGGCACAGGTCCTACATGTTTGGTACTTGGCGGCCCGCCTTCGATATGTTATGCATATATTTTGATTTGTTGGCTAGTCAAGTCATTAAGCAAATTAATCAACAAGCGCAAGTTCCATGAAACAAATATTATTTTTTTGCTTTGCAGTGGTACTTATTAATTAGTTATTTTTTGGTTTTTAGCGGTTTTTTGTTTTGAAGTCGGTTTTTATTTTTTTATCTTATGAACGTAATGCAAAAAGAACTATTGCAATTCTCCTTAATTTTAAGGAGTTCCCCTCTCCAGGTCCGAAGATATTCATCAGATCTTCACCATATTTTTATGGGACCAAACGACAAGCACCAGCTTTCAATCAAAGAAAGAATGGTCGAAATCGGTTCACACAGTACAGAGAAACGAGGTAACAAACATAAAAAAAAAAAGCAACATACAGTCGAATTGAGAACCTCCTCCTTTTTTTGAAGTCGGTTAAAAAAGGAATTGTCGTTGCGCTATTTCTCAAGCCATTGGTAAATAAAATCATGTAAATATAAAAATAAAATCAAAAATAAATAAATGGTGTATTGAACATTTTAAGGTTTCGGAACGGTTCCCAAAATGTTACCAGCAGTTTGTGTCATAACAAATAGTTTAATGAAAAATTTAATCAAAAACCTACCAAGCCAATCATTCGTGAAACCAACATGGGCGTACTTGAATAATCTCACATTGGCAGATCCCGAATTTAACAGCAGTCGTCCAGTCGATCTTCTCTTAGGAGCAGACATTTATTCAATGATCTTGTTGGATGGCATTTGTCGGGCCGATCAAAACTCGCCCATTGCACAAAACACGCGCTTAGGTTGGATTTTAAGCGGGAACGTAAAGACACTTCATTGCAACGTCATCTTAAATAATATAGACGAAATTCAAAAATTTTGGGAGATCGAAGATATTTCAGAAGAATCAAACATAACATCAGAAGATCAACAATGCCTCGAATACTATAAGAATACAACTATCAGAGGAGAAGATGGCCGATATGTAGTGAGATTACCGATGAAGAGCAATTTTGAAGAAAATTTGGGTACATGTAGAGGAAAAGCCATTGCTCAGTTTCGATCACTAGAGAAAAAATTTACCCAAAATCAAATCATGGAACAAGATTATAAATTATTTATGCAAGAATATCAATCACTAAACCATATGACGCCGGTCGACGGTAATACGAAACCTGAATGCCATATGACGCATCATAGTGTACAGCGCATCGAGTCAACAACTACAAAATTTAGAGTTGTTTTCAATGCATCAATTAAAACATCTTCAGGACACAGCTTAAATGACGTCATGCTGTGTGGTCCTAACCTTCAACAAGATTTACAATCTCTTATCATTAAGTGGAGACAATATCAATATGCATTTACAGCGGACATAGAAAAAATGTATCGCCAAATTTGGATGCATGAAGATGACCAAAATCTACAAAAAATAATTTGGCGCGAATCAAGAGATAAGCCCATTAAGGAATATAAATTGAACACTGTAACATACGGAACCAAAGCAGCCCCGTTCTTAGCAATGATGACATTGAAGCAATTAGCAGTCGACGAAAAATCAAACTTTATAAATAGCCCAGCTATTGATGTTCTTGATCAATCCTTTTACATGGATGATCTTTTACATGGATCACATACTGTCGACGCAGCAATACGACTACACGATGACCTCGTAAAGCTCCTAAAATCAGGTGGATTCAACCTTAGAAAGTGGAGGTCTAATATAGCCGAAATTTCAGACATCAGCAGCAAATCAAGTAATCATGATAGTTTTATTTTCAAGCAAACAGAATTTACAAAAACGCTAGGACTCTGCTGGAGCCCATATCAAGATGTTTTCACACTCCAAAACAGAATAGAATATTCCACAAAATTGGAAACAAAAAGATCAGTTCTTTCAGATATCTCCAAATTATTTGATCCGCTAGGTTGGCTGGCACCGTTATCAACAAAACTTAAAATCATATTTCAAAATGTATGGTTATCGAATATAAGTAGGGATGATCATTTACCTGAAGATATTCAATCGGAGTGGGAAAAATTGAAAAAAGATATTAATAACATTAACGGAATACAAATTCCACGATGGATTAATACAAAGCAAAATAACAACATTGAATGACTCATCACTGAAAGCATATGCCTGCGTTATATACTGCAAAGTTAATGAAGGGGATAAATCAAACATAACCCTTTTAGTCGCCAAAACGCGGCTTGTTCCAGCTGGAAAGAAAATCTCCCTGCCGAGATTGGAGTTAAGTGGAGCTCTACTGCTTTCAAAATTAATGTCAAAAGTTCAGCGATGCTTGACAGACTATCATATGACGACATACGGCTGGTCAGATTCAATGATCGTTTTAGGCTGGCTCAACGGCAACCCAGGGAGATGGAAAACTTTCGTGTCCAACAGGGTACGTGAAATTATCAACACCATGCCAGGATCATGTTGGCGTTATATCAAGTCGGAGGAAAATCCAGCAGACTGCGCTAGTCGAGGACTAACTGCGTCACAATTGACAGAGCATAAGTTGTGGTGGCAGGGACCGACTTTATTGCAAGGCAACAGCTATCAACAAACTCAACCAAATTACTCTACAGATCAAGAAATAAAAAATGTACAAGTAAATGTAGTCTTCGAGCAAGAAACAGAAAACAGCATTATACATCAGTTATTATCAAAACATAGCTCATTGAACAAAGTTATAAGGATTTTATCATGGATGTTGAGATTGACGTACAAACAAAAACATAAGCAACCATTTTTATCTATATCAGAATTAAAAAGATCAAATAGCATTATCATTAAACACGTTCAGCAATTTTACTATTCTAAGGAAATTATTAGTTTACAAGACAAAAACAGTCTGCATCCAAAAAGCGCAATAAGTCAATTAAATCCTTTTTTGGACGAGAACAATCTTCTTCGAGTGGGAGGGCGACTAAGAAATGCTCCGATAGATCCCCAGATGAAATATCCTATTATAATTCCTGGTCAAAGTCGTCTAGCAGAACTTCTTATTGATCAATCTCATAAGCTCACGTTTCATGGTGGAGCCAGATTGACTGCCGCGTACTTGAGACACAAGTATTGGATCGTGGGAGGTAACAGAGCAGTGAAAAAACGCCTACGCGGATGCGTAACGTGCAGACGCCATGATCCCATTAAGCATATCCAAATTATGGGTGACTTTCCTGCAGCCCGCACTAGCCCAACAAGACCATTTTATCAGACTGGTGTGGACTATACAGGATTTGTAGACGTCAAATCAAGCAAAGGTCGAGGTATCAAAACTTCGAAAGGTTACATCGCAGTATTTGTTTGCATGGTGACAAAAGCCGTGCACCTTGAACTGGTATCAGACCTCAGTTCATCTTCGTTCCTGGCTGCTTTACGAAGGATGGCAGCTAGAAGAGGAGCTCCGCGCCACATCTACAGCGACAACGGGACAAATTTTGTCGGAGCCAACCGAATCATAAATCAGGAATATTTGGATTTAAAAACAACACTGGATGAAAAATTCTTCTCGGCGATCTCTGAAATGGAAATCAAATGGCATTTTAATGCCCCGTCGTGGCCCAGCGCAGGAGGTCTTTGGGAAGCTGCGGTAAAAAGTCTCAAATACCACCTCAAGCGAGTTATCGGCGATCAGAAACTAACTTATGAAGAATATTCCACGCTGTTAGCGCAGTTGGAAGCCTGTTTGAATGCACGACCTTTATGTGCCTTAAAAGAAGACCCGGAAGATTTTAACTATCTAACACCATCACATTTTCTAGCAAGTGGTCCCGTATTAACTATAGTTGAAACAGAAAGAGATTTGCGAACACGATGGCAATTAACACAAAAAATATTTGATGATGTATGGAAAAGGTGGCGGCTGGAGTATCTCTGTCAGCTATCAGCACGAAGTAAATGGCGTCAACCAAAAGAAAACTTAAAGATCAATGACGTTGTAATCATACATGACGTCAACCTACCCGCCGGAAGGTGGGCGCTGGGAAAAATAATAGAAGTCCACCCAGGCAACGACGGCTACGTTCGTGTCGTTTCAATCAAAACAAAAAACGGTATTATCAAGAGGCCCGTTAATAAAATATCAAGACTTCTTATCAACGAAGAACAAACTAAAAGTACGCCATCAATGCCAGAACAGCATAAACAAGAAATCACCACAGCATCTGCAACAAATCGCCAGGGTTCGGCCTATAGAATACCGAATAAATATACTAATTTCATATTTTCAATATTTATGTGGTTAGTTATGATCAACTCTACGGTGAATTGCCAATATCAAGTAACGAATTTAAATACAAGCCAAGGTTTATACTTCGATAAAATCACTAATATGCGTCTGCAGCGAGATGAATGGAAACTTGTAATTTACTACGACATGGCCCCATACTGGCAAGGGACAGAGCTACTTAATAAATATGTTAATTATTTGGATAAAATATGTTCTGATACAAGCAATAAAAAGATGGAACAATGCGACATCGTCCTTCTCCAGTTACATCATGGGTGTGACGGCCTTGAGCATTACAACAGCATTCTACTCGGTCAGCAGTTCACACCGAGTAGCACGCGCACGCGACTCAGACGAGGCCTTATCAATGGTGTCGGATACATAGCTCATAGCCTATTCGGTGTATTGGACGAACAATTCGCGGAACAGTACAAACGCGATATTGAGACAGTCAGAGACAATGAAAACCATTTAGCTATTTTGTGGAAAAACCAGACGTCGGTCGTCGAAGCAGAATTCAATTTAATAAAAGGGTCGAAAGTAGTATGAACAAACAACATAAAATCTTTAATCAATACTTGAATAATTTAGAAACCGCCATTAAAATTCAAGGAAACGAAGTCGAAAATTTAGCCCGAATGCATGAATTTACAGTATCGTCAATAATCGCGAACAATATTCTAACAAATCTTCAAAATATCCAAGATACACTTATTGATTCAATCACTAATGTCTACGTTGGAAAATTTAACTATCATCTATTAACTCCCGATCAGCTACGAGATGAATTGAATATCATCGCAGGACTATTGTCTAAAGATTTATCGCTGCCTCTAGAGAATGTAAATTCTGAATTATCACAGATATACCACTTACTTAATATAAAAGCAAGGGCTTCCAAAAAGTTCATTATATTTGAAATAAAAATTCCATTGGTTAGCAGAGATAATTTCGATATATACAGATTAATACCTATCCCACAATTAATCGAAACAAATGCCATTACCATCGTACCAATATCAGATTATGTAGCAATAAACTTACAAAAAGATTCATATATTCCTATGTCAGGCGAAGACATGCAACATTGTATAAAATACAATTCCGACATACTATTATGCGCATTAAAACTGCCTATTCATCAGTTGAGATCAGAGGAGAATTTATGCAGTAAAGATATGTTATCTCAAAAATGTCAAACAGAAACTTCAATTTGCACAGATACATGGATACAGCTTAACAACATAAATAATTATTTATTTTTATGTTGTGGTCAATGCACCGTGCGAATCATATGTGAGCGTCGGGTTACATCAGAGCTATTACGTGAAGTTGGAATTATATCACTTAGCGACAAGTGCATAATCAAAGGTAGCACTTTTACAATATTTTCACACAAAGTTCAATCAAACATTTTGAACTCAGAAGCAGATGTAACAAAAATAGAAATTCCAACTATCAATAAAATTATCAATTTATCAGTACCAAGTTTCTCTGTTGAGAATGGGTCAACATTGGATCATCGCCAACGATTTGAGGACATCGAAAGACAAATCAAACAGTTGAAACAATCATCAGATGGAATCCTCACGGATCACGTCTCATATCATGATGTACATCACTATACGGCTATCTACCTTGTAGTGTTGGTAGCTGTAGTGATAGGTGCGGCGCTGCTGTGGCGCCGATGCCGTGCTCGAGCGCGGCCAGTGCCGCCAGCGGAGCAAGCAGCAGGAACAGATATAGAGGCCCAGACAATGGGCCCCAAGCGACACATGGTTCGTTGTGGTAGTGAGTGTGCAGTGAATCAGTGTAGTGAGTTTAGTGCCGCGAATCAGTGCCGTAATTTAGGTGAAATAAAGCAATTTAAAAGTGAATCCAATTTAAGTGATCGTGTAGAGCCTGGTATAAGTGCGCGAGTCGTAAACAAATCGACATCTCCTTCGTTTTATAGGCATTCGTGCGATCCTCTTAGCATTAAGTAAACATTGTCAATCACCTTGTTAATCATTTAATATTAAAATCCTTTGTTGATCACCTTGTAACTCATGTCACTCATCCATCAATCATCTCATCAAACTCATCTCTCTCATCTTCTGGCCCGGGAGCATGTACGAGCAAGCACGTACACAAGCAATTTGTATCATCAGCATTTTACGCCATACCGCATTATTATAGCAACATGTTCAATCAGTTCGCATTAGGTCATCAGTCATACCGCGCGTACTCATTATATAATTAATTTACCATAGTATCAAAGTGTTTAAATATATCTTTTTTTATATCAAAAAGACTCTATCATTTATCAACTATCAATTTATCATATAGATATTGTACGCACCGTACATAGTTATACAAGGCTTATACACTGTTTATTAGTAAAGTATTGTATAAGTAGCTATTCACACCCTATCTATTGAATAAGTATATAAACGTTAAACAATTGTAAAATATATTTTTATTAGTAAGACTGCTAGTATCGAATCATTCAATCTTCACTGAAATAAATAAATGCTTCCAACAGTCGTATAACCGACTTGATCCCACATTCAGTTAATTTAAGTCTTTTTTTTAATGGTGAGCTATTGTTATTTTGTTTCTTGGATTTAGCCGTTGGCAACATTTGTCACAACCACAATTAGTATTGTGATTAGTACTACTTGGTCTGTAACCACAATTCTTTGTCATTTTTACAAGCCAAACACAACAAACACGAGTTAATCAAGCAAGTTCATATTACGGTGAGCATATAAGATTTAATGGTTGTTACAGGATAGAGGTATGCAATAACCACATTATTAGGTCAGGGATGCTCCTATCTAGTGGTCATGGCCTGTCCTAGTATAGGTGCTACGAGTACGTGACCTCGGCCCCCGAGCTACTGCAGTCACCTTAACTTCCCTTCCGTGACTGCAGTATCCACTCCCTCAGGCCATACTCTCCTTTCCTATAATACCCTCTACCTACAAATCCTATTTCCTTTCCCCGGTTAATGATGGGCAGCAGCGTCATTAACGCCAGTCCCTTATTGCGCTCGCCAACCCGCCTGCCAAGCGTGGCAAGTAACGGCAAATACCCCCACAATGGCGACACATATAGAGACCAGGCCCCCAGTCCCCGGCAGCCCCACTATTCCTGGCGATGGTAGCAGCCATGGTTACGGTGGGGCAGGGGGTGCTAAGAATCCTCGGGTTGGCCCCGGCTACCACCCCCGACGACGACTGGCCCTGGTAACACACAACATACGCACATTGAGGACAGACGAGAAGATTGTCGAACTGGAAGAAGAATTGAGCAGGTTACACTGGGACATTCTGGGGTTATCGGAAGTCTGAAGAATCGGGGAGGATACGATAACCCTGAAGTCTGGTAACCTACTTTTCTACCGGGGGGACGACCAACAGTCCCGAGGAGGTGTCGGATTTCTCGTCCACAGGTCTCTCATCAACAACATCGTATCCATCGAAAGTGTGTCGAGCAGGGTAGTATACCTTATACTCAGAATATCAAAAAGATATTCGTTGAAGGTCATACAGGTATACGCGCCGACCTCGACACACCCAGATGAAGAAGTAGAGGAGATGTATGAGGACATAAGTCGGGCCATACATACTTCCAAAACCTACTTCAATGTTGTTATGGGAGACTTCAACGCAAAGTTGGGCAAGAGAAGCGATGCAGAGTTGAAAGTGGGGCAATTTGGACATGGGCAACGGAACCCCAGGGGTCAGAGGCTGGCCGACTTTCTGGAGAAAGAGGGACTCTTTGTGATGAACTCTTTTTTCCAGAAGCCGCCTCACAGGAAATGGACCTGGCTGAGTCCTGACGGTTCTACGAAAAACGAGATAGATTTCATCTTGACTACGAATAGACGGATATTCAGAGATGTCTCTGTGATCAACAGGGTGAAAACCGGCAGTGATCACCGAATGGTTAGGGGCACACTGAATATCAATGTCCAATCGGAAAGGCGTCGCTTGATGAAATCTACGCTCCGACCTACTCGCGCACATATCCAAAACCCCGAGAGCTTTCAACCCGAGCTTACAAATCGCTTTGTTTGTCTAGAAGAAAACCTTGCAGTGGACGAGCTAAACAGCGGTTTGGTACAAGCTGTTCATACGGTGGGATCTAAGTATTTTAGACCTCGCCGTAGAGATAGACCACAAAAACTCTCGATCCACACTCTTGACCTCATGGCCGAACGTCGATCTTTAACGCTGCAGTCTTCCGATGACGCCGAAGCATATCGGCGGCTCAATAGACGGATCTGGAAGTCCTTGCGACACGATGTCCGTGCTCACAATACTGTGAGCATTAAGGAGACAATTGAGCGGAACGGCTCCAAAGTGTTTGCAAGAGACTTATCTATTGGGCAAAGCCAGTTGTCTAGGCTGAAGACGGACGACGGCCGCGTGGTATCGAAGAGGGCAGAGGTATTAAGGGAGATCGAGAGGTTTGATCAACCTGCTGTTAGCTCGACCGAAGACCCGAGAGCCGAGTTGATCCGACACTTTAGCGATGATATCCCGGACATCAGCCTGTGTGAGATTGAGATGGCCCTGAAGCAACTTAAAAACAACAAGGCGCCGGGCGAGGACGGAATCACTTCAGAGCTTCTGAAAGCGGGCGGAACGCCAATACTGAAGGTCCTTCAGAGGCTCTTCAATTCTGTCCTTCTCGAGGGCTCAACGCCGGAGGCATGGAGCAGGAGCGTGGTGGTCTTGTTCTTCAAAAAAGGTGATAACACTTTGCTTAAGAACTACCATCATCCATCTCGCTTCTAAGCCATGTCTATAATTTGTTTTCGAGGGTCATCACAAATCGTCTCGAACGCAGGTTTGATGACTTCCAGCCTCCCGAACAAGCCGGTTTCCGAAAAGGCTTTAGTACCATAGACCATACCCATACGCTTCGGCAAGTTATACAAAAAACCGAGGAATATAACTTGCCGCTTTGTTTAGCATTTGTGGACTATGAGAAAGCCTTTGATTCGATCGAGACTTGGGCTGTGCTACAGTCTCTCCAGCGGTGCCATATCGACTATCGGTACATCGAAGTGTTGAAGTGTATATACAACAACGCCACCATGTCGGTCCGAGTACAAGATCAGAGTACGAAGGCTATTCCACTACAGAGAGGCGTGAGACAGGGAGATGTCATATCTCCGAAACTGTTCACTGCCGCACTGGAAAATGTCTTCAAGCTCTTGCAGTGGAAAGGATTCGGCATCAAAATCAACGGCGAGTATATCACTCACCTTCGGTTTGTCTTGTCTTGGCAGAATCGCTGGAAGACCTTAGCACTATGCTCGAAGACCTCAAGCGAGTCTCCCTACAGGTGGGTCTTAAAATGAACATGGACAAAACGAAGATCATGTCGAATGTCCATGTTGTGCCCACCCCCATCGGTGTTGGGGGCTCGACTCTTGAAGTTGTTGACGAATATGTCTATTTAGCACAAGTGGTCCGGTTAGGCAGGTTCAACTTCGAGAGGTCAATCGTCGAATCCAACTCGGTTGAGCAGCGTTCGGGAAACTACGCGACGTCTTCTCGTCCAAAATACCTCAGTGCCTTAAATCGAATGTCTTCGATAGTTGTGTGTTGCCAGTGATGACATACGGCACCGAGACGTGGCCTCTCACTATGGGCCTTATTAGGAAGCTCAAAGTCACTCAACGAGCTATGGAGAGGGCTATGCTCGGGGTTTCCCTGCGAGATCGAATCAGAAATGAGGAGATCCGTAGGAGAACTAAAACAACCGACATAGCCCACCGCATTAGCAAGTTGAAGTGGCAATGGGCAGGGCACATAGCGCGGAGATCTGATGACCGATGGGGTCGGAAAGTGCTTGAATGGAGGCCACGTAGCGGAAAGCGCAGCGTAGGACGTCCACCCACAAGATGGTCCGACGACTATGAGAAAGCCTTTGATTCGATCGAGACTTGGGCTGTGCTACAGTCTCTCCAGCGGTGCCATATCGACTATCGGTACATCGAAGTGTTGAAGTGTATATACAACAACGCCACCATGTCGGTCCGAGTACAAGATCAGAGTACGAAGGCTATTCCACTACAGAGAGGCGTGAGACAGGGAGATGTCATATCTCCGAAACTGTTCACTGCCGCACTGGAAAATGTCTTCAAGCTCTTGCAGTGGAAAGGATTCGGCATCAAAATCAACGGCGAGTATATCACTCACCTTCGGTTTGCCTTGTCTTGGCAGAATCGCTGGAAGACCTTAGCACTATGCTCGAAGACCTCAAGCGAGTCTCCCTACAGGTGGGTCTTAAAATGAACATGGACAAAACGAAGATCATGTCGAATGTCCATGTTGTGCCCACCCCCATCGGTGTTGGGGGCTCGACTCTTGAAGTTGTTGACGAATATGTCTATTTAGCACAAGTGGTCCGGTTAGGCAGGTTCAACTTCGAGAGGTCAATCGTCGAATCCAACTCGGTTGAGCAGCGTTCGGGAAACTACGCGACGTCTTCTCGTCCAAAATACCTCAGTGCCTTAAATCGAATGTCTTCGATAGTTGTGTGTTGCCAGTGATGACATACGGCACCGAGACGTGGCCTCTCACTATGGGCCTTATTAGGAAGCTCAAAGTCACTCAACGAGCTATGGAGAGGGCTATGCTCGGGGTTTCCCTGCGAGATCGAATCAGAAATGAGGAGATCCGTAGGAGAACTAAAATAACCGACATAGCCCACCGCATTAGCAAGTCGAAGTGGCAATGGGCAGGGCACATAGCGCGGAGATCTGATGACCGATGGGGTCGGAAAGTGCTTGAATGGAGGCCACGTAGCGGAAAGCGCAGCGTAGGACGTCCACCCACAAGATGGTCCGACGACCTGGTAAAGGTCGCGGGACGTCGCTGGATGCAGGCTGCCTCCAACAGGTCTCTGTGGAAATCATTGGGGGAGGCCTATGTTCAGCAGTGGACTTCCTTTGGCTGATGGATGGAATAACCACATAATTAGTGTAACGAAAGGAAATAACTTCGATCCGAGCTGCTTCTTACTAAGAGCCAGAATTTCAAGTAGGCACATAAACCGAAAAATATATTTTGTATATTTATTAGTTGATGGTAATGGTTCTGGTATAAACGCCTTAAAGAAGTATTGCTGTAATTGTGTTGTGGGTTGTAGAACAGTTGGATGCTGTGACCGTGTTATGACAGTTATATGGTATCTTGGATGGTCACGGCATGGCATCAAAGCAACATTTATCCTCCTGCTAAATATCTGGACAATGTATTTTTTATGACATGGAATAATATTAACACAAATAATGTCAATATTTATCATGGAACAAATCTGCACATAAAATAAAACGCCATAGTAAGTAAGAGTCCGACATTGATGCTACTCCTGTACATAGAGGTATTTTGAGTATCAAATATGTATAATTTCGCCTCACATATTATATTCTTGTATAATAAAATAAGTATCGCAAATGTGCATACATAATATGGTATAAAGAAAACTATGAGAACAACGTTGAAAAACTTGAGTAAGGAGATAATAAAAAGTATTTTTCCTTCGAACCCCCAAGTTTTATTGCATCCAATCCTTTTAAAAGTTATTTACTACATTGCATATAATAATTTAAGTGTATTTTGAAACGTGGGCAGCTGGGGCCGACATCTGTATGGGGAGTGGGCATGCCCCTTTCCCATTCTGTAAATTGTCCTAGAAAAATAGAGAACATGTTTTGAACGCGCATTGAAACGTCAACTGTCATTTCCCGCATGAAATGTAAAAAGTTAAAAACAAACCGTTGTTTTTCGTATCTTTAATTCGAATGCAATTTATTATTGATTTTGTACAGGTGTAAACAAATAGCTACTTAGCCCATTACCTGCATCTTCGAGTAAGCGTCAAGTATGCTACAATATCTCTAATTTGCAATTGGGAGTCACAGACTTGCACGTTAATTGAGGATACTCCCCTACCGTTGATATTTAAATTTTAATACGTTTACAATCAATTGCACCTATCACATGTCCAAATCCACCAATACTGCGGAATCCAGCCATCAGTTCTTCCTCTTCCTCGAGTGTTCGTAGTATATACAGGGTATATCAAGACTGCTACCGAAAACGAAGCCGGGTGGTAGTTTAAGCGACTTCAGACACAATGCAACAGAAAAAGTTGCAAAAATAAGCGACAATTTTTTTTTTGAATTTTTTTTCCTATTGCCATATTTTGGTGGTAAATATTTTTTTTCCTAAAATAATAGTGTATACCCTTTAATTTATAAATACTCTAAGATATAAGAGAGTTTAAATTATTATTTTAGCAAAAACTATGGATTTACCACCCAAAAATGACGATATTTAAAAAATCATAAAAAATAATTGTCACGTTTCTATGCGAAAATTTTAGTTGCATTGTGTTTGTAGCCACTAAAACTACCACCCGGCTTCGTTGTCGGTAGCAGTCTTGAGATACCCGGTATGTTATGGGCCAAGTGATTAATGCGGGCAGTATTCATAATGCCCGGGCAGTATTAATATTGCCGAGCCATATCGGGCCAAGTGATAAATTACAATCTAAACTCACCTATTTATCACATTGCCAGGGCATTATGAATATGGCTACATGATGATCGGGCAATGTGATTAATAGGTGATTTTTTACGTGGTGCGCTGCGCATTGTCGCATCTGCGATAGACCCATAAATTAGAAAGGTTGAATTGATCTGCTTATGTTTAGTTGTTTTTTAACGTCCGAAACATTATCTTCAGAATAAAATTAGTGTACCCGCTTTATGGATCAGTTAGGTCGACTGTGCCCCAAAACCAACTCGGAACACCCCGACTTCACGTAGTCTTTTGGCTACCGACCCTAGAGTGTATATAAAAAGCTGGAGGCGCGGAGGAAGAGCAGCTCCCGCCCGCTGTAACGAAGGGTAGGCAACCGTGCGAGCTGTAGCGGCTGAGGTGAGCATGGTTGCCTATCTTTTGTTACGCAAGGGCGAAGGGGCTGAACTTCCCGTAGCGCCGGAGACCATGCAGAAGCTAATTTGTATTGACAATAAGTGTTTTAAGGGTTAGATTGCTATAATAGATATTTCTCAGGAATGGTGCGTTACCTTTTCATGGGAGTGGTACCAGGGGAGGTGCGCCATTCCCCCTCCCCCTCCACTACTTACGTACGATTGAGAGTGGTTAGACCATATAGTCCACCACGCTGGCCTAGTGCGGGTTGGCGGACTTACGTATCATAGATTTTTTTATAAATCGCTATGGTATGCAGGTTTCTTCACGATGTTTTCCTTTATCATTTTAGTGCGTTGTGATTAACTATCTATACACACATGACTCCGAAAAATCAGAGGTATGCCCTGGGATTCGAACCCGCGACTACCGTGAACATGTTGGCAGTCGCGTCTAATCCGCTTACCAACAAAATACCACTCACTTACTTCTTGCCGCGCCCACACCCTGAGAGTTGTACGAACTTGAAGCTCCTAAGAAAAGCCACTGGCCTTTTTTGTCTGTTCTATATCTTCTCCGATCAAGTCCACCACTTTTTTGACATACATTTTAGTAAGCCTGTATATACCTCTAAATTCATCTTCTTCCAGAGAAAATGGATCGAAGCGTGTTTTATAAGCTTTTCTCTTTCTTTGCCGTTCCTCGTCGTCCACCTCAAGTATATCAAAATAGTCAAAATAATGCAAATAATCCATATGTAACACTAAATTAAAGTACGTCGCGAGATAAGACTTGATAATCATTTAAAATTTGTAGGCTATATACGCTCTAAATAAGGTCAATCGACTGAATAAGGATTGTATAAAAAGGCATACACTTATACAACTGTTATAACGGGCGTATAAGGTAAAAATCCCTATATGTCGTTTATTAGTAATGATTGCGCTATAACGCTGGTATACAGAATGTATAAATGTTTATTAGTAAGACCGTTAGAGTTCATGACCTTACCCATGTTTAAACAACGGTTAAAGCCTTAGATTATATACATGTCTAGATTGAGCAATGCCATCAAACGACGCGCTAAAAATGTCCCCAATTTTTTTTTTATTATTTAATTCACAAAACTGGTGTACAATCTTACATGTCAAACAAAAGATAACAAAAATCAAAACACCTGATTGACACCTACTAGATGTGAATCCTACATGCATTATTTATAAACACTTTGAATAATTATTTAGATATTACAATTCTGACTATTCTATGTTAAGAAAATTAAGAGTTATTAATACTATTACAAAACAAAAATAAACGAAAGAAGCACAAGAAACTGAAAAACCCTAATTAAGTAATTAATTTACTGAGCTTTGACTTTTGAATTTCGTTGATATGTGTGAGTACCGGTCGTGTACTTATTGTAATCCAACTGTCAAGGTGTGTGTGTTTAGGGATGCCTACTCCAGATTATTAACTTAACTTTTCTCCATTATTTGACAAACAAAATAGGTAAAATAAAATAATTTTCTTTATTTAATAATTATAAAACAATTATACTATTTATCATATTTATAACGCATTTTAGTAAAAACAATAAATACAATGGTAAAAATATACAGTAATTTTAGAACAAAACCCATCTCCTGTTGTTTGTTTCGGAATAGAATTAACTCTTAGGATTTATTGCCTGGGCTGTGTTATCTGATTTCTGTATTAATGTAAGATAGCAATCATCATAAGTAAAATGTTCGGAACACACGGCTGAAGTCTAGTGAGGCTACGAATGGTCTTCATTTCGTTTCCGGTGTATAATGTCTCTCCAGCAATTTGCTAGCACGGAATCCATAGGAAGCCTAAAAATACATATTAGAAAGAATTAACAAAATTACAATAGAGTTCATGACGTCATGGGTTTCGTTCATATTGTGTAGGTAAGTTATTATTTGCTCATCAAATAATTAATGCCATTCTTCTTGTTCTTCTTCTGATCGAAATATGATAAAATGATATTTGTATTTTATCTCCCATAGTTTCACCAAATCTCCCTAGTAATAAATTGACAACACTGGCCAATGAAACTCATGTTCAAAATAGTGAATTAAAAGTTCGTGTTTTCTTCAAATAATAGTGGTTTAACAACAAAGGTTACCGATGAAAAGTGATATTGGTGTTATTATACAGTTTTCCCACATAATTGCGATACAATTCGACAGCACAAACCGGCATAATTAATTATTTTTCGGGAGCACGTTATCCATATGTAGTTCAAATGACACTGACGTACCAAATTTGGTACTTTTTTTGGGCCGTGCGGTGAGGTGTGATATGTCATCTAGACATGTATATAATCTAAGGGTTAAAGCGAACTCTAAGAAAGTTTTCATGCTGTTAAAAATGGTTTTCGTGGTATATTTCGTTAACCGTTCAATTAACGACGAAACGAAAAAATACGTATGTGTTTTAATCTTGTTCTTCATCCATTCCGACTGGTATTATGCAAAAAAGTGGTGATTAAACTTAAAACTTTAAACGGTCATAACTTCAAAACGGTTAAGTATTTTCCAAATATTTTTTTTTTATTATGATATTAATATTATGCCCTTGTATCCAACTGAGCAAGTGCGCCATTTATTTGCGTTCCCTGTATATACTGGGTGGAATCGCTTATCGTCCGGAAAATTTAATAGTGTATTGTGTATGTGAAATTAACGTTATATACGAGATTTATCATTAAAAACTACAAACTACCCCATAAACAACATCAGTACAAGATATCCCCAAAACGCATATTATCTAAATCACCCTACACTTAAAAGTGCAAAGACATGTCAATACTCAGGCGCGCGAGTGTATGAGTCACGCCACACAACAGCTGACTGTCGCGCATCGACCTTGAACTTACTTTGCGCCTATTTATCGGTATTATTACTCTAAATATTACCATATAACATTTTGATTTATTTAGAATTTTAGTGTGTTAGGATCATTTAAGTAAATTTAGTTGTTGGTAAGTTGTTAAGATTTACATTATTATTTTCATAACGTACCTACTATCTTAGAAAAAGCTGCATATGTTTTTATTTAAACGTTTTAATAAAGTCGAGAATAGACGACTTCGCTGTCGTAGGTCACGGATTCTTGCATGATTAGGAAGTCTGAACTTACCATGATCGAGTAGCCTCGGATAAGTCGTTAAAATAGTTCTTGTGCTGGGAACTCGTGGATTCATCATTTATGATACCATTCCTACGCAAAGACTGCAGATGTTCTGGATCTGCATACATCCTTCTTGCATGACCCAAGTTTTCATTGGATCGAACATAGCATGTCATTATTGTCACATACTCACTGTTCGTGTAATCACTCATTTTGACCGCAAGAAACTAACCAATAACCAAAATAATTTCGTACAACGTCACGCGGTACCGAATTTCGCACGACTGAGGAAGTGGCAAGATCCCTGGAAGGTGTCGGCGGCGCGGGAGCGGGCGGCGCGGCGCGGCGGCACGCTTTGTACTTGCGCTTGCGGCGGCGCGGCGGTGAGGGCGGCGCGATCAAAGGATTTTATTACTTAGATTTAGAAGTTTCTACTCGAATTCATATTGTATAAAGTAGGGTAACAATAATGTGTATTTATGAAGATTTTTTTCATTTATGTCATCTTTCTCTAAACAACGTTGTTTTATGTATAACTTATTCTAAATTAGTAACTAATAGTGGTAAATTAATTTTACACTACATAAACAAAAACATAAAAAAATTAAAATAAGTATGCCAAAGTGTTCTAAATCATGTACTTGCCATACACAATTTTTTTCGTGACGATAAGCGATTCCACCCAGTATATATAAATATATGTGTATTTATATTAGATATATGAATTTTATTATGTATCATATATTGTGTAAGAAATCGCCTAGAGCGATAAGACAGCCATCTGTACTTTTTGTTTATTTGTAATATATTTAAGTGGTTATCCTTTTTATGTGCAGTTAAGAATAAAAAGAAATACAAAAATGATATGATTCTATCGCCAGAATACTGGAACGCCATTCAAAGAATAAGTTCCTTAGCCCGGACATTTAAGCGGGATAAACGTAGTTAAGCGCAACTTAAATTAACTTGCGTTCCAGTATTCGGACGAAAGTCTGATAGAGAGACAGTATGTCTCATAGTGTGACTTTATGTCCGTTTGAGTGATAATATGTAGAATAGTGCAGCACGTTTTTATAGTCTTACACTCTGTCCGACGCTGAAAAACTGTACGTCTGATAGTGCGACACATGAAAAATATTGCAAACAATTAATTCGATTCTAGCGCCACACTCAGGCGGGAAATTATCTTGTAATTAATTTAAATGTAATTGTTAAATGGCGGAAGTATACCACTGTGTACACCAAGAAATATGTTTTGTATGTTGATATTATGAACTTTCTTGATATTTAAAACAATTTCATCTTAATACTGATTAAACTTGCAAGAGGTTACGAAAGATACACATTTTGAAATATTGGAAAAACAAGTTTGAAATTTCACGCGTTTGCCTAGCGCGCCCTCTGATGGCGAATTCACGTCGGAAAATAAAAAAAGTGGAGTTGCGCATCTATCTCTGTATACAATTCTAATCTATGAGTGCGACATTAAATATAATAGTGAAAAAACTCTATATTAGGATGAATTTCAATATGTCGCATTGATGGGTAATACATTTTATAGTAGGAACTCTAAGTCCGATAGTCCGAAACTATTTTCGGTTATGCCACAATATTTGCAAGAGACCGACAATGTCGGATAATCTGCTCACAGATTATCCTAATATTTTTGCTATACCTATATATTATGTATGTATATCACCAACAAAATTATGAGAAGTGAACATTGTCAATTATGGCTGTCATTTTGATAAAAATAAGATATTACATAGGAATCAATTCGGTTTCACAAAGGGTCGCACAACTCAAGATGCGGATCATCCTTAATCACATGGATCCTGGAAGCCTGGGAGGCATCTCAAGTTGCTCTGGGAGTTTTTTGTGATCTCTCCAAGGCATTCGACTGTGTTCACCACCAAACAATTATTATGAAACTAGGTTACTACGGCATCGGTATTACGTCACTTGATCTTGTAATGTCATTTGTTGGGTCGGGAACAAAGAGTTTCTTTGGCTGGGATCACTTCGGGAGGATCAAATGTTCAAATTGGGGTTCCCCATGGTTTTATTTTGGGTCCCTTTTTGTTCATGTTACAGAAGTGGTAGACATCGTATTATTTGCTGACGACACGTCAATTTTTAAAGTACTTAAGTCGGAAAGATAAAAATATTGATACTCCAAATAATATTCTTAATTTAATTTGGGGTTAGTTTTCGTCTAATCTGTTGTTAAATGTCGAGAAGACTAAATGCATCCGCTTTGCATTATCAAACGTTGCAAGTGTAAGCTCGCATATTGAAATAAGTTCGGAAATAATAGATTTAATTACTACCACAGTTTTTCGAGGATTACTTTAGATAATAAGTTGCAATGGGGTCCTCAAATAAAGAGATTAATTATCGGGTAAACTTACACCCATATTCTAAGACGTTCCTCGAAAATGACTCGACTCCACTCGGCCTTAACTGGAGGAAATCTGTATTCATAGTTGAAAAAAGTCTCCTCCACTCAACGTCACTCAATACTTTTTCTTTCTCGAGAAAAGGAATCAACTTTCAAACTCAAGGTACGTCGCGACCTACCTTAAAATAATACTTGAGGAAATATTGTCACTATGGAAACATTGTTTATTATTTACATGACAAATTTTGATTATCACTTTTCAAGTAAGCATAATGTTGAAATGTCAAATAGTTTTTGTTAAATCTGTACCTTATTAACACATCAATGACGTATTTGATGACGTATTTCCTCGACTCAACATCGAACTCGAGGATCCTCTAGGAAAGATATATTTTTAACTAAGCATACCATTTTCGAGGATTCCTCGAATTCATTTTGAACGTCACCTCAACAGAGATAAGGTTGAGGAAGATTCGAGGAAACGTCTTAGAATACGGGTGTTAGTACCGCAGCGTTCGCGGTCCGAAAAATAAGAAAACTAAGGCTCAATTGCACAAACTAACTTTGCCAATACCTTTGCCCATATCATAGGCAAAGGTATTGGCAAAGATACTTGGTGCAACTGAGCCTTACTGACGTAGCAACGGCCAGGTTTGTATATTTCGCATATGTTCTATGGTATTATATTGTCTGGCTGCTGATATTGACTCTATATAATATATTACAAAAAAGAAAGTCAGTGCTCTTTATGATCTAAGTAATCGCGATTCTTTATGATTTGCTTTAAGGAAAGAAATATAGGTACTAACCGTGCCTCTGAGTACATCTTTCAGAATACAATGCACGCTTGTAAGAACATCAATAACATTTGTAAGTTTAGTGATACCCACAGTATTAATACGAGAAATAAAAATAAACTAGCAATACCATCCTTTAGATAACATAAGTCTAAAAAGTCTTTTGTCGGTAATTGTATAAAATTCTACAATAAACTACCTAATTCGATAACCCATATACCAGACAAATGATTTAAGACACGTATTAAATAGCAGTTATTATAATATTAAACAATATATTGAGGATAAAAAAGGTCGGCATTAAATGTTCTCTTGCACATTGAGATACATGCATTTGTGATATTGATTCGTTGGTGGGAGAAGTGGTGGGACGCGCCCGACGTGACGACCCAGTGGTGGCATGCGCGTGAGCTGCGCGCGGTACTGGACAGTACTTGGGCAATGCACATTACTTTATGTTTCTAAAAAATAAATGTAGCCTATGTTACTCCTTATTATATCCGCTACCTGACAATAAAAGTCCCGTCAAAATCGGTCCAGCCATTTCTGAGATTAGCCGGAATAAACAGACAGACAGACAAAAATATAAAAAATGTTATTTTGGTGAATATACAGTATATATATTCGTATACATGTAGTAAAAAACAGCTATTTCAATATTACAGACACTCCAATTTTATTATATGGATTTTATGGAAAATTTCTTTAAGATTTTAATTAGCATATGCCATTTTAATTTAAGTACCTACATGTTATAATAATTCATATACAAAGATATATCAAATTTGAATATTATCATAATATGAAAATATTAAACATATCTTCTAATATTGAATAGAAGATGTAATGCTGTATACACCTATAAAGGCTTGTCACCTTGCATAATACGTAGATATAAAACAATATGTTAAATATTAAATAACACCCAACAGTCACATACATAGTCCTGACCCCACACTGAGATCGAGTCTTGTGTTGTGGGTATTAGACAGACCTGAATTTGTGGGTCGCACAAACATTTCTCTCGGGATCGAACCCGCGGCCTCTTGTTTCACAGGCGGCGTTTAACCGACTGCGCCACCGAGGCTGTCAATTGTAATTTTCGCAGTGTCGCACCGATGGTGTATCGATCTAATAAATAAAAATAAATTATTAATTAAGAAG
Organism: Hyles vespertilio; assembly: GCA_009982885.2. Classification (NCBI taxonomy): domain Eukaryota; kingdom Metazoa; phylum Arthropoda; class Insecta; order Lepidoptera; family Sphingidae; genus Hyles; species Hyles vespertilio. Next base: position 1,211,516 of record CM042833.1, on the reverse strand, counting down.
AAAATTGTTGATTTTGCAAAATGTTACCAGAATAAATGTGTGGTCTACCTACACTGGCCATACACAATAAACAACCTCACATTCACACATTCCACATATTCAAGGATACACATCCGGATTCGAACCCGCGTACGCACAATCTCGCACCACTCAGCTGACGCCCGGCCGATCGTCGAGGACGGCTTCGCTACCGAGCGGAGCCCTCCTCGCCGGCGGCCCGAGGCGGAGATGCCCGAGCCACGATAGCCCCCCGCGCCGCGCAGACACTGCGCGTGCGACGGCCAACGGCCGGCGCGGCTCGCCAGTCGGAACCTACGCTTGACGCTCGGTGCATGACGCTCGCTTCCGTACATTGATTGATTGCCTACCGCTGTTATATTCCGCGCTTTGCTCTTGAACTTTCTTTCTTTCTCTCTATGACTGTTATTTCTTCTGTGCTGTATTTAGTGTGTATGTACCTATATGTGTTATTGTGACATTATACGGTGTTGAGACTTAAAGACTGTGTCGTGATTTTTACCACCTGATCCACTCTCCACCAACTACCGACGCACCATCATACCACTAAACTGGTGACCCCGTGGAACACTTCAACTATGTCGAAGAGAGACATCGACCCGCCGCGTGTCAGCGGACAAGGTCAAAAGGACGAAGCACAAGCAGGTACCAACCAACCACCCGCACACTCGGAATTATTTAAAGTGGGCATTAGAGTACCACCCTTTTACCCCGATGAACCAGAAATATGGTTTGCTCAGCTGGAGGGACAATTCGCGTTGGCAAATATTTGTAATGACCAGACGAAATTTTATTACGTCATTGGGAATCTCGAACACCAGTATTCTAAGGAAGTCAAGGATGTAATAATTAATCCCCCAACGGTCAACAAATACGAGAAATTAAAACAAGAGCTTATCAACCGATTGTCAGCGTCAAAAGCCAGCAAAATTAAACAATTGTTGACACACGAAGAGCTCGGAGACAGGAAGCCTTCGCAGTTCTGCAGGCATCTCAGAAGCTTGGCTGGACCTGATTTCCCAGATGATTATCTCCAAACAATCTGGATTAGTCGTTTGCCTGTAAACGTGCAGACCGTCTTGGCAGCGCACTCAACCGCATCGTTGGACGTACAAGCCGAGGTGGCGGATAAAATCATGGACATCGTCACGCCGACTCCTCAAGTCCATGCCGCAGCCGTTGCATCTACATCAAGAGAAGACATGTTGGTGAAGGAGATTGCTGAACTACGCAAGCAGATGCAAACCCTCAGTGCCAGGTTGGACAACACGGAGCGGCGCCACCGACCACGTAGTTCCGACAGACATCGCACTAGCTCCCGCGGGCCTCGAAAACGGTCAAAATCAAGCTACAGGAAGTTTCCAATTTGTTTTTACCACTCTAAATTTGGAGGTAAGGCGCACAAATGCATGGAGCCCTGTGACTACAAGCAGGAAAACTTCAGGGGCGGTCGATAATGGCGACTGACGACTGCCCGAATACCGGTCGCCTATTTGTGACGGACAAGAGGACCAAGGTACGATTCCTGGTCGACACGGGGAGCGATTTATGTGTGTACCCGCGCTCTCTAGTTCGTGAACGTCGCGCTCCAGACAACTACGAGCTCCACGCCACCAATGGATCACCGATAAAAACGTATGGTTTTGTTAATATCAATGTAGATTTCGGCTTGCGCCGAGATTTTCCTTGGCGTTTCGTAGTTGCTGATGTGACTAAGTGTATTATAGGTGTAGATTTTTTATCATTTTATAATTTAATTGTTGATTGCCGCAACCATAGACTGATAGATAACACTACGAATATTAAAGTTAGCGCTCTATCAGCTTATAAATACAGTAACATATTTTCTGTAAAGGTTACGACTGGCGAGACTCGTTATCATAAAATCTTAAACGATTTTCCTACAATAACGCGCCCAGCCGGCACTCTACGCACTACACAGCACAATACACAACACCACATCCGGACCACACCAGGCCCTCCGGTTGCTTGTACACCACGACGTTTGGCACCTGACAAACTAAAGATCGCCAAGCAGGAATTTCAAGCCATGTTAGTTAACGGTACAGCTAGGCCCTCCGAGAGCCCTTGGTCGTCTCCGCTGCACTTAGCGCCCAGCAAAAATAACGGCTGGCGTCCCTGCGGCGATTACAGAAGGCTCAACGCGCGTACTATACCGGATAGATATCCAATAAGGCATATCCAGGATTTCGCACACAGTATAGCAGGTTGCCGTGTATTTAGCACGATAGATTTGGTAAAGGCGTATAACCAAATACCTGTATATCCGGAAGACATCCCAAAAACGGCAATAACTACGCCTTTCGGGTTATTTGAATTTCCCTATATGACGTTCGGGCTTAGGAACGCCGGTCAAACGTTCCAGCGTTTTGTGGACGAAATGACCCGTGGTTTAGACTTCTGTTATTGTTACGTGGACGACTTTTTAATTTTTTCTCCGGACGAAAAATCACACGAAGAACATCTCCGTACTATATTTACACGCCTACAAGAATACGGCATGTTAATTAACACGTCCAAATGCGTTTTCGGCGCCTCAGAAGTTAAGTTTTTAGGGTATCATATATCCGAGCATGGTAGCAAACCGCTTGCATCCAAAGTGCAAGCTATTTTAGATTTCCCATTGCCTAAAGACGTTCGCCAACTTAGACGATTCCTAGGCATGATAAACTTTTATAGGCGATTCACGCCTAAAGCAGCGACAATCCAAGCCCCTTTACACACCCTTTTGACAGGCGCAGTAAAAAGCTCTCAGACAATCACTCTTGTTGGCGAGCAACTTACGGCCTTCCAGGAGTGCAAAGACAGTTTGGCTAAGGCAGCCTTATTAGCTCACCCAGACTGTCATGCTGAGTTGGCGCTAGTGACGGACGCGTCGAACACTGCTATAGGCGCGGTTTTACAACAGCGTAAAACTAGTGAGTGGCAACCATTAGCATTTTTTTCAAAAAAGCTAACCACGGCTCAGCAAAACTACTCCCCTTATGATAGGGAATTATTGGCCATTTACGAGGCCATTAAACATTTTCGGCATATGTTAGAGGCGAAACATTTTGTTGTGTATACCGACCATAAGCCGATCAGTTTTGCCTTCCACGAACGGAAGAATAACTGTTCGCCTAGGCAGTATAGGTACCTGGATTACATAGCACAATTTACCACCGACATAAGACATATATCCGGCAGCGAAAATGTCGTAGCCGACACTTTGTCTAGGGTGGAAGAGCTACAAGTTCCAGTCAGCCTCGTAACTATCGCCGAAAGCCAAGCGTCAGATCCAGAGCTTCTGCATTTTCTTAAAGAAAAATCCTCTTTAAGCCTGGTGAGGACACCAATACCTGACAGCAAAGATTTTATCTATTGTGACGTCAGCACAACATCGCATAGGCCTTTTATACCCAAGTCGCTACGGAAGCAAATCTTTGATTGCCTACATTCCTTAAGCCATCCTAGCGGCAACGCGACGGCAAAACTAGTTGCCGAGCGTTTTGTTTGGCCAGGGATAAGAAAGGATTGTCGGCGCTGGGCACAAACATGCCTGTCGTGTCAACGGGCCAAAATAAGCAGACACGTTTCTGCACCCATAGGCGTATTCCCTCTTCCTCGTGGTCGTTTTAGGGACATCCACATAGACATCGTGGGGCCATTGCCGCTATCACAGGGATATCGATATTGCTTAACAGCCATCGACCGTTTTACAAGGTGGCCAGAGGTCATCCCGATAGTAGATATCACTGCTGAAACAACAGCAAAAGCTCTACTATCGGGTTGGATAGCTCGGTTTGGCTGTCCTGAGACCGTAGTCACCGACAGAGGTCGTCAATTTGAGTCCGCTCTATTCAGTTATCTTTCAAAGATAGCCGGATACGAGCATAAAAGGACGACAGCATATCACCCCGCGTGCAATGGCCTCGTGGAAAGATTCCACAGACAACTCAAGGCGTCCATAATGTGCCACGGAAATAATTGGACCGAGTCTTTACCATGGGTCCTGCTGGGAATACGAAGTGCCTATAAGGAGGATCTTCAAACGTCTTCGGCCGAATTATTATATGGCGAAACTTTGAGGCTTCCCGGCGAATTCTTTCACAGCGATGCAAACGCCACTACGGACGTAAGCAATTTCACGGCGCGATTACGTTCGATCGCTGCGAAACTTCAGCCCGCGCCAGCCTCACGGCATTGTAGGGACAAAATTTTTATATTCAAGGACCTTAGAACCAGTGATTACGTGTTCCTTAGGGAAGACGCATCACGAGGTTCCTTACAGCCTCCATATACTGGACCGCATAAGGTACTTGAACGGGACGACAAAGTTTTTAAATTGTCTATAAAAGGAAAAGAGGTCACGGTCTCAATTGATCGCCTTAAGCCGGCTTATTTGCTAGCCGACGAACATGACCCTTCAGACATTACCACGCGTAAAACACGCTCAGGACGAAATGTCAGGTTTCCTGATTTGTATCGCCCTTGACGGTCTCTGGAGGGGGGTGGTGTGGTCTACCTACACTGGCCATACACAATAAACAACCTCACATTCACACATTCCACATATTCAAGCATACACATCCGGATTCGAACCCGCGTACGCACAATCTCGCACCACTCAGCTGACGCCCGGCCGATCGTCGAGGACGGCTTCGCTACCGAGCGGAGCCCCCCTCGCCGGCGGCCCGAGGCGGAGATGCCCGAGCCACGATAGCCCCCCGCGCCGCGCAGACACTGCGCGTGCGACGGCCAACGGCCGGCGCGGCTCGCCAGTCGGAACCTACGCTTGACGCTCGGTGCATGACGCTCGCTTCCGTACATTGATTGATTGCCTACCGCTGTTATATTCCGCGCTTTGCTCTTGAACTTTCTTTCTTTCTCTCTATGACTGTTATTTCTTCTGTGCTGTATTTAGTGTGTATGTACCTATATGTGTTATTGTGACATTATACGGTGTTGAGACTTAAAGACTGTGTCGTGATTTTTACCACCTGATCCACTCTCCACCAACTACCGACGCACCATCATACCACTAAAAATGTATCAATTCTAATCCTAGGTAAAGAAGATTTTAACAATAATATTAAAAGGATATTAAATCCTTACTGTTCATTTGTATCTACCGTTATTCAACAATAGGCCCAATACCTACAAAAACACCTGCGGATCTCCTTCAGACCACATAAAATTAAATAAAAATACAAAAATGTTTTTGGACTGTGCAGGAATGGAATGCCGAATCCCGGGTTCGAACCGGGGTCTCTAGACTTCGCGGCCTAGCGCTCTGGCCATTGAGCTAACCCGGCTATCAAACTCTTGATGTAATAATGAATTCGTTTCTTGTTTGGGTTCACTTCATTTCGTAATTTACGTTGACATTATTATATTTGTTGAGTATATTTACGACACTATATACCATCCTGTCACTTTATATCCAAATAGCGGCCCGGCCCAGCTTTGCCTGGGTGAAGATATTCTTTCACTCCACTCCACACTTGAAATTTCTAATGTTACATCTATTTGTGCGTTCTCCTGATACCTCGGTAAAATAAAAAATGTGAATTTCTTAACTTTGTTACGATGGTAATGATGCGATTCGGTGCAATAAATAATACTAATAAACTTTACGTATACACCTTTCTTTTAAATGACTGTATCTGTTGATGAAAATTTCTTTAAAATTTGTTGCATAGTTTAAAAGACTATAGGATCAGCGAGAAGCGACTATTATAATATACTGACTATCGGCCAGTCCGGCCTCCGCACGGAAGGATTGTATTTTTGCTTAACACTATATGATATAATAATATAGCGATTTTATCCATGCAATATTCCATTACTTATTTCACCCCCACTATGCTCTTTTCACATAAATATTACGCCAGTACCATTACTACGTTAGAAATAAATATATGAAATATTAAATTTCATAGAAATACACTCACACACAATTAATGTAGTAACAATTACATATTATATTTCACTGGTTTCTCAAGACTCGGGCAATGCCTAATTTGAGAACCCCTGCAATATTTTGCATAATTATGTAAAATTGTTATTTTAATAAAGATTTTTCATTTTCGAGTGACATTCTATCTTAAAAAGAAGTAGAACTTCTTACGTTTGAATATTATTTATTTAATTGTCCTATATTTATGTAGCTTCATAATATATTCTCTTTAGTTACACAAAATAATTTTCTGAACGCATGCATAAATATTTGGCAACCAATTTAAATGTCAACCACTTTTCATTACTGTCATTAATTTACATCTTTTTAATCTAAAATACGCCATTAATCGAATATTGTGGATATATGTTGTCGATTCGAAACCTTTATTTTAATACGTTATTTAATTTGAGGACAGAGTTTACCGTATCGACGGTATGAAAATTAAATGTTTGACATTTACAAACCTATGAACATTTTGTATTGAAAAATATTTTTTCCTTTATTTTATACTTTCGTCAATTTACTTCAAATAAAAACTATCCCACCATTTAAGTTGGAACAAATAAAACATATCTACAAAAATTCATTATAATCAGTTGAGTAGTTTAGGAGTCTATCGCGGACAAACAACGTGACACGTGATTTATATTAATAATATAATCAATTACTTTGTAAATAAGTATAGAATAAGTATTATGTATTGACTTGTCATAAGAACTATTTAATTGCCAACATGATCAATAAACCAATTTCATTTCATTTCATATGATCATTCAAGAGTAAAATAAAATTATATATATTCAAATCAAAAATCTTGTTTCTATCTTTTCAGTTCTTCAATCTATACTAATATTATAAAGCTGAACAGTTTGTTTGTTTGAACCCACTAATCTCAGGAGCCGCTGGTCCGCTGGTCGTGGCAAAGTTATTTCAGTGTTGGATAGTAGATTTATCGAGGAATGCTATAGGGTATATATCATCACGCTATGACCTATAGGAGGGTAGCAGTAGTGATATTTCTAGGAAATACGAGGTGATTTTGTGTGGCTCTACCACTATTAAAAGTATAGTCATATTTTACCCATATTATCCCCCACATTTCTCTATGCTTTTACACAATACAATATTTTCTAAATAACACATTACAAAACAGTTTTAATTTTATTTACTTGTTTCATTTAACACTTCGTACAAATTTAAGAGCGTTTCGTCTTCCGTGTGCTCTTTGACTTGAAAACAGTGCTTTTCGAATCAATTTTGATCCACCAAAACATTATTTAGAGGAAAAAATAATTAGTACTTATTTTAGAAAATGTTGTCATCTAGGGATTTAGGTGGAGAACATTTTAGATTTATAGACAATTTGTGAATACAATAAGGATTCTGAACAGATGTTTCCTTATTTAGGCTTTGAATGGCAATTTAGAAGCTCGAATTATCTGAAATAATAAGTAGGCAGAGGTGCCAGGACACCCACATTTCGCCTTGTATGTTCCGTCCCATGACGTGAGCCTATCGCCATATCGGGCACAGAGTCAAGAATTACTCTGGGCTGTTTTTTTTTATCGCAGTTAATGACGAGACGAGCAAGCCGTTCGCCTGATGGTAAGCGATACGACCGGTCATAAACAGTAGCAACATTCCACTGCGCTCGCCATCCTGAGACATAAGATGTTAAGTCTCAATATGTCCAGTAGTTACTCTGGCTACAATGTCCTTCAATCCGAAACATAACAGTGCATTTACGCAGTGTTGTTTCACGGGAGAAATAGACATTGTGGTGGTACCTACCCAGATGGCCTCTCACATATGAGAGACCTACCACCAGTAAAATAAATAAAAAATGTTAGTAATGGATAGAAAAATCCAATAACACTTCGCCCAACGCGGGTTTCGAACCCGAGACCTCAACTTTGTAACCGTACCGTAGTACAACTACGCCATTAAGGCAGTCACAAAATACACACATAAAAAATGACACATGTAAATAAACACATTAATGAGTAGAATTTGCTAGTTTGGCAAGAAGTAATTTCCGTACCCTCATTTTGGTTGCCAGCTATGTTCAGTACGTACAACTGATTGAGTGGAATTGCATTTCAAATAGGAATGGATTGGACAGCAAACGAACAGTGAAGGAAATCAGAGCTATGAGGAGGACACTTACGGACGAGATTTACAGACGAATGCAAGTTGATTGTCACTAAGGTAAATGAGATCAAAAGACAAATTAGAAGGAGAAGTAGGAGATTTGAAAATAGAAACGAGGGTAGTGAGCACACACACCGGGTGGCGCTAGCAAGGCTAGGCTAGGAAGGCCATTTTAATTGCGACCGTTAAGAAGAAATATGGTCAAACGTACGAAATCTTCGTACGTTTGACCAAACACGAATAGAATGCATTTATTAAGATTTCGGTCGAGTTCGTTGAATAAATCTGCATGCAGACAAAAATAGCACACAGCATTGTAGTCGAGAATTGGGAGGATTAAGGTTTGCACTAGCATCGCCTCGGTTTTGAACGGTAACAAATTATTCAGGCGATACAGAGAAGGAAGAGTGCCGATGACTCTCTGACTAACGCTGGTCGTCTGAGGTCGCCTAGGGTCGCCAGCTCAGGGTAGCGTCGATATGAAGCCGAAGGTCCTTGACACTTGGGCACCAAGGAATGATAGAGCCATTGAAAATAACAAGAAGGATTTTTATGACATTTATCCTGCTTATCATTCTTGGACTACCGATATTATAGCCTTATTTCATAGGGTTTACAGATAGGCCGAAAATGTCAGAGTGATTAATATTCTGTACGGTCTATTGAACCTATCCACAATGCCGACGGCATTAAGTCCGCCTGTACATATTGTATAAAGTTTAAAAATAAAATAAATAAACAATGGCCACACAGTCAACTCCAGTCTGATAATATAAAGGCATCAGGCAACAAATGATACGCACATTGAAGGTTGAGTTATGAGGTTTATAGCTCTAGAGAAAGTACAACTCCTTGAGGGACACCAGGCTCACATTTACGATTTTTGGCCACAGGGTTTATCCAGACTGCGTCCGAAAACGAAGCCAAGTGTTAATTTCAGAAACTACAGATACGATGCAACTGAACATTCTTAAAAAAATAAACACAATTTAAAAAAGAAACTCATAGGAATCTTTTTTAGTATTATAAATACTTCTGTAAAAGCTTTAAATAGTAGCAGCATTTACAGTATAGACAAAATGTATGTTATACAAACAGTCGACCCTTCAGCAAAAGGATTGGAAAATAAAAAAGTTTAAGTTAAGTTTGTGGCGTCGCGTCGGGAAAGCCATTTGTTTCTGCGTACAATTGTGCCAAGTTTACGGTCGAGATGACAAACTTGGCTCGGTGTTGAGGGAATGCTTGGATTTTTTTACAAGAGAACAGAGAGTTACGCACTTAGATTTACCTTACATCTGAGTGAGATAACTACGTATTTATGTTTATGATACTATGCAAAAATTATTATAATATTTTCAGAATTTGGCATAACATAAATAGTTACATCACAGTCCCGACATCTAAACTATATCTAAAAAACTATTTAATAGTTACTTCGCAATTCGCAATGTATATCTCTTACATTTGCACTATATTGTGCATGTTCGGATAGAGGGCGCTTATATGTAACTTTGTAAAGTCTCCGTTAATTTATAGCTTTTGTTCAAATTATTTTTTTACGAATTTATCGTTGCAATAAGTACAAAACGTTACTAACGCAATAATATTTTCTCATCGATTTATTATTTATACATCGTCAAGGTTTCGGTTGTCAATTGGCACATTTTTTATTTCTAATTAACCACTTCTAAATTTATGAAATATTTCCAAGTAATTCTAAATGTATGAAATAACAATAAAAATATGTAAGTCCGCATTGCAGATGTCCGGTATCGATTGGCGCATGTTGGGGTGGGAAACATTTGACAACGATAGTGCCGTGCAACCGTTGCACTTTAGACTTTCGTTCTATCGAATGAGTTCCTACGACTGTAACATTGATTATAAAAAATATAAAATCGTATATGAATACTCTGTCCACAAATGTAGTATTTCAGTTTAGGACATTTTATTCAATCTTTTGTACGATATTTGATATTGTATAATTGATATTAAAAAATATATACAGGGTATATCAAGACTGCTACCGAAAACGAAGCCGGGTGGTAGTTTAAGCGACTTCAGACACAATGCAACAGAGGAAGTTGCGAAAAAAAGCGACAATATTTTTTGTAATTTTTTTCCAATGACCATATTTGGGTGGTAAATGCGTTTTTCCCTAAAATAATAGTGTAATATACCCTTTTATTTATAAATAATCTAAGGTATGAAAGAGTTTAAATTATTACTTAAGCAAAAACTATGGATTTACCACCCAAAAATGACGATATTTAAAAAATCATATAAAATAACTGTCGCGTTTCTTTGCGAAATTTTTTGTTGCATTGTGTTTGTAGTGACTAAAACTACCACCCGGCTTCGTTTTCGGTAGCAGTCTTGAGATTACCTTTTCGAAAATACTCATGGCCGTTATTTTATTTTATTGGATCTTAAACAAGCCCACTGAGTTTTAATCGCTGGATATACTCAAAACTGGGTGAGGCCGCTTAGTTTTAGTGGTAATGTAATAAGCCTACTGAGTTTGTTTCGCCGGGTCTTTTCAGACAGGACCGCGTTGGAACCGGTGGGATATTTCCTCAAAGGGGCGTCACTTATATCAATACAATACGTCCGTACACGATCGCTTAAAAAAATCATGGCTAGAAAATGATCACTTTGTATCACAGTTCCTAACGAGATATTGCAAATTTAAGAGCAAACTATTCACTTTTAAGTTGGTTGAATCACCTGCGTGTCAATACTCTACACCTGAATGTGCATACGAACAAACAGCACATCATAACTTTGGGACTGTGGTCGCTGGTCCGATGAACGCGGAATAATGTTGAACAATATGCAAATAACATCGGAATCTAGGAGGAATTTCCGGCGCTTTTGCCATACCCCTTTCACACCCGAATGAAACGATCGTGATTTCTGGATTTGAAAAATTATAAGTTCGCGCGTAATTTCTTTTTCCGCGTCAAACCGACATCGCATGATCGTGCGCTCATTGATCAAGCCAATAGGAAACGGTTTTGGCGGCTAGCGCGATCAGTAGCCTCAAACACACTGGCAAGATGGCAGTGTTTCTTGACCCCGTCACTGGACGTCGTAAGTAATATTATTTTTTTTGCAAATTTTCTTAGAAATCACTGATATTTTGATTGTACAACATCATTAAGTGTATGGCACATCTGAATAATTTTCGTGTATATTTTTATAGTAATTACTGACTTAATTTACGACAAAATTGTAAGCTCACTGTCGTGATACCTGGGTTGCAATTTTACCTACGCACTATCGTGAGTTCATTCGTGTTTAAGTTATTTTTCGATTTATTTCTTTACTACAAGCATGCAATTGAACAACGACCTCATCTTGGGCATCCTCAACGATGGTAACTATTCTGATTTGGAATTCGAAGACGACGACGAAGAATTTATTCCACCGCAGATGCAAAATGATAAAGAAGTTGAAGTTGAGCTCTCCTTTCCACATCGTCCATCTGTGGCAGCTAGCCAATCAAAAAATAACAAAGGTACAGTGTCTAAAAGGAAGTCTACGTCTAAAAACATGGATGATAGTGAAGCAGGCCTATCTCGGTCTAGTTCGAAAGTAGCAAAAAAATCAAAAGCTAAAGTGAAATTGCCTGCGCGTCAAAGATTATGGAAGAAAACTGAATACGTCGATAAATCACATTACTTTCCAGGTCATCCAAAACCCAATGAAATAAGATCGCCGGTGGAATATTATAATGATTATTATAATGATGATTTTTACGAGCGCTTGGCATTGTGTACAAACTTGTATTATTCAAGAAAAACTGGGCGAGTTTTAAATACCACCAAGCAGGAAATAAAAAAACTGATTGGCATCCATCTACTGATGGGTATACTTTCATATCCCAGGATTGCAATGTACTGGCGCAGAAGTATTAAAGTTGACATGATTGTTTCTGCAATGACAAGAGATAGACTGTCTACTTTAAGAAACAGTTTGCACATCGTGGATTCCGACTCTCCACCCATCTCGGGAGCGATAAACTCTCTCTGGAAGCTTCAGCCAATGATCGATATTGTGAGAGAAGGCTGCAACAAAATTCAAAGGACACCGGGCAGGTATTCAATTGATGAACAAATGATACCTTTCACAGGTAAGTGTCATCTTCGCCAGCTAGTAAAGAACAAGCCTCGCCCAGTAGGTCTCAAGAATTTCGTGGTTACTACCAGTGAAATAAATGAGTCTTTTATAATAACCAGATGCGTTTTATTTCATTACAAATAATTTTCAGGTAAGCTGATACCATCATTGCAATATAATACTACTAAAACTTATAAACTCACGATCGTGAGTTGGTAGAAGTCAGCCCTAGAACTCACTATCGTGCTATAGACTTTCCAAAATCCTGGTATAAGCTGGATTTTTAAACTATTTTTTACATAAAAGTTACTACTTCATTGCCAAAATATGATAGTTTTTATTTCAAATCAAACGAACGAAAATCGCAGGTGCGAAAGGGATACCTATTACTGGACCCAAATTTAGCAGCTCAAACTATAGGACCCATGTAATTGTTAATCCCGTATTGCTTAATACATCTGACTTCTCCACTTGTATATCTTTATATCAGAGGATAAATAATACCCCTTATTGAATAAAGCGTAAATTTATAAAGTAATTCGATTATCTTTGTAAACGTTTTGTTGCATACTATATTCATAAAAGAATAAATTAAGGTTTTGTATCCCGTCGAAGGAGGTGTCTTTGTTTTCTGTTCTTTCTTGATGGTCATCTAATTGTAACGTTATATTTCGAGAATATATTTTTATCACTTATACGAATTCTAACGAGTTTAATTGAAATAATACCCAAACCCAATAGGTTATGAGCGCAGCATGTACGATTGTTGAATATTTCAATTAAAACAAAGTTAAGAGCAAGATTGCAATCGGTGCAAAACCAACTGAAAATGGAGGTTGCGAACTCAATGAAAATAGAGAAATTTGACGGAAGAAATTTTAAGCAATGGAAGTTCCAAATTAAGTGTACCTCTAGAGCTAAAGGCTTAAACATAGAAAGGACAAGAGCAGCGGACGTGAGTTCACAAATGCAATGGGACAAAGATGATGGTATGGCCATGTTTATTCTTACATCGTCCATGGATTTAAACCAAATATCTCTCATAGAAAACTGTGAAACCGCGAAACAAGTAATGACAAAGTTAGAAGCCATATACGAACAAAAATCTGAATATAAAAAAAGTTCATACGATGGCGCAACACGTGTCCAAGGTGGAAAGTCTAGCAAAGCAGCTACGGGAGACTGGTGAGAAAATCAGTGACACGGTAATAATGACAAAGATTGTAAGTTCATTACCATCAACATACCGTTCACTTGGACAAGCATGGTGGTCACACGATAAAGGAAGTCAAACTATTCAAAACCTCACTTCTCGCCTGGTAGATGAAGATGCAAGCCATGCAAATGTTTTTTTTTTTATTACAATTAATAGCGAGACGAGCATGCCGTTCGCCTGATGGTAAGCGATATCACTGCTCATGAACAGCAGCAAAACCAAACAAAACCGTGAATTACAAGGCAATGCTTGGCATTCCACTGCGCTCGCCATCCTGAGACATAAGATGTAAAGTCTCAATATGTCCAGTAGTTACTCTGGCTACAACGTTCTTCAATCCGAAACACAACGGTGCATTTTAACTGCTGTTTGGGGGGAGAAATAGACATTGTGGTGGTACCCACCCAGGCGGCTTCTCACATATGAGAGACCTACCTATAACATGTATGTACGTATGTATGATGTAAGCAGTAGTGAGATTGTATTGATGAAGTCGAAAGGAAATTTTAAATCAAGAAATGAAAATAATCAGGGGCCCTACTATATTCACGCGAAACGAAGTTCGAAACTTCGGACGATCGAAGTTTATATACGATACGAATGTATCTACTCTGTAAAAGTTCGAATTTGTATAACGTACATCGTAACCATAAGTCTATGGTTACGACCATAAGTCAATAAAGACCATAAGTATATGTAGGTACATTCGTATCGTATATAAGCTTCGATCATACGATGTTTCGAACTTGGTTTCGGATTAATATAGTAGGGCCCCAGAACGTTTCGAATTATCATAGAACACCAAGTAATCGATTTATTTGCTACAACTACAACAAAAGAGCTAATTTTGCCAGAAACTGCACAAAGCCAAAGAAACTATCGTATTCGATAATCAGGCATAACTAGGGTCAGGTTAACGACTCAATGAATTGTAATATTTTTATTTTTATTGTATCAAAAGACTATAGTACATTATATTTACAATTCGATTTCAATTAACTTATTAATCTTGCTTAATGTATAATCAACACAAAATGTAAACAAAACAAAATATTACTCAGTATCTGATTAACAGTAATTGGATTGGTGGTATTTTGGTACTTTCTAATTCGAAAGTCTACTTCTCCTACACTGACACTTGGACACCGCTCGATATATTTATTAAATTTATCAATACTACAAGACTCTTCATTTCTGCAGCGTCGCAATATTATACAACATAAGAACATAAATGGAAAATAATACAAATAGTACATGGTCTGCTAGTAAGCGGACCAGACCCGGCCAATCGGGGTGGTCGTGGTTTCTAATTCTGGGTCAAACCTCTGACTTTTGTGAGTCATGGGTGTATTGATAGATGGTAGTCAATCACCACGCACTATAACGGTGAACGAAAACATCGTGATAGAATCTGCATGCCATGGCCATTTGTAAAAAAATATATGATATGTAGGCCAGGGTGGACTACATGGCCTAAACACTCTCAATCGTACCCTGAATTGTAGAGGAGGCCCGAGCCCTGCAGTAGGACGTATATGGGCTGATACACAGCCAAACAATTATCTGTATGTTAAATACAGTAGAAACAAAAATTATATTCATATGTTTTATACTCGAACGAAGTAATTGCAAAGCCCTTGAAAGACCTCTCTCCTGCAGTGATTTTTTACTTGACGTTTCGAAACTGAATATACACAAACTAAACGCGAAAACCCGTGCGCGGACGACGACAATGGGATTTCTATTTTATACGGTCACGTACGAAGTTTGACTTTCGGGCCGAAAGCTTGCTTCCGGTAATTCAAAATTACTTGAATAAAGTACATAATTTTTATTTCATACTTAGTTCTCTTGTATTTATACCAACGAAATTCAAAACTATTATAAAAATAATCGCAATAAATACAGATCGAGCGATATCGGTGGGTGGTGCAGCGATGTTAATGGCCCTCCCTATGACGATAAGGGGTCGTATAATTTTGATCACTCCCTTTTGCTTCACATGCCAATTCCCCATGACTTTCCGTTTGGAAGTGGTGCATTTAACTGACACTGACATTTTCATTACAACGACCATTCTAACGAGTAACGAGACAAAAGCGGTGTTTTAAAGGTGTTGTGAAGCTAAACTGCAATCTACTACTAAATGTAAGTACCAATAAAAGTAATGCTTAAAAATTATGAAAAACTAAGCTGTGTTGCGTTACTGAATATTTTATTTGGCGAAAATGTGAATTGAAACATATTTGTGCTATGTGAATTTTACGCTGACTGTCCGCCATTATATGTATTTGTGTTTTAACAAAATGGCATGTTTTAGACCAACATTAGAGTTTGTAGACCAAATACTTAATCTCAATTACTAGTTAAATTCCACTACATACATAATTATTATGGCTATGTTACGTATGGCGTTAAATTACTAACGCGAGTGGATTTTCTTTTCTATAAAAAAAACAACACATATGTCGTTTTACACAGTCCAGCAGATGTTCAAAAATCAGGAAATAATAATGTAGAATTTGTGTTAATATTCCAGAAGCATGAGCGAAGCTGTTCAGGTTGCGGACGTTGAGGAATCCAATAAAAACCAAAAATTATACTTAAATGTAAACCGGTTTCGGCACTAGTTCCTCAACCAATTCCCATCATTGATCTGACAGAACTAGACGACAGTGAGACAGAGGCAGAGGACGTAATAAATATACAGCATGCTGATGAAACAAAACAAAAACAGGATAACGCAAAGAATGAAGAAGAAAAAAATACCATTTATACTTTGAATCAGGGTGTAGGAGCGGAAAATCACGCGAGTAACGTGGGAGAAGAAAACACAGGAGGGAAAAAAGCGCAGCATGGGAAGGAGGATGAAAACAGAGAGAATCAGGAGGGAGCAGATCACGTGCAGGAGTTTTGGAACGAGAAAGAATCCGTAGAGGGGGCAGAAGCGCTACAAGAGACGGAGAAATTTGACGAGAGGCCATCGCTCGAGGATCCGGTAGACGAAGAATACGACAAACTAGAATACGAAGATGTTTATTCTGATTTAGAGTCAGACCATGACTAAAACCTTATGAAAGACAACCATTTTCTTTGCGTTCAATGTACATAGTTACAGTTACGTAATTAGTACAAGCAGGTGTAACCAGTATGGGAAAATAAGATAAATACGTGATTTAAAAATGGCGCTATATTTTAAATTTAGATCGCGAGTAATTTTAAATAAGTAATAAAAAGATAAGGTTCAATAGATATAGCTTAGCTGATACAAATTACAAAATTAATTTGTGTTTTAAAAATTATGATTCATCCGTACCTATTTTTTTTACCACATTTGTTACACTATCATAAAAAAGTAAAATTTTAACCTAAGTATACAATTACATCTAAACAATATTAAGCTAAAAGAAAATGTTTTCTCTAAGGTTATTAAAAATCCAATATGCTAAGTATTCATTTTTAAACATTAAACAGTGTTGTGTATAAACCTTAATATTATACGGTTTATAAAATAACATTTTTAAAGTTATTAAGGGACATGCCGAAAATATCAATTGCACTCTTTACAATACTTACAAGCGTCAGCTTGATGCTTGTAAGAACTGCAAAGGGTGCAGTCTGGGATTTGGAGAATTAGAACCAGAGATGGTTTTACGAAAAGGACTTTGAAGTAAAGTAATAGGATATCTAGTATATCGACTTGAATTTATAGATTAAATTTACTTAACAAAAAGAGTTATTATAATTAATTTTACCAAATTATAATTGATTATTGTACATTAATTTATTATAGTTTTGAGTATTTATACAGGGTGATATTGACACATGTTACTTAAATTAACCCACATGTTTCTCATCACCCCAGGTGACATTGTATATAACTTGAAAGCAATATGAGAAGATTTTTTTTTCATAAATCGTGATTTTCGTTTTCACGATTTTTGGACTTCCTTTGTAGATAAGAGTATTTTTACCGCTTAGAGGAACTTTAGTTCGGTTAAAGAACTTATCTGAACCAAAAAAACTCAGTATCTATAGGGGTTGATGAAAAGCCTTAAAACCTAAAATAATGATTTTTGACAAAACTATCAGGCAGTTTTTATTCAAATTTGGCACAATAGTACCTAAATTAAATACCATATATCAATATCACTCTGTATATATATTTGATATAATGTCTAATAAAAAAATAGATATAAAAAAGTAGGTAACTCAGTATAATATTATAAATTATTTAGTGGGATTATCAAATAATTATAATATATGACTGTATAATCATTTATTATAGACAAAGCAATTGTATTCGTAAAGAATATAAAAACTTAATTTTATTTATTACAATGATTTGATGTAAACGTAAATGGTTTTTATATACAAACACACACACACACACACACAATCGCCCACAAACTCACTCACACACCTACATATTTTTTGTCTGTTTGTATTCTGATTTAAGGTTGTGTTAAATTATTTTATCACGTTAATTTAAATGTGACATCATAAAAAACATATCGAGATACGCAGAAACCAGATGGACAATCAATACTACAATATAGAAAGGGCCAATTGGCAAAAGAAGGGTAGGAAGACGATGGGCTGACGATAGAACCGAATTTATAGGGAAGGACTGGCAAACTATAGGCAAGGACAGAGATGACTAGAAAAAACTGGAGGGGGTTCATATCCAACACATCAAAAACTAACTTTTACTAATAACTAGACAACAAGCAAATAACTAACCAAACACTAACACATCAACACCACATTTAAATGGAAAATGAGGATAAGGGAATAAAGGTTTTTTTTTTGCAATGAATGACGAGACAAGCAAGCCGTTCGCCTGATGGTAAGCGATACAACCGCTCATAAACAGTAGCAACATTCCACTGCGCTCGCCATCCTGAGACATAAGATGTTAAGTCTCAATATGTCCAGTAGTTACTCTGGCTACAATGTCCTTCAATCCGAAACACAACAGTGCATTTACGCAGTGTTGTTTCACGGGAGAAATAGACATTGCGGTGGTACCTACCCAGATGGCCTCTCACATATGAGAGACCTACCACCAGTAAAGTAGTTTTATTTTATTTTTTATTTATTATAAGAAACCAAATGAAATGTTATACGGGGGGGCCAATAACTGAGACACAATTATAACTAATACAGTTATTATGGTAACATGTTTTTTATTTTTTCATGATTTATGGGTTGATGATTTTATTTTAACTGTAAGTCGATAAAGTATTGTGGGCATGATCAAATTTTAAAAATACGCGTATATATTAATAAAGGTCGTCTAAAATATTCTGATCTGTTTTCAAAAAATATGTTTTCAATCTTTACATTGGACGTGTTAATACTATTAAATCACATGTATAAATGCATGTTGTTTATAATATTCAAACGCGTTAAACAGACATTTATTAAATTTATTTTTTATTTCTATATTTAGATAAAGATAAATCCATTTTTTGTAATAGCTGTATTAAAATCTACACGAGACTTTTCTTTCTCACAATCCCCCTGAACCGAAACAAATATGCATGGGACACATATGTATGTATATGTATATAATAGAATCAGCGCGGAAATGTAACCCGTGATGATATTGTGCTTTTATTAATTTGCATTATTCTATGTTTATGATTTACAACTCTTTGATAGTCAAAACTCATAATTAACATTGAGAAATTGGAGACGTTTTGCAATACAAATAATTCTATAAAACTTTTAAACACTGGAAACAACAGGTAGTGGCTGACGCCTCAAGCAGATACTTGACTGAACAAACAGCCGAGCCATTCAAACAAGGGATCTGTATGTGAGCCAAGTTCAAGGCGCGGTCCCTGTGGCGTCGGGAAAGCCTCCCTTTATTTATTCGCGTAAGTGAGCCAAGTTCACGGTCGAGGCCCAAATTCTGACGGAGTGGAAGAATGCCATGAATTATTTACAAGAGGGCCGGGGTCGACAACCCTTTTGGAAAATGTTGATACTAATATTATGCTACTGGGCTAGTTAGGTTAATGCTAATATTAATGTCGCATAACTTATTAAACCCATTGGATAGCGAGATTCAGAAAAAAGATTGCCTTGGCCACCGGAAAAAATGGTTATTGTAAGTATTATAAAGTATTATAAAAGTTTTATTATTTGAACATTTTCCGCCAACATACTATGTAAGAAGTTATAAAGTATTTTAAGATATAACATTACAGAAATCTTTTTATTCTACCCTGACATCTTGAGTATTCATTTAAAACTATTTACTAGTTGAATCTGCAGTGACCTACGTCTGCAGTCTCGTACGAGAATCATACGAAAGATGGTGCAAAATACGTATATTTTGAAGTAGACGTAATCTATATAATATGATTATATAATCTTCTGCAATAAAAATAGGAAATATTATAAAAGTGGTAACATTTCCTCTTCAATTAACGAATCAAACTACCAGATTATTTTCAATACAATATAAAATAATTTCATTAAATCTAAAGAGATGTGAAATGCATTGAGGATTTTTTTACACTCATGCATCACTATTACGAATACAATATTAGTTGTGAGACCGAAGTCGCTCGTTGCCTCGGACAAGACACAAGCCTCGATCTCATTGTTGGGCCAGGGCTAGATATGTGACTGTTGGGCGTATTTATTATTTATTTTATTATACATCTCAAATAATATAGTAATTAAATATAACAATTAAACAAATGAATGCGTCGTATATATTTGTAAATAGATTAACAAATAATAGATGGAATAGCCGAATAAATAAATATATATATAGGTCGGCATTGCCGTCACATGACCGATATTGATTTGCGCACGTTGGTAAACAGGAAGGGATTCGCTCGGGAGCCAAGGGACGGGCATCCATTGTAAATTTAATATATCGATGTTCTATCGAATATATTAATTACTTAAATAAATATTTATTTAGACAGCCCAAAAACTACAATTACATTATCGTTTTTAATACTACGTAATCGTATAACGCTGGTAAAGTTAAATTTTGATAAAGTTTGAAAATATCCAAGTATGTATTTTTATTTTACTGCTGGGTAATTTTGTTTACACATTAATAACTCAAATTCTTTTAGCTAACTGCAGTAACTTTCGCGTTGTTGAAATGAAATAATAATAATAAGTAAAGGAGGATTTATTGGGACACAATAATAGTGACAGATTTAATCGATATTATATCGCTGCGCGAAAAATAAATAAGAAAACTACCAAAAGTAAAACTAAATTATATTATAATATAATCAATTATTTTGTAAATATAGAATAAGTACCATGAATTGACTTGTCATAAGAGCTTTTTAATTGCTTCATGATCAATAAACCAATTTCATTTCATTTCATTTGAGATAAAACCATACATCATAATAGACCGGATATAACAGTGCTAGATAAAGGTACCATGACCATATGTACAATAAATATTTCAATTTATAATACCCCTAATCTAAATAGCTCCTACACTGAAAAGATATCCAAGTACACTGACCTAGCCATTGAAATTAAGACACAATGGAAAGTCCACAATGCTAAAACTGTACCAAATAACAATAGTTTTATTAAATACTGGAGTCATACCACGCACCCTCGATACCAGCCTCAAAAAACTCGATATCCATAAATGCACTTAACTTCTACAGCAAGCGGCCATTCTAAACACATGTCGCTTGGTCCGTAAATTCTTGAATAACAACAGTTAACCGGACCTAAATACTACAACTCCTAATAATGATATCTCCTTGAGTTTGGTTCAAGTATGGTGTATTACCTTCCAATTGCGTGAGAGATGTTCAGATTTAAAAAAGAATGATAATAATGGTGTTCATCGCTTCCACACCGCACAGTTACACTCACACAATAATCTACAATTATTACAGAAGGGAATATTTATATCCATTTTCATACCTTTACTACAAAGTGACTGCAGCACCTGAAACCGCCTTTCTTCTACAATGACTCCATTGACTTATGCCATAGAATTCACCTCAAGCTCAAAGTAATGTAAATAAAGAATCCTCCGACCACCCGTCCATATAATTTGCCGGCTTTGTAAAAACTAAACTCACAAGCTGAACCTGGAAATCCTTGCCCAGGTCACTATGACGGAATTACCACAGTCGTGTATGTAGTTCAACATCTAGTCGTATACGAATCTTCTTCTTCTTCTTCAGCCTATATATCCACCCAATGCTGAGTGTAGGCCTGTTGTAATGCACACCAGGATGGTCTGTCCAGGGCAATCCTCATCCAGTTTCTTCCCGCCTCGTGAACCAGGTCGTCGGTCCACCTCGTCAAAGGTCTGCCCCTGTTTCTATAACCGGTTCTTGGTCTCCATTCAAGTACTGATTTACTCCATCTGCAATCATTCCTGCGGCATATGTTTCCCGCTCATTTCCACTTTCGTCGAGCTATAGTTAGGCTAATGTCTGTGAGTCCGGTTCGTCTCCGTATTTCCGTGTTACGGCCTCTGTCTCGGAGACAAACACCTAACATAGCCCGCTCCATGGCTCTCTGAGTTACTTGCAATTTGTAGAACAGTTGTTGTGTGAGCGTCCAGGTCTCGGCCCCATATACCATTACCTGGAGGACACATTGGTTGAATGCTCTTCCTTTAAGGTTCATAGATATGTCTCCTTCGAAGACGTCAGAAAGCTTGCTGAACGCGCCCGATCCTAACCGAATTCGGCGTTGGATTTCTTTCTCCTGGCCGTTTTTATCTAGACTCACTATTAGCCCCAAGTAGACATATTCCTCTACTGCTTCTAGAGAGTGACCGTGTACAATAATGTAGTTGGCATCGGTGTTTTTGCACATAATTTTAGTCTTGCTCATGTTCATTTTTAAACCCACCATTACAGACACGTCATAGAGCTCTTCGGTCATAGTTGTTAGGTCCTCCAAGTTTTCAGCAAAGAGTACAATGTCATCCGCAAATCGTAAGTGAGACAGGTATTTTCCATTGTTGTTGAGACCTCTATTAGACCAGTCGAGAAGTTTAAATATATCCTCTAAACATCAGGTGAATAGTTTGGGTAAAATTGTGTCAACTTGTCTCACTCCCCTTTTCACAGGTATCGGATCTGTCAGTTCGTGCAGCTTGATTTGTAGAGTAGCATTGTTGTAGATTGCTTTAATAGCCTCGATATATCTAGAATCCACTTGAAATCTTTATAGAGAGTGTACTACAGCCCAATGTTCCACCGAATCAAACGCCTTTTCGTAGTCTATAAAGGCTACTACTAGGGGCTTATTGTATTCAGTACACTTTTCTATCACTTGTCGTACGGTATGTATATGGTCGATAGTCGAGAAGCCAGATCTAAAGCCTGCCTGTTCTACTGGTTGGGCTGAATTTAATTTGTTAGTCACTCTAAGGGTGGTCACCTTGGTGAATAGTTTATATATGTGACTGACTAATGAGATGGGCCTATAATTTGATAGCTCACTGGTATCGCCTTTCTTGTGTAACAGAACGACAATTGCATTCCTCCAGGTGCTTGGCGTAACCCCATCAAACAGTACTTTATTGAATAAAAGTTGCAGTTGCTTCAGCACAGGCCTACCTCCACGCTGCAAACCTTCATTGGTGATACCGTCTTCACCAGGTGATTTTCCAAATTTCATAAGTTTGAGTGCACCCTTGATTTCGTATAAGCTAATCTCTGGCAGATCTTCAGTAAGGTGCTTTGTAAGTGGAGCTCTCCGACCTATGTGCCTTATGTGCTGTTTTTGGGACGTGTACAACTTGGAGTAGAAGCGTTGAATAACTTCCTTTATTTCTACACGGTCTGATGTTAGAACTCCTTCCTCCGTTTTAAGCCTATGAATCTGCTGACTTCCTCTTTTCAAAGACTTCATAAATACTTTTGGCCCTTTGTGTTTCCCTATGGTCTCGAGAATGATTTTGTGTCTCCTTTGTTTGAGTAACTTCCGAAGCAGGTGTTTGATCTGGGTGTTTATTGTATTAATGTTTTTGTTGTCAGGTTCCATCAGAGCTTTTCTGCGTTTTTCCAATAATTGGTTGAGCTCTTGAGATTGCAGGTTGGGGCCAGATTTACTCTTTGGTCTTAGTTCCTTTATAATTTTGTTAATAGCTTTAACTAATTGGTCATTTATAGCTTGTACATCCCAGTCCTCGCCCGCTGAAAGCTGCTGAGCTAGAACATTCTGGTATAATTCTTTGTGTAGCATGGTGTGCTTGTTAACGTCAGGTTGTTGCACAGTTTCGAATAATTTCCGCCTTTCGAGTCTAAGGTTGATGGCTAATCTAGCTCGTAGGATTCGGTGGTCACTTCCTGCGCTCACAGCGTTGATGACGTCTACATCTTCAAAGATATACCGTTTTGAACTTAGGATGTAATCTATCTGATTTTTCGTCTTTCCGTCTGGGCTTCTCCATGTCCAAAGCCTCTGTTGTTTCTTTTGGAAATACGTATTCATAGCATATAGGCTGTGTTGTGCCAGGTAATTAGCTAAAGTATCACCTCTTGAATTTCTCTGTCAACCCAAACCTGCCCACATAATCCTCATTTTCCCGGTGCCCACCCAATTTTGCTTTAAAATCTCCGAGCATGACCGTATAGAAACACGGATTCGAGGTTAAAGCGCTGCTTATATCTTCGTAGAATTGAGCTATTTTTTTTTTTTATTTTTTTTTTATGTTTTATTATTAGGTTCACAAATCAGACAATACAAATTCACATTTACTCGCTAATTACACTCTTCCTATTACTTAATACATGCATGTCCTAAAATAGTGAACACAGCATTCTAAAACAACTTAGCTATTTATATTAATTTACTGATTATTACTAATTTACATAAAAAATAAAAAATAAATAAAACTAAGGAGAGTAATAACAAAAAATATATTAAAAAAGGGTGACTTAAATATTTAATAAAATAAAATAAATCGTATTTCAAACGCTAATAGCATTTCTAATTTTAACTTTAGCTGAAGATAAAGATTTGGAGAAGATGTCAAACTGCTGCCTAATACCATTATAACCAGAAACCATACGGTATAATGCGGAATGTTGCCCTAAATTTATTTTAAAATTCTGTATCAGCCCATATACGTCCCACTGCAGGGCACGGGCCTCCTCTACAATCGAGAGTACGATTGAGAGTGGTTAGGCCATATAGTCCACCACGCTGGCCTAGTGCGGGTTGGCGGACTTACATACCATAGAAATTGCTATAAATCGCTATGGTATGCAGGTTTCCTCACGATGTTTTCCTTCACCGTTTTAGTGCGTGGTGATTGACTATCTATTTCATCTATTTATCTATTTATCTGACTATATATTTTAAAATGCGGTATCGCAAACAGTTTTACGGTTACATACACGACTACTTCGACGGGGGACAACAATGTGGATCCTTTCCAACAAACTTTCACAATCAATGTAACCGTTCATTAATTTATAAAGGAAAATAATATCTGTAATTTTCCTCTTTGAGACAACGATTTAAACAACGAACAAGAGCTTTAGCACATTTATTAAGTAGGATTGGTGGTACTCCATCCGGTCCACTACTTTTATTTATATTTAGGTCGCTCAAAGCTTTGAGTATTTCAGATTCTGTAAGAGTGATGCTAGAGAAAGATGGAAAGTTATCGTGGTCAGTATTTTGACTAGAATTAACCCAATGTTGTTCACATTGGGTTCAAAGACGGAATTGAAATGAATTGAAAAAAGATCACTTATTTGTTGGCCATCATATGCATGTTTTTGATCTAGGTACATGTGATTTGGATGGGAATTGCTGTTTCTTTTCATTCCATTTATGTAAGACCAAATATACTTGGGGTTTTTACGAACAGTTTTAGCAGCATTATCTTTGAAACATCTAAGACAATCTTTTATCATTGCTTCGCACCTATCCCTAAGCAATTCGAATGAGAGTTTGTCCATCATATTACAATACTTTTTGTAGCGCCTGTGATACTTTGCTTTCTCTTTTAAACACTTAATTAATGGTCTACTATACCATAAAGGGAATCTGGAATTATGTGTCATTGAGTTAGGAGTAAATTTATTTAAAATACTCTGCAAAGATGTATAAAATATGTCTACTTTGGTATTAATATCATTTGCAGCAACATCTCGCCACAGACTAGCCCATTAAGTATTGTACAGCTCTTCACTTACCGCATCAAAGTCGCATTTATTAAAGTATAATGAAGGTCTTCGATAAGATTTCAGATGATTAATAATTTTATAAAAATATATTTCTATAGAAATCGCCGGGTGATGAGCATCCAATTTGGTTATAGGCTTGCTAACTTCATAAACATTAATTTGTTCGGGAAAATTTGAAAAAATCAAATCCAATATATGATTGTTGTAATTATGGATATGATTACTTTGATCCATACAATTGAAAGACATTTCGTCCAAAAAATATTCTCAATAGTACCGCTACATGGTAAGGATGTACATGTTTTTTTTGAACTATCGGCCTGCCATATTTTGTTAGGAAAATTGAAATCACCTAACAGTAGGATAAAAGATTTTTTAGGAATTTTGTTATTAAGGACATGACTGAAATTTTGCAAAAAGGATTTGAAGTAAGAGCTATTTAATGGCGCAGCCATGTATACTGAACAAATATTTCATATATCAAACGATATGCATTTTGTCTGTCCCCTATTTTTAAAGATATCCATAACTCCTCACATTCTGATTCCCATACATTCATGCGTGTTGTATTAAGGGTTTTAAGTACAGCCACGCATACGCCACCGCCGTCTTTTCTATTGGAGTAATTAGTGGTATTACGGTCTCTTCTATATACATTGTACCTATCATCGATTAACTCATGATCAAAAACAGTATCATTTAACCAAGACTCAACTAGTACAATTATATGGTAATCATTATTCAAGATTTTTTCATAAATGTCCTCCGTTATCGTTCTAAGTCCTCTTACATTCTGGTAATATACCGACAGATTGAAAACAATAGGTTAAAACATTCGGACGTACGTTAATTGTACAGCGTTATATAAAGTATGTAGTGTTACATTATTGACCACGATTGACTTAGAATTAACGTCCTTACGAATCATAATGCGGCCACCACTAACCCAAACAAATTTATACTGCTTTTCTTTGGCTATGGCTCGCGTTGCAGCATGAAGTTTCTTATTAGTCACTGACAAATGTTCTGCGACATATATGGGTTCCTTGGATCCTGAGAATCCTAGATGCCCGGAGTTTAACTTGTTCTGAGCGTTTCTTTGTTAAAAATCTTTACGCACGCTAAGATGTTGTCACGGACACGTGGCGTTGTAAATTTCACTACGATGGATCTTGGACGATTGGAATCTTGATTCTGCTTTGGGATCCTATGGAAATTCACAATTTCCGCGTCTTTAGGATCATAAGACACCATGTTTGCAAGTTGTTTTATCACCGTCAGCAGATTTTCATTGCGGTGTTCCGGTACACACTGAAGTTCAATATTACAACTACGAGTATTTTAGTCCATAATATCCAACTTAGAATTAGTGACGTTGACCTCAATACGCAGACGGTCATTTTCCTTTTTTAACTCATGGATTTCCATTATTCTCTCGTTCAAAGTCTTACTAAGATCGTCATATTGAGAACAGACAAAAGTTACGCTGGATTTCATTTCCTCTATTGAATTGTATATGCTTTGAGTTTTATCGTCCATGCTCACTTTAAGATCTGCCACTATTTTGGCAGTCGCCTCATCAATTTTTTTATTTATATATCTCTTTAATTCTTTTATTATCTCAACAGTTATAGAAGTACTCTCATTTTTCCGTTCAATTGACATAGCTACTGATTCTTCATTCTTAGCCGTGATTGTGCAGTCTGGACATATCCATGTAGACTTTGCCTGTTTGCATTCTTTTCCATAATCTTCGCTAGTTATGCCCAAGCATTGGTAGTGATAAAATGCAGAACATCCACTGCAGTTTTTAACCTCGCTATTTTTAACAACTTTGTTACAAGTTTTGCACCTCATTTTTAATCAAGAAGTTCAAGAAACTCACCTGGTCGTCCTTAGGGTATGTAACCTTATAGCGCCCACCAAAAACTCATTAGCAATGAGAGCCTTATCAAAATTTCTTAGCAATTATCATCTACGAAGATTAAACCAGTACTTTTTTTTTCTTACACGCTGGTAGTTTAGCACTTGATCATGGAAAGAGTTCACCAGTTTTAGTCCAAATATTCGTTACAATCACTGCACGTAGTTTGTGATTTACACAGCAGACAGTCTCCACTATTGAAAAACACAGTCACCTTTCCAACTTTATCACTTTATACGCCTCTATAAAATTATTTTTACGGAGCTAAGTTATAGACGTACGCATTCTCCGTCTGAGTGCGAGGAAGTTGGGGCATACACTTGAATAACTTTAAGGGTATAGCGTTTATTCAAGTCAAATGTAGCATATATGACCCTAGGTGATACTGCAGAGACATTCCGTAGAATTGTCGTCATTGAGGTGTTTATTAAAAATCCAACTCCTCCTTGCGATTTATCCTCGTAGCCTTTAAAGTAAAACAGCTGACCAGATGTTAATTTTACTAGGATTTCGCCTCTTCGCCTTACCTCACTCAAACCAATAATGTCCCATTTGATTTTGTTAGTACTTCGGATTCCAATTCTTGGTAGCGTTCCTCTGTGAGTAGGGTCCTTACATTATACGTAGCCAAGTAGATGTGATGGCAGCCGTGTCCATTCTCCCAGGGATTCTTCGCACCCTCTGTCCTGTCGGATCCCCGACCGCTGCCGTAGCCGGGCCTAACAGGACCACTAGGAACTGAGGGCCTTTCTTTATTTTGGCTGTGCATAAAAGTAGTTGGCCTTAAAACGCCACGCTGACCACTGCGGGTTAGCGAGTCTACTCTTTTTAGAGATTACTTCATTCTCACGGCTTGTAGTAGCCGGGCTCGGTAGTGATCCGACGGGGTCAGGTTAGTTACCGCCGCCTGCTCGGCGTTGTTACTCGTTTAGCACCACCCGGAGGGCACGTGTAGGGTATCTAGGGTAAAACCTACGGACTCGAGTAACTACCACCCTCCCGTATACGAATACTCTACTTTAATTATTTCTAATTATTTGAACAAATCTCATCAGCAAATATTTTGACGTGACAACGTCTTAAATTAGGTTGCGGCTGGGAGTCACTTATGAAAAAGTGTAACGCCCGGTAACGTAACGGTGCGCGCGCAGCACTAGAGAATTATTTTTCAGTTTCACCCACTTTTTCCAAAATTGTCCCATAGCCCCCCCCCCCCCTGCCTTCCCCCACCCTTATTCCGAAATAGTGCCTATTAGCCTCCCCACGAAACCTAAAAATTTGAAAAATTTGAACCTTCGATCTGAATAAGTGTTTTGATTTTCAAATTGATTCTTTAAAATTAAAAATTCATCCATTCAATTTCAAATGTTCAACAGGAATCACCACTCTCAAAACAATGGAAACGGACGAGCAAATGCCTTCAACTTCCAGTACATCAATGGAGACGAAGGATATCGTGCCGTCAACGTCTGCAGTACCTTTCGTTGTTCCACACACCACCTCTACCGCCAGAACGAATGCTCAGCGACAACGTGAGTACAGACTACGTCAAGCATTGACCAGAACTCCTGAACAAGTAAGAGCCTTTGCAAAAGCGGCTGCGGAGAGGCAACGCAGGTTCAAGCTACGTAAATCTGCTAACATAGCCCTAAGAAAAAAAAAATCAAAAAATAAATCAAAGCTTCGCCGCTAATACTAGCTTCAAGTTTATACTCGGTGCTGTATATATTCATCCAGGAGCTAGTATGCAGGATATTGGAATGTTGCTATGGCAAGGACTCGGTCCGTACATTCACAACAGCCAGTACGTGCCACCGTTCGTGCAAGTTGATTCTAGTATACCGATTCTTCTGTGTGGTGATTTTAACAAAAACGTAAAGCCTGACAACTCGTTTCTTAATTTCATGAAAAATACGTATAATCTTGATTGCGTATCAAACGTTTCTAAGTCAACTACGTTAAAAGGAACAACTATCGACTTGACTTTCGCAAGACACATTACAGCAGAAACACTTCCTTTCATTTCATATTTCTCCTATCATCGTCCTATCCTCAACAAAATCACTCAAATAGGAATTAGTTAAGTTTAAGTTTACATGTACAATGTTTTAGTAAACAAAATATATTTCTATAGTTAAAATTTGTGCAATTCTTATTTTCATTCAATTCCTTGTTCATTCTTATTCATATCAATAAATATTCTACCGAGAAAAAGACGTTGTCACGTAAAATCTTCGCCCGTAAAACCGACTTTACAGGCAACAATTTTTTTTACAAGGCGGTTTTTCTACTTTCGGTATTATATTTATCTCATAAGGGGCCGTCCATTAATCACGTGATCTTTTATTTAGCATTTGATCACCACCTCCCCTTTGTAATATGTAAGACTACCCCCCCAACTTCACTTGTATTTTTAGTTAATATAAATAAGCCTTAAAATTTTTCGAATATTATCTTTAAATAAGGATATAACGTATAATCACTTTTTATTCTGTTATTAAAAACCATTATATAATAAAAGAATCGTGTAATCATACGAAAAATATATTATGTAGCATTGAAATCAAAAATACTGCCTCTGCCTCGGTGGCGTAGTTGCACTCAGGTACGGTTACAAAGCTGAGATCTCAGGTTCAAATCCAGATTTAAGCAAAGTGATATTGGATTTTTCTATTCATTATCAGCCCAGAGTCAGGAATTTGTGCCCGATATGGCGATAGGCTCGCCACCTATCACATTGTGGGGCGGAACATACAAGGCGAAATGTGGGTATCCTGGCACCTCTGCCTACCCCTTCTGGGATATAGGCGTGAGTTTATGTATGTATGTATGAAATCAAAAATATGTGTCGAAAAAACATATACGTGATATGTTACTTCGCACAACCGTCCCCTCGCCCTAGTGATATTATGTGATTTTTGTCCAACCCGTCCCCCCATTCAAGCCCCCTGTGATTAATAGACGGCCCCTAATACGTAATAAGATTTCTAAAATTCGCAATAATACGAATCTAGCGATATCGGTGAGTGGTACGGTGGCCTCCACGGCCCTCACTACGGCGCCGATAGGGGCGGAGCGATTGTGATCTCTCTCGCTTTTACTTCAAATACCATTTCCGTGTGCCTCGCCCAATGAAAGGGGTTCACTCATCATAAATCATTACAGCTGTTGCTCTTCCGGGATAAAGGTGGTTTCTTCAATTATTTTTGAAGCTGCACTGAAATATTCTACTTCATGTAAGTACCAACTTCAATTTAAGCTTAAAAAGCGTGAAACTCAGTTATTTTGCATTATTGACTATAATATTCGGCAAAATTCGAAAAAAAAAATGATTGTGCGGTTATTTAGTCTGCGCCGACTATCCGCCATTATACGAACTACAAAATGTATTGTTCTTAAAACAAAGCCACGATTATCTTCGAGTATTTGTACGTATTTACCCATATTAAATGAATACCCTTAATCTATCAATTTTTTGAAACCATATGTGAGTATTTACTTTTTAATGTGTCATTTTTATGTAACTCACGTTTTTCTCAGTCCAGCAGGTATTAGTAAATCTACGCATTACTAATGATAAAATTATCTTAATATTCCAGACCATGAGTGACTCCGCCCAGATTCAGGATGATCAAGAATCCACCAATAAAAGGATGCAAAATATAGTTCCTTCTACGAATCAAGCTACGACTACGCATATTGTTGAAGCTTTTTCGTCTATTTTAGATCTCAAGGAACTAGACGATAGTGGCAATGAAGCCGACGATGCTCAGGACATAGAAAATGCTGAAGCAGCGAAAGCAAAAGTCATTGGAGTAGAAGGTGAAGAGCAAGAAATAAACATTATGGATTACCAACCTCAGGAAGCGTTGGACGATATAGAAAAATCCGAAGAAAAGGTGGAAGAAGAAAAAAATCCAAAACCTGAGGAAAGCACTGAGAGAGAAGAAGACAAAGAACTGGAAGAAGCGGATCAGCAGGACGAGGTGCATGTTCACGAGTTAAAGGAGCAGAAGGAAATAAAGGATAGCGAGATAGAGAAAAATAATGAAGAAAAGAAGGCAGAGGAGCTTGATGATACCGACGACTACGAATACGAGGAAGAAGAGTACGAAGACGATTACTCGGACAACGAGTCGGAGGGTGAGCAGCCTCCAGTGCCCATGTTGCCTCCTCATGTTGACTCGGACTGGGACGCAGACTAAGGACCTGGCAATTGTATTTATCAAATATATTTATTTCTGTTTCTACCAAAAGTATTGTAAGTGTAATGTGAAAATCATAAAAATCTTCTTTGCGTATCTACAGAGCTCATTAGACTTTAAATATGTAATAACTATTTGCAGATGTAGTCGGTGTTTATGAAAACAAGTATAATATGTGGTTTAAAAAATAAATTATAATTTTAAATTCTGTCCAAGAGTAATTTAAACTAATAAATAAAAAATAAAAAAATGTTAATCACATGTAGGTACCGTAGGTAACGTTAGTCTGCGACTTGTAAGCGCCGTGTTTCGTCAACGTTTAAAAATATAATAAATCATATAATTACAAGTGTCTCATATCTTGTCTATTGTAATTTGTCAAACATCTTTACCAATTTATAGTATTTAAGTCTTTAATGAATTTATTTAAATTGTAAGTCTGAAGAAAATAAATAAATACTAGCCATTTTTTTATTTATTTTACAAATCAAGTTCTATGACTAGAACATTTAAATATATGATGAGTTTGATAAAAAAAATTATAGATCATAAAATATTTAAAATGTCACTCAGGTGAAATAATCTCAAGGAAACTCAAATTATATACCTAATAAAAATGACAGTAGAATACTCACACAACACACTAAGACGAAATCAATACATGCAATCAGTATAATAAAACAAGCACTACACCACAAATAGAGAGGGGTGCATGCAACGCAAAGCATACCGAATAAACAAGTCTTAGAAAGTTAAAACTTTCTTTAGTCTTTAACCTAATTAATCTTATCGAGTATGTAATCTTGTAAGTAATTATTGATGATTTTAGTTGGGTCTTTTACTAAAGCCTGTTTTTGAAAATATTTATATAAAGCCGTGCACGACTGTGGCGGGAAGGTTCTGTGTGACAAAACGATCCTTCGTCGCTCGCATCACCGTCTTGCTCCGCACGCTGTGTAGCGAAAACATTAAAACGTATAGTGTTAGCAAATAATAGTATATTTTTTTATATTTTTGGATTATTAATGAGTTACGTCAGTGGTTTGATGGTTATAACAATTATCTTATTTTCTATGATTTAATAATACCCATACATTACATAAAGCTTTAAGCAGATTCATCTTTCATAACATATTAAATAAATAATAAGTATAGTCACATGTATACATGATTTTTCTAATCATTTCCAGTCTGGAGTCAGGAGTTTCATCACACTATCACATCGTGGGACAGAAAATACTGGGCGAGATGCGGGTGCCCTGATTCGACCTCTACCTACCCCTTCGGTGTTGGTTTATGTATATACACATATAGACACGTAGGTACAGGCACATTTATTAATTGTCTGCAAATTGGCCGAATTAATCACGTAGGAATCGAGTTATTTAGTCAACAGAGTAAATGTACTGTTCGGTCCTAAAATTTCCAACAAGCCCTAATAAATTATCTCACATAGAATCTTATGATGATATTTAACTATGTTCTGTAATTTAATGAATCTATTATTTTATGCTGCATGAACAACTTGATAAAAGAGCATTTAAATGTTGTATCTGGTTTTACAACTTTTAGTGGAAGCATAAATTTATATAGTTATTAATTTTAATGATTATTTAAATATTTATTACATTTACTATTCATGTCTATTTCAGACGGTACTTTACACCAAGTGGCGATAATGCATGAAGAGATTGGTGATACCTCGGCCTCCAGTGGAGATCCGTAGCCTTCCCTAACAGGTAGGACTATTATTTATCTTTGCATGTCACATTTTAAGGGAGGTTCCTAAGGCTGTTGGACTGACTATCGCCTCAATGTTACTAAGCTGAGACTCCGCCTCCGCCGGCCTCGTAGATCCATAGAAAAAAGATTGCGTGTTTAAACGTGGATAGCCTAAAGTATTACGAGGCTAAAAAGGAATTGCGCAAGCTGTCTCGTCAGATAAAAGATAAATGGTGGCAGGACAATGCTTGTCAAATGCAGTGGCTTGCTTACACTAAACAGCTTGGGGGGTTTTACTGCGAAATGCTGAACAACTGAAGAGAGAAGCTGAGACAGGGACGTCAGCTGTACCTTTGCTTTGTTTTTACTTGTAGAAAGCATTCAACAGTGTGCCTCGCGATGCCCTCTGGATGGTACTGGGAAAGCTAGGATGCTCAAAAAGTTTGTGAGACTTCTGCGACTCTTGCATGACAATATGCAGTGCTGCGTCTCCGTAGACGGCGAACAGTCCCACTTTTATCCCATTACCTGTGAGGTAACGCAAGGGTGCGTCCTAGTACCCACACTGTTCGCTCTACACTTTGCATTAGCAGTTAAGGAGGTCCTACAAACTGTTTCTGAAGGAGTTCGCATTCGTGTTCGCACCGATGGCAGTCTTTTCATCTTAGCCAGACTGAAGGCGCGCACCAAAGTGTCGTATGCATTGATCACAGAGATCATGTATGCTAATGACCTGTGCTTCTTGGAGAATCGCCAGACTGCTTGCAACAGCTGATGTCCGCTTTCCACCAAGCATGCTGCAAATTCGGCCTACAGATCAGAGTCAAAAAGACGGAAGTGATGTCCCTAGATATCCAAGGTCGTGAGAGATTGATCAGGAAGCATGGTGAGGCATTGTCAAAAAGAGAAAAAAAAGCTTGGTGAGGACGTGCTGAAACAGGTGGATAAATGTCGTTATCTGGGGAACACTAAATAAAAGCTAAGTGTGACCTTGTTGCCAACATCAACAGCATGATAAGTGCTGCAGCGTCATTATTTGGAAAGCTGTGTTCCAAAGTCTTCTGCTTGCACGACCTTAAGCTGGCTACTAAGATCTCGGTTTACATGGCGATCGCGCTGCCAGCCAAACCTTCTCTATTCTTCGAGACCTGGTGTGTGTATCGTCACCACATACGCATTCTCGATCGATTCCACCTGAAATGCCTGCGCACCATCATGAAGATCAAATGGTCTGGTCGAGTGCATAATACCGAAGTTCTAAGACGCGCCAATATTGGTGGCACTGAGGCACAAATCACAGATGGACTCTGTACTCCGACACAACGACGAATGTTCGAACTTCGCACGTACAACTGTACGAATATGCCTAAATACATTACGAAATGGTTGAATTCTGTATCGGGCATTGTAATCTTAGAGTAACTTCAAAGCGAATGATTTCATAGAGAATATTATTGATTATTAAAAGTGGAATACCTTTTTGTAAATACCGGGTATATCAAGAGTGCTACCGAAAACGAAGCCGGGTGGTACTTTTAGTGATTACAAACACAATGCGACTAAAAATATCGCAAAGAAACGCGACAATTTTTTTGTGTATTAATTTTTAAATATCATCTTTTTTTGGGTGGTAAATCCATATTTATTTATTTATTCATTCTTTACTGCACACAAAAAATGACAAAAGCATAAAATATTTTACATATAAAATTAAAGAGTACAGTTAGCTGTCTTATCGCCCTAGCCCCTAGGCGATTTTTTACAGACAACTTTTGGATGGATATAAGAAAAGGATAAGAAGAGAGGGCAGTATAGAATTTAAAGAAAAATAAAACATGCTCTTATGAAGAATAGGTAAACAAATTATTTATAGTGAATATATACATGATACATAATTATATAATACACTTAATATATATACATATATTGACTTGACAGCCTCCGTGGCGCAGTTGGTTAGACGCCGCCTGTGAAACGAGAGGCCGCGGGTTCGATGCCCGCACCGAGACAAATGTTAGTGAGGCGCCCACAAGTATTTGTCTCGGGTCTGGGTGTTTGTGAGACCGAAAAGTCTCTCGTAGTTCCCGATACCCACGACACAACACTTAATTGATCTTAATGTGGGGTCGGGACTATGTATGTGACTGTTGGGTATATTTATATTTATTTGTTTATATATAAATATTTCTATAGATAAACATAGACATAAATATACAAACTAAATATAAATTATGAATTACCTATTGAGACAAAAAGAGGAAATAAAAACTTCTTAATGCAGCTACTTACAGAGAAAGGTAATAGTCTTTATATGGTCTTTATGCATTTTTTGAAAGATGTCAGTGTTTCAGCTTGTCTTATGACAACTGGTAGTTATCGCTAAAATAATAATTTAAAGCCCCGTGTTCCATAGCGTCTTTAAAAATAAAAGTGTGTACACTATTATTAAAGCGAAAACTATGTTTGTACCACCCTAATTAGACGAAAGAAAAAAAATAACAAAAAAATTCGTCACAATTTTTTGAGCAAAATTTTCGGCTTCGGTTTCGGTAGCAGTCTTGATATACCCGGTATAAAGACGTTCATCGTTCGAACATTCGAACTTTGTGTCGGAGTAAAGAGTAAACTTCACAAGTCAAAGTGATATTGGGTGATACGACTAGTCGCCCGCGGATGTCAATAACAGCCGCGTCTGTCCACTATAGCGCAGCGCTACAGCGCATGTGCATACAACATGGTCGTCCTCCATCATGGTTTGTTACAAAATTGTAAATATACAAAACCCAACAAGTCGCAAAATTATTCGTTTTTACTCGTCGCGATATACCACGCCATGGAATCAACATTGTGATATGTACATACGTATCAACAACTATTGTAATCTGACAGGTATAAAAGTACATATCTACTATGTTTCCATTTTTAAATTCTTCGTAGTTTATTTGAATATTCTTTCTAAATTGTATATAATGATTTATATAAAAAATCGGTATCTGTATGTAGTCCATATGATATATTACATCGTACTGCAGTACACGCCTTCTCTACGATCGAGAGTACGATTGAGAATGTTTAGGCCATACAGTCCTCCACGCTCGCCTAGTGCGGGTTGGCGACTTTACATACCATATAAATTCATACAAATCGCTATAGAATTCAGGTTTCCTCACGATGTTTTCCTTCACCGTAGCAGCTTGGTGATTGACTATTAAGACACATGATTCCTACGTCAGAGGTGTGTCCTGAGATTTGAACCCGCGACCACCGTGAATAAGTTGGCAGCGTGTGGTCCGATTACCAACCATGCACTAAAAAGTCAACAATGTGTAAGAAAGGTAAAAGTTTAAGTTTTACTGTTTCTCTAAATTTCTGCTGATAGATGACATCGTTATTATATTGCACATACATATTTTTCTACCTAAACTATGATGAACAGAAATTTGTAGTGCCATTTTTGCAATCTGCAGTGTCCGCGAAATAATAATTAATTTAGAAACTGGTAAAAGAGAGATTTTTAACGACCTTTCCACTTTTGAAAAGTGCCGCGACGCACTTTTTAAAAACCAGCTCTTGAAACGACTTGACACGGGTTCGGTCTCCGCTCCGCGATATTTGTAGGTCGAGACGAGAAATTCACGTTGCGGTAAATATCGAACCACACAATATTTAGTGCCATTCGGTCCAGTGAAGCCTCATTTTAAATGAAGAAAATAACCCCTGATCTTATATGTACCTAGTCAGGTCATAAATTCTGTCACATGTTTAATATAAAATAATTGAATCAAGTTTATTAATTATGTAACCATTTATATACCAAAATGAACTTAAAAAAACATAGATTCTTATGACACAAAAAGTTTATTCAAAATGATCTCCGTGATTTTGAATACAGGCCTTCAATCTGCGCGGCCAGTTGTCTATCGCAGCACGAACGAGGTCCATGTCAATATCGGCGGCTGCCTTAATCAAGGATGTCTTGAGTGACTCCAAATTGGGATGAGGCTTTGAGCACGCCTTTTCCTCCAAGTGTTGCCATATCTTGTAATCTAACGGATTCAAATCTGGACTGGAGGAGGGCCAGTCTTCGTGCCGGTTGAAGTCGATTTCACGCGCCGCCAGCCAGTCTTGTGTGCTCTTCGCTCTATGAGCTGGCGCCGAATCTTGTTGGAATACCCAGTGCCTGTTATTAAACATGGTATGAGAAACAGGTGCCACAAGGTTCGTCAGGACTGTATTTTGATACACAACTGCATTCGTTTTTATACCTTTCTCACAAAAATGTACCTCTGTTAAGCCCCAATAAGAAACTCCCAACCATACCATGAGCGAGGATGGAAAATGACCTCGTTGGACACGCGAAATACGGTTGCTTGCTTCTTCACTACTGTGTGCGTACACCTTATCATTTGGTTTGTTGTAGCTCTTTTCTACGGTAATTTTTTTTTCATCTGAAAAAAGAATTTCCCGATAGTTATTTCCCGCGTACCGCTTCAACAAAGCGCGGCATCTCTTCAGTCTCAGGTCCATTAGACGAGCATTCAAACGATGTCCTGTTTTTCTTCGATATGCCCGAAGCCCTAAGTCTTTAGTTAACATCCTTTTCACCGTTGTTCTGCTTAACCCCATCTGAAGGGCCCACAGTTTCTGCTTACGTTTGGGATTTCTTTAAATTCGCGCCTTCACAGCTTTTATGACTGCTGGAGTCCTAACAGACCGAGGGCGACAACTTCTTGACCTGTCATCTACACTAGAGTCTTCATTGTATCGTTTGATGGTACGATAAATGAATCTTTTGGTTATATTCAAATTTTTCAGTATGTCAAAAATTTGAATTGGCGCGTAACCGCAACGATGCAACTATTGCGTTGCACTGCAACACGGTCTTCTTTAAGCGTCCACTCCATATTTAAAAATGAATAAAATTCTAAAAAGATGATGATGAAGACGAAGAAGATTCATCTTTATTTTCATGAACAATTCGAAATTCGAATTCAATAAACTTTTTTGTGGCCAGCATTTTAAAAGAAAAGTTTTTACTGTGTGACAATACTTATGACCTGACTGTGTATATACATATACCTATACAATAAGCTTCTTAAAATATATTTGGGTATACGGTATATTTATTTTTTACACAAACCTATTGTAGACCACTGTCGATACCTTTAAAAACGGTTAAAAGTGAAATAGAAATATAGTAGGATGCAAGTCATTGTAAAAAGAAGGAAATATAACAAAAATGTAAGGAAAAATACATTATGGGCGATCTGAGCTCGAGAAGTGGATAGGGTCAGCTTTTAAGGGTAAAAAACGTTTAACTCAATGTCCGGTGAAATTACAAGTACTATGAAAAAAATTATAAATGGCAAAGTAATAAAAACATCTAAAACTTTTGTAACCACAGTTTTTTTCATCACCTCAAAATTGATGCTTAATTGGCAGAACTTTTTTATATATAAAATATTTATTGTTCCTCCTCATTTTAAATCGAGAATACTAATGTTAAAATATCAGCTTTATTAAGAAGTCTGAGTCTTGTTGTTCGTTAAAATCAAACATTAGCCCCTCAATCTTTTCTATATGCTTGTATTAACTTCGTCTGTATGTATCTTAGAAGTCGATTTTCGAGCACTTCAAAACGTCGGATTGATCACACAATAATTAAAAAAATATATGAAATTATCTCATTCAGAATATTCAGAGATTGTAATATTTTGATAAAAAATAATAAAGGGTGTAATTTGCGCGCTGCTGTCTTCATTTGATAAGACAGCCGTAGATAGATATTTTAGTGAAAGCAATGAAATTATAGTTTAAAAACATATTTTCTAATCTTCATGAAAACGTTTCTTTTAGTTTTTAAAACTATAATTTAACTCCGGCATAGAGCTTGCCAATAATCAATCTCGGTAGCGAAAGAACTATCCAAAAAATCTATTTACTTTTAAGGAGGGCCAATTTCTGATTTTAGTTTGCTCTTTTTATAGAAATTGCAGTTTAGACCTGCCAATATACGAGTACAATTAACCGTGTTGATGTTTGGATGGATTGTTAAAAACTGCCCAAAATTTCAAGCCAACTATTTCCACGGATTATATATTCCTAGACGTCGAAAGAATTGTAATAAAAAATGTAAAGTGATAGTTATAGCAGTGATTTGCAGGGGCTGGCTCAGCTATTCGATTGGGATACAGACAGCCATGGTGAAACTCGATGATGATGTCTTCGTTAAGACTAACCAGAATTAATTATACGCAGACCTTGAACGAAGCCGAGTAGTAGCCAGCTTCCGAATTATTATAATTGAATAAATTAATGCCATCGATCCCCGTAACTACTAGAATGTAAGTAAATGATCATTTTATTATCTCTAAAGTATTAAATATTCAAGTAAGTGATTTTCTACATATCGACGCATGAATACGATTTTGTCGTATCTCGAAACAAGCAATTTTACACCAGAACCAAAAAAATATATTACAAAATGAATCACCTCTAAACTAAAATACTTCGGAATACCATTTCATTGTTAATAACATTTTAAAATAAAATCTTACATTTTCACGAGGAATTTTTTTAATGAATTAAATAATTTACAAAATGCATGGACGCATATTGTGAGATACGACAAAATCGCTTTCCTTCGTCGATATGAGGAGTGATTGCATCTTTTTCATTTTTACAGGAATTATGCGGTATCTTCATCCAGCGCGGTTGACGCTGTGGTTCTATGCACTCGGCCACAATGCCGATATCAGTGGCGGACTTCGTCGGAGTCTCTATTTCTACTGCAAATATTTTTTTCGTACTTATTCATGACATTAAAAAAAATCCCACAAATTATTTGTTTACAAAATATTGAGAGTAGGTTCATTTCTATGCAATGAAATAAGAAGAAAGAAAATATTCTGCGTAAAATTATTTTATATTTATATCAATAGTTTTATGTCAAAAAATTTAAAATTGTCAAAAGGGAACGGGTTGTTTTAAATCTATCAACAGACGCAATCGATTGTGGCTTGGATTGTTTATTGGCAAAATGGTAATAGACTAATCGACGAGTAGAAAACAATCCAGAATGACTTCAATATAATTTGTTAAAATCATAATTTTAAATTAAGGGTAGCTAAATTGTAACAGTCACTGAGCGGATGACTAATAAGTCCATCGCATGACCACGAAAGCTGTAAAATCAAAACGTCGGGAAGTTACAAAATATAAAAATGTAATTAATAGTTTTATTTCAATGTACAACATTCTCGGAAATCTAAGAAACCATTATAAAAACAAAAATATAAAAATATATTTATAAAATAATAAATTTCGTGTAAATATATTTGTTTTTGTGGAAGATACAAATAAAAATCCGAGAACTTGATTGTTTAAATTTTTAACATCAATTTTAAGGGTGTGTAAAAGAAAGTGGGGATACAAAAGTTTTTGATCTTTTTACTATCTATACTTTGCCTTTTTTCCATAGAACTTGTAGTTTTACCGAATATAGAGTTAAACTATTTTTTATCCTTATAGGCTGACCCCCAAGTGGATCAGGAAGTGAATATTTCCCGACCTCAAATCGATAATTACTATTACTTTTTGTTGCATTCTCTTCCTTTTCCAATGAGTTTCATCCTACTATAATTTTGTTTAGTTTTTTAAATATTATCAACACTGGTCTATTATACTGACTATTTCGAACCCTGTTAGACATGTTCTTTACATTTTCTCGACATAGTAGTTTTTACTGTGCTTATAATATACATTTCATGCAGAAAAAACTATATTTATTATTGAAAATTTATCGACACTCCAAAATAATCGATTGTATTATATTAACTGTCAATTTGATCTCCATCTCTATTGTACTTAAAATTGGAATTTAAAAATAATATGAAAATACTTAAATTAACATGCATATTAATTTTAATGAACACGAAATATGTTTTAACGTGAAAAGATACGAAATTGCAAAGTAGAAATTTGTAAAGAGCTGCATAGCAATTCATAAAACCTACTTTCAAAACTCCCGGAAAAAATTCTAGCCAAACCTACCACGATTCAGCTAGCGCTTTCTTTAAAATTTCCCTTGTGCCTCAGGAGCGCCATCTTACTTTCCACACGTTAGGGAGCTTTGTTATAAAGAGGTGATAGTCACCTCTATTCTCCATGAACCGAACTAAAGACTTTAAACCATTTCGTTCTTATACAGGTGCTTAGGCCATCTGGTAAAAAAATCAGAAAACGTGTATGTTTAAACCAAACTAACCGTAACAATAGGGGGTAGCACTTTCAGCGCTCTTCGCTTATGAAATACCGCTACCTAGTGGCATAAATAGTAAACAAAATATTGGCGAAGTAATTGTTTCCAGATGGTAAATATTGCAAACAAGTGCATATTATCGCACACCCAACTATATGTATGTTTAGTGCAAGATTAACTTTGTAATGATTCTCCTGCCTGTCCTTATCCCAGTCAGCATAAGATGGCAGCTACGAAAATATTTGGCTAGAGTAACTGCCTGACGTAACTTATTTCGGAAGTAAGTCTTTAGTCTATCAAGTTGGCTAATACAGTCTATACATTTGGAATACCCACAAAATTCTCACACAGAAGTCTCAGGTATAAAGGATCATTCACGATATTGTATTACATAAGGTATAATTAATAACAAGAGTAGTCATTGGTGTGTACTCAGGTGTGATTGAAAATTGGCTTAGCATTCTGTTCATCAAGCATCTGAGTTCTAACTCTCTTAACTTTATGATTAAAATTACCTAAATGTCCTAGGTTAGACTATCGAGTTCTAATTATAGTTTGTCTAGAGCTTTAGCTATAAACTATTTTACTTCCCAAATTGTTACTTACACACATTACTCAAAAGAAATAGACTAAAATATAAATGGAAAAATAGTTACTTACCCAATCCCTTTGCAGCCCCCGTTGACTTGATCGCATCTGTCGTATTCGTGGTATTAAACGTTATGTGATGTATAAGAAGTTACCAACTTTCATTTCTATTATTGAGGCTATCTCACATGACCCAGCCCGGCCACAATCAGCAGAGTGCCGGGCTGGAAGGTAGGTAAGTAGAAGGCACTGAAATTCCCCTTTCAGCCAACCCCAAGTTTAGCTTTGCCTTTTGGATAACGAAATATACTCGTAAATAGGACTAACTCACGGATCCAAAAGTGCTTTATATTCAGAATCTCGTTTTAATAGACATACAATAGCCCATATGAGCTCGCTGCTTAGCTGTTCTCTGCTCTACTATTTAGTGTCACTTTAAGAGGGCTTAGCTTATATTACAGTCTATGGACTGTTAAATGAGACTGTTCAATGAGTCTCGTTCAATTATTTTACAGATTACGAACAGCCTTGCAATATTGCAACCGGTTGACGTTTTTGTTGGCCTACAAGTTCCTAGTTAGAATAGTGATTGGAAATTTTGGTTAGTACTAACTTTAATTAGGAATAGTCTATTTTAATAAAGGCAAATATAGCTTTCTATCAATGAATTATTTGCGGAATTCGGTATCACAGTTTAAATGACTGACAAAACCGAAAGTATTTCTAAAATTTATGGACTTTCGCTGGATATATACGTGAATGTGTCAAACGCTGTAATGCACTTCTAGGATGGCAGGAAAGGTTATAAAACCTACTTTAATAGATCTGTATCTAAAGTTCAAAGACTTTCTATCGAATCTAATGTCTATCATCTACTTCTGAAACTAACGACTAAAAACTACTTTATTAAGTTTCTACAAGTTGCTGTGTTGGCGAAAGAAAATCTCAACGCGGCCACATAACTATTAGTAAATTAAGAATTCGCTTTGATCTATTTGCACCAACTTGAGC
The DNA here is from genome assembly GCA_009982885.2 of Hyles vespertilio. Taxonomy (NCBI): domain Eukaryota; kingdom Metazoa; phylum Arthropoda; class Insecta; order Lepidoptera; family Sphingidae; genus Hyles; species Hyles vespertilio. The sequence goes on along the minus strand of CM042833.1, from coordinate 1,168,164 downwards.
AATAATCATAATAATCGTGACCAGAATACTATCTTAACATTTTCTATTGTTACTCTTCAGATACCAATATCGTATATCAAAATTCGGAAAAAGCTCTATATTGGTGCCCTTACTGATTTTAACTTTCCAATTTTATAACAATGAAGTTTCTGAACTATTTCCATCTATTAATGTTCATTGATAAATATAGGTATTTTATTAAATTAGGGGTTGCATGCTCTCTGCGTGCATTTATGGGGGGATTATCTATTAAAACTATCTTTGAACATTTATGAAATATTATTATCATTTTAGATTGTTGGTATCATGGATGTATCTGATCGAGGCCTGAACGCCGTGCTGCATTCGACCGGTTTGCAAGAGTGTCGACATCGCATGGCACGCAAGCACTGTGAGTATCATACAAGTGCAATATCGCATTGGCAAATTTTTGAGGTAATCATTATGTAAAAATCACTGAAAATCATCGATGCACAACCAAGTCTTTACTATGGAATATATGAAAATGTTAAAAGCATATACACTAACATAGCAATTACTTATAGTCCCATCTCACGCTTGATATGTTCGCAGAAGCCGCATCTCCCCATGCCGAAGCCGATATTTCATCAGCTCTTCAGGTATCTTCGGCACATGTCAGCTCCTCAGAGCCTGCATCCCTGGTACGTCTCGCTGACATCGTCTTACATCCTGGAACAGTATAACAGTACAACTAAACACTTGTTCGTTGTTCAGAAGTTAGGAAGATACTTGTTTCCAACCTGTCTCATGATGTCGCAATGCAAAATCGCACATGCGCACAACTGGCCGCCATTTTGAGATGTTGAAACGTATGAAAAATATTGATTGACCCATTGCGGTACTCAGTAATCTCACATGGAGATCTGACGTGACATGATGCTAAATATATCACATGATCAGAAAGTGATCCGGGACGCTTGATGCATAAATAAGTGTTCCAGCGCGATACTGACAGTTGCACATACTAGCATGTACAAAATAATGTTACTCAAATGCTAGAATATTTCATAACTCAGTTGATGCTTTCACAAAATATTTTAATATGGTATAGATATTCCTATGTTCGCTAATGAATGTGGCAGTGTTTTATTTATTCCAACTTCAATTTCGAAGCATGTCGTAACCGGCTCGTTGGTCTAGGGGTATGATTTTCGCTTAGGGTGCGAGAGGTCCCGGGTTCAAATCCCGGACGAGCCCAAGATCTATTTTTCTAAAAAAAATTGTTACAAATTGTTTTATTGGTTCACGCAATCATGAAAGGATTATTTTCTGTAAGAAATATATGAAATAAGTTTTTTTATGGTTTTTTCGCAATATTTTTGGTTTTAAGCTATTATTTTTGATATCTGAAAATTATATATCAATTATATACGAATAAATAATACCATATTTGAACAAGACTTCAATCGATATCTATATTCTTCTTTAACTAAATAAATGAATAACCTCCCTGGCACCGTTGCTTAGTCACCGGTTGTCAAACGGGCGGCCGCGGGTTCTATCCCTGCACCGAAACAATTTTTGTGTGATCCACAGGTATTTGTTTCACGAGTAGCACTTCAGTATACGAATCCACGAGACTATTACTGTACTACATACTAAATACAGGGAGCGCAAATAAATGGCGCACTTGCTCAGTTGGGTACAAGGGCATAATATTAATATCGTAATAAAAAAATAATATTTGGAAAATACCTATCCGTTTTGAAGTTATGACCGTTTAAAGTTTTAAGTTTAATCACCACTTTTTCGCATAAAATCAGTTGGAATGGATGAAGAACAAGATTTAAACACATACGTATTTTTTCGTTTCGTCGTTAATTGAACGGTTAACGAAATATACCACGAAAACCATTTTTAACAGCATCAAAACTTTCTTAAACTTCGCTTTAACCGCTGTTTACACATGGGTAAGGTCATGAACTCTTAGCTGTATAATTTATCCTTCTCTAACTTCAAAAAAGGATATTTTTTGTTTCATTTCTAATAAATCAATCAGTTAAACAGGGACGTACTTAGATTTAAGCTTCAATAAATTAACAACATAATAACTTTAGGTGCAGTTGCATCGTGAATGGATTGACTATTTTGTTTGTCATTATTTTCCTTAGTGTCACAAATCCAAACTGAAAGATACCAAGAAATCACACTGGTCATCGCTTAAATCATGTAAGATTGCGAATTTAATTATAATTAGAAAAGTTTTGATAATACCTACATGACATTTAAATTTTCTAAATAATTTAGATTCATTGAAAAAATAATCTGATGACACTGATTAATAAAAAATAATATTTTTAAAATGATGGCCCAATTCGGCCCTATTAGTCAAAGGAAGCCGCCGGTCATAGTGTACTTTGTCGGATCCAACGCGGCTCGATTATTCTTCCTTTGAGGTCGCCGTCGTTTGTGAGTGCGTGCCGAAAGGCGGCAATTTCTTTGTCGGTAACTGCTCAATAGCTTATAATATTATTTAAATATGTCATCAGCCGATCCAGTCAATTACAAATTGCCTATTTACTTTGCTTTTTATTGTATTTAACATTATTTTAATGTATTTTGAAAATAATGTTACTTTAAAGTGATAAAATTTCTTCTAAATTCTTATACCTAGAGAAATGTCGTCTACCATTATAGCATAGAATTTGCATATGAGACTTATTTGAGATAAAATTAGTGAAATCAATAAACACTAACTACTAATTTACTGCACTGGAGACCCCGTGCCCTGCAGTGGCACGTATATGTGCTGATACAGTAGTAATACTAATTGTTCAGATGAATTATTATGAACTCAAATAGGAAAGCTTTGTAACTAATGTGAACAGGCCTTTATCTTTCAAGAATCAAAATAATAATTTATTTTTTATTAGTTGAATTCGGATTGCGATCGCGTGTGCATGTATTAGTCGTGTGCATATTATTGTAAATTCGTTTTCAGTTATTTTGAGTAAATTTTATTAATTTAACTATGCTTTGAACATTACCCAATTTGATAGCTTTTGATGTAACTTGTGTTATGTGAAATGTAAAAGAAAAAGTGATTTGTGCTACCAAACTGTGACAGTGTTTTCGTGCGGGTTTTGGCGGATCCTGCGCTTCCAGCTTTGCCTATCAAGGTCATTACGGTTTACATTACAAGGTCAGTTAACTATTTTGGTGGTCATTAATGACAACTAACCAGCCCACATGAGTCACCGACGGCCTCCGTGGCGCAGTTGTAAGAACCGCCTGTGAAATGAGAGACCGCGGGTTCGGTTCCCGCCCGAGACAAATACTTTCCGTGAACCATAATTATTTTTCTAATACCCGCGACACAAGATTTGTATGGGGTTAGTGTGGGGTTAGTACCCATGTATGTGACTGTTGGCAGTATTAATTTAATATCTTTTTTATGTACCCTGAGCGTGATGTACACAATCGCACGACTTATAAGTAAATAATGAGCTCTGCTTATTTATTGTTGAATGTCTACCGTTCAGTTGTATGGTTCAATCACTTTAGCTTAACATGTTAAGGGGTAGCATGTTTAACGTTAGTTTTTTTTTCTCGGCATCTTTCTTAATATTCGCTAGCGCCATACAAATCCGTCTTAATTAAGATTCCTTCACCATATACTATAATGTATATTGGCAGGTGCGCCGTTTTCTTGTCCACCCTGTATATCTCCGTAAAGTCCATAGCTTTTGTTATTTGACTAAGGATCAAAATAATGCATAAGTTAAAACACGACGGTGGCAAATTCACCCGTCCATTACGCGAACTATCGTTTTCATCGAGCACTTCCTGCAATAATCCAATTGTGAGTCCAGTTAGACAAGTTGCACCATCTTATTGACCGATGTGTTTCACGCCACCGAACGGCCCTGTGGCGCGTTTCTCTGTACTCCGACGCGAAGTTCGAATGTTCGGACGTTGAACGTTAAAGTTTTCCACTTCTAAGATCAATTATATTTTCCATGAAACTTATCATTCACTCCGAACTTGGTCTATGGACGTAACCATATTTCGATGGCTCCAATGAACACTCCTCTAAGTTAACATTTTTAAATTTTCTTTCTTCGCGTGAAATGCTTTACTATTTAGCAATGCATAGTGGGAGGGTTTCAGATTTGCATAACGCTAACTATAAGTACATACAGGGTATATCAAGACTGCTACCGAAAACGAAACCGGGTGGCAGTTTAAGCGACTTCAGACACAATGCAACAGAAAAAGTTGCAAAAAATAGCGACAATTTTTTTTGGTTTTTTTTTTCCTATGACCATATTTGGGCGGTAAATATATTTTTTTCCTAAAATAATAGTGTATACCCTTTTATTTATAAATAATCTAAGGTATAAAAGAGTTTAAATAATTATTTTTGCAAAAACTATGGATTTACCACTCAAAAATGACGATATTTAAAAAATCATAAAAATGTCGCGTTTCTTTGCGAAATTTTTAGTTGCATTGTGTTTGTAGTCACTAAAACTACCACCCGGCTTCGTTTTCGGTAGCAGTCTTGAGATACCCAGTATAATTAGCATATGTTAATCTGAAAACTTTTTTGTTATGTATTGGTGAATAGTAAAGCATTTTACGCGAAGAACGAAAATTTAAACATTTTAATTTAGAGGAGTGTTCATTGGAGCCATCGATTTATATAATTATATTTAGGCATATTCGTACAGTTTTACGCGCGATTTTCGGACATTCGTATTCGTGTCGAAGTAAAGACTAACCCACAGCATTTGAACATTTCGTAAATAATAATAATAATATTTATTTTTTTTCAGATAAAACATCCATACAATAAAATAACATTTAAAACAACCATTAATCTATTTTATTTTATTTTTTAAAAACTTATAAGATATGAGACCAATTTTACTCGAAACAGATACAATTTATAATCAATTAATACTTATCTGGGGGCACGGCAGTGCCCCCTCCAAGTTGAACTAAAAAGCGGCACAGTCGTACCATCCTTTTCTCGAAGCAATTCAGACCATTTTCAACCCACCATAACTTCGTTGTGGTTTAAGTAAGAAGCCTGAAATTTCAGTTACTAAGCAGGCATTGTGTAAACACGGTATATTTAAAATTTTATTCAATTTGAACCAGTAGTTTAAGAATTGTAGCTAAAAATTATTTACTAAAATAATTGTAAAACCAGCATGTATAAATTGTAAGATACATTATGTTTTCATGCTATGGCCAAATCGATCTATTTATTTAAAACGTAAATAATTTTTAATATTGATATGATAATAACTTACGTAATAACTTTATACAAAAGATTCCATAAGCAAGGACTAAATAAATTAATCGACTTGGTATTACATGCATCTCATAACTTTATGTGGTAGAAAACCTGAGCTGCGAGACTTGGAATTTTTTTATATGATGTTTTTGATGAGATTTGAATAATTTGTTGAATCTTATATTCATCATAATTTTATTAGATAGTTATTTAATAAGCTACATTGCAATTGCAAATAGCACACGTTGATTTTGCTATAATGTATGTTATTGAAAAGTTGATTATTTATTGATATACAGAGTATATCAAGACTGCTACCGAAAACGAAGCCGGGTGGTAGTTTAAACGACTACAGACACAATGCAACAGAAAATGTTGCAAAAAAAGCAACGATTTTTTATTGTTATTTTTTTCTTAAGGTCGTATTTGGGTGGTAAATACATTTTTTTCCTTAAGTAATAATGTATACCCTTTTATTTATAAGGACTCTAAGGTATAAAAGAGTTTAAATTATTATTTTAGCAAAAACTATGGATTTACCACCCAAAAATTACGATGTTTAAAAAAGCATAAAAAGAAAATTGTCGCGTTTTTTTTGCGAAAATTTTAGTTGCATTGTTTTTGTAGTCACTAAAACTACCACCCGGCTACGTTTTCGATAGCAGTCTTGATATACCCTGTATATTGTGTATAAAGTACACTTACATTTTTTTGTCCCGCCCTCACACCCACCACCACCACTGTAACTCCTGTGAGCCAGGATCAACAGTGGCACGCAATATAATGACACCGAGCATTGAAGCTCGGTGAGTCTCCGGGAATCTAACTAACTAAGTCTAACTTGTCTTTAACCCGCAACGAAATTGGTCAGAAAGTGAAATTATTAAGAGCAGTTAAATAAATTATTGTCCACTTCCCTCGGTGCAATGCGGGTGACAAAACAATAAACTAAACAGGTAAATAACTTGGTAAAAAGACTTTTACAGAAGCCAGCTGTAATGCACCACGGATCAAATCATTATTACATTTAAATAGGACCTTTTTTGATGTGAGCTTTTATACTTGATTCCGGTAATAAGTATGGCAAAAACGGCGGAAAGCGCGGAAGTTCTTCCTAGTCTTTACAAGGCCCATGCAGTATACCACTCCAGATGATATCTGCATACTATCCATCATGGTTTTACGCTCATTCTGACAAAGTCTACACTCCCAAAGTATATGATGGACTGGTCATTAATAAGCTTAAAAGAGTAAAGTTTAGACCTAAAGTTACCATGGCCCGTGAGGAACTGTGATATGCAATAATCGACATCCAACCAAGCCTTTGTCAAACGATCACGCACGTGTTAGATTTTTTTTGGGAAAAGGTATATAAAATAAAATAAACATGTATATTTCAATAGATTTATCTATAATTATATTTTTTAACCATATAATTTTTAATATTTATCACTTAACATAATGGTTAATAATTATTATAATGTTACAAAATTATCAATTATATTAAATGTTATTTATATTTCTATTTATAATAATATGGTTTAATTCAACGACAATCGGTAATTACAATGTTACAGAATAATATTCAAATATTCTGAGCAATGAGCAACAAGACATCATATTAATAACTTAACTTGCCAATCCTGGTTGCTACCGGCGAGGATAAGGTCCTTCCTCTGTCGTTGTCACTCGAAAAGTGACGATCCAGGGGACTTCACGAACGCGGGACCTCTGTGATTGCGGAGGTACCACGCTGTGGCTACAATTCCTAGGCGAAAGCCTTATAGATTGTGGCCTATCCTTGCGGTCCGTAAAAACGGTACCGATCCTGGGGTTATAGTCCGAACGATACGGACTATGTGAAAGCGGTAAGAAATGACTATATTTCTCTTGGCCGGCCAAGAGACCTAGGATGTCTACGTGTGAGAGAGCTCCCGAAGGTGACTGACATGACGCGAACTGAGTCAACGCAATTTCCTACCACCGCTTCCTAGTGTTATCGCTGAGTAGAAGAAGCGGCGCAACAAACTTTCAGCAACACATTTGACCAGTTCGCTCGGATCATTCAATCACTGGAGCGTCTCTCACGTTGCGGGCCTATTGGGCGGGATGTCGGCAATGTTGTTCGAGGTCTCGGCAGAAGCCAAGAGGAGTTCGCGGGGCAACGGCTTGCCGTCCGGTGGTCGGGCGTGCTGAGGCGCAATGTTCTGGATGTGAACCCAGTCCGATGCGTCAGCACGCGCGAACATCGAAGTCGCAAGCCGGCGGACGAAATTGTCCAGGCTTTCGATTCGGAGATCTCTCTCGATGGTAGCATTGCTGACACCCCACGGAGCGTTAACGATTCTGCGCAGAGCCACCGATTGTACTCTGCGCAGTGCGTCCTTTTGTGACCGGCTGAGAAGCCCGTACCAAGAGGGCGCCGCGTATGTGATCCGGGGTCGGATGTACGTTTTGTACACCCCCAGTTTCAGACGAATAGAGAGCGATGTCATCCGCGTATAGAGCGAGGTTGACGTCATTCCTGATGGGAATGTCGTCGGTATAGAGCGCGTATAGAATCGGGGAGAGACAACTGCCCTGCGGAACGCCCGCGGCTATACGACGGTCGCGGGACAGACAGTTGTCGACGGAGACGTGAAAGAATCTATCCGTCAGGAAAGATTGGACTACTTTTGTGACGCGTCGGGAAGTGTCCGTCAAAGCGGTCTTGTATACGAGACCGTTATGCCAGATCCTGTCGAACGCCTTTTCCATGTCCAGGAATACTGCAGAGACAGCTTCACGCCTGCTTTTGGCAACCGTGAAGTGGTGCAGCACCCTAGACAACTGAAGTGAGGTGCTGTGATCGGCGCGACAACCAAATTGTTCGGGCCTTGGAGTCAGAATGGGCGAGAGGTAGGAGAGGAGGAGTTTCTCGAATACTTTTGAGGTATTCGGGAGGAGGGTGATAGGACGGTAACTATCGGCCTTGTGAGGGGGCTTGTTAGGTTTGGGAATCATGATGACCCTGCCGGTTTTCCACCGAGTGGGAAAGTGACCCTGTGCGCAGGATGCCATTGAACAGGCGCGTCAGCGCTACCACTGCCTTCAGTGGTAAGCGGCGAAGCGCACTGTTCGGGATGCCATCAGCGCCCGGGGCTTTCCTCGGTTTGGACCTTCGGATCATCTCCCGCACCTGGGAAGGAGAGAAAAAGAGAGGATCGTCGTCGGGCCTTATGGGCTCGTCGAAATAATCCTCAAGGAAGTTTGAGACTTCTGTCTCATGGCCAGGATGGGAAGTGGGATTCGGTTGGAATTGGCGTTCCAGGTACTCGGCAAAGATCTCCGCTCGATCTTCAGCCCCGTACCTCAAGTTTCCGTCGGCGTGCAGAAGGGGCCGCACGGGTTCAGGAGTCTTGGAGAGCGCCCTGCACAAACGGTGGAGAGCGGGAGCGTCGCTCACCGCCGAGTCCAGGACGCTGTTCCAACCCTCCGTCCTGAACGCCTCGAGTTCGGCCTTCACCCTATCTGTCAGACGGTTGAGCTTCGTTTTCAACCGCGGGCAGCGACAGTGTTGCCACCGAGCGCGGAGTCTCCGTTTCTCATCAATGAGATCTCGCACGTGGCGAGGGAGATCCGGCTTTCTGCCCGCGGTTGAAAGCGGGACCTTGGAAGCCTGGAGGGCGACCTGGATGGACGAAATAAGTTCGTCCGCCAGAAGATCAACCTCTGAAGCGTTGGTGACCGGTCGAGTCGGAGCGCTCGCATGCAACGCTTCTGCAAAAGAGCCCCAATTAATCCTGAACCTATCGCGAGGAGGGTTCCACTTTTCAGGTTGCCCGGGCAACACGACTAGGACGGGTTGATGGTCAGATTCGAGGAAATCGTTTAGTAGTTCTTGCGCGGGCAAGGACGATAGACCGCGGTGTATTATTAAGTCGATGACGTGGGCCGAATGTGCCCCGTTAGATGAGTAGTGCGTGGGGGCATCCGGGCCCTCAACGAAGTATCCGTGTGATTGTGCGTCAGCGAAGAGGCGACTTCCAGCACTGTTTGCCGCCGAGCCCAAGTCCCATGACGGGTGGATGACGTTCATATCACCGGCGATCAGCGTCGGGAGCGCCGAATCCAGTAAAACGTGGATATCAGACACCCCCAGTGCGACTGTAGGAGGCTTATAGGCCGCAAACAGGCGCAGCGGATTGCCGGCGATACAGACTTCCACTCCAAGTCCGTACATGGAATTGAGCTGTTGGGGAGGCAAGCACTGATGGATGATTCTCCTCCTGACGCCTACCAATAGACCGCGGTACGCTACGTTATGCGAAGAAATTTCGTCCTGTCGATAAACGATAAACCCCGGTAGTTTACATTTATCTACAGGCCTAAGGTGCGTTTCGTTGACTAATACGATGTCAACGTCTTGGGAGCGAAGGAGAGCTAGAAGCAAATTAGTCTTGCCGCGGAGACCATTTGCATTCCAATGGATAATACGTAGATCCCTAATTATCGGCATTTTGGGAGAATAACGTGAATAAAGTGCGAGCCAGATCCTCGCCGTTGAAATAGGCTGTGAACAGCCGATGCATTATCTGCATGAACTGTTCGAAGCCTATCGTCCTGGAACCGAGAGGGCTGGAAGGCGCGGGCGAGGGTTTGGGCGTTTCCACCCCCTTAGGTCCTCGACCCGCTGGAATAGTGGGTCGAGAAACTTTAGGGGCGGAATCGCGGGGAGTTGTTGACGGGTGGCGTGGTGCGGGGACCGGGCGTTCCGGTCCAACCGCGGCGGCAGGTCGGCGAGACGGTTCCGTAACCGTGACCTGCGGGGCAGCGGAAGACGCGGGGCCAGAAGGAGAGGGGGCAGATTGGCCTTTCCTCTTCTTCTTTCCCCGCTTCTTCGGGGACGGTTCATTTTTGGACCACGGGTTGTTGGCCGGAGCCATCAGCGAAGACGATTGATTGTCGCCTTCGATGATGGTCTGGCGGGGCGGGATTGACACCGCAACGGTACCTGCCTTGCTGTTGCGTGCTTCTCGCCGCAAAACAGGGCAGGTGGAATGGTTAGCGGGGTGCGGGCCGCTACAATTGGCACAGTGGCCGGAACTTCGCGGGGTCGGGGGCAGTCGCGGGCGGAGTGTTCTTCTCCGCATCGGACGCACGCTTGCGTCCTGTGGCAATTATGGGACGAGTGCCGGAATTTTTGGCACCGATGGCATTGGGCGGGGCCTTTTTTGCCCCGCCATGCCTCAATCTTGATGGACGGGAGAGATAGAATCTCATGTACATCATAAATTGACCTAACGTTCGGGGTCCTTTTCAACTCTACGAAGAAAAGGCACCCCGAACGGCCTAACCTAGTTTTAATAGGCCGAATGTATTCGGGGGAATAGCCCTGATCGGTCAGGTCTGCGCGGATGAGATCCACGTCGGTATCGGAGGGGAGGCCGCGGATGGCCACTTTGATACATGGGTACGGGCGCGGCGCGGGGGATTGAAAGTAGGGACCGAGGGGGGGGCAGTAGGCTGGGTCTGTGCAGAAAGAAATGCTCGGCACAGGCTCAGCCGCACGACCCCTGACGCAATTGCCAGAACGGTCGCGACGGGGGTCGCGCCGACGGGTATCGAGGGGAGAGCGGTCCCGTAGGTCGCTCATCCGACGAGCGACGCTCACCGGGCGAAGATTGATGGGGCTTACCGCACGTGGCGGCGGGCCGGAATCACCTGCACACACAAACAGGCACTGTTGAGATGGCAGCACTTGAACACTTCACGCACACATGGTCACCCTCTCGACGATCAAAGATCGGAGTTGGGAGAACACGTCCGCACGCTTCGGAGTCGGAGCACTGAATGAATGTGAGTGACGATCCAAGTGAGACAACGCTTTATATTACCGATTCCCCACTACTTGTGAACCATACGATGGGTAGTTTTAATAAAATTTATAAAAATTGTTGCGGTATTTTGTGACAGTATTCTAACACACGCAAGGAAAATATTGGTATAGATGTCATCCCTTCAAAGATACCTTCCACCTATTTTGTCATTCATCTAATAATCTTAATATATACCGGGTATCTCAAGACTGCTACCGAAAACGAAGCCCGGTGGTAGTTTTAGTGGCTACAAACATAATGCAATTAAAAATGTCGCATAGAAACGCGACAATTATTTTTTATGATTTTTTAAATATCGTCATTTTTGGGTGGTAAATCCGTAGTTTTTGCTAAAATAATAATTTAAACTCTTTTATACCTTAGAGTATTTATAAATAAAAGGGCATAAACTATTATTTTAGGAAAAAATGTATTTATCACCCAAATATGGAAATAGGAAAAAATAACAAAAAAAAATTGTCGCTTTTTTTTGCAACTTTTTCTGTTCCATTGTGTCTGAAGTCGTTTAAACTACCACCCGGCTCCGTTTTCGGTAGCAGTCTTGATATACCCTGTATAATTCACGTGTCACGTTGTTTGTCCGCGATGGACTCCTAAACCACTCAACTGATTATAATGAAATTTTGTAGGTATGTGTTATTTGTTCCAACTTAAAGGTGGGATAGTTTTTATCTCGATTGAATTGACGAAAGTATAAAAAAAAGGAAAAAACATTTTGCCATACAAAATGTTCATGGGTTTGTAACTGTCAAAGATTTAATGTTCATAGCGTCGATACGGTAAACTCTTCCCTAAAATTAAATAACGTATTTAAATAAAGGTTTCGAATCGACAACACATAGCCACAATATTCGATTTATGGCGTATTTTAGATTTTAAAGATGTAAATTAATGACAGTAATGAAAAGTGGTTGACATTTAAATTGTCAAATATTTATGCATACGTTCAGGAATTTATTGTAAACTAAAGAGTATATTATGATGCTACATAAATATAGGACAATTAAATAAATAATATTCACATGTATTAAGTTTTACTTCTTTTCAAGATAGAATTTCACTTGAAAATGAAAAATCTTTAATAAAATAACACATAAAAATAAAAACTGAACTGAACTGAATAAAATAAAAAATTATATAATTATGGAGAATATTGCAGGGATTCTTAAATTAGGCGTTGCCTGTGTCTTGAAAAACCAGTTAAATATAATTGTTTCTACGTTAATTGTGTGTGTGTGAGTGCATTTCTACGAAAATTAATATTTCATCTCTTTATTACTAACAAGAGTAATGGCGTAATATTTTTGGAAAAACAACATAGTGGGGGTGAAATAAGGGATGGGATATTGCATGGATAATCAAAATCGATAAAGTGTTTAGAAAGTAGAGAGAAACTGGATATAATAGAGTGGGAGGTAGGGGAGAAGACTGGGATAGCTGACAGATTTAATAGGACGAAATGTAAATGCACGGTATAAGACGGGATGGTTAATTAAGAGAAAGGACGCGACGTATCGGGAAGTGAATGAACAGACGGGATGGGACGGAATTGAGCAGGACAGTAGGATAGCTAATTCATGTTTAGGTATACAAGAGCTTATACGAAAAATAACACGTATTTGGTGTGGAGTAAAATAAAAAAGTATCTGCACCCAGGCGAAGCCGGGCCGGGCCGCTAGTTCTCTATATAACACTGAAAGCGGTTAAAATAGTCTATAAATTTTTAAAAGTTCACGTTTTGTTAAAAATCTTTTATCCATATTCTCCCTAGTAGAGTAATACATGGCGGCCTTACATAAGAATATCAAAGCCAAGCGTTGACTCTGGAGCAGTTTTCTTCGCACAGTACCGATAGTAGCCCTATCTGCCCGTACGGGAGATCCATAACCAATACATCTTAAGGAAATTTGTCCATAGATGATTTTTAGTGTATTGAAAGATACCCCCCGCGTTGATTTTGATATTCTTAACAAAGCAATAAGTTTTATTTCGGCTTTCTCCTAATGTTTTAATATGTTTAAGAAAAGAAAATTTGCTTTCCAAAATTAAACCAAGATAATAAACCGATTCTTTTTTCTTAACAGTGATATTAATAAATTTATTTTATTTTGTTTTTTTTTTGTTTTATTTTATTTTATTTTATTTATTCGAGGACATCCAACGGCAATTACAATGTTTTTTAAATCTAATACATAATTGATTCGGTATCATGCTTAAAGCATTGCCTGCAGGTGCCACAACATGCATAATATAATTTTGGAGTATTAGACAGACTTAACATTAGAATTAAGGTGAAATTAACAAGGTTATTTAGAACACAATAAAAAACAGAAACGTAAAAAATCTGTGAATGACAATCATACTAAACATAATATAAATTATAACAAAATAACATACTTCTAAAACAACATAAGTCCACTAAGTGCTAAAACTTAAATAACTACAAAAATCATAGTAATAGTAATAGTCCCAGAGATGACGACCAAAACCATGTATCATAGCAATACGGTCGAAACTGTATAAAATCGTTAGATTATGTGATTCTGAACCCGACTAGGTAGGTAGTAACAGTCAAAAGTGTAGCAATTGCATGTGAGGCTATTTCTGCTGTGTCCAAAAAAAAGGCAGTCGGTATCATAGCAATACGTCTGATATTGGAAATGTACATAGATTTTATAATTTTATGACGAATAAGTTAGTTTTCAGACATTTTGCGCGTAGTATATATGTAGATAAAGCGAATTTTTGAAAATGTTAACAAATTTAGCCGACCTGTATTATAGCAATCCGAATGAATTTTTTTCAACCGTTTGTATATATGGCAGGATTGCAATAAAACTGTTTTCAGATATTTTAGGTGTCGCATGTACTCTCAAAAGAGAAAAGAACGTTTTGGAATCGCTTGGCCAATGCCTGAGCGATTCTTACGCTCCTGCTGCGGTGGGAATGGTTTTTTGCGTGTTACGCTCCTGCCACTCTCTTACTATACATAGTCACTCACCAGCAATCCTAACCGTTGAAATGACGCTCACTTAAGGTGACAACAAATTATAAGTTGCTCAGACGGACGTGGGGTGTCGCTGGTTGTCCGATGGCTTGCGGACGTTTTTTTCTTCTATTCCCAGTGACAGGGCACGGTTTGCTCATCTGCCATTGACAAAGATTTTAGGTATGGAAGAGTGGGTTTTTCAGAATTCAAAATTATGAATTATAATAGATGTTTTTATACGTTTTTATAGCATAGATACGTTGTCCGCACTCTCTTAGTCACGCTTCAACACGGTCGGTTTCGAAAAGTTGTCTGATAAAGGAGGTGCTACACTGAATTCTTCTGATATATTTATATATGTATTTTTTATATCTGGTTAATTCATTTCATCAAGTTCAACAATTTTCAGACAGATTGCTATGATACCGATCGGTAAAATTCCTTAACATATATTTTTTTTCATTACTATGTTATTCCTGCACGCTAAACAGTTGAAACCTTGCAGTATTAAACAAAGGAATAAAACTTATTATAAAGATAAATTATTCTAAATATACATAAATTGCTATCCAATAAATATTACAAATCGTTACATTAAGTAAGAAGTATACATACGGAGAGAGTGGCGAGTATTGGCAAATACCCCCTTAATGGCGACACTTATAGAGACCAGGCCCCCAGTCCCCGGCAGCCCCACTATTCCTGGCTATGGTAGCAGTCATGGTTACGGTGGGGCAGGGAGTGCTAAGAATCCCCGGGTTGGCCCCGGCTACCACCCCCGACGACGACTGGCCCTGGTAACACACAACATTCGCACATTGAGGACAGACGAGAAGATTGTCGAACTGGAAGAAGAATTGAGCAGGTTACACTGGGATATTCTGGGGTTATCGGAAGTCCGAAGAATCGGGGAGGATACGATAACCCTGAAGTCTGGTAACCTGCTCTTCTACCGGGGGGACGACCAACAGTCCCGAGGAGGTGTCGGATTTCTCGTCCACAGGTCTCTCATCAACAACATCGTATCCATTGAAAGTGTGTCGAGCAGGGTAGTATACCTTATACTCAGAATATCCAAAAGATATTCGTTGAAGGTCATACAGGTATACGCACCGACCTCGACACACCCAGATGAAGAAGTAGAGGAGATGTATGAGGACATAAGTCGGGCCATACATACTTCCAAAACCTACTTCAATGTTGTTATGGGGGACTTCAACGCAAAGTTGGGCAAGAGAAGCGATGCAGAGTTGAAAGTGGGGCAATTTGGACATGGGCAACGGAACCCCAGGGGTCAGAGGCTGGCCGACTTCCTGGAGAAAGAGGGACTCTTTGCGATGAACTCTTTCTTCCAGAAGCCGCCTCACAGGAAATGGACCTGGCTGAGTCCTGACGGTTCTACGAGAAACGAGATAGATTTCATCTTGACGACGAATAGACGGATATTCAGAGATGTCTCTGTGATCAACAGGGTGAAAACCGGCAGTGATCACCGAATGGTTAGGGGCACCCTGAATATCAATGTCCAATCGGAAAGGCGTCGCTTGATGAAATCTACGCTCCGACCTACTCGCGCCCATATCCAAAACCCCGAGAGCTTTCAACTCGAGCTGACAAATCGCTTTGATTGTCTAGGAGAAAACCTTGCAGTGGACGAGCTAAACAGCGGTTTGGTAGAAGCTGTCCATACGGTGGGATCTAAGTATTTTAGACCTCGCCGTAGAGATAGACCACAAAAACTCTCGATCCACACTCTTGACCTCATGGCCGAACGTCGATCTTTAGCGCTGCAGTCTTCCGTTGACGCCGAAGCATATCGGCGGCTCAATAGACAGATCTGGAAGTCCTTGCGACACGATGTCCGTGCTCACAATAGTGCGAGCATTAAGGAGACAATTGAGCGGAACGGAGGCTCCAAAGTGTTTGCAAGAGACTTGTCTATTGGGCAAAGCCAGTTGTCTAGGCTGAAGACGGAAGACGGCCGCGTAGTATCGACGAGGGCAGAGGTATTAAGGGAGATCGAGAGGTTCTACGGACAGCTTTATACCTCGGTTGCCAAACCTGCTGTTAGCTCGGCCGAAGACCCGAGAGCCGAGTTGATCCGACACTTTAGCGATGATATCCCGGACATCAGCCTGTGTGAGATTGAGATGGCCCTGAAGCAACTTAAAAACAACAAGGCGCCGGGCGAGGACGGAATAACTTCAGAGCTTCTGAAAGCGGGCGGAACGCCGATACTGAAAGTCCTTCAGAGGCTCTTCAATTCCGTTCTCCTCGAGGGCTCAACGCCAGAGGCATGGAGCAGGAGCGTGGTGGTACTGTTCTTCAAAAAAGGTGATAACACTTTGCTGAAGAATTACAGGCCCATCTCGCTCCTGAGCCATGTCTATAAGTTGTTTTCGAGGGTCATCACAAATCGTCTCGAACGCAGGTTTGATGACTTCCAGCCTCCCGAACAAGCCGGTTTCCGAAAAGGCTTTAGTACCATAGACCACATCCATACGCTTCGGCAAGTTATACAAAAAACCGAGGAATATAACTTGCCGCTTTGTTTAGCGTTTGTGGACTATGAGAAAGCCTTTGATTCGATCGAGACTTGGGCTGTGCTACAGTCTCTCCAGCGGTGCCATATCGACTATCGGTACATCGAAGTGTTGAAGTGTATATACAACAATGCCACCATGTCGGTCCGAGTACAAGATCAGAGTACGAAGGCTATTCCACTACAGAGAGGCGTGAGACAGGGAGATGTCATATCTCCGAAACTGTTCACTGCCGCGCTGGAAAATGCCTTCAAGCTCTTGCAGTGGAAAGGATTCGGCATCAACATCAACGGCGAGTATATCACTCACCTTCGGTTTGCCGACGATATTGTAGTCTTGGCTGAATCGCTGGAAGACCTTAGCACTATGCTCGAAGACCTCAATCGAGTCTCCCAACAGGTGGGTCTTAAAATGAACATGGACAAAACGAAGATCATGTCGAATGTCCATGTTGTGCCCACCCCCATCGGTGTTGGGGGCTCGACTCTTGAAGTTGTTGACGAATATGTCTATTTAGGACAAGTGGTCCGGTTAGGCAGGTCCAACTTCGAGAGAGAGGTCAATCGTCGAATCCAACTCGGTTGGGCAGCGTTCGGGAAACTACGCGACGTCTTCTCGTCCAAAATACCTCAGTGCCTTAAATCGAAAGTCTTCGATAGTTGTGTGTTGCCAGTGATGACTTACGGCACCGAGACGTGGCCTCTCACTATGGGCCTTATTAGGAAGCTCAAAGTCACTCAACGAGCTATGGAGAGGGCTATGCTCGGGGTTTCCCTACGAGATCGAATCAGAAATGAGGAGATCCGTAGGAGAACTAAAATAACCGACATAGCCCACCGGATTAGCAAGTTGAAGTGGCAATGGGCCGGGCACATAGCGCGGAGATCTGATGACCGATGGGGTCGGAAAGTACTCGAATGGAGGCCGCGTAGCGGAAAGCGCAGCGTAGGACGTCCACCAACAAGATGGTCCGACGACCTGGTAAAGGTCGCGGGACGTCGCTGGACACAGGCTGCCTCCAACAGGTCTCTGTGGAAATCATTGGGGGAGGCCTATGTTCAGCAGTGGACTTCCTTTGGCTGATGGATGGATGGATGATACATACGGAATGATAGTGTAGGTCGTGCTAATAAATTGGTTTGCAAGTAGATAATTTAACAGTCGGCAAACAAAATTCTTCTCACTTTAGTTTTATACATTAACAATTTACAATTAAATATGTCAACCCTATTAAGAAATTGATCATAAAATTTGCACGAACGCCTGAAGAAAGAATTTTTAGCATAGTTGGTGTGACAGAAAGGTATATAAAATGTATGATGGTTACGAGAGGTTATACGTGGAACTTTAAAGCTAATGTTTTCAAGTAAGGATTCCGAGTCTATATGATTGTGTATGAGTTTAAAAGAAAAATAGGATCAAGATAGTTTCGCCTAGCTTGCAAAGATCCGGTGATATGATGTCTAGCCGCACTGCTGTTATAGTCAGTAAATGAGTTGCCTGACATATAGAGAATATTCTTGTCATCTGTTGTATGCGGATGACACAAAGATCTTTAAAGTAGTTTCGACACAACACGATTTCAATGATCTACAAAGTGATATACGAAATTTTGAACAATATTGCAATCGCAATCAACTGTTTATTAATACTGATAAGTACTACGTTATTTCGTTCACTAGAAAAAAGAGTTCTATTTTATTTAATTACGAGCTTTCAGGACAAAATATTAAACGAGTCGCTTTTGTGCGTGACTTAGATGTTACTTTGGATTCCAAACTACATTTAACGTTACACATAGAAAATATCATAGGCAAAACATACAAACAACTTGGTTTGATTCTTCGTTTAGGGAAACCGTTCAAAACGACGCACACATTGATCACCCTATTTAATGCATATGTACGTAGTGTATTTGAATTTGGAAGTGTAGTTTGGAACCCTCAATATTCTACTCACATCGACAGAATTGAAAAAATTCAGATGAAGTTTTTAAAATCGCTAGAATATACTGTCCGATATCATATAAATATAATGAAAAAGGAAACGGTCCTAGGTGGGAACCCTGCGGTACTCCAGAAGCTATCATAAGAAAACTAGAACAGCACCCTTTTACTGCCACAGCCTGACTACGGTTGCTAATATAAGATTTAATCCACCTCAGTAAGTCGCCATGTATACCAAACCCTTTAAATTTTTTAATGAGAATTGAGTGATTAATTTTGTCAAAGGCTTTCGAGAAATCAGTATAAATGGCGTCCACCTGGCATCCGGCATCCATTGCATTGAGTATAAAGTTAGTATAACCGATTAGATTAGTGTTTACACTACGTCCACGGAAAAAACCATGTTGTTCAGTTGGCATATTGCGACGGGTGTAATTTGTTAAATGGTTAGTCACAATTTTTTCAAACACGTTTGCAAACACACAGAGTTTCGAAATAGGTCTATAATGAGTTACATCATGTTTGTCACCATCCTTGTGAATTGGTGTTATGAGAGCTTTTTTCCAAATATTTGGAAAGTAATCTGTGGTTAAAGATTTTTTATGGTTGAAGGAAGAGATAACTCATTACACAACCTGGAAACAAACAATGGGTGAATTTCATCTACTCCGGCTCCTTTATTAATATCAATATGCTGTAATAATTTTAGAACCATGCTTTGAGAAATTTCAACCAAAGGTAAGTTTCTGTATCAGCCCATATACGTCCCACTGCAGGGCACGGGCCTACTCTACAATCGAGAGTACGATTGAGAGTGGTTAATAAGGCCATATAGTCCACCACGCTGGCCTAGTGCCTAAAGGTAAGTTTACAGGACCAAATATATTTTCTTCTATCATATTAAGTTATTCGTTTGGTGGGAGGTACTAGATATAAAAACAGAATTAAAATATGAGTTAAACATATGACAAATAGTAGTGGCATCAGTAGTAATGATAAAAATATTTAACTTGAGTAGGATACTGTAATTTCAGGACACAATGCTGATTAAAAGTAATATCTATGGCTTTATGGTATGAATTTTCCGGTGTTAAAGGACAAGAACAGGTCAAAACTTTACAATCAATATTACTCAAGACCAAATCCAGAATACGACCATTAATATTGAAACATGAGTTATATTGGTTTAAACAAGTAAAATTTAAAAAGTCACTAAGTAATTTTGATTTATTATCGTCATTATTATCCAATTGTAAATGTGATTCACCTTGTGAGGACCATTTCGCCGAGGATATATTAAAATCACCTAAAATTAAAAACATATCGTTTGGATAATTATGAACAATTTCAGAGGCACTATCAAAAATGTTTGTAAATAATGTAAGTGATTATTATTATGTGTATATACAAATACATATGTGTTGTGTTAGCCGGGAGTCCAGTGCAGACGGATTGCTATCATATTTTTTTTTGTCTCATTTAAAATTTTTCTAAATGTTTTTTTTTTTGGTTTTCGCTATACTATTAACTTCTGAAAAATATGTTTTCGGTATCTTAGAGCTATTATACTATAACTACAGTCAGAAAATCAGACAGATTGCTATGATACAGTCCGGTAAAATTGGTTGACATTTTTGAAAATTCAGTTCGGTCAAACGTTACGCGAAAAATGTCTGAAATTGGTATTTTCGTGATCGAAATAATTGAGGAAATTGTAGTGAATGCAGCCATAAGGTACAGAGACGTTGCTGCGACACGTCATAAATGTGCATGATAAAACAGTTTGTTACAAGCAAGCAAGCGTTTCATTTGTGTCCGCGTTCGGCTATCTAACAGTGGCGACGAGTATTTCATGTTATAAATCGTGCGTTATAAATAATAATAATGTCTTTCTGTGGTATTTTGCCGAGTTTCGATCACAGTATTCAAGATTGGAAATCGTGTAAAAATCGAATCTTACAATGGTTTATAGCCAACGATATAAACAACATGTCGGACCCAACGGGAACGAAGAGACGAGCAGTCTTGCTGACAACACTCACAGATGGCACCTACAAGCTCGCTGCAGACCTGGCGTTGCCTAAAGAATTACAGGAGGTGCCTTACGATGACATCGTGTCACTCCTAGACGCCTAAACGAAACGGGTTTAGTGAGCGTCATAAGTTCCACACGGCAACCCAGCAACCGGGTGAAAGTCATCAGCAATGGGCGGCGAGGCTTCGGGGACTATCCGCGGACTCAGTAATATAGAAGAGGCATTACGAGATCGGTTCGTCCTTGGACTGCAAATAGGGCCCGAGAGGAATAAATTATTCGCTCAACCAACGGATTCATTAACATTATCAAAAGCGGTGGAACTCGCAGACAGCGTGCGCTGCGCTCGAGCAGACGCGAGCGCTTCGGCGGCTATGGCAGCAAGGCGATCAGCTGTTCAAAATTACGCAACCCGCTAACCGCAAGGATTTCACACGTGTGAGCTCGGAAAACTGTGCAGTGTGCGGTCGTAACAATCACAAAAGTTCTCAGTGTCGTTTTGCGAAGTACAAATGCAATAAGTGTAACGAAAAAGGGCATTTACGTAAAATGTGCAAAAATGTTAATCACTTGGTAGTGAGTGACGTGAATGCGGGCGATGATGGTAAGTGTTTCAATATTCGAACATTGCGAGGTGAACCCATGACAGAGTGTGTATTTATAGGCGATATACAAAATGTCGATGACATAAGTGCTTTCCTTTGGACCAAATACAGGGTATCGCATCAGCAGCCCGTACACCAAATATTATTAATTTATCATCACCCGTTTAGCCACAGGATAGGTTTTTAGTTTTTCATATTTAACCACCTGCTGTAGCAAATTGGCTAGGTCATTGACACAAAGTCAAGCGCAAAAGAATACAAGGTTTTATTATTAGTTGCATAGATATAAAATCAATAATTGAATTCAGACCCCATATTCATGATATTAAAACTCGTAATAGCTCAGCGACGCGACGCGACGTTGTCAGTTCGAAATCTGGGATTACACGTGACTCCTGGGCAGTGTTGCAAGGTGCGCCGTAATTAAACTAAAACTATTTGTTACATTTACTGTCAAGTAACAAAACATAGTATTCAGTAAGTATAAAACGTACTGCAATATGATTAATAAGATAAATAATAAACCTATTTCTGTAACTTACAAACACAAAAACAAAATTAGCACTATAAATAATTTTATAGGGTTTTTATTTCACCGAGACATCCTTAAGTTTTCAACCTAACCATAAACTCGATCTTAATGTCGGATAATGACTATGTATTTAACTGTTGCGAGTATTTAATATTTATTTATTATATTTCCAGTACTTTATGAAAAAATAGAATAGTGACACATACAGCGATTAACAGTCTTTTTTTTTTTACAGAATACTTGTAATTTTTAATAATGTATGTGTATTATCGCTTACTGTAAATATGTAAATATCCCTGTAATGAACAGTATAATAATCCACTGTGGTTTACATCCGTCTACAATTTTTACGAAACTTTTCCCGTATTTTTTTAAATCTAACCTAGCAACACTGCGGGGGTCAGGGGCGGGGGCGAGGACGACTCGGGAGTCGGGCCCCGCGCCACTCGTCGCGTCGTCAGTGCGCCGTGCTTGTTATCTGCGAATGCGCGTGCGTTGCTCACAATACATTACGAATTACGATAGCATTTTATTCATGTTCATGATGTCGCGATTTACAGCTGTGGAATACACCGATATGGTTTGTTTGAAGGTCTGTTTAGTGGCAGTAATACTTTACGCGATGTGCTATTTTGATCCCCCGACGAAGCAATTTTGACCTACTTTATTTGTGTTAAAGGGAACTTAATTGAGAATGTTTTATTACATTTGTTATTAAACGAATAAATTATGCCTAAAAACTACAAAGGAATCACCGCGCCAAAGCAAATGATACCATTCGTTACGTGGTGACGAAAAATGCGGCGTTGCCGCTCTTATGTCTGGGTCAATTGAGGGCAGTAGGTAAACATATAAGGAATGTTGTATTTTAACTAAATTATTTTATTATTTACTTTCTTTTAAAATATCATTTTTAAATTTTATTGCGATATAAAATCTAATAATTTTAATTTGTTTTAATTGACTTTATTTAATGATGTTGCAATTGAAAGCATTTAAAACACCGACACTTTGTATGTATTCAATTTGAAATTGACAGCGGCTCTGCAGTAACCGTTATTAACGAAAACACTTATAAAAGATATTTTAGTAACTTTAAAGTTTCACAGTCAGATAAACAATTGCTATATTACACGGCTAATCCGATGAAATGTATAGGCGTTATAATGTTACCGATAACGTACATGCGGAACACTCACGAACTCTTAGGCTGCGGGCACGAAACTAGCGATGGCGGAGCGGTGGCGGGGCGATGCGGCGGCGGAGCGGCGGCGATGCATTCAAAAGCATGGACAGTATAGGTAACGCGCACGAAACGCGCGACAGCGGGGCGGGGCGATCGAGCGTTGCACAGGCGGCAGGAGGGCGACAGCGGCGCGGGTGCGAGTACGAATAAGAATAATGTTACGGACAAATACGTAAAAATCGAAGTTTTCGTTTATTTACATACATTGGGAATTGTAAATATATGTTTAAATTAACCATATTTTTTAAACAAAAGTATAATCTAATAGCGTGGTGGAATATACTTATAGCCTAACCACTCTCAATCGTACTATCCAACAGCGCGTGTGCAGTGGGACGTATATGGACTGATGCAGATATTCTAGTAGAATACATCAATTATAGGTACTGTTGTTTTTAAAATCTATATAATATTGTAGCCTTAGAAGTAATTAAAAATTTATAAGTAGTTAAACATACATTATCATATTGTGTTTTTATATTTTATTTTACATTATTCTGAAACAATGGTATAAATGTAACAAATATACAGGGTATCTCAAGACTGCTACCGAAAACGAAGCCGGGTGGTAGTTTTAGTGACTTCAGACACATTGCAACAGCAAATGTTGAAAAAAACTGCGACGATTTTTTTTTTGTTATTTTTTTCCTGTGGTCGTATTTGGATGGTAAATTTATTTTTTTCCTAAAATAATAGTGTATACCCTTTTATTTATAAGGACTCTAAGATATAAAAGAGTTTAAATTATTATTTTAGTAAAAACTATGGATTTACCACCCAAAAATTACGATATTTAAAAAATCATAAAAAATATTTGTCCCGTTTTTTTTGGGAAAATTTTAGTTCCATTGTGTTTGTACTCACTAAAACTACCACCCGGCTTCGTTTCGGTATCAGTCTTGATATACCCTGTATGATGTGTAGTATCTGCAGCAATGCCGACTTGATCTATATTTCCCTGTCATAACTAATAGTACGAGAGATGACAACCAAAATTTTTGTCTCATAGCAATACGGTCACAACCGCATCAGATTGATAGATTTGATTATTTCGAACTCGAAAATACCAATTTCAGACATTTTTCGCGTAGCGTTTGACCGAACTGAATTTTCAAAAATGTAAACAAATTTTACCGGACTGTATCATAGCAATCTGTCTGATTTTTTGACTGTAGTTATATAATAGCTATAAGATACCGAAAACATATTTTTCAGAAGTTAATAGTGTAGCGCGAACCCAAAAAATAATATAGAACAATTAAAAATGAGACAATAAAATATGATGATAGCAATCCGTCTGAAAATGTTCTTTACGGGTAAATTAGGATTAGTTAATACGAAAAATCGAATCCAACTCGGTTGGGCAGCGTTCGGGAAACTACGCGACGTCTTCTCGTCCAAAATACCTCAGTGCCTTAAATCGAAAGTCTTCGATAGTTGTGTGTTGCCAGTGATGACTTACGGCACCGAGACGTGGCCTCTCATTATGGGCCTTATTAGGAAGCTCAAAGTCACTCAACGAGCTATGGAGAGGGCTATGCTCGGGGTTTCCCTACGAGATCGAATCAGAAATGAGGAGATCCGTAGGAGAACTAAAATAACCGACATAGCCCACCGGATTAGCAAGTTGAAGTGGCAATGGGCCGGGCACATAGCGCGGAGATCTGATGACCGATGGGGTCGGAAAGTACTCGAATGGAGGCCGCGTAGCGGAAAGCGCAGCGTAGGACGTCCACCAACAAGATGGTCCGACGACCTGGTAAAGGTCGCGGGACGTCGCTGGACACAGGCTGCCTCCAACAGGTCTCTGTGGAAATCATTGGGGGAGGCCTATGTTCAGCAGTGGACTTCCTTTGGCTGATGGATGGATGGATGGATGAATACGAAAAAAATATTTTCAGAAGAAAATTCGGATGCAACAAATTTTGAGACCATTCTTAATATGTTAAGGAATTTTACCTATCGGTATCATAGCAATCTGTCTGAAACTTGTTGAAATTGATGAAATGAATTAACCAGATGTAAAAAAAATATATCAGAAGAATTCAGTGTAGCACCTCCTTTATCAGACAACTTTTCGATATCGACCGTGTTGAAGCGTTGTTTGTCTTGCCAAAATAGAGCTCGGACAACGTATCTATGCTATAAAAACGTCTATTATAATTAATAATTTTGAATTCTTAAAACCTACTCTTCCATCCCCGAAAACTTCGTCAATGGCAGATGAACAAACCATGCCTTATCATTGGGAATAGAAGAAAAAAAACGTCCGCGAGCCCTCGGACAACCAGCGACACACCCACGTCCGGCTTAGCAACTTATAGTTTGTTGTCACTTTAAGGGAGCGGCCGTCCAAAAATCGAAAGGTAATTTGTTACGTAAAATTGTGGCCCGGTTAGATAGTGAGGGTCCGTGGTCTCCTTATACCATGAATTCAAAGCGAATAGGTCAATCAATTTGGCTTATATTGAGAATTTAAAAATTGACAACAACTTCACAACTGGTATTGAGGAGACAACGGAGGCTCTGTTACAATCGTTAATTCCGGATGATAATATTGAAAATGATACAGAATACCATAAGCAGATTAGGATGTGGGCCTTGGAGGGTACCGAACTCTTCCGATTCAAATCTCGCGTCGTTTGATGAATTTAGCGAAATTGTACGAGCTTTGCCCCTAAACAAGGCTTCTGGTGACGATAAAATAACTAATAAATGATCAAAGAAGCGTGTAAATTGGCCGGCGATGCATTACTCACTGTTTATAACAGATGTATTGCTGAAGGGGTATTTCCACGGGTATGGCGTACCGGTTTCATTCGTATAATACCCAAGGGTGGCGATAAATCTCCACATGATCCTAAGTCGTATAGACCTATTACACTCTTACCGTCTCTAGGTAAACTTTTAGAACGTCTTATCGTCCCTCGATTGCTACCGGGTGGACCAAAGTTTCACGAAAAACAGTTCGGATTTACGACGGGTAAGTCAACTATCGACGCGGCAATATCGGTTAGAAGAGCTGTAATTACATCGGCGCGCAAATATGTACTCGGTATTTTCCTGGACATATCCGGTGCTTTCGACAACGCTTGGTGGCCAATGCTGCTTCTTAAGTTGAAATTACGAGGTTGCTTTAAAAATATATATTCACTTATTTACTCGTATTTCTCACACGGAACAACAAAACTTAAACTTGGACATTATGCTGTGTCGAAACCACTTACGATGGGCTGTCCACAAGGTTCGGTCTTAGGTCCTTATTTGTGGAACTTAGGGTTCGATGATTTTCTTGCAATTCCCTTGCCGTCAGGGTGTTCTTTGACCGGATATGCGGACGACGGCCTCTTGCTTATAGAGTCAAATAGTAGGTCGGGATTAGAAATTATGTCGGACGCGTGTTTAAAACTAATATGTGATTGGGGCCATCGAAATCGCTTAACCTTTGCACCACAAAAAACGTTCCAATTACTTCTGAAAGGAACTTTAAAATCATAGCCGCGAATTAAATTTAATAATATCAATGTTAAAAAAAAGGAATCGGTTTGTTATCTTGGTTTAACTTTAGAAAGGAATTTTTCCTTTCTTGAACATATTAAGAACGTCGGGGAAAAGTCGAAAAGGAACTTTTTTGCTTTGACAAGAGTATCAAAATCAACGTGGGGGCTATCTTTCAATACACTAAAAATCATCTATGGAGCAACTTACTTAGGATGTATCTGTTATGGATCTCCCGTATGGGCTGATAGGGCTACTATCGGTGCTGTGCGAAGAAAACTGCTCCAGAGCCAACGTTTGGCGTTGATATTCTTGTGCAAGGCATATAGAACTGTTAGTACCGAAGCTTTGCCTGTCCTAGCGGGTGTACTTCCAGTCGACCTGGAGGTGCAACGTCGCGCCGCGATGTATTACTCTAATAGAGAGAATATGGATAAAAGTTTTTTCACCGCACGTGAACTTTTAAAAGTTGACAGATTATTTAAACCGGTTTCAGTGGTATATAGCGAACTATTAGATGAATGGCAAAATAGATGGGAGGTATCTTTGAAGGGCCGGCATCTATACCAATTTTTTCCTTGCGTACGAGATCGTTTAACAAAGACATGGCTAGATGTCGATTATTGCGTATCACAATTTCTCACGGGCCATGGTAACTTTAAGTCTAAACTATACTCTTTTAAGCTTGTTGCGTCGCCTGCGTGTCCATGTTCAACACCTAATTGCGAGTATGAGCAGTCCGCGCATCATATACTTTGGGAGTGTAGTCTTTGGCATAATGAGCGTAAAACCATGCTAGATAGTATGCAAATATCATCTGGAGTTGTATACTACATGGACCTTGTAGAGACTAGAAAGAACTTCCGTGCTTTCCGGCGTTTTTGCCATACCTATTACTGGAATCAAGCATAACAGTTCACATAATAGGTCCCATTTAAATGTAATAATAATTTGATCCGTGGTGCTTTACAGCTGGCTTCTCCGGCTGTGAAAGTCTTTTTGCGAGGTTATTTACCTCTTCAGTTCAATGTTTTGTCACCCGCTTTGCACGGAGGGAAGTGGACAATAATTTATTTCCAACTCCTCCTAATAATTTAACTTTCTGATTAATTTCGTTGCGGGTTAAAGACAAGTTAGACATTCCCGGAGACTCGCCGAGCTTCAATGCTCGGTGTCATTACATTGCGTGCCACTGTTGATCCTGGCTCACAGGAGTTACAGTGGTGGGTGTGAGGGTGGGACAGTCTCCTTTAAGGGAGCGTCATTTCAACGGTTAGGACAGCTGGTGAGTGACTATGTATAAATGTAGTAAGAGAGTGGCAGGAGCATAATATGCAAAAAACCATTCCCACCGCAGCAGAAACGTAAGAAGCGCTCAGGCATCGGCCAAGCGACTCCAAACGTTCTTTCTCTTTTGGGAGTACATGCGACATCTAAAATGTCTGAAAACATTTTTTTTGCAATCCTGCCTTAATTACGAACGGTAGAAAAAAAATCATTAGGATTGCTATGATACAGGTCGGCTAAATTTGTTGACATTTTCAAAAATTCGCTTCAGCTATATACTACGCGCAAAATGTCTGAAAACTAACTTATTCGTCATAAAATTATAAAATCTATGTACATTTCCAATATCAGTCGTATTGCTATGATACCGACTGCCTTTTTTTTGGACACAGCAGAAATAGCCTCACATGCAATTGCTACACTTTTGACCATTACTACCTACCTAGTCGGGTTTAGAATCACATAATCTAACGATTTTATACAGTTTCGACCGTATTGGTATGATACATGGTTTTGGTCGTCATCTCTGGGACTATAAGCGACTGATCGACCGTCATGTTGCACGTGGACACGTAACACAAAGGTACGCAATGTTTCTCAGCGCATATAATTATACGATCGAGTATGTACGTAGCGAACATAATTGTGCTGATTTTTTATCCCGCGCCTGCTTGCCTGTCACAGGTGCGCTATCTCAGGTGATCTCCGCGCGGAAGGACACAAGTAAATTCGATGTCGGAATTGAAGATCGTGCCTCTTACGTCAATTTCGTAATCGACGGTAACGTACCGATTACCGTAAAAATTTTGCGTGACGAAACTAGAAAATACGCGATTTTAAATAAAGTAATCCAATATATTGTAATGTACCCTTACATTTGTTGTTGGTTTGTTGGCCAAAAAAAGTAAATAACTTGCAAGTAAAACCCTTCCATTTGTGCCGAACGCAGCTATCTTATGAGAATGGCTGTGTTATGCGCGGCCATAAAATAGTTATTCCGGTGGGGCTTCGCCAAAAAATTTTTACCGAGCTTCATAGGTCACATTTAGGCATTGTAAAAACTAAAGCGGAGGCCCAGTCGCGTTTTTGGTTTCCCGGAATAGACAAAGAATTAGAAAAAATGATTTTTCAATGTGAGATTTGCTGTCAATTGCGGCCGACACCCCCGAACAACGGTCAAGCTGAAAGTTACGTAAAAATTGTAAAAAAGGGTGTTAAATGCAGTATTTTAGGTACAAATAATATGAGGGATAGTAGACTTATGCTACTAAAATATCTTTTTGATTACCGGAATTCAATACATTCTGTTACCGGGTTTTCGCTGGCCCAACTTGTTTTTGGACAAAAACTCAGATCGCATTTAGATTTGATAAGCCCTATAGAAACAGTGTCGCCAACATCTACGTCACTTACTCACACAGTGGAAACTAAACAGTATTTACAGAGTAAAAACTATGGCGGGAAGAACAAACAACAATTCGATATTGGTGATCAAATATTATATAAGAAATTCAGAAGTAAAAATAATTATCATTGGTGTAGAGGTACAATTTTAAAACGACTAGGCAAGGTCATGTATTCTGTGAAAGACAACGAATCACTTTCACATGTAAAGAAACACAAAAACCAGTTAGTACCTACTTTACAAAGGTGATATCGAAATAGGCGGCCGCGTTCGCAAACCTGGCTACGATGTCTATGATGATATAGACCTACAAAACGGAAGCGTAGAGAAGGGCGAAGATGACCTACGAGACCACCTGGGGGAGGAGACAAGCGACCCGCAACAAACGCGTGATTCATCGACCGTGGTATCAGACCCCGGCAAGGCGAACTTGTCTCAGCAGGTACCCAATCTACTCATCGACAACAGCGAAAGTGATTCGCCATCAGGAGACGCTGCCGTTCCGGAAGAACCTCCAATGCCTTCAAGACATACGTCTAGACTTTTGCGTAATATGCCAACAATAGATTATAAGGGATTTTTTTGAGATGTTTATCACGTTGAATGCCGTGTGAAAAATAGAGACTTTCCGTACAGGCTCTAGGGCTCACCGGTGGGCCTTTCCTTACTGTACCGTTCAAGCCATGTAGGTCACCCGTGAGCCGCATGACAGGTTCAACGAAAACGTTTCCTATAAACCACAGATTGCCGCTACCAAACAAAATGTACATATAAATGAGCCGCGTGGCCCTGTAGTTAAAGCGGACGGCGCGGCGTGGTTTTCAAATCCAATAGAAACTAGTATGATTTTTCGAGGTTATTGTAAGATGCTAGGGTTGTCTTACTATTCAGTCGAAGTTAATATTTTGATCATGTAGTGTAAATCAAACCAATAAATAATTATGAACATTTATTAATTAAAATATAAAAGACATAACATTTCTTCTTCACCAATTAAAAATCTCACAATGAACGTTTACAAAGTTGCATATTACAATATTTATAAAGTTTTAACAATCACATTATGGCACTTCTTCCTATATAACATTATACTAAAACTAATAATTTATAATAAAATATAAAAAAATTAACGATGAATTTTGTTAAAACAAGTTAAACAGAGGTAAGGTGTAGTTGGACAGTTTTCGCAATAAGTAGACACCTTTTTCGTCTTTGTTTTAGCCTGTTTGTTGCCCATAATTGGTACGATTTCTGCGTAACATTGGCGACATGTTCTTCTAACTTTTCTAGCTAACCCATCTTTCTTTTCCAGGACGTGTTTAATTCTCTTCGGTCTTTCTACATGCGCAGTATTTTGTTGCACTCCACAAAGATTCATCATTACAAATCTTCTAAAATCTACCATTTGTATGTTTTTTTTAGTTGCTGATTTATATAGCGTCAGAGCATTTACCATCGCTGTATTAAGCAATAAGTCGAAGGCTAATTTTTTATACCACTTTACGGATTTCCGCAACGGCGACGAGTATGCAGACATCTGATCAGATAAATCGACTGCTCCTTTGGCTTTGTTGTAGTCGACAATGATCTGCGTTTTCATGACTACATTACCGTGACGTTTCCTTATTTTTACAAATCGATCTGAGTGTTTGGTTGACAAAACCAACACTTCTCTTTTGTCCCTCCATTTCATTGCAGTAATACCATCACGACTTTCTCTAGCAATGTATGCTCCCTTTTTAAGTTTAGTACTTACGACAGTTTTTGGGAGGTGCCTCCTGTTTTTTCGGATTGTTCCTACCAAATGTGTTTCGTTATCAAGTAAAGTCCTTGCTAATTGGATGCTTGTATACCAATTATCAGTGTAAAGGGTATGCCCTTTATTTAACAGACCGCTAAGCAAATGCATGACTACAGAATAAGGAGTGGTATTTGTTATTTCGTATTTTTTTCCAGTATAAATACTTATTCTATATGTGTATCCTGGAACACAGCATAGTTTGAATTCTTTGATACCGTATTTGTGGCGTTTTTGTTTGTTGTATTGTCTAAATATAATTCTGCCCCGAAACGGAACAACACTTTCGTCTATGCACAGGTCTTCGCTGGGTGTATAATACATCTGAAATTTTTCATTTATAATATGCAAAAGGTTGCGAATACGATGAAGGCGATCTTCTTTATTTATCTCATCGTTTTGTGAAAAGTGAAGCATCTGTAATATCAATTCAAATCTATTTCGTGACATTATAGTGCGTGGAAACGGATGACCTATAATATCCTTCGTTGACCAATAGTCCACCAACCTAGGAAGCTTTGTTATGCCCATAAACACGATTAATCCAAAAAAATCTTAGTTTCGACAAGATCTGTTGGTGTCCATTTGCGAAGCCTTGCAAAGCGTGAAGCTTCTCCTGTGTTAACAATTTTGTTTATAGCAAATTGATTAGTGCGGTCAGCAATTTCTTTAAAAACACTGTCATGAACCATTAGTTGGAAAAAGTCAGATGGAGAAGCGTTTCGCATACTTAAACAAAGGTTAGTGGGCAAGCCAGGATGTTCTGTAAAGGGAATTATTTTTCGTTGATTACCTTTAGGGATTGACCAGGTGTCCGATGGCGCTGTGTTACCTGTAAAAATAAAATAGACCTACAAAGTAATACTTATAAACAAATTGCAGGTACGTATATCAGACAAGTGCGTGGTGGCCTGTTGGTAACGGACCAGACGCGACTGCCTACATGCTCACGGTGGTCGCGGGTTCAAATCCCAGCGCACACCTCTGACTTTTCGGAGTTATGTGTGTATTGATAGTCAATCACCACGCACTTTAACGGTGAAGGAAAACATCGCGAGGAAACCTGCATACCGTAGAGATATATAAAAAAAAAAAAACTATGGTATGTAAGTCCGCCAACCCGCACTAGGCCAGCGTGGTGGACTATATGGCCTAACCACTCTCAATCGATTCTCTCGATTGTAGAGTAGGCCCGTGCCCTGCAGTGGGTCTTATATGGGCTGATACCAGTACCAGTCAGACAAATCGTGGGCAATAGATAGTTAAAAAATAAATAAATAATGATGACTTACCAATAGTATCGGCAATAACCCTTGAGATTTCATCCTCGCTACTCTCACTCTCTGACAAAATAATTCGGCGGTATCTATTTTTTGTTGGTTGGACATCTTCATCGGAATCTATTTGAAAACTATGAAAAATTTTGTTTGTCATCTCTCGTACTATAATACAGTAACACAGCAATATAATTTAATTCGCGGCGGTGATTTTAAACTTCCTTTTAAAGTAATTGGAATGTTTTATGTGGTTCAAACTTTAAGCGACTTCGATGGCCCCAATCATATATTAATTTTAAACACGCGTCTTACCATATTCTTAGGGCCAAATACTGGAAAGCCAATTAACTTTTAACTCCGGTTAACTAGCTCTAATGCCCTGTTAAATTGATTCCAGTTAAATATAACTTCGATTAAACCACTTAAGAATTAAATATTTAACGGGGCATTATTCATCCGATTCGTATTCTCGAAAGCAACTTAAGAGTTTGACAGCTGTCAAACAGTCAAATTTTTACGAATTTCTAGTTTTAAGCAGCCGTCGTCTTAAGGCCGCCTGCGACCACACTTAACTTTTTCAATTCTACATATTATTAACTAAAATGTGTCTCGCGACGTTTTCATCGCTGTCTGATGATAATATAGCTTCGTCAAGGCGAGTCAATCAAGAAAAATTCAATGCTTTCGACAAATACAAAGAAGAAAAAATTCAAACAAAGGGGTTCCGCCTGAAGAAAGAAACTGTTCTGCATCTGTTCCTTGCTTGGAGACACAATAGAACTCAGTACAAATAGAAGTCGATCGATACAAACTTGCGACCAACTGTTACTTGCATAACCTATGATATTCTGCGACAGACAGTTAGGTACCAGAAGATTATTGGAGACCATTGAGTTTTGGAGACGTATTTCACGTGGAACAGCCGACTGTACATCACAAAGTTGCAGCAGAGTTGGTTAAACTACAAAATCGTGGAATGAAAATTCCCAACTAACAACAACAATGCCATATTGCGAATGATTTCTATGCGATCGCAGGAGTGATTGAAGTTATAAATTTCACACATATAAGGATCAAATCTCCAGGTAATTTCTACTTATAATAATGTATACATAACTATTTAGCTTTTACATGTACACAAATATATGTTTTCTTATTCTATTTTAACTAAATGTGCTTCTAAAATGCCTAGTGTATTTTATATTGTGTAGTAATCATTTAGAGTGTCCCTTTAAACTGTACATAATATATTATTAATCATTGAATAGAATTATGCACAGTATAAATGCACACTCTAAATGATTTCTACACAATAATTTATATATATATGCTTGTTGGAATCAAAACATTTAGCAGGTAATTGGCTCTTCCCCAGCCCACTGTACCCCATATAACCAAGCTCTCTAAATAGTTGTAGGGCTAAATATATAATATAATATAATTAATCATACAATGATTTGTACTGATTGTAGCTATTCAGTATATACTGGAACAATGTTCAACTACAATAGTAGTTTCCTATAATGAATCCAATTTTATGAATATATTTTTACATAACATGATCTGTAGTTTGAAATAAGAATATTTGCTAGAGCTCTAATTTTAATTATCTTGTTTTTAGGAGGACCACAAGTAGAAACTTTTAGAAACAGAAAAGGCAATTTTTCTATAAATGTGCAAGCAGTCTGCGACCCTAACTTGCGGATAAGAAACATTATAGGCCGATGGCCAGGCGCGGTGCATGATAGCACAATTTTCAATGATTCTCCTTTATGTGCATTTCTGGAAAGGGGAGACTGAAGAAGCTTACAATCAAGACCATACTAAAACAAGAAACCCAGTGAAGAGGGTCTTTGGTTTTAAAACAAAGATCTCCTTGTCTGCAAGTTGGGCTATAAGTTTTTGAAAAT
The DNA here is from genome assembly GCA_009982885.2 of Hyles vespertilio. NCBI lineage: Eukaryota > Metazoa > Arthropoda > Insecta > Lepidoptera > Sphingidae > Hyles > Hyles vespertilio. The sequence continues at coordinate 1,133,948 of CM042833.1, read as the reverse complement.
AGCTTACTATTATAGAGGCATGTGCTGTGTTACATAATATAGCATGTTCCCAAAATGATCATATATTGGAGATTGATCTTTCTGAATCATTTCCACCAGCTCCACATAGTATAACCAATGAAAATGTTATAACAAGGAATAATATAATAAAATACATATTTTACACCGTACAGTGCATTTTATTGAATTACCATGGAATGAATACAAATAAAAATGAGTTATGTTTTATTGTAGCATATTTATTTTAATAACATCATTAATAAATAATAAATAACACCCAACAGTCACACACTTAGTCCTAACCCCACATTAAGATCGAGTCTTGTGTCGTGGGTATCAGGAACTACGAGAGACTTTTCGGTCTCACGAACACCCAGACCCGAAAGAAATATTTGTGGGCCGCACAAACATTTCTCTCGGTGCGGGGATCGAACCCGCGGCCTCTTGTTTCACAGGCGGCGTCTAACCGCCTGCGCCACGGAGGCTGTCTGAATTAGTACCCTACATATTATATTTTTTTAATTATCTACATTTCTTTAGATCTGTCTTACATTTATATCTATTATCTATATTCCTTTATAAACACAAAATAACAATTATTTTAACATTAATTTAAAACTAAATTAATGAATGTACTATTAAAAATGTACAATAGAAATATAATATGTCATTTTTAACAATGAAGATAGGTGAAATAAACAATTTATTTTATGTATTACATATCAATTAAAATTCATAACATTCTTCAACTTTGATTTAAAACACTGATTTCTGATGCAAAGTTTTTCTTCCTTGACACAATTTGTCTCATTCTTTTTTGTATATTTTTATACTACATACTCATTTCTAAAGGGTGTGTATTGTCCAAATGATTTGTTGTATGCATGATTTCTATAGCGTTACCTGCAAAAGTGTTTTAAGTTAAAGTATGACATAATTTTATATATCTTTTTTATTTTTATAAGAAATTATTTTTATAGTTGTTGAGCATACTTATTTGGCGTATAGCTGATATACATGGCACTATATATATGAGCCATATTTCTTGAAGGTCTTATTATATACACATTGAATATTTATGTACTCCACTCCAGCTCCTGAAACAAAGGATTATTTATAGTTATACACATTACACCATACTTTATTTTCCATATTTATTTCATAATACTACTATATGAGGAGGAGATAATATATAGGAGGCATAATATGAGAGAGGCCTATAGGTACCCAGCAGTGGGATCCTACAGGCTGTAGATGATGATGATGCAAATAATCGATTCATACTATACATTAAATAGTTAATTATCATATAAATACGTTAAAACTTAGAGGAATACGTGTATACTTACCTGTTTATAATATCCAGCACAGCTTCTTTCTCATATCGTATTTATTTACATAGTCTTCTCCGTTTGGTACTTAGGTGGTTCTGCAGCCGTTGTTTGGTATTTTATGTACCTATTTATTGAAAAAGATATTCCAAAAACTAACTTTCAAACCGAGTGCAATTGTAAACAATAAATAAAATAAACAAACATCATAATATTTTTAATAAACTCGCTTCGGATATAGGGACATAAGTTTTTTCGCCCACATGATTTTATTAACAGATTTTTAAAATAACAACATGGCAATATATAATATAGCTTTAAACATAATCGTAACAAAAGTAAAAACGTTACAATGATTACTCATATTAAATATAAAGGATTAAATTCCAAATTTTGAGAAATCATGTGTGAAGAATATTGCGTCAAATGAAACGTATCTATTTATACAATAAAAATTGTAACTGAAAACAAACTTTTCGTTAATCTGTGGAAATTTAACTGGATGTTTGCTGAGTAGACCGATTTATGAGCTAAATGGCTATCCAGTATTTCATTTCGAAATTTAACGGAACCTTCAAATAACAGCATATCTAATGAGTCCGGTGGCTGAGTAGCTATCCAGTATTTGGGGGTTACAGTTTTAAAAGTTTTAGCGACCACTGAAAATCAGCATTGGGTTAAGGATTGACGCCACACATCCACATTATGCTATGGTCACGTACATGATACAGTCGCGACGTGCCCTCTCATCTAGATGCACGTAGTATAAAATTCACTTTTTTGTTTTTCATTTTGTTATCTGATTAAATAGATGTATAGTCAGCAACATAAGGCGCTGAACACTTCACATTTTTTGATAACCGTTTTATGAATTAAAATTTGTACGTACTACTCTGTAGTCGTAAAATATAACCAAGTAAAGTCATCTATACCGAGAAGTGCCATACGATATTGAAAATAATTATTATTTTGGATGATAAGACAATTCCAAATCTCGTGAATGTGTAGCGACTTATGTTGCTGACTATACGTTTTGATTTTAAGGCTGTGGTAAGTAATTTATTTGAAATGAAATGAAATGAAATGAAATGAAATGAAATGTATTTATTGATCACGTAGGCAATTAAGGAGCTCTTATGACAAGTCAATACACATAGAACTTAATCTCTATTTACAATATATTTCCTATGCTTATTATTACTTATTTTAATTTCTTGCTTTTATCAATTTATTTATTAATTTTATTTATTTTTAAATTAATTTTATTTTTATTTATAATTTATGATTAGTTTTTTTAATTTATTTAGTTTTATTCATATTTTATTTAAAGTATTAGTTTTTACTTTATAGTAATTTATTTGTCAAAGAAATACATTATTTACGTTAGTCAAATTAAATTATATTATTTGTGGACCATAAATATTACAACGGTGCGTAGCGGTTTATAGTTACCACCGGATCCAACGCGGCCCTTCCTGAGAAGACCCGGCGAAACAAACTCAGTGGGCTTACACTACCACTGGAACTACGCGACGCGACCCAGTCCTGAGTATATCCAGCGACTAAGACTCAGTGGGCTTGTTTTGGGTCCAACTTAAGACAACGACCATAAGTATTTCCGATACGTCCCGTATGTTTAGGCTTACTGCCGGATCCAACGCGGCCCTGACTGAGAAGACCCGGCGAACAAACTCAGCGGGCTTTACTTTACCACTGGATACTACGCGGCGCGACCCATTTCTGAGTAGATCCAGCGAGTCAAACTCAGTGGGCTTGGTTTTGGTCAATTTACTAAATAAGTATTTGTGACTTGTCTTACAAGGATTTGCCATATTAATTATTATTTTTATATGATTTTTTCGATCGGTCGTCATATAATTTAATTGATTTATTTGATTGTATATAGCTTAATTTTTGAGTTCACAATTTTAGATATTTTTAATTATTTAAATTAGGTGGTGTAATAAGCGAATAGTTCAGGGCCCCAGGAGGTCGCAATGTGCAAGAGAACACCTAATCCCAGGCTTTTTTATCCTCAATATATTCCTTAATATTATAATAACCCCTAGTCATAAGTTTGTTTTTAATATGGACCCTAAATAGTTTGTCCGGTAGCTGCGTTATCCTATTGGGAAGTTTATTATAAAATTTAATACAACTACCCAAGAAAGATTTTTTTGACTTTTCTAGTCTAAACGAGGGTATTGCTAGTTTATTTTTATTCCGCGTATTAATGGTGTGGGTGTCACTGACCTTATAAAACTTATTAATATTTTTACGAACGTGCATTATATTCTGAAAGATGTATTCAGATGACACGGTTAGTATATTGCTTTCTTTAAAAACAGATCGCAAAGAATCGCGGCTTCCTAGATTATAAATAGCACGGACTGCTCTTTTTTGTAAGATGAATATCGATTCGATATCAGCCGCTGATCCCCATAAAATAATGCCGTATGACATTATACTATGAAAATAAGCAAAATATACCAATCTAGCCGTTGCAACGTCAGTTAGTTGTCTTATTTTTCGGACCGCGAACGCTGCGCTGCTAAGTTTAGCTGATAATCTCTCAATTTGTGGACCCCATTGTAATTTTTTATCTAGAGTGATCCCTAAAAAAATTGTGGAATTAGCTAAATTTAGAATTTCTGAATTTAATTCGATACGCGTGTTTACGCTTGCCACGTTCGGTAAAGCAAAACGGACGCATTTAGTCTTACTAGCATTTAATAGTAGATTATTAGCAGAAAACCAATCCGAAATTAAATTAAGAATATTGTTAGGTGTATCTAGATTATCGTCTTTCCGATTAACTTTAAATATTATAGAGGTGTCGTCAGCGAATAAAACTATGTCTGACCACTTCTGAACCATGCAAGGAAGATCATTTATGTAGACTAAGAATAAAAAGGGGCCCAGAATGGAGCCCTGCGGAACCCCAATTTTAACTTTTGATCCTACCGAAGTGAGCCCGTCCAAAGAAACCTTTTGTTCACGACCCGACAAGTAAGACATTACGAGATCAAGTGACGTATCACTGATTCCGTAGTACCTTAGCTTCATAATAAGTGTTTGGTGGTCAACACAGTCGAAAGCCTTGGAGAGATCACAAAAAACTCCTAGAGCATCTTGAGATGCCTCCCAGGCTTCTAAAACCGACGTGATTAGTGATGTCCCGGCATCTTGAGTTGAGCGACCCTTTGTGAAACCAAATTGATTCCTATGTATTAACTTATTTTCATCAAATGTGCTAGCATTTGATTAAGTAAAAGCTTTTCGAAGATTTTGCTAAGAGCCGGTAGTACAGAAATGAGTCTATAATTCGACGGATTGTTCGAACATCCTGACTTAAAAATGGGTACGACTTTACTAATTTTCATTAAGTCGGGAAAATTTTTCTTTCTTATTCCCGCCGACTAGAGGGCTAAAATGTCGTCAATCACCAATCTGCAGCGATTTTTATTTTATTTAAATGGGCATATCGTTCGTCGTTTTAAACCATTTTAATAAAATTACTAATATCATGATATTGACCTAGAAAGTCTTGATCTTTTATTTTTAGTTTTAATATGTTATCTATTCCAAATTAATGGATAAAGAACATGGGAGTGCAAGAGATGCCATATTTTTCTGGTGATTTTAAAAGTTTTTTAGGTTTTATTTTAGTGAAATAATGACTAAATTGAATATAATGTGTTGATGAAATCTTGGGTCATTTTCTATTAAAAGCTTGATAGAAAGGAAAAACTTAAAAAAATGTATGGAGTGCCGTAGCAATTTATAATAATCTAGACAATATGCGCCAATTTCTGTTAAACTTGCCATGGGTATAGTACATTTTTTACAGTTTTGAGGTGTCAGAGTTGACCAATAATTAATTTAAAATGCATTTCTTGAGGATTTTGATCCATTTTCTTGAAAAGTAGACGTATCACTTGGTACGTATTTCTAAAGATTGGCTATTTGTGATTGGAAAACGCACATCCAAATTATAAATAACACAAACCACTTGTCAAACTGTTGCAAAGTGTAGTACAAGGTAGATTTTTTAAAATTTTCGTTAGGTAAGGCGGTATTTTAAAAACTATCGAGGATAGGACAATATTTTTATGGGTTCCTGTGCCGTCATAAATTGGTCTATCTCTGGTTATAATAATTCTTTTGCTAATACTATTCTTATAATGTACCACTGTATTGTAATTCCCAAATGTAAAAAAAACTTTAATCAGATATTACAAATGTGTGTTATTTAACATAATATTATTAATTTCTTGAAGAAACGATTGTGATTCATACAAAATATTTCACTACTTATTCTGTAAAGATCATGCTTATCTCAAGGACGAAGCAGAAGTGTGATGAATGACTATAACTAACCTGAAAAAGTTCTATCATAATTACACGAAGGTTTCGTCTGAAGAGATTAGCATGCCTACCTCCCATATTATACACCTTATTAAATAGTGAAATATTTGTAAACGGGAAATCCTCCACTAAATTAACATGTCAGGAGAGGGGATGAACAACATTCAAAATAAAAAGTTATTTTTATAATAATACTCTTAAATATTAATCTTTTAAGTGCAGGATCGGCGTACTACTAGTACTGACTAGTACGTATCGTATTTGAAAGCGTAGGACGTAGTCGAAATATTTCCTATATTTGACCATCTTATCCAATCTGTGGACCTACTATTGAACTTAAAACTGATCTATACAGTATTTATTTTATTAACTTTATATATATCAAACAGTATACAGGCGGACTTAATGCCATTCTCTACCAGTCTACCTTGAAGAGAAGCAGAAATGGAGTAAAGCAGGTTTTTTTTACATTTAGATAGGGAAAAATAATAATAATGGTACAGTATTTAAAATAAGTATACACTGTACTGAAATTAAAATAATACATACAAATATTATACATACAACATTGTTATATACGGGGTATATCAAGACTGCTACCAAAAACGAAGTCGGGTGGTAGTTTAAGCGACTTCAGATACAATGCAACAGAAAATGTTGCAAATAAGCGACAATTTTTTTTATTTTAACCTATTGCATAGCTTCTATCACGGGCCTTGAGCGTGGACACCAAATCCAGAAATTCCGTAACGAAAAAAAAGACGTGTGGCACTCGGAGACTGCCGCGGTAAAGCTATTGCATAGTTATTTATGTATATGCAGTATTTTTTTCCTTTGTTTTTTTGATATTAATTATACAGATATTCACTGTTGTACGAGCGAGCTTCGTAGAGTCGTACCATGAAGTAAATACAAAGAGGAGGTGCCCTAACGCCAAAACTCTAAGCAGGCATGAGTCACCAGATTGCGGGGCGAAGAGGGGGATTACGCCTGCGCAGTAACGCCGATACAACCAATGCCACCCAGAGGCGAGTTGCTGAACTAAAGAGACAAGCGTGATATTTCAAAAGGTCATTAAAAGTTCTGCTATTCATCGATAGATGGCAAAACTAAATATCGAAAGAGGTTGGATTACAATTAATCACGCAATAGCTTTGCAATTCGTATTTAAAAGTACTGGCACATATTACCTGCAGAATTTTCTTCTTAACCTTCTCACGACTGACCTTCTGTGGCTTGCTCTTCTTTCCTACTCCTTTTCCTTTGTTTTTTGCCTTCCTTTTATTTTCTTTTTCAACAAGGGCGTCTTTGATTGGTGTAGACGTTAAAATCGTTGCGTGCTGTTTTTTTCTTGGTTGTCTTGTCTTTACAACAGTTACTCTCTTAGGCATCTGAATGAAATTTTGAATACTTGGCAGATTCTTAGATGATAATGGTATTTCAAATTGAGCCAAACATGCACTTGCTGGTTCAAAAGTAGTGAGATAAAATGTGGATTTATTTGGAGTAGGAATATTTTGTTCTGGCTCAATAGCAGTTGTTAGGAATGATACAGTATCAACAGCACTAGCGGAAGTGGATTTTGAAATAGAGTCAACAAGATCTTGAACAACAGTAGGCTCTAATTAAAGGATTTCAGCTGCCATAAAGTCTTCGTCTGAAAAAACATTGGGATTTATTGGAAATATACCCGTTGCTTTGAATCTAGCTTCGCCCTTGCTCATGGAGGCAACATTGGAGAATGCTTTTTTCACCAACGAAGCAACATCATAGGGTGTTATTCTTTGTAAAAGTTGGCTCTTCATGAATAAATCGCATTCTCTTCTATATGCAGCTTTGAATGGACCTTCCAGGTGGTCTATAGTCCAGCTGGCTTTATTAGTCTTTCTAGAACGAACTTTTGGCATCTACAAACAAACAATAATACTATTTTATTGAGGTAAGGTAATGTGGGCAATGGGGATCACTATGTAGGTAATTGGAATCACCCAACTCCAATAGCCTACACGGGCAAAGAGACGAAAAAAATAGTCCTGACGAGAAATTTTAAGTTATAATAACAATGTGACTGTTGAGTTGCAATCTACAATGATACGCTTATTACGTATTACAAGTACAGAAATAAATATTTGTTATTTAGTGACTTACTACTACTACTCATAGAGCGAAGAGCACACAAGACTGGCTGGCGGCGCGTGAAATCGACTTCATCCGGCACGAAGACTGGCCCTCCTCCAGTCCAGATTTGAATCCGTTAGATTACAAGATATGGCAACACTTGGAGGAAAAGGCGTCCTCAAAGCCTCATCCCAATTTGGAGTCACTCAAGACATCCTTGATTAAGGCAGCCGCCGATATTGACATGGACCTCGTTCATGCTGCGATAGACAACTGGCCGCGCAGATTGAAGGCCTGTATTCAAAATCACGGAGGTCATTTTGAATAAACTTTAGTGTCATAAGAATCTATGTTTTGTTAAGTTCATTTTGGTATATAAATGGTTACATAATGAATAAACTTGTTTCAATTATTTTATATTAAACATGTGACAGAATTTATGACCTGACTAGGTATAGGTAGCATATTGGTGGTAGAGGGGTCTTTTTTTATTGCTATGAATGGCGACACGAGCATGCCGTTCGCCTGATGGTAATCGATGCGACCGCTCATGAACAGTAGCAAAACCAAACAACACCTTGAATTACAAACCAATGCTTGGCATTCCACTATGCTCGTCATCCTGAGACATAAGATGTTAAGTCTTAATATGTCCAGTAATTACTCTGGCTACAATGTCCTTCAATCCGAAACACACACAACACAACAGTGCATTTAAACTGCTGTTGACAGGAGATAAAGACATTGCGGTGGTAGGTACCCACCCAGGCAGCTTCTCACATATGAGAGACCTACCACCAGTCAACCGGTCTACGCAATACTTAGTTAAAAAAGAAATCATATTAGGAATCGTTTCTTCAGAGACGTTAATTTAATAAAAATTACATAAATACCATTTTTTCAAACCTATATTATATTGCTTCCATGAGTGTTCAGGTAACGAGGCAGTCATTACTTCCATTGCTGATGGAGGAAGGCGCCTCTCTTGCTACGCTCGCCGGGTAACATTCCTGCTACCAGGGTAACTTGGGTGTGAATCTTGTGATGGCTAAAAGAGTGAGAAAAAATTGGGTTTCCATCGGGTACAAAAATGAATGGTGCTGTCAACAACAGTTTAAATTAAAGTCAGGAAATGTATACAATTCCGAGCGTGATTAGGAAATTAGCAAAATAATTATTTAAAGAGTCTGTAATACATACATTTTCTAGGAATAGTACACAATTGAAGATAAACATATTTACAGGTTTATTAGTTTTTTGTACAAACAATGGTTTATTTTAAGCACAATCAACGAATATCCAGATTAATCGGATTTGGTAAGGTTTGTCAACTACATAATATAAAGGTAATAAATATGATATGAGATAATGAAAAGGTACTGCTGGAGACTTCAGATAAAAATTTTAAACTGAAAAGTGAATTAGCTGAGTTACACATGCAACTAGAAACATGTTTAGATGATAGAGAGAGGTTGCAAACGATTGTAGAAGGGTGCGGCCGGTGCAGTGATGAGTATGAGCTAGCCCTCAAACGCATCACTGAGCTGGAACTCTTACTTCAAGAGGCTCATAAAGTCACAAATAAGCTAGAATCTAACAAACTCAATGACACAATTTTACAAAACCAGAGTTTGTTTGATGAGTTAGTCTTAACCTCTCCGCAGTTGGTTCATGCTGCTAGTCACCATATCCCATTAACAATTACTGACTCAACTGTTAACAACAGTGAAGAATATGCAAGAGGGATTGGTAAATGCAGCAGAAACAAATTGAAGAAATATATCAATATAAATAAATATATCAAAAAGACACAGAAATTAATCAATAAAAATAAAGAACACAAAAAGTTTGAAACACAGCAAATGTAGAACTAGCTTGAGAGAACAGTTACAGTCATGTTACAATGAAACTAATATTCTTAAAACACAGTATGACTGTGAAATCTGTAAATTAGAATTGGAAATAATAGGCATTGAAGAGTCGTTAAAATCAATTACAAATAAATACAAACTCTTTTTGGAGAGTTCGTATTTACATAGGAAATAAATGAACATGTATTAGCATTAAGCAATTTAGTCGAGACATGTCATCATAATACAGAAAGGTTCAATTCCTTAATGAACTATCATACATGCAACTGTGACCGGTCTGTTAAGTTATCCTTAACACCCAAAAAACCTAGTTGTACACTGAAGTCTCCCAGTACCACCAATACTGTTGTAGAAAATGAAAATATAATAATATTCAGCAATAATATTGGGTTAGTTCAAGTATTACATAATAGGGCAGGACAAAACACTGTAAATTATTGTATGCCAGGGCTTTCCTACCCACAAATTGTTGAAAAAATTATAAATTATAATTTTAATCCAAATTCAACATTGATAATTTTAATCAGTAATAGGGGCAATATAAACACACGCCAGTATATCGAGAGTATTAACATACTAACATCTTTAAAAGTAAAACGAATTGTAATGTTTACATTCCCTTATGAAAAAAGGTTGTCAAACGTGGAAAAAAATATTAGATATAACCTTAATTGTACATTAAATGAGGCCCTTAAAAATAAAAATGATAATAGTAAAATTACTCTAATTGACATGAATACTTACTGTAGTAAGTGCAAAATAAATAAACATATGAATTTATATACTATGAAACGACATATAGCAAAATTGCTATATTTTAAATTATTAGACAAAACCAAAAGTTTGGCTTCTCCACCTGCTTTTCTTGAGCAGTTGACATATTTGAAGACAAGGAATGATACACTTGTATATATTCCAAATAATAATTCTATAAATAATTTAAATTAAATAATCAGACAATAGAGTCTCCCTCTTGCCATCAGCAATTTCAAATAATAAATAATAATATAAATAATAACATTAGCCTGAAAAATAATACGAATATTTCAAATGACATTCCAATGAGTACTTCTCCACCCATTAGACAGAATAGTGTTTGCAATATGGATGATAATAATATATTAAACCTAGTACATCAAAATAGTCAGGGCATGCTAGGTAAGGAACTACAAATGGAATTGTTCATGAGTTGTCAGAATATTGATTTACTTTGTGTCACAGAACATTGGCTGAGAACTGAACAGCTCATTTTCAATTTCAAGAATCATGTAGTTGGTAGCAACTTTTGCAGGAAAAACGCTATACATGGTGGCTCACTAATATTAATGAATAAGAATATTAAATTCAAAGAACGTAAAGATATAGTGAGTCTCTCTGTGGAGCAAACATTAGAAATCTCATGTGTAGAGTCAGAGCAGTTCATAGTTGTAAGTGTATACAGACCACCTTCCTCTTTGTATGATACTTTTGAAATAATACTTGAAGATGCATTGAGGAAATTAAGTAAAACGAATAAAAGATTGTTGGTGTGTGTAGATTTTAATGTTAATCTGTCTGCTATGACTGGAAAATTAAGAAATCTCTTTTTATCATTTGACTTAGTCAATCTATTTTTGGAGCCAATTAGAATAACCAACACTAGCGCTACCTGTATAGATAATGTGTTCACAGATATAGTCCCAGTAAATAAATCTATTATTAATCAGTTAGACTCTGACCATTGTGGACAATTAGTCACTTTTAGAAGCGAATTCCAGCAAACTTCCATTGGAAAACTTAATGTTGTTCCGGTAACAAAGATCCGGCTAGATAAATTAAAGAATAATTTGTTGAAAAAATTAAATGTACTAGTACAGGGTAACAACACCAATACTCTGTATAATTCTGTATTTGACATATTTTGTAAGGAATTTGAATCAATCTTTACATCCAGATCTGTTCCCACAAGCAAAAAAACTTGCTTCAATAATTGGGCCACTGTTGGCATACACATAAGTAGGAAGAAACTATATGATCTTTATTCTGAAAAAACATATAATCATAGTGAGCATTTTAAAAATTATGTTAAAAATTATTCTAAATTGTTTAAACAAGTCTGCTATAAAGCAAAGTCATTATACATAAAAGAAAAAATAAAAAACTCCAAAAATAAAATTAAAATGACATGGAGTGTAATTAATAAGGAAACTGGGAAAGCTAAACCTCGTGACACCGAGTTTAGCTTAAGTATTAATAATAAATTTATAAACTCTGATATAGAAGTAGCTAGGGCTTTTGAAAAGTTCTTCACAGATATACCAGTTTCCATAACAAAAAGCTTAAATTCGTCTCCTTCTTTAGCCCATACGTTATTACAGGAAAGTGTGCCAGGGTGTGGCGATTCATTTGAATTCCAATACGTTGACAGTGATGACATTGTAAAAACATTTAAACTTATAAACATTAAAAATACTTGTGACCTCTGGGGAATCTCTACAAAGATCCTCAACTATGTACTACCTATATTAGCTCCTCAGCTAGCTTTAGTTTTTAACACATGTATTAATAGTGGCATATTTCCTGATAAAATGAAACTCAGTAAGATAATACCTCTTTTTAAATCTGGTAGTACAGATGACCCTTCTAATTTTAGACCTATATCACTGCCTTCATTTAGCAAAATTTTTGAAAAACTGTTGCTTATACAGTTGCAAAGTTATTTTGAAAATAATACTTTTCTTTACACACACACTTTACTTCATGGTAAATAATTTGGTTTTACTCGGGGTCGCTCCACCACTGATGCTGGTCTGAAGCTCATAGATAACATATTTGATGCTTGGGAGGATTCTCAGGATGCTTTAGGTGTATGCTGTGACCTATCCAAAGCATTTGATTGTGTTTATCATGATATTCTTATCAGGAAATTAAGCCACTATGGAATAAATGGACTTGCGCTTGAACTATGTAAATCATATTTAAACAATAGGGTTCAGAGGGTTGATGTCAACGGACAAAAATCACATGAATCTGTGGTTACTATGGGGGTTCCGCAGGGCTCAATTCTTGGACCCTTTCTCTTTTTGATATATATTAATGACTTGCCTTATTTTATAAGGGATAAATGTGAGGTAGTGTTGTTTGCTGATGATACTTCACTGATATTTAAAATTAAACGACATCAATCAATTTTTGACGAAGTAAACCACACTCTCTCAACAATAGTACATTGGTTTGGCATTAACAATTTACTTTTAAACAGCCTTGTGGAGACTACTAAGTTTTTGGGAATCACATTGAATCCTAAACTTCAATGGGGTCCCCACATAACAGCGTTAGCTAAAAAGCTAAGTGCTGCAGTTTTTGCAGTGGGCAAGATTCGCCAATTGACTGACATTGATACAGCTCGATTGGTCTATTTTGCTTACTTTCATAGCCTAATAAGTTACGGAATTTTGCTGTGGGTTGGTGCTGCTGACATTAATACCATCTTTCTTCTTCAAAAACGAGCCATAAGATCTATTTATTCGTTAGGCTCCAGACAATCTCTGAGAGAAAAATTTAAAGAAATAAATATAATGACAGAAGCATCAGAATTTCATCAGAAAAAAATATTCGCTAATTTAATGTATGTCCATAAGAATATAGAACAATTTCAAAAGGTTAGCGATATTCAGGACAGAAATACTAGAAATAGAAATAATCTAGTCAGTCATAAGACCAGGCTCCAGAAAATTAGCAAATCTTTTAAGGGTTACTGTATACATTTCTATAATAAAGTTCCCACTCACATAAAAGCCTTAACTATAAATAAATTTAAATCTAATATTAAACGACAGTTGTGTACTAAAGCATATTATAAAATTTCAGAATACTTAGAAGATAGTAAGGCGTGGGAATAAAACATAATATAAGTCCCCGAACCGGATGTGTGTGTACTCTGTTAAATATAATTAAAATAATTATCCCACTTGTTTCACCATAGTTGTAGGCAATTTGAGTACGTCATGCTCGCTTAAAGGTCTGTGCTTGCGGCGGCGTCGTATGCCGGGTCGGTCACTTCCCTATAACACGGTTGAGGAGACCGATGGCTGGCACATGGGTCATACTCGTGAACGGGTGCTGCTTGTGTAGACTGGTCTGCTCAATTTACTTATAATGACAATATTAAATTACTTTGTTTTTCTTTTTTTATTGCCTTTCATTGCTTTTGCTGAACAGTGTATACCGAATCCGCGGTCAGGGCGACCACACTTAACTCAGCCGTACAATATAATTATTATTATGAATAATTTATCAACTGCTCTGAATTTCAACTCCTGTATGATCACTGTATTGTAAACTTATTTTGAAAAGAGCAACGCTAGAGTTTCTTGCCCGTTCTTCTCTGGCGAAAACAGCCTTGTGAACTGGGTGGTAGTGGAAAAAAAATGACTGAATCTAAATAGTGTATGACATTTTATGGATTCAATAAATATTTTCATTTCATTTCATTACATATTTCAAAATTAAATGTAAATATAAAAGGAAATTCTAATCTTTTCATGATCATCGTCGCATCATCCTCAGGCACAAGAATTCCAGTGCTTAACATTACTTTTCATAGGACATCCTCGATAAATGACTCCGCGGAAGTAGCCCTCAATCAACAATATATTACCAACCCGAATCTTATATTACTTGTTAAAGTAGGGTACTCGTAGAGCCGTAAAAGGCCCGTAATCATCGAGAAAAAAACACAATGAAACTAAACTTATATGAACCCTTATAGGTACTAGAAAAGAAATAATGTAACGCGAATTTTTTTTTTGTTAGAAATGCTAAAATAAACTATAGAAATATGATTTTACCAAGTTAAAATATAAAAACCTTAAACGTTCTTCTCCGAACTCCATGTTATATAGCAAGTGTTCAGTAGGTATCAGGAACTTCTAGAGGCCGTATCATGACCCCCGAATATTTGTAATACGCGCCAATATTTTCAATGCATTTCTCTTTAAGTTGGGTCATCTAAAGGTTGGCTTACACGTTCTAATAACTTGCGCCAGACGCTGGTATGAGTATACTAGCACTGGCATCATTGAATTCAAACGCAATAGGCATGATGATAGTTACGGAAAATCAATAAAATGTGTATTTATTGAATAAACCTTAAATTAGGGAATTAGTAATACATATTAACATTTCGATGAACTTGATAAAATCAAAGTACAAAATATACAATCCCACCAAGTGCTGAACAGCAGTCAAAGCGCGACGTAAATATTGTGTAAAGATATCACTAGTAGACCAAGAGCCCGTGACTGACAAACTTTCATCATTTTGTAAAAGCTAAATGTTTGTCTGCCAATGCCGCTAACATACATATGTAGGTATCACAAGATCATCCATTATGTAGTTTTAATCGTTTTGGCTTTAGAAGCCATCAGCTTAATTGTGGCTGGCAAGATGAATGAAAGAAAAACACAAATTTGAGCAACCAGCAATAGTTTTATACCCCTCAGCATACTCACTTCAACCTCCCCCGGGTTAGCGAGCGAACTTAACATCTTTCCACTTCTCAAACAAATGCCCATACGTTACCGACTAGACTGGCGCCAGCTACTGGATAGGTTTGAATGTGTCTTGTTAAATTAGGTCGCCATTTTGGTTCAAAACAAATCTCGCATGCGCGAGGTGTCGCGCAGGGTTCGCGCGCGGCGTCGATAGCGGCTGGTGGCTCCCGCCCGGCAGTTTTGCCCTAACCGCGGATACGAGGGGTCGCGATAACCCTGTCTCCAAGCTGGATTCCATAACTGACACTAGTGATAACATTCCCATTATGAGGCCCGATCAACCGATGGCACAAACTCGGTTCTTAATCGAGGGGTAATCATTTATCTTGTTTATGCAATATGTAAAATTTTTGTACGTTAATTTCGTGAGTGAGCTCCCCCCCCCCCCCCCCACCTGGCGCCCTTCTCACCCCACTACCGCCGACAAGTGGACTATCCAGTGCGCATCGGCCATTTTGTGCTTTCATACCAGTGATTAATCTTGCAAAGAACAATGAAGCGATTCATAAAAACAGTTCGTAATTACATATACCGTTACGAAAAAGTTTACCAAATGTGTGTTGCATTTTACAGCCGGCCAGTTGTGATTCAATGCGATCGATGCGAATCAATGATTAAGGAAGTAATGGCGCAAGACCGTCTGATGGCGCAACTGAAGAGGGATTTGCGAAACCTCGAAGTGTTGATGAATAGGACATTCGGCTGCAAGCTGAACTTGCGCTCCACCAGCGAGCTCCGGCTGCGCGACCGCTTCTCGCATAGCATGGAGATCAGGCTCTACGGGCACCGCCAAGACAAGCTCAAAATCTGCATGAGCCCCCGCGCCAAGTTCGCCAAGCACCGCGAGCTGCGCCAGAGGGTGCAACCATGTAATAATAATTATTCAGCGCTATTTACCCATTCCTTAGAAATTATTGTTTTTTAATTACCCATCTGCGGCAGCTGCGAAAAGTAATACATAGTATTTATACAAATACGTTTTCTACTTGATTTCAGCTCGTTCCATTCAGACGATGCCCGAACACAGCTTCCACGAGGAGCATAATGTCGAGGAGGTGCGGTCCACCGACTCGCAACATACCATGGACACCGAGTAACCCGTTCACCGACCACAAGGTGAGAATAGAATTGGATTTTTTCCATTAATCGCCTTAATTTTCAAATAAATATTTTTTATAATATGCCCTATATATTTTATATGTAATGGAACGACGCCATTTTGTATCGGCTTTTTCCGATAATTACGCACTGCACTTCAAAATGGCGGCGGTTTCATGTCGCGCATGTGCAACGCGCCCTGCCCAAACAAAGCGCTGCAAGTAGATCTTATAAAAAAGATGATTTTCAATAATAATAATATGACAATTGTGATTGTATTTGATACAGTATTATTGTTATATTTATTTACAGATCAAACTGCGCAACTGGATGTTTTCTTCAATTATGAAATAAATATATAGATTATAAAAAGACGCTTCCATACATCTCTGCAACAAACTAGTAGATTTCGCTGATGAGAAGCAAGAATCATTAACATCCGCGCCTTCGATCACCTTCGTGCCAAGAAACTGAAGACACACACACACAATCACGGCGAACTTCAACTGACTGCAATCTTCTCATCAATATATCTTAATTTAAATAGCTCTGTGTTTCGAATTTAGCTCAATATCGACTTCATTAAACTGGCTTAACTTCCATTATAGATATTTAATACATTTCTCAAGTAGTAATTATGTAATCATTATTGAATATTTAACACATATTGTATTGCAGTCTGAATGTTCTACGTTTACATTTCGCCTGATTGCGACGGGTCGTAAAGCACACCTTTTAGTGCTACGTTACACAGCGATTTGATTTTTGGCAACTTAGATGATGTCTTGCGTTTGCTAATGCTAATGATATTGCTTGAGCGATTTTCCATTCCTTCGTGTTATAAAGATGACGTGCTTTAAATGAGTATAATATGAATGAAGGCTGACAAGATTAATACCGTAAAATTATCTTCAACATTTGTCAGCTTTTGTTTTCGCACAGTCGAGAGCTGTGAGACGAGAGGCACCGAATTAAATCAAATCATTAGCAATTAAGTTGGATTATCGTTGGCACATCCTAACAAGACACAAGCACACCAAGTGTAACCGGGGTTATGAGAGTTTTTATGATTATTATGCATTACATTCCTGGCATCTACCATCGACAAAGCACAAACATTTAATCTTGCTACATCAGCCCCAATGTAAACGTAGAATAACTTCATTAACATTAATATTATCTTCATCAACTTTAAGTACCTACCTATAAATTATGATCGTGTAATCGTACAAGTAATTTCAAACTAGAATTTAAGGATCAGCATATGTCACAAACCGTCGTGTTTTTTGTTTGCGGAATCAAAGTACTATCCAGCTAACGTCGCACTCAATAAAATTAGGTGAAATATCAAGGCGTGGTGAATATGGTTGAAAACTAAAACCGCGTTTTTAAACAAGCGGTGGATGTTAGCTGAGGCGTCAAGGAACATACGGTTTTCTTATTGTTATTTCAAAATCATGCTGTATTTGGGATATATTGTAGTAGAACTCCCACCCTCTTTGACCCCTCCCGTCCATTCCCCCATTCCTCCCCCGGGCAGAAGAGAATTTTGGGAGGCTAATATCCGTCCTGGGGCATCCTATTCCTTTTATGCCAAAAAAAGAAAGATGGCTTGAAGAAAAGGATTTTTTCTATACTTGGTGTTAGTTTATATGTGTTTTACTTGTGTAATATTAAAAAAATAAAAGATTATCTTCAAAGAAGTTATATTTTATGTTTGCACCGAATAGCGAATGATTTCTTTGGTAATAATAAATGCACATCAGGATAGCCACTGTCCACTACGTATAGACATATGCGATGCATAAAGTAGATTGTACAAACATTCTGCTAATCACTGTTATCTTCCACCATGGATCAATTATTTTCCAGCCACAGCTCATGATTAGACATTCTAAGCTGCGCTTTTCGATAGTTAGTATATACCTCAAAATCCATTCTAAATTATTGTTCTTCGTGTAATGTTCCACTTCATCAGTATTATACCTTAAAGAAAATTAAAATTATCTTGATATATGTGCGGTCAAAATAGGAACTAATATTGACAGCTTCCAGTATTGCCAACATATTAAATTTTCCCAAAAAATATTATTCAAACATACAATTAAGCGGAGATTAACTGTGAGTTCGTATAGTGTTTTAGTGTTTAAATGCGATTCCTGGGAAATTGAGGAAAATTTAAACTGTCTGTAATGTACTACGCATTACGCCGTAATGAGGCCATTGGTACTCACGACACACATAAAGCTGAAATAATTCCAATCAATGTTGCTTAGAGTATATATATACAGGGTATATCAAGACTGCTACCGAAAACGAAGCCGGGTGGTAGTTTAAGCGACTTCAGACACAATGCAATAGAAAATGTTGCAAAAAAAGTGTCAATTTTTTTTTTGAATTTTTTTTTCTTTGGTCCTATTTGGGTGGTAAATCCATTTTGTCCTAAAATAATAGTGTGTACCCTTTTATTTATAAATACTCTAAGGGATAAAAGAGTTAAAATTATTAATTTAGCAAAAACTATGGATTTACCACCCAAAAATGATGAAATTAAAAAAATCATTAAAAATCATGGTCGCGTTTCTCAGCACGATTTTTAGTTGCATTGTGTTTGTAGTGACTAAAACTACCACCCGGCTTCGTTTTCGGTAGCAGTCTTGATATACCCGGTATATATATATATATATATATATATATATATATATATATATATATATATATATATATATATATCTAAGCAACCAGCGCTCCCTCTATATATATAGAAGGAGCGCTGGTACTTCAAAAACGTAGATAAATATGGTGGTGCCGGGGCCACCTTTTTCTTCCCCACATCCAGTATGAATCGTGACAGCTTGGAATACGCATGAATTACATGAAAAAGAAAAATCAAAAAATGTGGTTTAGCGCTATCGAATTTCATCCAAATTTATTTTAGGGGTTAATTATTAACTGTGTATTCGTTTATCACCGACAATAAGTCCCATTTCTTATTAATTATTAAGAAGTGATATACATCAATTTACAGAAAAATATTCATTATTTAAATTTTCGAACGCCTTTTTATTCAATGTTGCAAATAATTAAATAGTTAAAATTCCGAAAAACTTCCGGAATAATTTTTAGGTAGAAAATATGAAATATTTGAATTTGGACCGAAATTAAATATAATAACGTGAGTTTTACTTTACATTTATTATTAACTAGCTGTGCCCGCGACTTCGTCTGCGTGGAATTTAACAAAAAAGTTAATTAGATTATTTAGTTTTTTTTTTGGTTTTTGCGTTTTTATTTACCTTTGTAACGAAACCATACCGCGATCTAATTCTACGGTGGCGCCATCTCTTAGCGAGCGGCGGTAAACTCCCGTTACACATTTATTTTCAGTTTTTGTATTAGCTTTATAACGCTACACCACAGTACGTTTAATACAGTTCACGTACGTTCCCAATGACAATGGCGCAATATTACACCACCTAGGAATAAAAGTTTAAAACCATGCTTTGGTAAAAAAGATACAATTAAAAAGTAAAAATAATTAATAATTAATAAGTACAAGATTATAAAATGGAGTCAATTACATTTATTTTATTGTTATAAAAATGACGAACGGAACTGTATGTTAATTGTTCTAAGTACCTAGGAATTAGTTCCCAACTGATCAGGGTACAATTGGAGACGATTTATTAGTAGGTATCTTTTTTTAGAGACTTTCCCGCCCTCACACCCGCCACTGCAACTCCTGTCAGCCAGGATCAACAGTGGCACACAAAGATTTGACACCGAGCTCCGGAGCTCGGCGAGTCTCTCAGGGACACTAGTTTGTCTTTAACCCGCATCGAAATTACTATTAAAAAACAAAAGGAGGAGTTGGAAACAAATAGTTGTCCACATTCCTCCGCAGCAAAGCGGGTGACAAAAAATATTGAGTCGAGAGGTATGTATCCTCTGATATAAAGATATACAACTGGAGAAGCCAGATGTATTAAGCACCACGGGATAAACAAATTACATGGGTCCTATGGTTTGAGCTGCTAAATTTGGGTCCAATAATAGGTATGGCAAAAGCGCCGGAAAGCACGGCGCTTTTGCCATACCTATTACCTACTATATACTGAATGTATATAGTAGGTATCTATATACATTCAGTCTTTATCCCTATTCGCAGGGCACTTTATCAGCCCATATACGTCCCACTGCAGAGCACGGGTCTCCTCTACAATCGAGAATACGATTGAGAATGGTTAGGCCATTCTATAGTCCACTACGCTACCTGGCCTTATCCCTATATTTGCATAGAAAGGAATACAATCAACAAACAACAAATTTTATATGAGCCCGAAAAAGTAGCTACAAAGAATCTTATGATGAGTTTTGTATCAGCCCATATACATACATTCGTTGTATAATGGTTGTATATTATCTTCGTAGTTATTTACAAAATCCAATTGCAAGATATAATAAACTATCGCCGTTCGACACAATTAGCACCACTCTCCTAGCACCTGGAGTGCATCATGTGATGATATGGTGCAATTTTAAATATGTAGTTCCTCATAGTAGTATCTAGTTCTGTGTTTTCCGCTTTTTTCCATTCCATTAAAACCCCCTCTATATATATTGTAATTTGTGCTACTTACACCTACGCATATATATTTTGAGCTCTGTGTTATGAATTCTGTTAAATACTAAAATAAAAATATTATTTTAAAAAGTGACCATCGGTATTGTTCCAGGTTTTGCTTGTGACAATTTTAAAGGAAAATAATTAAATCGTTATGGAATTTATTTTTACTCAATTACGGTACGATCGATAACGATAATGTAAGAAAGGATAACTACATAAATCCAGTGAAATTTAATTTGATCTGACAATAAGTTGTTTAGCCGAAAAAAATGTATTCAGCACACGCGTATTTCATTAGAATGATAGAAACCACTTATATCACGTATCAATATTGCGAAAATTGTCTCGTAAACATATATACCCAGTTTATTTAAAACGACGCACAAACATTTTTTTAAAGAATTTTTTTTTAACTCAAATGATTGTTATTTGTTGTCATGGAAAATCAAGAAAACTTCAATGCGAAATTGCCATAGTAACGTTGGTTGTCAATGAACGGTTCTCCCATTGGTCAATAGTTTACGCACAGAGTGAAACCTATATGAGAACCACCTTTTTTTGTTATGTGAACTACGTTGCATGACGTCATGACGTTACCGCTTACCGCAGTGCCGCGCGTATTCTTCGCCAGACCAGGCCATTACATAGAAATATATGTGGCATGTCACACGATGCGCTCCGGCGCCGCACCGGACTTGCAACCACCAAGACGAGGTGGGGAGGGGTGAATGCGTTGTGACGTCGGAGCGGCACCGCGGACACACGTTCGCTCGTTTCGATTTTTTTTTAAGTCTTTTCGTTTATTGTAATTGAGGTTTTAAAAAATGAGTACCAACCTAGATATTATTGATACAGACTACCTAATTACATTAGTCCAAGAATGGGAAATCCTTTGGGATAAGTCCAATAAAGACTTTATTATTATAGTTAAGTTCTTTAGTGGCGGCAATCCTTTGCAACAAATTTATGTTTTGTAGACAATAGTACACATGTTTTGTAAACCTTTCGGTTTGGACAATAGCCCAGATGTTTGGGCCGACCTTAATTTTTAGTTGAAAGGATAGACCCTATTTTATGGCTTAAATATATTTTCTGGAAGCTTTATCCCCACCGATCCTCATTCGGGTAGTCCTATAAAAGGGTCGGTTTATTTGGATGAAGGAAGATAGTCTGCCATCTCTCGTCACGAGCACATCTCGCTCCGAGTCGCATAATTATAATTTTACTCTGTCTGTGAATGTATTAAGTGTTAATTTACAAAATATACAATAGTTAGTTCCTGGAAGTGAGTGCTTATTCTAATACCTACACTTATAACCACCAAAGTGGTGACCCCGAAGCAAAAAGAGTGATTTGAGTGTAGTGTGTTAAAGTTTAATAGTAGTACGCGAGTTTTCCGTGGAAGAGACATTGTTTTTGAGTAAAACATAGAAAAAGTGAGCAGTATAATGAACACCGGAAGCGTTAGCGAACAATCTGCCCCGGAGGTTGCGTCGTGCTCTCCACACATACCAGAGTGCAAATCGAATGATTTAGAAGTTTGGTTCGCCATGGTAGAAGCTGCGTTTGCTGCCGCCCGCATAAACTCGGAGAAATCAAAATACGCACTTATAATACAGAAGATACCAACTAAAATCATAGACACAATGCGTGATGTCATTTTAAGCCCGCCCGAAGACGCTCCGTATACAACGTTCAAGACGATTTTGACAAAGCGTTGTGGTACATCGGAGAGTCAGCGAACACGTCAGCTGCTGGAACGCGAGGACCTGGGAGATGATAAGCCGTCACAGTTTCTTCGACGTCTACGAAACCTAGCTGGTGAGAATATGTCGGAATCTACTGTCCGTATACTTTGGCAAGGACGATTGCCAACGGTCTTACAGCCCATCCTAGCAACTGTTAAGGACCAACCGTTGGAGAAAGCTGCGGAAGTTGCAGATGCAGCATTAGAATACTTGCCAATGCGTTCAGCTATTGCAGAGGCCGGAATTCGTCCTACTTCCACCAAACAAGAGGAGTCGGTATCGGAAGACATGAAAAAGATGTACGTCAGTTTAAAAGACGAGATCGCTTTGCTACGTCGAGAAATCAACGATCCCACTTCATGTGCGCGAGTGCGAGATAGGAACAGATCACGATCTCGCTCACGTTCCAGAAGCCGCGGTCCACGTCCACGTGATTTGTGTTGGTATCACTGGCGGTTTGATACGAAGGCAACAAAATGTGTTCCACCATGCAGCAAGGCTACGGGAAACGCTCCGGGCAGTCGTTAATGACGGCTAACGACTCCTGCCCTGAAAACACGCCGTTTATTCGTCTGTGATCGAGCCAGCAAAATCCAATTCCTCGTGGACACCGGAGCTGACATCTGCGTGTTTCCTCGTCATCGTATCCAAGGCCCGCATAAAAAGTCCAACTACGAGCTTTCTGCGGCCAACGGGACAGTGATCGCTACATATGGAATTGCTAATTTGACGTTGGACCTTGGCCTAAGGCGAGATTTTACTTGGAGGTTCATAATAGCTGATGTCTCCAAGCCAATCTTAGGTGCTGATTTTTTGGCATATTATGGACTCCTACCAGATCTGCAACGTAGACGTTTGATAGACTCCTCCACCCTGCTTACCTACAAAGCGGAGATAACAGAGTGTCAGGAACCAAGCATCAAAGTCATTAATGGCTCATCACCATACCATGAGCTTCTGCAGGAGTTCCCAGATATTATTCGTCCGGATGGCGCACCCAAAACAGTAAGCCACAGCACAAGACATCACATCATTACGACTCCAGGCCCACCAGTTGCGCACAAACCCCGTCGTCTTGCTCCAGACAAGTTGGCTGCCGCTAAAAGAGAATTCGAGGCGATGTTACGACTAGGATTGTGTCGGCCATCAAAAAGTCCATGGGCTTCTCCACTACACATGGTTCCCAAGAAAGGAGATGAGTGGAGACCATGTGGAGACTATCGGGCACTCAATAGTCGGACAGAACCCGACAAATACACAGTACGACACATCCAGGACTTTGCACAAGGACTGCACGGGAAGAACATTTTCTCCACTCTTGACTTAGTAAGAGCATTCCATCAAATACCAGTCGCAGAGGAAGACATACCTAAGACAGCTATCATTACTCCATTCGGACTCTTCGAGTTTATGTACATGACTTTTGGATTACGTAACGCAGCCCAAACCTTTCAGCGCTTCATGGACGAAGTGCTACTGGGATTGGACTTTTGTTACGTGTACATTGATGATTTTAATTGCATCATCATCACATGAAGAGCACCTCAAGCATTTGAAAATTGTTTTTAATCGTCTTAAGAAATATGGCGTCGTCATCAACCCCAGCAAGTGCATCTTTGGTCAGAAGGAAGTTCGTTTCCTGGGATATATGGTAACTGCGACTGGTACTCAACCATTTCCAGACAGAGTTATCGATATAGAAAGAAAGAAGAAAGAAAGAAATACATTTATTGAAGGCGCAAACATACATAGGTAGGTAATAAAATAACAAAATATACAAAAAATAAAAACATGAAAGAAAAAATAAATACAATTATGCAACAAAATTACGTGCTAAACTATTGCGCCGACAATGGGCCTCCCATTCAGCTTTATGCTGCAGAATGGGAAAGCAATCTGCAGCGCTGATTTTCAACGGGGTGCCCTGGTGAGACACGAATATCCAGTCGGTAGGCTGACAAAACATTATCATAAATATCTGCTAATAATTACATTCTTTTCTGTGGGTACGCATTGATTTTTTTTTGTCAATGTGCGGCTGGAATGCGCAGCCACTGAAAGGCTTAAATTACCAGACACAGTCAAAAAGCTACGTGGATTTCCCGGTATGATTAATTTCTACCGCAGGTTCATACCAGGTGCAGCCGCAACTCAAGCACCGCTTAACGACCTACTCCAGGGTAACCTTAAAGGAAATGCTCCTGTGCCCTGGACACCAGCTACTACAAAGGCTTTCGAGGCGTGCAAGGAGAGTCTCGCGGAGGCTACCTTGCTTGCTCATCCTCAACCCGACGCACAGTTAGCATTAATGTGTGATGCATCGGACTACGCCGTCGGCGCAGCGCTGCAGCAGTTTGTGGATAATCATTGGCAACCGCTGGGCTTCTTCTCGAAGAAATTGAGCCCCACCGAGCAGGAATATGCAGCTTATGACCGCGAACTCCTAGCTATACAGGGAGCGCAAATAAATGGCGCACTTGCTCAGTTGGGTACAAGGGCATAATATTAATATCGTAATAAAAAAATAATATTTGGAAAATACCTATCCGTTTTGAAGTTATGACCGTTTAAAGTTTTAAGTTTAATCACCACTTTTTCGCATAAAATCAGTTGGAATGGATGAAGAACAAGATTTAAACACATACGTATTTTTTCGTTTCGTCGTTAATTGAACGGTTAACGAAATATACCACGAAAACCATTTTTAACAGCATCAAAACTTTCTTAAACTTCGCTTTAACAGCTGTTTACACATGAGTAAGGTCATGAACTCTTAGCTGTATAATTTATCCTTCTCTAACTTCAAAAAAGGATATTTTTTGTTTCATTTCAAATAAATCAATCAGTTAAACAGGGACGTACTTAGATTTAAGCGTCAATAAATTAACAACATAATAACTTTAGGTGCAGTTGCATCGTGAATGGATTGACTATTTTGTTTGTCATTATTTTCCTTAGTGTCACAAATCCAAACTGAAAGATACCAAGCAATCACACTGGTCATCGCTTAAATCATGTAAGATTGCGAATTTAATTATAATTAGAAAAGTTTTGGTAATACCTACATAACATTTAAATTTTCTAAATAATTTAGATTCATTGAAAAAATAATCTGATGACACTGATTATTAAAAAATAATATTTTTAAAATGATGGCCCAATTCGGCCCTATTAGTCAAAGGAAGCCGCCGGTCATAGTGTACTTTGTCGGATCCAACGCGGCTCGATTATTCTTCCTTTGAGGTCGCCGCCGCCGTTTGTGAGTGCGTGCCGAAAGGCGGCAATTTCTTTGTCGGTAACTTTTAACATTTTGCAAAAGAAGACCGACATCTTGAGGTGTGTTCACACTACACACTTGATATAACTTAATTGGATTAAGTACTCCGATATAAAAGTTACGTTAAAAAAAATGGTTGCCTGTAAAGTCGGTTTTACGGGCGAAGATTTTACGTGACAACGTCTTTTTCTCGGTAGAATATTTATTGATATGAATATAATTAAATTGCACAATAGGAACAAGGAATTGAATGAAAATAAGAATTGCACAAATTTTAACTATAGAAATATATTTTGTTTACTAAAACATTGTACATGTAATGACGAATCTAAGCACTCCATATTTTCACTACAGACACAGCTGACGATACTTTAACCACACGTGTGAACTTGTATTGTGACGCTTTGGGGATTTGGTTGGGGCCAATCTGTAGAGCTCACCGAGCCGGTTCCAAAGATACCAAACTCGGTGGGTCTACGATCTATATTGGCCGAGATAGGATTGGGGGGGGGTGAGGTAAATTTTCGGGGTGGGGGTAAGGGAGGGGGGGGGGAGGAAGGTTTCGTGGGGAGGCTAACTTAAATTAATTTTTTGAAGGTAAAATATTTTTTTTTGGGGGGGTAATTTTTTGCGTAATTTGGGATTTCTGGCGGGGTCAATTTGTAGCCCTCACCAAGACGGTTCCGAGGATACCAAACTCGGTGGGTCTACGACCTATGTTGGCCGAGATAGGATTGGGGGGGGTGAGGTAAATTTTCGGGGTGGGGGGTAGGGGAGGGGGGGGGGGGTAGGTTTCGTGGGGAGGCTAATAGGCACTATTTCGGAATAAGGGTGGGGGAAGGCAGGGGGGGGGCTATGGGACAATTTTGGAAAAAGTGGGTGAAACTGAAAAATAATTCTCTAGTGCTGCGCGCGCACCGTTACGTTACCGGGCGTTACACTTTTTCATAAGTGACTC
Source organism: Hyles vespertilio (assembly GCA_009982885.2). NCBI lineage: Eukaryota > Metazoa > Arthropoda > Insecta > Lepidoptera > Sphingidae > Hyles > Hyles vespertilio. The sequence goes on along the minus strand of CM042833.1, from coordinate 1,107,018 downwards.
CCAGCCGCAACCTAATTTAAGACGTTGTCACGTCAAAAGATCTTATTGGACTGATACTGATACTTGCTCAAGAGCTTATAATGTTATTTAAATATGTCATCAGCCGATCCAGTCAATTACAAATTGCCTATTTACTTTGCTTATTATTGTATTTAACATTATTTTAATGTATTTTGAAAATAATGTTACTTTAAAGTGATAAAATTTCTTCTAAATTCTTATACCTAGAGAAATGTCGTCTACCATTATAGCATAGAATTTGCATATGAGACTTATTTGAGATAAAATTAGTGAAATCAATAAACACTAACTACTAATTTACTGCACTGGAGACCCCGTGCCCTGCAGTGGCACGTATATGGTCTGATACAGTAGTAATACTGATTGTTCAGATGAATTATTATGAACTCAAATAGGAAAGCTTTGTATCTAATGTGAACAGGCCTTTATCTTTCAAGAATCAAAATAATAATTTATTTTTTATTAGTTGAATTCAGATTGCGATCGCGTGTGCATGTATTAGTCGTGTGCATATTATTGTAAATTCGTTTTTTTGAGTACATTTTATTAATTTCACTATGCTTTGAACATTACCCAATTTGATAGCTTTTGATGTAACTTGTGTTATGTGAAATGTAAAAGAAAAAGTGATTTGTGCTACCAAACTGTGACAGTGTTTTCGTGCGGGTTTTGGCGGATCCTGCGCTTCCAGCTTTGCCTATCAAGGTCATTACGGTTTACATAGGTCAGTTAATCATTAGGTCAGTTAACTATTTTGGTGGTCTTTAATGACAACTAACCAGCCCATATGAGTCACCGACGGCCTCCCTGGCGCAGTTGGTAAGAACCGCCTGTGAAATGAGAGACCGCGGGTTCGGTTCCCGCCCCGAGACAAATAATTTCCGTGAACCATAATTATTTTTCTAATGCCCGCGACACAAGATTTGTATCTTAGTGTGGGGTTAGTACCCATGTATGTGACTGTTGGCAGTATTAATTTAATATCTTTTTTATGTACCCTGAGCGTGATGTACACAATCGACTTATAAGTAAATAATGAGCTCTGCTTATTTATTGTTGAATTTCTACCGTTCAGTTGTAAGGTTCAATCACTTTAGCTTAACATGTTAAGGGGTAGCATGTGTAACGTTAGTTTTTTTTTTCTCGGCATCTTTCTTAATATTCGCTAGCGCCTATACAAATCCGTCTTAATTAAGATTCCTTCACCATATACTATAATGTATATTGGCAGGTGCGCCGTTTTCTTGTCCACCCTGTATATCTTGCTGTCAAACACTTCAGACACATGATAGAAGCGAGAAAGTTCACTATTTATACTGATCATAAGCCCATTACCTTCGCATTTCGGAAGAAATCAGACCAATGCTCACCACGCCAATTTCGACACTTAGATTTCATCAGCCAGTTGTCAACGGATATTCGTCACATTGCTGGAAAAGATAACCCTGTCGCTGATGCATTGTCTCGGGTAGAAGAGCTCGAAACAACTCTAGACTTCAAGGCACTCGCTGACTCGCAGGCGGACGACGAAGAACTTCGAAAATTGCTAAAAGAAAATACGTCTTTGCAATTGAAACGTATACTGATTCCAGGCACGGACATCCCCGTAACCTGTGACGTATCAACGCAAGCTGTCCGACCATTCATCACCACGCCGTTTAGGAGAATTGCATTTAACACCGTCCATCGACTTTCGCATCCCGGAATCAATGCTACGGTCAAACTTATGACCCAGCGTTATATTTGGCCGTCAATAAACTCCGATTGCAGAAAATGGGCTCGCAGCTGCATCGATTGTCAACGTGCGAAGATCTCCAGACATGTATCTGCCCCTGTTGGATCATTTGCTCCACCGACATCCAGATTTTAGCATATCCATATAGACATAATCGTAATGTCTATATACATACTACAGGACAGGTTACAGGTACTGTCTCACAATGATAGATCGTTTTACTCGTTGGCTAGAAGCAATACCACTCCAAGACCAGGAAGCAACAACGGTGGCTAAAGTGTTCTACAACCATTGGATCTCACGCTTTGGCACACCATTAAGGATCACATCTGACCGTGGTAGACAGTTCGAGTCGCACCTATTCAAGCACCTCAATCAACTGGCAGGCACGACGCATTTCAAGACTACGGCTTATCATCCGGCGTCCAACGGTATGGTGGAACGTTTTCATCGTCAGCTGAAGGCGGCTATAAAATGTCATCAGGATACACGGTGGACTGAAATTCTCCCTACCGTGCTGCTGGGCATCCGAGCTGCTTGGAAGGAAGATTTAGAGGCTACGGTCGCCGAGATGGTATATGGTCAGCCACTGCGGATTCCAGGAGAGTTTTTGGTGCAACAGACGACAATCACCAACAGCAATAGTGCAACGGACTTTGTGAAACAGCTACGGCAACACTTTCAAGAGCTGCGACCGACTTCAGTATCTCGGCATGGCGAGAAAAGAACTCTCGTCACGAGCACATCTCGCTCCGAGTCGCATAATTATAATTTTACTCTGTCTGTGAAATGAAATGAAATGAAATGAAATGTATTTATTGGTCACGTAGGCAATTTAAAAGCTCTTATGACAAGTCAATACACATAGAACTTAATCTCTATAAACAATATATTTCCTATACTTAGTATTACTTATTTTAATTTCTAGGTTTAATTAATTAATTTATGTAATTTATTTATTTTAAATTAATTTTATTTTTATTTAGCATTAGTTTTATTTATTTGTTTCCTTTTTATTCTTATTTTATTTAAAGTATTAGTTATGACTTTATGGTAATTTATTTTTCAAAGAAATACAATATGTACGTTGGTCAAATTAAATTAAATTAAATTAATTAATTAATGGACCATGAATATTATTACAACGGTGCGTAGCGGTTTATTGTTACCACCGGATCCAACGCGGCCCTTCCTGAGAAGACCCGGCGAAACAAAGTCAGTGGGCTTACACTACCACTGGAACTATGCGACGCGACCCAATCCTGAGTATATCCAGCGAATAAGACTCAGTGGGCTTGTTTTGGGTCCAATTTAAGACAACGACCATAAGTATTTCGGAAACGTCCCGTATGTTTAGGCTTACTGCCGGATCCAACGCGGCCCTGACTGAGAAGACCCGGCGAACAAACTCAGCGGGCTTTACTTTACTACTGGATACTACGCGGCGCGACCCATTTCTGAGTAGATCCAGCGAGTCAAACTCAGTGGGCTTGGTTTTGGTCAATTTACTAAAATAAATATTTGTGACTTGTCTTACAAAGATTTGCCATATTATTATTTTTATTTGTTTTCTCGATCGGTCGTCATATGATTTTAATTGGCATTAATTAATCATTATATATTTAGTTATAATTTAATTGATTAATTTAATTGTATATTGATCAATTTTTAAGTTTAAAATTTTTAATTATAATATTTAAATTAGGGGATGTAATGAGTGAATAGTGCAGGGCCCCAGGAGGTCGCAATGTGCAAGAGAACACCTAATCCCAGGCTTTTTTATCCTCAATATATTCCTTAATATTATAATAACCCCTAGTCATAAGTTTGTTTTTAATATGTGCCCTAAATAGTTTATCCGGTAGCTGCGTTATCCTATTGGGAAGTTTATTATAAAATTTAATACAACTACCAAAGAAAGATTTTTTTGACTTTTCTAGTCTAAACGAGGGTATTGCAAGTTTATTTTTATTCCGCGTATTAATAGTGTGGGTGTCACTGACCTTATAAAACTTGTTAATATTTTTATGAACGTGCATTATATTCTGAAAGATGTATTCAGATGACACGGTTAGTATATTGCTTTCCTTAAAAACAGATCGCAAAGAATCGCGGCTCCCTAGATTATAAATAGCACGGACTGCTCTTTTTTGTAAGATGAATATGGATTCGATATCAGCCGCTGATCCCCATAAAATAATGCCGTATGACATTATACTATGAAAATAAGCAAAATATACCAATCTAGCCGTTGCAACGTCAGTTAGTTGTCTTATTTTTCGGACCGCGAACGCTGCGCTGCTAAGTTTAGCTGATAATCTCTCAATTTGTGGACCCCATTGTAATTTTTTATCTAGAGTGATACCTAAAAAAATTGTGGAATTAGCTAAATTTAGAATTTCCGCATTTAATTCGATACGCGTGTTTACGCTTGCCACGTTCGGTAAAGCAAAACGGACGCATTTAGTCTTACTAGCATTTAATAGTACATTATTAGCAGAAAACCAATCCGAAATTAAATTAAGAATATTGTTAGGTGTATCAAGATTATCGTCTTTCCGATTAACTTTAAATATTATAGAGGTGTCGTCAGCGAATAAAACTATGTCTGACCACTTCTGAACCATGCAAGGAAGATCATTTATGTAGACTAGGAATAAAAAGGGGCCCAGAATGGAACCCTGCGGAACCCCAATTTTAACTTTTGATCCTACCGAAGTGAGCCCGTCCAAAGAAACCTTTTGTTCACGACCCGACAAGTAAGACATTACGAGATCCAGTGACGTATCACTGATTCCGTAGTACCTTAGCTTCATAATAAGTGTTTGGTGGTCAACACAGTCGAAAGCCTTGGAGAGATCACAAAAAACTCCTAGAGCATCTTGAGATGCCTCCCAGGCTTCTAAAACCGACGTGATTAGTGATATCCCGGCATCTTGAGTTGAGCGACCCTTTGTGAAACCAAATTGATTCCTATGTATTAACTTATTTTCATCAAAATGTGCTAGCATTTGATTAAGCAAAAGCTTTTCGAAGATTTTGCTAAGAGCCGGTAGTATAGAAATGGGTCTATAATTCGACGGATTGTTCGAACATCCTGACTTAAAAATGGGTACAACTTTACTAATTTTCATTAAGTCGGGAAAGATACCTTCACATAGGCAGGAATTAAAAATAGTAGCTAATAACGGTGCAATGTTAACAATAATAGCTTCTATAGCTTTAACAGATAGTCCCCATATATCTTCCGTAGTTTTTATTTTAATTTGCTTGAAAGCCTTTATTATTTGACAAATGGTTACCTTTTGAAAGTTAAACTGAGGCACATTTCCAGGAACATTTTCCTTTAGAAAAGATTCCGCTAAATCTACTGATGAATCTAAATGTTTAGTTAAGTCTAATGGTATGTTAGTGAAAAAATTATCAAGATAATTGGCAATAATAGATTTATCTGAAATAAGATCGTCATTTATGCGGAGAGCAATTTTGTTGTCATTTTTTTTATTACTCCCAGTTTCAGTATTAATAATTTGCCAGGTTGTTTTTATTTTATTATCTGACAATCTAAGCTTTTCACTTATATAATTAGATTTAGCCTGCATACATACTTTTTTAAATAATTTTGAATATAAACTGACATATTTTTTAAAGTTGACATCAGGTGTATAGGACCTTTTGTCATATAGCTCATACAAAATTTCCCTACTATGTCTAATGCCTTTAGTGGCCCAAGCACAAAATTTTATTTTAGAGTTAATTTTAATTGTTTTAATTGTACATACTTGGTCATACTCTTTTCGTATAATTTTAAATAATGACGAGTACATGTCATTTGGACTGCCATCAAGTGTAATATTATTTATTTTTGATTGTACTTTACTGTTAAATTGACCTAGGATGTTCTTAGATAACGGCCTAAAAGTTATTAATCTACTGGTTTTGTCTACAGCATGTTCTAATTTCACTAATTGACATTTATGGTCACATCTAACCCCTATTTTTACACCTTTTTCAAGTACTTCGAAGTTGGTAATGATATTGTCAATACAACTCGAAGTTTCAGGCGTAATTCTAGTAGGCTCCGAGAACAAACATGTAAGATTAAATGAGCCGAATAAAGACACAAACCTACACTTATCAACCGAATCAACTAGTAAATTAATATTAAAATCCCCACAGACTAGAACTTTTTTATTACTTTTAATTTTATTTAAAATATCCTCCATTGTTGATAAAAATAGTGAAATATTTGATGAAGGAGGTCTATAGACACACAATATGACATAAAAATTTGTTTCCGCACATGCGACCTCACACACTCGTTCAACAGAGAGGCAAGAGATATCCTTTCTTTCCCTAAATGTGATATGATCACGTACTAGAATTAACGAGCCTCCACCTTCCGCCGAAATTCTGTTAAACGAGCTGGCGACCCTGAAGCCATTCACATTGAAATTCATAAGGTGCGCCTTCAACCAGGTCTCTGTGAAACATAGTATACTAATATTAAATGTGTCATTGAAAAGTTCGATTTCTAAAATTTTGCCAGAGAAGCGGTTTATATTTTGATGAGATAAGACTAAAAAGTTTCTACCGTTCTCTTTTGTCAAATTTAAAAGTTTAAATTATTTACCACATTTATTTTAGTAACATTACTAAAAGTGGTAGTGCATAAGGACTTTGTAATATTACTTATGACTGTGTTCAATATATTAGCTACAGGTGTAGCAAGTAAATGTAAATATTTATTTGGCAGATACACAGTATCCCCAGTCTGTATACAAGCTTTACCAATAAATAAATTGGTGTCAAGAAAATAAAAGTTGTCACTATAGTGACTAGTTAAAAATTGCATGTGCCTATTTAGCACATGTATGTTCTTATTAATATTGTCAGACACATTGTTCAGATATGGGAAGGCACACAATATGATTTTAGGACATTTAAGTTTCATTAATAGTTCAAAACTCTCAGTAATGTCCTTTTTCTTTAAATTATGACAATTTCCAACTGATATTGTTAGGCAAATATTATCAATGTAGTCTTTTTGTGAGATATGTTTAATAATATGTTTATAAGGTACCCCTGGCATAGAATAATTTAACAGGGGATGACTCATATTTTTATTTATTATAACTCCAATACCCTTTCCTATGTTGTCTGAGTACATTGTGGAGTTAATTACAGATTTTTTAATTTGAGGTTTATAAATTAGATTTTTATTAATAATTTGGGTTTTATTGGTTTTTGCACTATTAGAAGTTTGTATGACGGACTTGTGAATGTATTAAGTGTTAATTTGCAAAATATACAATAGTTAGTTCCTGGAAGTGAGTGCTTATTCTAATACCTACACTTATAACCACCAAATATATATACAGGGTATATCAAGACTGCTACCGAAAACGAAGCCGGGTGGTAGTTTAAGCGACTTCAGACACAATGCAACAGAAAAAGTTGCCAAAAAAAGCGACAATTTTTTTTTTTATATTTTTTTCCTATGTCCATATTTGGGTGGTAAATACATTTTTTTCCAAAATAATAGTGTATACCCTCTTATTTATAAGTACTTTAAGGTATAAAAGAGTTTAAATTATTATTTTAGCAAAAACTATGGATTTACCACACAAAATTGACGATTTTTAAAAAATCATAAAAATAATTGTCGCGTTTCTTTGCGAAATTTTTAGTTGCATTATGTTTGTAGTCACTAAAACTACCACCCGGCTTCGTTTTCGGTAGCAGTCTTGAGATACCCGGTATATATATATTACCAGCCGCATATATACATATATATATATATATATATTCGACCAGCGCATATATATACATATATGCGCTGGTCGAAGCCGGGGCGGAGCGATAATGAAGAAATACGGTTTAGAACACAATTTACAAATATGACGCCATAAAAATTTGGCAAATATACAAATTCTTTATATTGAGGCAAATGGATATACCATCATCATCATCTCAGCCACAGAAAGTCTACTGTTGAACATAGGCCACCCCAAAGGATGTAATATTAGCAATAGGATTAGATATATATATATATATGCATATATATATATATATATATGCGCATATATATATATATATGCGCTGGTCGAAGCCGGGGCGGAGCGATAATGAAGAAATACGGTTTAGAACACAATTTACAAATATGACGCCATAAAAATTTGGCAAATATACAAATTCTTTATATTGAGGCAAATGGATATACCATCATCATCATCTCAGCCACAGAAAGTCTACTGTTGAACATAGGCCACCCCAAAGGATGTCCACATCGACCTGATGGAAGCGGCCTGCATCTAGCGACTTCCTGCAACTTTAGCTAGGTCGTCCGTGCACCTTGTAGGCGGGCGTCCGACATTGGCCTGTACGTGGCCTATACTCTAGAACCTTTCGGCCCAACGAACTTCCACTTCAACTTGCTAATCCTATGAGCTATTTCGGTTATATTTTTGAAGCCATTTATTCTGTGTCTATTACACGAACCGATTGAATCGTCCCGAGGGAGACTAATTACATATCAAACGATATATACATAACACAAAGCTGGGGAGGGGCTGGATAGAAATCAACCGCCCCGTCTGGCTGTTTTCGGTTCTTTATGATCCAATAATAATAAAATAATCGATAACACCTGACAGTCACATAGTCTCACACTAAAATTGAGTATTGTGTCGCGTGTATCGGGAATCACGAGAGACTTTTTGGTCTCACAAACACCCAGACCCGAAATAAATATGTGTGGGCCGCACAAAGATTTCGAGCACGCTGGGAGATCGCACCCAAAGCCTCACCATAGTGGCTGTCAATTTTCTATGGCATGTAGAAGTCCACCATGCAGCACTAGGCCAGCGTTGTGACTTGTGTACTATGTGGCCTTACCTCGTCAATCGTATTCTCGACTGTGAAGCAAGCCCGTGCCCTGCAGTCGGACTTATATGGGCATACATATTAGTAGGTATATATTGTTTGTAAAATATTTTCCAGTTGTTTGCTCAGTATGCTCGTCTCGCCTCGCTCCTTACAATAAATAAATAAATAATATTATATTAACACAACATTTATGCAATGTAATTAATTAAGGCAATGTAATTTATATTATAGTACTAGTATTGAACTATAAATTAATAATTACTTGATTACTTGTTAAGCGCGAAAACTACATTTTAAACAGAGAGGACAAGAAGTAGCGATGCTAGATTGTCTCCAAAACATTTTGATCGATATATCCATACTTAATTTATAGCCTTACAGCCTCCGTGGCGCAGTTGGTTAGACGCCTGTCAAACTAGAGGCGGCGGGTTCGATCCTCGCAAAGAAACAAATATTTATTTATTCACTTTTCGGAGACCTTGCAAACTAATAACAAAAATATAATGCCTTAATATCTAATCCTATTGCTAATATTAATACCTAACCTAATTCACAATAGAAAATACAATACTTATAATAATACACTACACAACATCCTAGTATCAAAATTATACATTTGTGTGAACCATAGTTATTTGTTTCGGGTCTGGGTGGTTGTAAGACCGAAAAGTCCCTCGTACCTACGACACAAGAATTAATCTTAGTGTAGGATCAGGATTATGTATGTGACTGTTGGGTGTATTTATTTATACACAGTCAGGTCTTAAGTATTGTCACACAGTACAAAATTTTCTTTTAGAATGCTAACCACAAAAAAGTTTATTGAATTCGAATTTCGAATTATTCATCAAAATAAAAATGTCTGGGGACACGGCAGTGCCCCCTCCAATGCGAGCTTAAAAGCGGCACAGTCGTACCATCCTTTTCACGAAGCAATTCAGACCATTTTCAACCCTCCATAACTTCGTTGTGGTTAAAGCAAGAAGCCTGAATTTTCAGTTACTTAGTAGGCTATGTGTACAAAGGCGGCTCGTGAAATTTTTTGATGGGAGTTCACAAAAAAAATAATTGAAAAACTAGAGCTTACTATTTATTATATTTGTATACAAAATCCATTCGCCGCTCTTTTTGGCGTGCGAAGATATCTATTTGTGAAAATCAGAAATGGAATTGATTAAGCGTACAAACTATTTTTTAATATTTATTTTAAAAAAAACTGCGAATTAACTGACGAATTCGACGAGCTTGCTTGGCGTTGTTTGTATACATAAGGACGACAACTGCGCATAAGTAGGATATCCCGCCGGCGCGCGCACGGCACGACTGCCGACTGGCTGTACGACAACTGAACTGAGTGACGCGTGAGCGGCGCTCCACATTACGCTAATTTCTCATACGATATCTTTTGTTTCACGCGTCAGCGCGAGTCGTAGCTCTCTTTCGCACTCATTGAATACAGTACTAAGAGTCGTACTAAACTTCGTTTCATAGGAGCACAATCGCTGGCGCTCCACTCGTTACAAATTGACGCTACATGTACCTATATAGGTAATATAATAAGACTTATTATAGGCGTAGTCAAATATAAAGAATGTACCTAATGTAAGGATTTATGTATTATAAATATATATAATTATTAAATTAGCTAAGTATGTAATTTTCGTGGGAGTGCACTGCACCAGCGCTCTTTCGGATGAGCCGCCTCTGTATGTGTAAACACGGTATATTTAAAATTTCAATCAATTAGAACCATTACTTTAAGAATTATAACTTATCAAACTTTCATAATTTTGTCACTCACTGACTGACTGACCGATCATCAAAGTCTGCACTTCTAGCAGACATAGAAACTTCAAATTTAGAATATAATTAGTGTTAAGTGTCTTAAGTAAGGGAAAATTTAAACATTTCAAAATAAATAAAATAGATACATCGACTGCGTGAATAACTTTGTAGTCCCATATAAATGTATAGGATTACAAAGTTATATTTGCAGTTAATGATACCTTGTACCCGTATATAATGGAATAATAGTTGTAGATAAGTATATCTATATACCGGGTATCTCAAGACTGCTACCGAAAACGAAGCCGGGTGGTAGTTTTAGTGGCTACAAACACAATGCAACTAAAATTTTCGCATAGAAACACGACAATTATTTTTTATGATTTTTTAAATATCGTCATTTTTGGGTGGTAAATCCATAGTTTTTGCTAAAATAATTATTTGAACTCTCTTATATCTTAGAGTATTTATAAATTAAAGGGTATACACTATTATTTTAGGAAAAAAATATTTACCACCAAAATATGGCAATATGAAAAAAATTTCAAAAAAAAATTGTCGCTTATTTTTGCAACTTTTTCTGTTGCATTGTGTCTGAAGTCGCTTAAACTACCACCCGGCTTCGTTTTCGGTAGCAGTCTTGATATACCCTGTATATATTATATATGAGGCATAACAGGAGGGGGGTACAGAGAGGGAAAGTGTGTATTCAGCCCATGAAACTGTACAACATTCCTTTAGAAAAACATGACGAAGATAAACTTGCAAATAAATAGACTAAATAGCTCGAAAATATCAATTACCATGAAAGAAAGAACACTAATAATCAAATCCATTTGTGACAAATTAATATCTACAAAAATAAGAAAAAACCATAAGACAGAGACTTTAAGAAAAATCGTTATATATATTCTAGAAATAAAAAGTACCGAAAAGGAAAAAAGTAGGACTCTACAAAAAGACGTGAGATCCCATCAAAAACATCCTGTAAAAAATTCCAAGTCTCGCAGTTCAGTTTTTCTACCGCAAAAAGTTGTGAGATCCATGTAATACCAAGTCGATTAATTTATTTAGTCCTTGCTGAAGGGACGTTCTGTATAAAGTTATTACGTAAGTTATTATAATATCAATATTAACAATTCTTTGCGTTTTAAATAAATAGATCGACTTGGCCAGTAGAAAAAAAATTGTATAAATTGTACGATACATTATGTTTTCATGCAATGGCCAAGTCGATCTATTTATTTAAAACATAAATAATTTTTGCGAGACTTGGAATTTTTTACAGGATGTTTTTGATGGGGTATACTTTTTAGAATTTAACTCATTTTTAAATATGGAGTGGACGCTTAAAGAAGACCGTGTTGAAGTTATTGCGTTGCATCCTTGCGCTACTGAAAAATTTGAATATAACCAAAAGATTCGTTTATCGTACCATCAAATGATACAATGAAGACTCTAGTGTAGATGACAGGTCAAGAAGTGGTCGCCCTCGGTCTGTTAGGACTCCAGCAGTGATAAAAGCTGTGGAGGCGCGAATTCAAAGAAATCCCAAACGTAAGCAGAAACTGTTGGCCCTTCAGATGGGGTTAAGCAGAACCACGGTGAAAAGGGTGTAAAAAGAAGAAGGGCTTCGGGCATATCGAAGAAAAACAGGACATCGTTGGAATGCTCGACTAATGGACCTGAGACTGATGAGATGCCGCGCTTTGTTGAAGCGGTACGCGGGAAATAACTATCGGGAAATTCTTTTTTCAGATGAAAAAAATTTTACCATAGAAGAGAGCTACAACAAACAAAATGATAAGGTGTACGCACACAGTAATGAAGAAGCGGGCAACCGTATTCCGCGTGACCAACGAGGTCATTTTCCATCCTCGCTGATGGTATGGTTGGGAGTTTCTTATTGGGCCTTAACAGAGGTACATTTTTGTGAGAAAGGTGTAAAAACGAATGCAGTTGCGTATCAAAATACAGTCCTGACGAACCTTGTGGAACCTGTTTCTCATACCATGTCCAATAACAGGCACTGGGTATTCCAACAAGATTCGGCGCCAGCTCATAGAGCGAAGAGCACACAAGACTGGCTGGCGGCGCGTGATATCGACTTCATCCGGCACGAAGACAGGCCTTCCTCCAGTCCAGATTTGAATCCTTTAGATTACAAGATATGGCAACACTTGGAGGAAAAGGCGTGCTCAAAGCTTCATCCCAATTTGGAGTCACTCAAGACATCCTTGATTAAGGCAGCCGCCGATATTGACATGGACCTCGTTCGCGCTGCGGATCGGATGCGAATCACGGAGGTCATTTTGAATAAACTTTAGTGTTATAAGAATCTATGTTTCGTTAAGTTCATCTATATATATATATACCGGGTATCTCAAGACTGCTACCGAAAACGAAGCCGGGTGGTAGTTTTAGTGACTACAAACACAATGCAACCAAAAATTTCGAAAAGAAACGCGACAATTATTGTTTATGATTTTTTAAATATCTTCATTTTTGGGTGGTAATCCATAGTTTTTGCTAAAATAATAATTTAAACTCTTTTATACCTTAGATTATTTATAAATAAAAGGGTATACACTATTATTTTAGGAAAAAATGTATTTACCACCCAAATATGGTCATAAGAAAAAAATTACAAAAAAAAAATTGTCGCTATTTTTTGCAACTTTTTCTGTTGCATTGTGTCTGAAGTCGCTTAAACTACCACCCGGCTTCGTTTTCGGTAGCAGTCTTGATATACCCTGTATATATAAATGAATTGCTGTTCGTTAGTCTCGCTAAAACTCGAGAACGGCGGAACCGATTTTCCTAATTTTGGTCTTCAAATATTCGTGGAAGTCCAAGGAAGGTCTAAACGGTGAGAAAAAATGGAAAAATTGCGAGGAAAAGCCAAATTTTTAATTGTTCAAGCGTGATGGGATCAGCCAATATAGGATGATCTTTGTTTGGTTGACGGGAGAGTTCAACTACCAACCAACGTAAAACGATCTATCTTTCCATTGTCTTTCATTGACGGCTGACGAAATAGAATAAATATGTGTACATTGTGTATATAATATCTAGATACGGCGTCTTTCGCGTAATTTGTTAAATGTAAAATAAAACGATGTCCATATCTACTAAAATAACCCATAGTTTTTTGAGATTATTGCAACAGTTTTAAACAAGGTATACTCTATCCTTAGAGTATATACATATAGAGGGAGAGCTGGTACTTGAAAAACGTAGATAAAAATGGTGGTGCCGGGGCCACCTTTTTTTTCCCGCCGATCAGTATGGATTCAGACAGTGTGGGGTACACATGAAATCTTCTAGAAAGAAAAATCTTAAAATGCCATTTAGCGTCATTAAATTGTGCCCAAATTCTACTAAACGCATAATTAATAAGTATATAATTAGCTACCATAGGTAACATTGCATATTTATTAATATATTGGGAGAAATAATCGACTGAATTTTACTAAAAAAAAATTAGAATGAGCGCGCTTTCTATAGACATATTTTTCAGTGTTGCAAATTTATAAAAAAATTATTAACTCGTTATCCTGGTAAATTGTTTACACTGTTTTTTAATATAAATAAATTTATATGAAAAAAACAATTTGAAGTTATATTAAGCTGACAAAATAAAATTATTGCCACCATTTATTTAATACCGGGTATCTCAAGACTGCTACCAAAAACGAAGCCGGGTGGTAGTTTTAGTGGCTACAAACACAATGCAATTAAAAATTTCGCATACAAACGCGACAATTATTTTTTATGATTTTTTAAATATCGTCATTTTTGGGTGGTAAATCCTTAGTTTTTGCTAAAATAATAATTTAAACTCTTTTATACCTTAGAGTATTTATAAATAAAAGGGTATACACTATTATTTTAGGAAAAAACGTATTTACCACCCAAATATGGCTATAGAAAAAAAAAAAACAAAAAAAATTGTCGCTTTTTATTGCCACTTTTTCTGTTGCATTGTGTCTGAAGTCGCTTAAACTACCACCCGGCTTCGTTTTCGGTAGCAGTCTTGATATACCCTGTATGACAATGAACTGGCTACAATGTCCTTCAATCCGAAACACAACAGTGCATTTAAACTGCTATTTGACGGGAGAAATAGACATTGCGGTGGTACCCACCCAGGCAGCCTCTCACATATGAGAGACCTACCACCAGTAAAAAAATTATGACTTGTAATATAAATATTTTGTAATTCTCTGATCTTATATAATTGGATATAATTTTTAAATCTGTCTGAATTTAATCCGGATTATAGAATATTGGCCGCTATTTAAATTTTAAAGCCTTATCGCGTCTTCTGGTAGGAGGTATATATTTGATATTTAACAGCCGTCCCCGTGTACCGGTAACTTAAATTCATAGACGGAATTGCATATTTTGGCCACCATTTTGAACTTTTTTGTTTTTAACCCGATTGCTCTCAAAATCTATCTAAAATATCTATCTGTTAAAGATATGTAAACAGCCAAATCTATACAGGGAGCGCAAATAAATGGCGCACTTGCTCAGTTGGGTACAAGGGCATAATATTAATATCATAATAAAAAATAATATTTGGAAAATACCTATCCGTTTTGAAGTTATGACCGTTTAAAGTTTTAAGTTTAATCACCACTTTTTCGCATAAAATAAGTTGGAATGGATGAAGAACAAGATTTAAACACATACGTATTTTTTCGTTTCGTCGTTAATTGAACGGTTAACGAAATATACCACGAAAACCATTTTTAACAGCATCAAAACTTTCTTAAACTTCGCTTTAACTGCTGTTTACACATGGGTAAGGTCATGAACTCTTAGCTGTATAATTTATCCTTCTCTAACTTCAAAAAAGGATATTTTTTGTTTAATTTCTAATAAATCAATCAGTTAAACAGGGACGTACTTAGATTTAAGCGTCAATAAAGTAACAACATAATAACTTTAGGTGCAGTTGCATCGTGAATGGATTGACTATTTTGTTTGTCATTATTTTCCTTAGTGTCACAAATCCAAACTGAAAGATACCAAGAAATCACACTGGTCATCGCTTAAATCATGTAAGATTGCGAATTTAATTATAATTAGAAAAGTTTTAATAATACCTACATAACATTTAAATTTTCTAAATAATTTAGATTCATTGAAAAAATAATCTGATGACACTGATTAATAAAAAATAATATTTTTAAAATGATGGCCCAATTCGGCCCTATTAGTCAAAGGAAGCCGCCGGTCATAGTGTACTTTGTCGGATCCAACGCGGCTCGATTATTCTTCCTTTGAGGTCGCCGCCGCCGTTTGTGAGTGCGTGCCGAAAGGCAGCAATTTCTTTGTCGATAACTTTTAGCATTTTGCAAAAGAAGCCCGACATCTTGAGGTGTGTTCACACTACACACTTGATATAACTTAATTAGATTAAGTACTCCGATATAAAAAGTTACGTTAAAAATATTAAAAAATTATTGGACTGATACTGATACTTGCTCAATAGCTTATAATATTATTTAAATATGTCATCAGCCGATCCAGTCAATTACAAATTGCCTATTTACTTTGCTAATTATTGTATTTAACATTATTTCAATGTATTTTGAAAATAATGTTACTTTAAAGTGATAAAATTTCTTCTAAATTCTTATACCTAGAGAAATGTCGTCTACCATTATAGCATAGAATTTGCATATGAGACTTATTTGAGATAAAATTAGTGAAATCAATAAACACTAACTTCTAATTTACTGCACTGGAGACCCCGTGCCCTGCAGTGGCACGTATATGGGCTGATACAGTAGTAATACTAATTGTTCAGATGAATTATTATGAACTCAAATAGGAAAGCTTTGTATCTAATGTGAACAGGCCTTTATCTTTCAAGAATCAAAATAATAATTTATTTTTTATTAGTTGAATTCGGATTGCGATCGCGTGTGCATGTATTAGTCGTGTGCATATTATTGTAAATTCGTTTTCAGTTATTTTGAGTAAATTTTATTAATTTAACTATGCTTTGAACATTACCCAATTTGATAGCTTTTAATGTAACTTGTGTTATGTGAAATGTAAAAGAAAAAGTGATTTGTGCTACCAAACTGTGACAGTGTTTTCGTGCGGGTTTTGGCGGATCCTGCGCTTCCAGCTTTGCCTATCAAGGTCATTACGGTTTACATTACAAGGTCAGTTAACTATTTTGGTGGTCATTAATGACAACTAACCAGCCCATATGAGTCACCGACGGCCTCCGTGGCGCAGTTGGTAAGAACCGCCTGTGAAATGAGAGACCGCGGGTTCGGTTCCCGCCCCGAGACAAATAATTTCCGTGAACCATAATTATTTTTCTAATACCCGCGACACAAGATTTGTATCTTAGTGTGGGGTTAGTACCCATGTATGTGACTGTTGGCAGTATTAATTTAATATCTTTTTTATGTACCCTGAGCGTGATGTACACAATCACACGACTTATAAGTAAATAATGAGCTCTGCTTATTTATTGTTGAATGTCTACCGTTCAGTTGTAAGGTTCAATCACTTTAGCTTAACATGTTAAGGGGTAGCATGTGTAACGTTAGTTTTTTTTTTCTCGGCATCTTTCTTAATATTCGCTAGCGCCATACAAATCCGTCTTAATTAAGATTCCTTCACCATATACTATAATGTATATTGGCAGGTGCGCCGTTTTCTTGCCCACCCTGTATAATGTTTGGGATACCCCTGGATCGAAAAATAATACGCCAAAGCGTTAATATTATAAGAAAGAGTCGTTTAGAAGACTGTTGGATAGCTACAAAATATTTTTAGTATAATTAATATGATGACAATACATTTTTAATTTTTAAATCGTAGTGAACCAACAATTTAGACGGTCGACCTGGTTAAGGTTTCAGGAAGTCGCTGGATGTAGGCCACTTCCAACAGGTCAATGTGGAGATCCTTGGGGGGGATCCTATGTTCAGCAGTGGACTTCCTATGGCTATTTATGGCTGAAGAGACAGGGAGAGAGAGAGAGAGAGAGAGAGGGAGAGAGAGAGAGAACCTAAGATTTTAATTCTGAGAACAATGGCAGCCACAATACTTTACCTATAAATGTGGCTTATTGGTACCGAGAAACCCTCAGATATTAATTTTGAGAGCAATCGGTTTAATCAATAAAAAGTTACAAATGGCGACCACAGTTTTTTAATCTACTTATAAAGGTTTATTGGTGCCGACTGCCGAGATATCCTCAGATGTTGATTTTGAGAGCAATCGATTCAATGACTAAAAAGTTGAAAATTGCGGCCAGTTTTTTTTAAATCTGTCTATGTACTTGACTTATTGGTGATGACATAACGTCAGATGTTGATTTTGAGATCAATTGGTTCAATAATAAAAAGTTCAAAATGGCGGCCACAGTTTTTTTAAACCTTACTATAAATTTGGCATATTTATGCCGAGATACTCTTAGATACTGATTCTGTTTCTGAGATAAATCGGTACAATAAGTAAAAACTTCAAAATGGCGGCCACGATTTTCAATACCGAATACGAACGAAGCTCGGCTATCGAAACATAGCGACTAAAACATTTACCATTTCACCACCAAGCATTTTCATTATTGCAATGGTATTGTATAATAACGCACAGGTAAAATTACTTCGTATTCGCAGTGAAAACGTATTCGGAATTATAGATAAACGTGTTAAAATAGTCGCCACAATTTTTAATTCTTTAAAAATTTTATGTATCGATATTGTTATTGGGACCAAAAATAGTAAATAAATTTTGATACAGTTGGGGAAAATATGTTAACCGGCAACCCTAATGCTGCAATGCTACCAACATCACGACCAAGAAAATATCTACGTTTTTTAAAACACAAATAATAATAATAATAATAATAACACCCAACAGTCACATACATAATCCTGACCCCACACTAAGATCGAGTATTGTGTCGTGGGTATCAGGAACTACGAGAGACTTTTCGGTCTCACAAACACCCAGACCCGAAAGAAATATTTGTGGGCCGCACAAACATTTCTCTCGGTGCGGGGATCGAACCCGCGGCCTCTCGTTTCACAGGCGGCCTCTAACCACATGCGCCACGGAGGCTGTCAAATGTATGACAGCGCTCCCTCTATATGTATATACTCTAAGCTAACGCTTCTATAGAGTTATAGAAGCGTTTTGCCGGAGTACACCAAAATATATCTAATTATAATTTTTCATAAAGGACATTGTTTTTTGAATTGATACTTTTAGATGTTCTGGGGGACAAATTTAAATTCCGCATTGGTATTGTTTTCAGACTCAAGAATAAAAAAAAATTGGGACGTTGATGCCGTATCTAGACATTATAATGAAACCATATGCAGTTTTATATTTTTAAATATTTGATTTATTACTTACGTCACCTGGTAAGGCAGTATGAAGGTTTTATTAATTTGTATATGTATAGATAGTCTTCTAAAATAAATAAAAATAATTCCCAGAAGCGCGAGGTAGCCCGTTGGTAACGTACCAGACGCGACTGCCAACAAGTTTACGATGGTCACGGGTTTTAATCCCAGGGTACACCTCTGACTATTCGGAGTAATTTCTACGTTAAATAAAATCCGCCAACCCGCACTAAGCCAGCGGGGTGGACTATATGACCTAATATTATAACACACTATTTTTTTTCTCTCCAGAAGAAAAAACGAAAAATGTTGTTTATTACAATGCAATAAATTAATTAGGTATTAAAATCTTAGACTTTAGACAGTATTGATGGCAAAAAATGTGACGATACGAAGTTCGCCGGGTCAGCTATCATCACTACATAGTATAAAACAAAGTCGCTTTCTCTGTCCCTATGTCCCTTTGTATGCTTAAATCTTTAAAACTACGCAACGGATTTTGATGCGGTTTTTTTAATAGATAGAATGATTCAAGAGAAAGGTTTATATGTATAATAGTACATATTATTGTACAGAAATCTATTTGTACCCGAGCGAAGCTGGGCCGGGCCGCTAGTTTTGGTATATAAATGGTTACATAATGAATAAACTTGTTTCAATTATTTTATATTAAACATGTGACAGAATTTATGACCTGATTAGGTATATTTAATTTCACAACTGTACATGAAAGAGTAAGGAGAGGTGACAACAGAGCCATCAGAACCCACCGGCAATATGAGGTGAGCATATCGCGAGTATGAACCAGGATTTCTTTCTTTAATATATATATATGTTAACGGAAATGTATGTAACCCGTCATTGTATGCTATTCCTAGGAAATCTATGTAGTTCCTAAAATCGCCCGAAAATGTGTAAAATTAATTACATTAGACACATTTCCTAGGTAATCTATACATTTCCTAAATAGTAATCCGAAATGTAAGATATTTAAGATATCAAGGGTTAAGCGGGGATAGCGGAGCGAGGGGAGGGTATTGCATCATCCGATCGGGCGCTCGGCGCGCTCGCGCTAGTGCGGCGTAAAAGGTCAATGCGTGTAGGTTAGGTTAGGTTAGATTTTTTATTTTTTTTATTGCTGTTAATGACGAGACGAGCATGCTGTTCGCCTGATGGTAAGCGATGCCACCGCTCATAAACAGTAGCAAAACCAAACAACACCTTGAATTACAAAGCAATGCTTGGTTTTCCACTGCGCTCGCCATCCTGAGACATATAGATGTTTAGGCTCAATATGTCCAGTAGTTACTCTGGCTACAATGTCCTTCAATCCGAAACACAACAGTGCATTTAAACTGCTGTTTGACGGGAGAAATAGACATTGCGGTGGTACCCACCCAGGCAGCCTCTCACATATGAGAGACCTACCACCAGTAAAGTGATAGGTTAGGTTAGGTTAGTTTTGGTTAAGTATTATAGAGCGCCTCGATGTGGAGGCCGCGAAGGAAGCTGCCATTGTTCAGGCGTGGCTCCCCGTGCCGGACGGGCCGGTGCGGGTCGAGGAAGAGGCGGGATGGTTCGGGGTGGCGATGTCGCGAGTCTGCAACGCGGCCATGCCCCGGGTCACCCGCCTCCCAGCGAAGCGCCAGGTGTGCTGGTGGTCGGCCGAGCTCACAGAGCTGCGCGCGGCTTGCCAGGTCGCGCGCCGCCGACTCGCCAGGCACCGTCGTCGTCGGACCCGTAGACCCGGCGACGACGAGCAGGGGCGGCACCTTCTCGACCTCCACAGAGAGGCGAAGAGAGCGCTGCGGGTGGCCATCGCGCAAGCGAAGGCCGCGGCGAACGAAGAGTTCCGGAGGTCTCTGGACAGAGATCCGTGGGGGCGTCCGTACCGTGTGGCGATGCGGAAATTCCGCCCATGGGCGCCCCCTCTGACACAGAGTCTCCGGATCGATCTTGTCGAGGACGTCGTCGCGGCCTTGTTTCCGGCCACCGAGGAGTTCACTCCTCCACCGATGGCGCCACGTCCACCGGCGCCATCGTCGTTGGTTATGGTAAGGGATATCCCGGAGGTTTCGCCGCAAGAGCTAGAGGCGGCAGTGCTTCGGCTGCGGAGCAAGAATTCGGCCCCGGGTCTCGGGGTGCCCGGTCGTGTCTGGGTGCTGGCCGTCGAGTCGCTGGGTACGAGGCTCCGCGGCCTTTTCTCCGCGTGCCTTGAGCAGGGCATCTTCCCGTCGCGGTGGAAGACGGGCAAGCTTGTCCTGCTCCGAAAGGAGGGGCGACCCGCAGATTCGCCTTCGGCCTACCGGCCAATCGTGTTGCTCGACGAGGTGTGCAAGCTCTTCGAGCGTGTAGTCCACGCACGCCTGTTCGGGTTCCGGCGGGGCCGGTCGACGGTCCACGCGATTCTGCGGGTGAAGGCACAAGCGGAGCGTGCAGTGTCCCGGGGTGGGGTCGTAGTGGCGGTATCTCTCGACATCGCCAACGCGTTCAACACCATGCACCATGCATGCAGGCCCACTGCATCGAAGAAGCACTGCGGTACCACGAGGTTCCGCCCTACCTTCGGCGTCTGGTGCACTCGTACCTGTCTGATAGGTACGTGGTGTATCCGGGCGCCGACGGGTGGCACCGCAGGGAAGTGACGTGCGGTGTTCCACAGGGCTCGGTTCTTGGGCCGCTCCTGTGGAACATCGGCTACGACTGGGTGCTACGTGGTACCAACCTTCGGGGCGTCGCTGTCGTCTGCTACGCGGACGACACACTGGTGACAGCGACGGCCAGGACATTCCAGAGGTCCGCCCTGCTCGCCTCGTTCGGTACTGGACTGGTGGTGGGCAGGATTCGACGACTGGGCCTCACGGTGGCCCTCAACAAGACCGAGGCCGTGTGTTTCCACGGTCCTCGGTGTGGGCCTCCGCCTGGGGCCCACATCACGGTGGAGAGCGTGCGGATTCCCGTCGGCTCGAGGATGAAATACCTCGGTCTCGTCCTCGACAGTCGATGGGATTTCCGCGCGCACTTTGAGGAGTTGTCGCCGAAGCTGGTGAGGGCGGCGGGCGCACTGGGGCGCCTGCTGCCCAACACTGATGGTCCTGGCATCCCTTGCCGAAACCTGTATGCTGGAGTCGTGCGGTCCATGGCCCTCTACGGGTGTCCCGTTTGGGCCGGGTCCCTGGGCGATCGCTGCGTCTGCCTGCTGCATCGTCCGCAGCGCATGGTGGCGCAGCGAATAATCAGGGGCTACCGCACGGTCTCGCACGAGGCGGCCTGCGTATTGGCGGGAACTCTGCCCTGGGTGCTGGACGCCAAGACCCTCTCGTCGGCTTTCTTCCGGCGAGAGGAGGCGTCCGGGCGTGGGCAGAAGTTGGTTACCCAAGAGGTCGAGGCCATGTTGGCCTCCCTCCGCAGGTCTGCTGTGGAGGAGTGGCGTTCCAGGCTGGAGAACCCTAGTGCTGGTACGAGGACCGTCGCGGCAGTGCGACCTGTCCTCGAGCAGTGGCTGGACAGGCGCCACGGCGTGCCGACATACCGGCTGACGCAGGTACTCACCGGGCACGGCTGCTTCGGTGCGTACCTGTGTCGCATAGCCGGAGCGGAGGAGTCCGCCGTGTGCCACCATTGTGGCAACTGCCATGAGGACACGGCCCAGCACACGCTGGAGGAGTGCCCAGCCTGGGACGAGGAGCGCAGCGCTCTCATCGCGGTCGTGGGAAGCGACCTTTCGCTGCCGGCCGTGGTCGCCGCCATGGTCGGCAGCCGGAGTTCGTGGCGGGCCATGCTCTCCTTCTGCCAACGTGTCATGTCGCAGAAGAAGAGCGCCGAGCGGGATCGGGAGCAGACCGATCCCGCTCGTCGCCACAGGAGACGTAGGAGGCGCCGGGACAACATCTAACCCGGCGCCGCAGAGGCCACATGGGGTCGCCGTCCCTATCTTGGCGGCCCCCGAGACGTGACGCAACACGCATCCAAAGCTGCGTCGCTAAGCAGCAGTGCACAAGGAGGCGGTCCTGGCGCGTCTGTTGAGCGGTATCCCGGGGCCGTCTCCAAAGTGCACCGATGGTGGCCAACGCGGGGTTTTTAGTCGGTATTTCGGTGCGCAGACTACGATAGGGACCCGACCCAGCTCCACGTCTCGCTGGGCCGGAAGGGGCACCGGTGAGTCCGACACACCCCCGCCCCTTAGGGGGTGGGATGGTCCGTAAAGGGATTTTCCCCGCGAGAAAAACAAAGGTTAAGTATTATAGAATTTAACGCTATGATTGTTACCTGATGTGATAAAAAATATTACTCTCATTTGAACAACGTGTTTTATTACAGAAACCATTTTTCTTATACATTTCCTAATACGATATTGGAATTTTATACAATGCCTAGGAATTGTATACATTTCCTAGGAGCTGTATACAATTCCTAGACTTCATATATTTCCGGTAACATATACACGCAATGATGTTTTAATAAAGATGACGCATATCCATATGTCGTGACGTTCAAAAACTGTACTGCTATGCATATACATACTCATTTGTTAATACTTTATGAAAATTTTAGTGAATGAAACAGATTATACAGAAAGTACGAGACGAAAAGAGATAGCATTGCGCTAACCAAACATAGAATCGAAGCGGTAAAGACAGAAGGGTGACGATAAATAAAACTACCTATTTGGTTTTATAAGTATATAATATATTAACTTTGAGGTTGCTACATGAGTCTACATGTGGTACGCCATCCTGTAACAAACATATTTTTATTTGCTTACAAACTTGAAAAAATAAAAAATAAATTGATTACCGTTTTTTATATTAGTTTATGGTAAGCAGGCACTGAAAAATCGATTTCTTAATAATATTATTATTTGTTGTATTGATGACAAGTGATATGACCGATATATATGATATATATATATATATGATATTGTACGGTGAAACCGTAAAATTTTTGCTAACGCATAATTTTAATGTTGACCACGCAAATAATTTAATAAAATTAGTGCGTTCTCGGCAAGCAGTTACACCGCGCGTGCTCAGCTATCAATCAGTCTAAATCATTTTATCATTTTAGTTTTAATTTTACCTAATATATACATTTTGACTTGGACTCTAGACTATCATTTAATAGCAGTATCACCAACATTTTTGGTCCTTCGAGCCTCCGGGAAGGCAGGACTTACACGTGTGACCTAGTTACTGTGTGTAGACTACGTGGCAGTGTGAGTGGACTTTTCGGAACTATCAGCAACGTGGCCAATACAGTTCGTTGCGTTACATACACATTATTATCATCAAGAACATAATTGATCAGAGCGTAAGTGGTGGGATACCAGCAGCAGTTCTCGGAGCGAGCGCTACAGCAGCAACCAAGAGCAGCTAGCGGAGCATAAAAGTAAGATCTTTCCATTTATTACTTTATAAACCATATAAAATAAAAATGGAGGACTTGATCGCTAACCAAAATCAATTAATCGGAGCTATGGATCAACTATACAGAAACTTTAAAAAAGATAGTTCCGAGCGCAAAACATCGGATTATATTAAGAGACGTTTAGATACACTTGACTCTTACTGGGTCGAATTTCAGTCGAACCATTCCAAACTCTTAGACTATGGGGATATGTCTCATTCTTATTTTACCGGCAACCATTACAAAAAACGAGCTTAGGTAAACCGGACTCTCGACCGGAAACTCCTAAGACACCAATATTGTTACCACCGCGGTTTGTCCCGTCACAGCAGACTACTAGCAAGGGAATTAGCAGTAAAACCGATGAGATGTTAAAAAAACAGGCCAGCAATTTTCGCGCATTTATGCGTACAGCATCCGCTATTGATTTAGATAGAATCACGGAAAAGTGGGAGTTTGATGATTTGCTGCATACTCTCCAAACTCGGTGGGCAAATATTGATTCTCTCCATTGGGAGATTGATAGCGAGTTAGAAGGTCAAAATGAAACATATGAACAATCATTTGCTTATCATGAAAGAAAATACAGTGAAATAAAAAAGGCTCTGAACAGTAAATTGTGGTCAGTATCTCACCGGGAGAAATCCACTCCTCAGATGGATATACCAGTTTTTTATGGGAATTATAATCAGTGGGTCTCATTTAAGGATTTGTTTCTTGAATCTATACACAAAAATCCTTCTCTTTCCAACGCGCAAAAGATGCAATTCCTTAAAGGAAAGGTGAAGGGAGAGGCAGAAAAATTGATACAGCACTTACATATCAGCACCGATAATTATAGAGTGTGTTGGGATATACTCAACCACAGATATAATAATAAAAAGCTTATTTTTACATCTCACATAAATCTTTTAATGAATCTACCGACCATGCAGCAACCGGCTATAAATACAATCAAAAAAATTCATGATACGACACTTGAGAGTTTGAATGCTATACGAAACCTCGGTATTGATATTTCCACTTGGGATCCAATAATCGTACATATTTTGTCGCAGAAACTAGACGCAGATACATATAATCACTATAATGAATCTATTAAGCATCCGAGAGAACTGCCTATACTTCAGGAACTTTTAGATTTTCTTGAAAGTAAATTTACGAGCATGGAGTGTTCTCGCAAAAGGCAGGATAATCCAACTTCAACAAGCAGATTAAACAATAACCAAACAGGCACGAGAAATTCCTATCAAAAGGGTTACAATCCTAAACAGTCATTTTTCGGTAATCGCGTGGTAAATCGGCATTTGGATAAAACATCCGGAATTAAACCGAACTGTCCTATATGTAATAATAATCATGGTATATTTAGTTGTGAACAATTTCTCAATATGCCTAATACTTTAAAATTAAAAACAATATCCAAATTAAATTTATGCAATTGGAACGAAAATTCACACGTAATGTAAATATTGCCCGAGACTATAAACTGTTTATAAACGAATATATATCGTTAGGACATATGATACCGAGCCATGAATATCACGCAATCGAATGTTATTTGCCACATCATTGTGTCGAAAAAACACAATCATTAACCACAAAACTACGCGTGGTTTTTAATGCTTCAAACCCAACGTCAAGTGGTTATAGCTTAAATGACCTCATGGAACGTGGACCCAATTTGCAGCAGGACCTACAATCCTTGATTTTAAGGTGGCGTCAGTATAAATATGCATATACTGCTGACATTGAAAAAATGTTCAGACAGATTTACCTAGATAAGCGCGACCAACCCTTCCATAAGATTGTTTGGAGACCATCACCTAACTCTGCGCTTAAAGATTACCAGCTAACCACTGTGACCTACGGTACGAAAGCTGCGCCATTTTTGGCCATGATGTGCCTAAAACAACTGGCAAAAGATGAGTGTAGATGGCCAGAAGCTTCGCAAGTTTTAGAACAATCATTTTTTATGGATGATTTAATTCATGGCAGCCACAACATACAATAGCTCGTAGAACCGATGGCCGTTGGGGCCGAAAGGTTCTCGAGTGGAGGCCACGTACAGGCAAGCGAAGTGTCGGACGCCCGCCTACAAGGTGGACGGACGATCTGACTAAGGTCGCAGGAAGTCGCTGGATGCAGGCCGCTTCCAACAGGTCATTGTGGAGATCCTTGGGGGAGGCCTATGTTCAGCAGTGGACTTCCTGTGGCTGATATGATGATGATGATGATGATGATGATTGATAATGATAATATTCTTCGTGTCGGTGGAAGATTAAGAAACGCCCACATAGACAACAATATGAAACACCCAATTATTTTACCACATTCCAATCGGCTAACGGACTTGATAATTGATCATGCACATAAACTCACCTTCCATGGTGGAACCAGATTGACATTAGGGTTAATCAGGCAACATTACTGGATCATTGGTGGGAATAGCGCTGTTAAAAAGCGTCTTCATAACTGTGTCACATGCCGAAAACATAATCCAAAATTACAACATCAGATCATGGGGGATTTACCTGAAGCGAGATGTAACCCAGCACGTCCATTTTACCACACAGGGCTCGACTTTACTGGTTTCATTATGTTAAAGGCAAGCAAAGGCAGAGGAATAAAATGTTCAAAGGGTTACATAGCGGTGTTTGTATGTATGGCAACCAAAGCGGTCCATTTAGAAGTTGTATCAGACTTAACAACTATCTCATTATTGGCTGCTCTTAAAAGAATGGCCGCAAGAAGAGGTACACCAGGTCACATCTACAGCGACAATGGAACTAATTTCATTGGCGCCAGTAAACTACTGCAAGGCGCGTACGAGGAGATGAAGACAATTTTTAGTGAAATGTTCATGAACGAAATCACCGATATGAAGATCACATGGCATTTCAATGCACCGTCGTGGCCATCAGCAGGGGGTTTATGGGAAGCAGCCGTAAAAAGCGTGAAATACCACCTAAAGAGAGTTATTGGTGAACAAAAATTGACCTTTGAGGAGTTGTCCACTCTTTTATCACAGATAGAGGCTTGCCTCAATTCAAGGCCCCTCTGTCCATTGTCGGAAGATCCTGATGACTTAGACTGCCTGACACTAGCACACTTTTTAACTGGTGGACCGACATGAACAATGATTGACACAGATAGTGACTTAAGAACCAGGTGGCATATGACGCAAAAATGATTTCATGACGTATGGAAACGTTGGCGACTTGAGTACCTTAGTCAGATTACAGCGCGAAGCAAGTGGAAAACATCAAATAGCAGTATACAAAACAACGACCTTGTACTGATTCACGATAATAATTTACCGGCCGGAAAATGGGCTATGGGTAGAGTCGTGGAGACACACCCCGGTAACGATGGAATTATTCGAGTTGTAAGTTTGAAAACAAAAAACGGAATCATAAAACGTCCTGTAATTAAATTATCGATTTTACCGTCTGAAAACAATCAAAACATCGATAATAATGAAGATTATCCGGATAATACAAACTCGGCGAAAACATACACTAGCATTGCTACTCCTGTATTTTACAGCATTATTTCAATCACTCAATGCTCATTTAATATAACTAACCTACGAGAAAAGCAAGGACTATACTTGGATAAAATAAATAACATGTATCTAGTTCGAGATTATTGGAAAATAGTATTGTACTACGATATGGATCCTTACTGGCAAGGTGTTTCGGCATTAAATCAGCAGATTAAACAATTAGATAATGTGTGTAATAATATACGATCGGTAACGCATTGTGACGTAATCCTTATGCAACTACGTCACAGTCAATCGGAGTTAGAGTACTACGATCGTTTACTCCTTACTCAGCACCATTGGAACACTCATACAAGGCGGCGCCGGGGGCTTGTCAACGGTGTCGGTTACATCACCAACTCATTATTATTCTATCTATCTTCTCATTATTATAGAGTCCATAAAACGTAATCAAAATCACCTGTCTCAGTTATGGAGGAATCAACATCCGTAATGGAGGCCGAATATAATATTCTTAAGAGATCAGAAGCAGCCATTGACAAGCAGAGCAAGTTAATTAATAAACAATTCTTAAACGTCGATCGACTCGTGAGCCTATTACAAAATCGAGTAAATTCGGTATCAAATATCAGTGACTTCTCTTTGGCAATGATCACTGCCAATAATATGTTGCACACATTACAAAACATTCAAGAGTTGTTAATAGACACCATAACAGACATATACCACGGAAGGTTCAATTTTCACTTACTGTCGCCAGAACAACTACGGAACGAATTAAGCATTATTTCTTCACAAATGTCAAAGGAATTGACCATTCCCATTAAAAACATTCAGACTGACCTTCGCAACATTTACAATTTGCTAAGAGTCAAAACCAGAATGCTCCGTGATTATCTACTGTTCGAAATAACTGTCCCATTAGTTAGCCGTGACACATATGAAATATATCACGTACTTCCCATTCCCGAAAAGGCTCCTGAAGAGGAAATGGTAATTATTATTGAACCCATATCCGAATACATTGCAATAAATTTAGCTAAGGATGCGTTTATCAAGTTAAAAAGAGATGATTTGGCATTATGTACTCAAGATACTGGCACTTACTTGTGTTACTTACAAAAACCAATTTATCAAATAAAATCAGACGACAACTTTTGTGAAACAGAAATATCCACAAATCAGTGTAAATCTAACATACACAAGTGTCAGAACGTGTGGCATAATTTAAACGAAATGAATAAATACATATATTATTGTTGCAATGAATGTTACTCCAGAATTATATGCAAAGATCAAATAACAGCGAAACAGCTAAAAGCTGGGGGAATCATCAGCATAGGTAATGGTTGCACGGTTAAATTTAATGAATTTACAGTTTATGGACATAATCAAGACCAAAGAATTTCTCTAGAAATAAAAGCTGACGTAGAAATTCCGAATAACAATTATATCAATAATATTATTAACATATCAAGTCTGTGGCACATAACTGTTGAAAACAGATCAGATAATTGGAAAGAAGAAATGACATCATTGAACAAGAAAATTATCGATTTAAAACAAAGCCCAGGACTTGAGGATGACAGCCTATCATATCATGACATTCATCACTACACCATCATATATGTGATGGTGGCATTTGTGATCGGTACGGGAGTAATCATCGTGAGCAGGCGTGTGCGGCGTGTCCGCCGCGCGGGGGAAGACCGCGCTGGCGCCGACCACCAAGCCGACGTCATCCGCCGCTGTTGTGGCTCTAACAGTGATAGTGCTTGTGCAAGTGCTAGTGTAGTGCAAAACAGTGAGGTAAGTGTTATTTCTAAAGTGAATCGTGCGACGTCACCTATCATTAGTGAATCGAAATCTAGATTCCATGAAGCTTTTATATAGAGACTGTATCATTTATTTAAGTACCTACCTAAAAATTGTTTATCACCTTGTATTCCTCATTCATCTCATTTCTTATTATTTTCGGGCGGGAGCATGTACGGTGAAACCGTACAATTTTTGCTAACGCATAATTTTAATGTTGACCACGCAAATAATTTAATAAAATTAGTGCGTTCTCGGCAAGCAGTTACACCGCGCGTGCTCAGCTATCAATCAGTCTAAATCATTTTATCATTTTAGTTTAATTTTACCTAATATATACATTTTGACTTGGACTCTAGACTATCATTTAATAGCAGTATCACCAACAGATATGATAGTGGACGGACGATCTGACTAAGGTCGCAGGAAGTCGCTGGATGCAGGCCGCTTCCAACAGGTCATTGTGGAGATCCTTGAGGGAGGCCTATGTACAGCAGTGGACTTCCTGTGGCTGATATGATGATGATGATGATGATGATGATGATATGACCGCTCGTGGACATAAGCGAAAATGGGGGAAATAGACATTGCGGTGGTATCTACACATGGCGGTAACGTATGAGCGACCTGCCACTGGTAAACAACCGATAGTGCAGGTTTTTTAGGTGGATATATATTTTTTCGTAGTTGTATATTTTTATTCATAATTAAATGTGCTAAACCAATATTAATCAGTTTTAAAGTATCCAGTTACGATACCCTCTTTTTGTCCGAGCTGTGCTTAGTGCATATCCATTTACGTCTCAAAAGCTCATCACGTGGAAATCTGGAAATATTCAATGATATATGTAAATAATATAGTCATTAAAAATATATAGGGAAGCTAATGTATTTTGTAATGTTCGTGGTTGGATTAAGTTATTTATTATGAAAATATTTCATAACAAATAACTTAATCGTTTTAAATATGATTGAATTAGAAACAAATATACAATTATCCAAATCCTTCAAACTGTCATCGTCAAATTTCTGTATGATCGGTTTCGCTTCTGACTTGTTAATCTATGACGTACGCTTTTTGTCCCTATCGCACTTAACAATCTTTGTATTAGGCGATCCTTCTTACACAATTGAAGGCAGTGTTTGCTAATTTAAAATAAAAATTAAATTTTGTGTGGTTTTTATATACTTACGTACGGTGTGTAGGTCCCATTTAGTTTCATATTTATGCACCATTGTTTCAACACTCTTAAAACACACAATTCGACACTTTAGACAATATTTTCGAAATAAATTATATTGACAGCACTGAGGTCTTCCCTCTGTCGCAGTTGCTATGCGACTAGATGAAATTACACCAATTGCCCGAATTTGAACGCCTCACTTTTGAAGTGCTAGTGCGATATCTACGTCGTATTTGTATAATATATCATTGTATACACGTAAAAAATTACACAATAAATAGTTTTATCACCGTTAATCTATACATCTATACATATACATATAAAAAAATTGAAGTGTCTGTTTTAAGAGTGAAAATAAAAAAAAATGTCCTACTACATATCGTTATATACACGATACTTGTGCCGAAAATGATATTTTAAAAATGTTTGTCTGTCTGTCTGTCTGTTTGTTCCGGCTAATCTCTGAAATGGCTGGACCGATTTTGACGGGACTTTTTTTGTCAGGTAGCTGATATAGCAAGGAGTAACTTAGGCTACATTTATTTTAGAAAAATTCTTTTATTTTAGAAAAATAAAGTAATGTTGCAATGCCCGCGCGCAGCTCACGCGCATGCTACCACTGGGCCGTCACGTCGGGCGCCTCCCACCACTTCTCCCACCAACGAATCAATATCACATTTACAAAATATTGTAAATAAAGAATTTTTTTAATAAAGCTAATACAAAAACTGAAAATAAATGTGTAACGGGGGTTACCGCCGCTCGCTAAGAGATGGCGCCACCGTAGAATTAGATCGCGGTATGGTTTCGTTACAAAGGTTGATAATTAAAATAAAATGCAACATCCAAAAAAAAAACTAAGTAAACTAATTCACTTTTTTGTTAAATTCCACGCGGACGAAGTCGCGGGCACAGCTAGTGGTAAATAAAAATATAGCTTAATCACCCACAGGCCTCAGCCACAGTGGAAAACGCTAAATATTTTATTTTATTTATTAGGTATACTAGCAATCACATACTAATATATTAAAATAAGAAAACAATAAACAAACATAGTCTAAGTAAATGATTATACAGACCCAGCATTCAATAATATCCCCGAAGGACTTTCAATAATCACCCAGCCACTCTCGATGAATGAGATAATGATTAACTATGGAACAATTAGTACGGGCAAAATCCATGTAATACATTACTTAGGTCATTCTCTCACACAAACCACCGCACTACCGCAATGTGTATTTATCTCGCCAAACAGCTGTGTAATTGCACTATTGTTTTTCAGTTTCAAAGACATTGGAAATACTACAAGACAACTGGAAATATTGAAAAAATAATTTAAAAAAAAAGAGGCAATCAGAGAAAGTCAGGCCGAGCAGTTAGGTTATAAATATGAAAAGTTATTTTTGTTACATAGGTCCGGCAAACGAGCATACACATCGCCTGATGGTAAGTGATCCCTGGCGCCTATGAATATTCAGAACGCTTGAATCGTGATCGTGGATGTGTTGCCGACCCATCAAATTGGGCGAAGAGCGGGAAGAAAACAGGATGGAGAGAGGCAACAAATATTGGGCATCCGACAATTTCACTCTCCGAACGAAACAAGACACAAAGTTGTCA
This sequence comes from Hyles vespertilio, assembly GCA_009982885.2. Lineage (NCBI taxonomy): Eukaryota > Metazoa > Arthropoda > Insecta > Lepidoptera > Sphingidae > Hyles > Hyles vespertilio. The sequence goes on along the minus strand of CM042833.1, from coordinate 1,074,663 downwards.
CTGCACGTCGATTTCTTGTGAAACAATGGTACCGCCCTGGGAGAGAGCCCATTCATGCTGAGTCATAACTCACAATAGCTTGCCTGTATTGCTTCCAAATATATGATAATTATTACCAATACGTGCTTGAAACGTAAGCCACAATAAACACGTAATTTGATACATCAGTAATAGCAGACCAGAGTATAAATTAGAAGAGATCTGATATTTTCGTAATAGTAATAATAAACAAACTTGTATACCTACTTATTTCTCTACCAGCTGTCAGTCCCCAGTACAAACAATTTACAAAATCGGATAACAGATAATATCCATGAAGTTACCGAATTAAAATAAGATATTTTGAGAATTTTAATGATGAACAAAGTAGTTATACAGGGTATCTCAAGACTGCTACCGAAAACGAAGCCGGGTGGTAGTATAAGTGACATCAGACACATTGCAACAGAAAATGTTGAAAAAATGCGACGTTTTTTGTTTTTCGTATGGTCCTATTTGGATGATAAATTCATTTTTTTTTCCTAAAATAATAGTGTATACCCTTTTATTTATAAGGACTCTAAGGTATAAAAGAGTTTAAATTATTATTTTAGCAAAAATTATGGATTTACCACCCAAAAATTACGATATTTAAAATATATTTTTTTGCTAAAATTTTAGTTGCATTGTGTTTGTACTCACTAAAACTACCACCCGGCTTCGTTTTCGGTAGCACTCTTGATATACCCGGTATATTGTGCCACTGTAGCTTTATATCATAGGTGTTATACCAAGGCATCAGCAGAATGGTATACAACTGCTCGATTTGCTTTAAGCATATAATATGTATAACCATGCAAAAGCCACAATCTTAAATACTCGTCTTATCATTAGAAACTTTTTGAAGGAACTATCCTCAGAACTAAATAGCGAGAATTAAACCCACTTAAGCATATGGTTTCAATTTGATACCAAAATTCTCTAAATAACGTGTTAAAATGATTTTAAATAATTATAAACCCATAACATACGTTCCACTGAAGAGCACAGACCTCCTCTACAATGGACATTTCGATTGAACGATAGAACATTGTCCACCATCCTTATTTAATTCTCGAAATCTCATTTTGACTTATAAAGAAGTATACTGTTTATTTTTAAATTAAGAATTTATTTGTGTACGTGAATTCCATTAGGCTTTATTGGTCATATGTCCAACACTGCTTAAAACATTCATTATCAAGTGTAGTGTGTGAAAAACTATCTTTAAAAATGTGTTAGGTGTATATGTAAAGGGCAAGAAGGGAACGGGATAAAGGTAAATAAAAGAACCATTTCCACTACATTACATTTATTGATTATAATCCCAAGCGTGGGAACGTGATAGTCTTACCCTAAGTGTTTTATGCACTGGTTATATACAGCCTTAACGACTGTAATCCTTTAAATAGACACTCATAAAGACACTGAAGTACACAAATACTCTGAACTTAAAATACTAGAATACATAAGAAGCTGTGAAATTCTCACGGCTAAAATTCATGTATTTTCACAATTTTAGCCGATCATGCGATACCGCAGTGTGCTGCCATAGGCAGGCGCGGGAGCGCACTCCCGGTACCGCCGCCTAACTTAAATCTACGTATAAATACTTAAACGTCTAAAGTTGGTAATGTTTTTTCCCACTAACCAATAACTGCACCACGATGGAACAGTATCAGATCCATACAACAGCATGAGATGAAAAGTATTGAGTATACGATAAGAGAAGTAAACAAAAGAATTAAATTCTTTATATCTAAGAGCGAACTGTGTCACGCCGGTTCATCTTAGGGAGAATCCGTGTTCGCGAGCGGCCGCTGGCTCAACAGGATTGTAATTTGTTTTTTCCAAATTTTGACTCAGTCCTGTTCAGGTCCTTTCCTCGGTTTGGAGCACGGTGATGACTGCTCCCACGTGATGACGTCATCGGATTCTGGAACAGAATAAGATTTTATTAGCAAAGACCTAATAAGTGCGCAAGCGCGCGTGCGCTCGCGTCGTTTGCCATTCCATTGAGCTTAGTTGTATTTTATTGAGCGTTAAAACTAACTTCATTACGCACTGGTACAAGTTCTAAAGAAACCCATACTACAAGTAGGTAATATTACTTTCCAAATTTCAACAAAGCCATTATCCACAATAACTGACAAAAAGTAGTTTGAAACACAAACTAACCTTCCCTAATAGTTAAGTTAAGCATATGGTCGTAACTTAACTTGGGGAATATCCAGCAACACCTTGGTTCTAAGACAAGGTGATGCTGGAAATTCCGCGGGCACGTGCGGCGCCCGCCGCGGCCGCGGAGGAAAAGCGCCGAGCCAGCCGCCGCCATCACCTCCCTCGCCCGACGCGCTATCGATCCAGGGCCACGGGCACGCGCCCTGCGACACTCACCCACCGGGGCCCAGCTCACCCTCACCCCAACATACCTCACCCCTGACCACTGACCCCTGCCCTTGATAGAGGGTGGCATTTGAGCCTTGTTTGCAAATATGAGTTTGTTTACTGACATGACGCTTCGACGCACGTGGTACTGAGTGCAATGCAGTCTGGTAAGTTGCCGAGGAATGGTCGTATTTCGTCTTAGTAGCATTTAAAAATACTACTTACTCATCTAAGTGATTTAATGTATTATGCTGTTGATGTAAATAAATAAATACTACTAGCTAATTTATTATTTTGTAATGGCGAAATACTCTCATTGCCAGGTGTAGGGTAAAGTCGACCCTTCATCAGACTCTCGTCGCTCCATCTACATACAAAGTCTGTTGTGTACACACATATGTACAATTAGTTACCCTCTCCCTTCTGTCTGCACCCTAATAATATTTGTATCTAAACGACCCCCGGTTTTATTAGCTATGTAGTAAGTATATTAATTTGTTGCAGACAAATGGGAACATTGGGGACCTCGCGTCCCCTCATGGCGCGGTGTCCGTTGCATTCCATTACCGAAAAGGATGCAAACTCACAAAATTTTGTGAACAACATCTTGCATAATATATATTTTTTATTAATCTGAATGGCAAGATGTGCATGCCGTTCGCTTGATAGTACGCGATACAACCGCTCATGAACAGTAGCAAAACTCAACAACTTGAATTACAAAACAATGCTTGGCTTTCCACTGCGCTCGCTATCCTGAGACGTAAGATGTTATGTCTCAGTATGTTCAGTAGTTACTCTGGCTACAATGGCCTTCAATCCGAAAAACAATAGTACATTTACAATGCTGTTTGGCGAGATAAATATATATTGCGGTGGAACTTATCCAGGCGGCCTCCCACATATGAAGGATCTACCACCAGTAACACCTTGAATAAAATAAAATATTTTTTTCTTGTAGTACAACCTCAAGTAGAAAGCGTTGTTTTAAAAATCAGTTGTAAAGCGGCGGGAAATACAAATTAGATATGTGCACCCCTATAGCGTCGTTGACTATAGAAATCTATCTAAAATCTGGACAGATCTAGGGGTGGGTGCGCCCTAGGTGAAATATTGTATCGGGAATATTCTAGACGCGCAGGTCACCTGGTACAGCGGGCAGACAGGACCGAGGGTGGCAATGTGGGAATAAAATCAATTCAGGTAGATCCGGGAGCGTCGATGAGCCGTAAAATATTATGCCACGTGCATATACTTGACCTTATGCAACTCTCTTTGTGATTTATTACCTACATCTTTGCTCACAGAAGCGAAGTGAAAAAAATATTGAGCTGAACCTTTGATCGAAAATTGATCAAAGAACAAACTAGACAAAATGACGTAAAATAAAAATGCTGTTTAAATTCTTGCATATATTATACCTAGTCAGACTTCGATCAAATATACACTAGATACAACATGACCGCTTAGAAAATGGCACCAAAAAGAGTGCTTTAAGCACTCTTTTGCCTTCAGTGACGCACCGACCGTTGCTTCTAAAACGTCGCAGAACTTTAGACAATATTATGTGAAAAGCTACTTTAAGCTCCAGGAATAAGGTGGAATTTGTGTTAATATATTTGGAATATGTGATCTTTTTGTTTACTTTTTTTCATGTCATGCATCGGTGCCACTTTTTAACAGAACTTTTACAGGGAACTGTGTATCTAGTGTATATTTGATCGAAGTAGTCAGATCATAAATTCTGTCACATGTTTAATATAAAATAATTGAAACAAGTTTATTCATTATGTAACCATTTATATACCAAAATGAACTTAACAAAACATAGATTCTTATGACACTAAAGTTTATTCAAAATGACCTCCGTGATTTTGAATACAGGCCTTCAATCTGCACGGCCAGTTGTCTATCGCAGCACAGACGAGGTCCATGTCAATATCGGCGGCTGCCTTAATCAAGGATGTCTTGAGTGACTCCAAATTGGGATGAGGCTTTGAACACGCCTTTTCCTCCAAGTGTTGCCATATCTTGTAATCTAACGGGTTCAAATCTGGACTGGAGGAGGGCCAGTCTTCGTGCCGGATGAAGTCGATTTCACGCGCCGCCAGCCAGTCTCGTGTGCTCTTCGCTCTATGAGCTGGCGCCGAATCTTGTTGGAATACCCAGTGCCTGTTATTGAACACGGTATGAGAAACAGGTTCCACAAGGTTCGTCAGTACTTTATTTTGATACACAACTGCATTCGTTTTTACACCTTTCTCACAAAAATGCAATTTATTTAAAACGTAAACAATTTTTAATATTGATATGATAATAACTTACGTAATAACTTTATACAGAAGGTCCCTTAAGCAAGGACTAAATTAATTAATCGACTTGGTATTACATGGATCTCACAACTTTTTGCGGTAGAAAAACTGAGCTGCGAGACTTTAAATTTTTTTACGGGATGTTTTTGATGGGATTATATTTACAAGCGCAGTTAGCTACCAAACTGAACTTAGTAGTAATTAAAATCATAACATAATATTATTATCTGCACAGTAGTATTTTATTCTAATCAAAAATTCTTATATGTGGCTGGAGATTGAAATTAAATCTGCGATCCCCTATAGCGTCATTAGATATAGCAACCTATCTCATGTCTGCATAGGTCAGAGGGTGGCGCACCCCAGATGAAATATCGGGAATAATCCAGAGACGCAGGTACGAGGGGGATAGGACCGGGGGTCGTGGGGTGAAAATCAATGCAGCTACCCCCGGGAGAGCCGATGCGTTATCAATTTTATGTATGCGTCTTGAATGCTTCGTGATTTATTACTTTGTTTCTCTAGCTATGTATTATGTAAGGATACATACAGTATTAAAAAAAAAAAGTTACCATTATTGTTGATAATTGAATGGGAATAATTTTGTAGATTATAGGTTTTAGATACATTTTACAATTATTTACTTTCAAGGAAGTAAATAAACATACTACGAGATGTTTAAGAAACGTCAATATTCTTAACGCTTAGTAAAAAACTCGAATTATTTTCAACTCATAAATAAATACACCCAACAGTTAATTTCATACAGTATTGCCCAGTCCCACAGTAAGATAAGATTTGTGACATAATTATTAGGAACGACGATAGACTTTCAGTCTTACACCCAGATTCTAAAAGCTAAATTAAAATTCTGTATCAGCCCATATACTTCCACTGCAGGGCACGGGCCTCCTCCACAATCGACAGTACGATTGAGAGTGGTTAGGCCATATAGTCCACCACGCTGGCCTAGTGCGGGTTGGCGGACTTACATACCATAGATTTTTTTATAAATCGCAATCGATTTTTTTTTAATTTAATTATATGTACTAAAAATACACGATGGTATGCAAGTTTCCTCACGATGTTTTCCTTCACCATTTTAGTGCGTGGTGATTGACCATCAATACACACATGACTCCGAAAAGTCAGAGGTGTGCCCTGGCATTCGAACCCGCGACCACCGTGAACATTTTGGCAGTCGCGTCTAGTCCGTTTACCAACAGGCCACCACGCGAATTAAAATTCCAAATAATTTTTATTTATCCGTTACTAATACATAACTTTGGAACAAAAATGCAGGAGAAATAAATAATAGCCTATTTACACTAAAACAGCAAAACCACAATCAACAGACATATTGATGTTTGTATACAGCGTTGTGATTGTTGAATGGGCTAACCGTCATAAAGCATTGAAAGCGTTCCCCACGCCGAGCCAGGATACGCGACCGTGAACTTGGCATACTTACGCCCTTTTATTTCGAGGGGCTCGGCTGTTTGTATGCGGCGGAACTTGCTTTATGTCAACATATTTTTATTTATGAAATTATATTGATCATGAAGTCAACCGCTGAACAGAGAATTTCCCTGTGAAATTAAGAGAAGACAACAAGTCGACCTTACTGGCCTCTCATCTGATGAGGTCTCTCATGATGCTGATGACGCTGCTGCCATCATCAGTCATCTCAATGATAATTATGTTTCGGGCTTGGCGCCCTACTCTGAAAATCCGAAACGAAGTTCGAATCTTCCATAAATCCATAAGTCTATGTAGGTACATTCGTATTGTCATAACCTTCGGTCGCCCGAACATTCGAACTTCGTTTCGGATTTTCAGAGTAGGGCTCATGGACCGTTGACTTGCACGGAACATCCGGTGTGAGATATAGAAAGCTATAGTTCGTGTCACGTAAAAAGAACGCTGTAAAAATGTGGAGAGGGTGTGTTTGCGCAGGATAACTCGCGCACGAAAGTACTAGACCCCTTTTTTTTTAACTAGTCTTTGCTTCGTATCTGGGGGCGCGGCCGAGCCCCCTCCAAGTCGAGCTAAAAAGTGGCATGGCCGTAACATCCTTTTCTCGAAGCAATTCAGACCATTTTCAACCCCCTATAACTTCGTTTTGGCTAAAGCATGAAGCCTGAATTTTCAGTTACTAAGCAGGCATTGTGTAAACACGGTATATTTAAAATTTCATTCAATTTGAACCAGTAGTTTAAGAATTATAACTTATCAAACTTTCGTAATTTTGTCACTCACTGACTGACTGACCGATCATCAAAAGTCGAAGGCACTTCTAGCAGACATAGAACCTTCAAATTTAGAATATAATTAGTGTTTAGTCTCTAAAGTAAGGGAAAATTCAAACATTTCATAATTTGTGTCTAGTTTTCTAGATAGGCCAACTGCGTGAATAACTTTGTAATCTCATATAAATGTATAGGATTACAAAGTTACATTTGCAGTTAGTGAATCATTGTACCCGTATATAATGGAATAATAGTTGTAGATAGATATCTATATATATGAGGCATAACAGGAGGGAATATAGAGAGGGAAATGGTGTATTCAGCCCATGACTCTGTACAACATTTCTCTAGAAAAACATGACGAAGGAAAACTTGCAAATAAATAGATTAAATAACTCGAAAATATCAATTACAATGAAGGAAAGAACATTAATAATCAAATCCGCTATATTTGTGATAAATTGATACCTACAAAAATAAGAAAAATCCATAAGACAGAGGCTTTAAGAAAAATCGTTAGTGATATTCTAGAAGTAAGAAGTACCGAAAAGGAAAAAAGTAGGACTCTACAAAAAGACGTGAGATCCCATCAAAAACATCCTGTAAAAAAATTCCAAGTCTCGCAGCTCAGGTTTTCTACCGCAAAAAGTTGTGAGATGCATGTAATACCAAGTCGATTAATTTATTTAGTCCTTAAGGGACCTTCTATATAAAGATATTACGTTAGCTATTACCATAGCAATATTAAAAATTCTTTACGTTTTAAATAAATAGATCGACTTGGCCAGCAGCATTATGTATAAATTGTACGATACATTATGTTTTCATGCGATGGCCAAGCCGATCCATTTATTTAAAACGTAAAGAATTTTTAATATTGCTATGGTAATAGCTAACGTAATATCTTTATATAGAAGGTCCCTTAAGGACTAAATAAATTAATCGACTTGGTATTACATGCATCTCACAACTTTTTGCGGTAGAAAACCTGAGCTGCGAGACTTGGAATTTTTTTACAGGATGTTTTTGATGGGATATTGTTTACTGGAAGGTACATTGAAAAATAGATATAATATCATGTAATAGAATTAAAAACATAAATCGCCTACTGCGCAGCTTTACCACCAGCGTTCATTTTACGTGACACGAACTATACCTGTGAATCTATGTAGGTCGGGGGGGGGCGGCGCCCTGCGCGCTTCACACTGTGTTGCATCGAGAATGTTCCGCCGCGCAGATAGCCTATACGTTTCTATTGATAAGAGTGAAGGATGGGGGACGCGGCATCGAGAGCATGCCCATATTTGGTCATGTGTGAGGCCTCGGAAATCAATAGAGCTATCAAGTTCCTTCGAAAGGTTCAGTGTGATGTACAAACATACATATAAGTGGGATTTGTTTAATTAGTTTAAGTTCTTTGTTCATGCGTAAGCTCTAGTTTTTATTCTTAAAAAGGGTAGGTAACAATTTAGTACGAACTTGTTTACAGTATTTTGAACGTATGTATAACGTTACAGACTTCGAAAGTTATACTAGTCTAGTCGACAAGTTGAAAATGGTACAAAATAGAGATACTGCTCTTAAAATTATGTGCGATAGCTCATTGGATTTGACAGCTTCATTCGACAGCCTCCGTGGCGCAGTCGCTTAAACGCCGCCTGTGAAACGAGAGGCCGCGGGTTCGATCCCCGCACCGAATGAAATGTTTGTGCGGCCCACAAATATTTCTTTCGGGTTTGGGTGTTTGTGAGACCGAAAAAGTCTCTCGTAGTTCCTGATACCCACAACACAAGACTCGATCTTAGTGTGGGGTCAGGACTATGTATGTGACTGTTGGGTGTTATTTATTTATTTATTGGATCCGGAATGACGTCTAGAAAAATGTGCCAAAAGCACGGCACGATCTTGTTAAGTATGTATTTAAGAAAGGCTCTATGAAGCAAATTTTTTACGACCATTATTTAAACATTTTTTTTCACTTACAATTAAGACGGTAGTTCGAGAAAATTTCGTTAGTTAACAAGTGTTTAACTTGTTGAAAAATTAACTTTAAGTAAAATTTCCAACGGGAATAAATTAATTATAGTGTTCAGAACACACCATAATTTCTTCAAATTTAAAAAAAAAATTCAATACCTTAAATAAATTAATTAATGTCCGGTACGCGGTTTTGACGCCACGCGCGCATCCTAAAAATGTCACGCGCAGACCTATTTTCAGCGTTAAATTAAAATTATAAATAATGGAGATAGAGTTCCGGGAGTTAGAATTTCTTAAATATAAATTTCTTAAATATTAATAGTTTATTAAATATTGGCAAAAAACGAAATGCCATTTTTTTTTTCATCTTTAATTGTTTATAACTTTTGCAATTCTTTATGTGCTAATACACGCTTTTGGCACATTTTTCTAGACGTCATTCCGGATCCAATGAGCTATCGCACATAATTTTAAGAGCAGTATCTCTATTTTGTACCATTTTCAACTTGTCGACTAGACTATACAGGGTATCTCAAGACTGCTACCGAAAACGAAGCCGGGCGGTAATTTTAGTGACTACAAACACAATAATAAATAATAATAATAAATAACACCCAACAGTCACATACATAGTCCTGACCCCACACTAAGATCGAGTCTTGTGTCGTGGGTATCAGGAACTACGAGAGACTTTTCGGTCTCACAAACACCCAGACCCGGAAGAAATATTTGTGGGCCGCACAAACATTTCTCTCGGTGCGGGGATCGAACCCGCGGCCTCTCGTTTCACAGGCGGCGTCTAACCAACTGCGCCACGGAGGCTGTCGAAACGAACAATGTCTTTCTTGTCTTTATAAATAAAAGGGTATACACTATATTTCAGTAAAAAAAAATTTACCACTCAAATACGATCATATGAAAAAATAACAAAAAAATAATCGTCGCTTTTTGGCAACATTTTCTGTTGCATTGTGTCTGAAGTGGCTTAAACTACCACCACGCTTCATTTTCGGTAGCAGTCTTGATATACCCTGTATATTAAACCAGCGAAAATCTACGATCACATCACACACCTGTTGTTCATCGGCCTCGCTAGAACTCATAAATCATTGAGAGCGCTCCCCCGGCGCCAAGACCCGCGTCCCGACCGTGAACTTGGCCCGTTTACACGTCCCCTTTTATTTCGAGGGGGTCGGCTGTTTGTATTACTTCAAGTTCTCTGCCAAGGCCAGCCGAAGCCTACTTCAGAGATAAACAAACCAGATGACATGCTGTCATGAGTGAAACGCTTTCTATTACGCGGATGTTACAAATTTAAATAAAACTACTTTTTGATGGTGCCTGACCTATTATAATGAGTGAATCGTGATTTTTAGATTGTAAAGTTAAATAATTCTAATTAAACCAAAACCCTGAAAAAATCATTTAAAACTAGTTTTATTTCTATGAGCACGTCTTTAATCTCTGCCTATGCTATAAAATACCTGATAAGCATGTATGTACATATGGGTTTTCTTAAACATAATTTAAATTTCAAAATTCGACAAAAGCTAAAAATATATCCACATATCAAGGAATACTTTTACTTAACACAGCATTGAGACATAATGTTTATCAACGGATAATATGTACAAATGAAAATATATATCAAAAATAGCCTATTGTATAACCTACGTGGCGCAGTTGGTTAGACGCCGGCTATGAGGCGACAGGCCGGGAGTTTGATTCCCGCACCCCGACAAATATTTGTGTCATCCACATATACTTTATATGTGTCTGGGTATTTGTGAGACCAAAAAATATCTCATACGATACGAATAGTTTTTGACATACTCGACAAAAGACACGATCTTAACGTGGGGTCAGTACTATGCATGTAACTGTTAGGTGTATTTATTTTAATCTATATTTATTTATTTGTTGTACATACAATATACACCAAAATATTATTTAAAGTAAATACAATGGGCGGCCTTATTGCACTCGGAAATCGCTTACAGGCAACCTTTGGATAGAAATAAGAGAAAGGAGAGAAAAAGGGTGGTCTTTGTGTGTTTCAGATCGCAAAATAAGCCTTGTGAGCGATGCAATCTATATATGAATGTCGGGGGTGGCGTGGCGCCCTGCGCGCCTCGATGTAACACAGTATGAACTATTCATACTGTGTTACATCGAGAATGTTTAGGCCGCGCAGAATTCATAAACGAGGGGGGGGGGGGGGAGCGGAACTAAGAGCATGACCATATTTCGTGATGTCTGACGGCTATAAAATCGATACAGCTGTCTGGCTCTCCCGGGAGTGTCGGTATCGTATAGGTATAGGTTTTCAAGATAATATGAAGGAGTTTTTTTGTTACTCTCTCAGTGAAAAACGACTTTACGCTTTGATTTACTATTGCGTCTTATTTGGTAAGATTTTGGGAGACCCTATACATTTTACTACTAATTTGACACCAGAGGCCTAAACAAAATTGACATTTGTCTAGGCGCCACACAAGGCGCCCTAATAGATATTCTCGAACAGAATCTCAAATGTTATAAAAACTTAATTAATGAATTCCCATAAATAAGAATTATTCAGAAAAGCTACGATTTTAGGGAAATGACACGAGGAGCTTAAAGGAAAAATAGGTTACCTGTTAGTAACCCCGCATTTTCCTCTTGTCTTAGTTGAACATTAATGAACTCTACCTAGTCAGGTCATAAATTCTGTCACATGTTTAATATAAAATAATTGAAACAAGTTTATTCATTATGTAACCATTTATATACCAAAATGAACTTAACAAAACATAGATTCTTATGACACTAAAGTTTATTCAAAATGACCTCCGTGATTTTGAATAGTGCGTGGTGGCCTGTTGGTAAACGGACTAGACGCGACTGCTAACATGTTCACGGTGGTCGCGGGTTCGAATCCCAGGGCACACCTCTGACTTTTCGGAGTCATGTGTGTATTGATAGTCAATCACCACGCACTAAACGGTGAAGGAAAACATCGTGAGGAAACCTGCATACCATAGCGATTCATAAGAATTTCTATGGTATGTAAGTCCGCCAACCCGCACTAGGCCAGCGTGGTGGACTTATATGGCCTAACCACTCTCAATCGTATTCTTGATTGTAGAGTAGGCCCGTGCCCTGCAGTGGGACGTATATGCGCGGCCAGTTGTCTATCGCAGCACGAACGAGGTCCATGTCAATATCGGCGGCTGCCTTAATCAAGGATGTCTTGAGTGACTCCAAATTGGGATGAGGCTTTGAGCACGCCTTTTCCTCCAAGTGTTGCCATATCTTGTAATCTAACGAATTCAAATCTGGATTGGAGGAGGGCCAGTCTTCGTGCCGGATGAAGTCGATTTCACGCGCCGCCAGCCAGTCTCGTGTGCTCTTCGCTCTATAAGCTGGCGCCGAATCTTGTTGAAATGCCCAGTGCCTGTTATTGAACATGGTATGAGAAACAGGTTCCACAAGGTTTCGTCAGGACTGTATTTTGATACACAACTGCATTCGTTTTTACACCTTTCTCACAAAAATGTACCTCTGTTAAGCCCCAATAAGAAACTCCCAACCATACCATGAGCGAGGATGGAAAATGACCTCGTTGGACACGCGGAATACGGTTGCTCGCTTCTTCACTACTGTGTGCGTACACTTTATCATTTTGTTTGTTGTAGCTCTCTTCTACGGTAAAAAAATTTTCATCTGAAAAAAGAATTTCCCCATTTTTTTTTCCCGCGTACCGCTTCAACAAAGCGCGGCATCTCTTCAGTCTCAAGTCCATTAGACGAGCATTCAATTCAAACGATGTCCTGTTTTTCTTCGATATGCCCGAAGCTCTAAGTCTTCATTTAACACCCTTTTCACCGTGGTTCTGCTTAACCCCATCTGAAGGGCCAACAGTTTCTGCTTACGTTTGGGATTTCTTTGAATTCGCGCCTCCACAGCTTTTATCACTGCTGGAGTCCTAACAGACCGAGGGCGACCACTTCTTGACCTGTTATCTGCACTAGAGTCTTCATTGTATCGGTTGATGGTACGATAAACGAATCTTTTGGTTATATACAAATTTTTCAGTATGTCAAAAATTTGAATTGGCGCGTAACCGCAACTATGCAACGCAATAACTGCAACACGGTCTTCTTTAAGCGTCCACTCCATATTTAAAGAATATACATTTTTATTTTCATGAACAATTCGAAATTCGAATGCAATAAAATTTTTTTGTGGCCAGCATTCTAAAAGAAAAGTTTTTACTGTGTGACAATACTTATGACCTGACTGTGTATTTATTATTATTTCTTTATTCATAATTATTTCCTCTAAAACAAATATTAACGTATGAACCCCTTTAAAAATCCTAAATGTTTAAATTGATCAACACACAACACACACATACATTTTACACTACAAAAATTAGTCATTTTCGTAGCTTAACTCTCAAGCAATCAAAGATATTAAAATGAGAAGAGATTCACACCAATCGCGGTCATTCACCGCACGCAATGCTAAGTATTAGGACTCACCTTGAAGCGCCCCGTATCGGCCTCTTCAAACCTTGAACTTGACGTCACGGCTCCCCTGTTTATGGCTTGGCTGTTAACCCATCCTTGGGTCAAGGCCGCACACCCAAACAAAATAAGCATGCTGGCAATCTGCCAACTGTGACTGATATTTGTTTACAAAACATGGGGTTGACAAACCGACACGCGACTAGTGAAAGTAGTTTTGCAGCACTGAACCAATAATGGGGATGATAAAAGAGCAGTGGTTATGTAAAGTTTAAAATCTAGCATGATAAAGTGACGACTATTTTACGTGATGGTGAGTACGGTGCAGTCTTATTAAATCTCCATCGCTCGACATGTCGGTAGAAAAACTAATGGCGGCTTGCTTGATTCGCCAAAACTTTAGTTTACTACTATTCCGGGAGCGAATAACAAACTTTTGAATATAATATTTTTTATATGTGTTGTATATTTGAAATCTCTAAGAAATACACAGATCCATAAAATAATAGGATAAAAATCGAATCTCTTTGATTTTTTTACAGTGAACAATGTCGAGTTGAGAGCACACTCAACCCTCTCTCTACTTCTTTCTATATTATCTCTCTTTCTCACTATAAAGTTGAATATAGGTTTTACAGTACATTTCCAGTGGCTAAATCCTGGGAGGAATGCCGGCCGCAATTGATCACTCTCACTTCCAAGGATTTCCAAACAAATCTGTTGGAAGCGGGACGCATCCAGAGATTTCCTGCAATCTGAGCTAGCTCGTTTGTTCATCACCAAGGACACTGTACTGAATAATTACACTGAATACAATTACTGAAGTGGACTATTACAAGCAAAACTTTTTTTACAGGTAGATCTAAGGTGTGGCAAGTTCACCAACCCACACCAACCCAACACAGTTCATCAAGTTTCAACCCGTACCAACAACTGGTCCCCAATCTTCTTCATAGGCTTAACAATAAGATCCCCTCAGTGCCGTCACGCGCATCATGCGTATATCGCTGTCAGGGACAGGGCTCATCGGAATAGCAGTGTACGCCGAACGAAGCGACCCCTAACACTTGTTTACATCGCCTGTTAGACGGGCAGAAGATACCGTGACCGATTTCTTTCGCACAGCAATAGTCGATTTTTGTGAGATTTCGTAAAAACCGATATTGTGATATCAAAGACTATTAATCTAGTTCTGCTAAAAGCCTCTTAGCTTTTAGAAAGGACGCAAGAGGTAGGTTGAACTTTTGTATTTGGCTAAAGTTGTAGTCACTTCGGGATTATGTACATATGTACAGGGTATATCAAGACTGCTATCGAGAACGAAGCCTGGTGGTAGTTTAAGCGACTTCAGACACAATGCAACAGAAAAAGTTGCAAAAAAACGTGACAACTTTTTTTGTTTTCTTTTTCCTATGACCATATTTGGGTGGTAAACACATTTTTTCCTAAAATAATAGTGTATACCCTTTTATTTATAAATAATCTAAGGTATAAAAGAGTTTAAATTATTAATTTAGCAAAAACTATCGATTTACCACCCAAAAATGACGATATTTAAAAAATCATAAAAAATAATTGTCGCGTTTCTTTGCGAAATTTTTACTTGCATTGTGTTTGTAGTCCCTAAAACTATCATCCGGCTTCGTTTTCGGTAGCAGTCTTGAGATACCCGGTATTACCACCTAAGGTCTCGGTGTGATGAGCGCAGCGTAGTTTCAAGTAGATAATAATAAGTGTAGTATTGCTTTAATAGACTACTTTCTCACCTTACTGTATATGTTAAGGCGCATTATTCTTCTTTTTCCGGCACCGCACCAACTTCGAGGGCCATCCGTTCCGATTGGTTCCAGTTTATGACCGCCGCAGGCTGCGCTGACTCCTCTTTCGGACTTTCTTTATCCTCCGGCTCGTCTGGTATCGCTGGCAGCACCGGATCTACACTGGATGTAGATAATTTTACGTTGAACAAGCTTATTACTAATTACTGAACTTATCAATTGCTTTATTATTCACACTACGTGTCTCATTCCCCTGATGTGACATCTCTCAGCTCATACATGCGTAGAGGCCGTCCATTAATCACGTGAGCCTTGATAGGGGTGGGGGGATTGGACAAAAATCACGAAATATCATTTTTATCATGGTCCTTAATATTAGATAAAAATAGCATTGTACTTTATAACTGTATTTAAAGATAAATTCCAAAATTATACCGGGTATATCAAGACTGCTACCGAAAACGAAGCCAGGTGGTAGTTTAGTGACTGCAAACAGAATGCAACAAAAAATTTCGCAAAGAAACGCGACATTAATTTTTAATGATTTTTAAATATCGTCATTTTTGGGTGGTAAATCCATAGTTTTTGCTAAAATAATAAATTAAACTGTTTTATACCTTAGAGTATTTATAAATAAAAGGATATACACTATTATTTTAGGAAAAAAATGTATTTACCACCCAAATATGACCATAGGAAAAAAAATACAAAAAAGGGGACGGCGGGTTAAAATTCTAAATAAAAGATCACTTGATTAATGGACGGCCTCCTACTGCTGAGTACAGAACTCCTTTATTTAACAGGGCATGCGCCATAATCCTCCACGCTGGCCTATTTTGGATTAACAGACTTTACGTAGAAATAGGCCACAGTCCACTGTCGTGGCCTAGCGTCAATTCAGAAACGTCATGCACAATAGACAATTGTTGACAGTCAATAAACTTATTAGAAAATACTTAACTCTTCTACCAAACCTTAATAAATGACTGTTCAAAAACTAAAATGAATATATCTCACGGAATTCTCAAAATGACTATCCCTGACTGACTAAATAAGTACCATTGGCATTAGTCACATACAGAATATATTACCTATCGATTTTTTTTTATTCGCTCAAACTGAGTTCAAAAGTCGTTCTTTCTGTTCGAAAGGTACAAATCACTCGATAACTGTCCTATGAATACCGTATGTATTTCATCAGCAGCATAACTTACGACTGGGTTGGACGAGGCTTCCTAACAACGAGATTGGGCGTCACCTTCCTCCGATATTTGCCCCTGCGTGCCGTGGCCGACGTGGATGGACATTCTATCCGCGGCCGCTTGGACTCTAAGCTCTGCAAGCTGCCAATGCTGCCACCTTTAGGCCCTGGCGCCACGGGCTCCTCGCCGCCCTTGGTCTCTGAAACCAAGAGAACACAGGTTTTTAAAAGAAATTGTATATGGAGCCCTGAAGTAATAGTTAACATTATTACTTGCATTTAATAATTTGTAAAATGTTGTCTTTATCATGTAATGGTTTTACAAGTGTTCGATACCGCTGATAGTAATTACTCACTTTACTAATATTCTTGGCTTAGCATAGTCGTCAATCAGCGTGATGTGTGAAATTCTTATGGAGAATTATCACGAAAATATTTAGGCAACATACGCACGAAAAAATAGTATGTGATTGTTTTTATTTTATTTATTAGATCAGCCAATAATTTTTTACACTAATATAATTTTATAATAATATCAAGCTATAACGGAAAGTATAAGTACAACAATTTCTTACAGGCTAATACTACATGCACAATAAGATTTAACTATAATTTAAAATACTAATATGAGATTAATATAAAATACTAATATGACTTCACTTTTAATTGTGTTATATTACCTTATTTACTTATAGTTTTATTTAGAAAACGTTACTGTATTGAAGGGAGCTCATATTATGCTTTTACATCTTGATTCCTTTCTATAGACAGTCATAAGTTAGTGTAAATGCTTACCTGGAGTAGCAGGCTCCGGACTCGACGATTGCTTGGGTTCCGTCTCGATTGCTGCTGAGGTACTGGTTCCTTGTAAGCATAAATCATTGTTAGTAGTTGTATTAACATCTTGTTTCGGAAATTGATATTTCTCAACAACCTTGCAACCAGCGCATGAGTCAAAGCTGCATCCAATTTGTGGCATGTGCTCGTCATAGCTCGCACAATCGCTTATAAACTGAACTTCATCTGTTGCGCCGTTTGGTTTACACAAACCGCTGTCATGATACCAACAAAGATACTCCTCATTTCTTACCTAATCATGGCTCGAATTGCATCTGGTTTGTGGAAAGGACAATTGTTACCTATAAGTTTCGGAGATATCACATTATCCTGAAGTACTGCATTACCCGAAGCGTTGTTTTCAGGAGCTCCGTTGCTAGAAGCGGATGCGCCATTGTTAGGAGTTACGATAACACAGGTCATTTTGTCAGCTCCACAAGGCAACGTGGTCGCTGGCGGCTGCGAGGCGGCGGCTGGACTTGCTGCAGGCGTGCCAGCTCGGGACACTGCAGCCGGAGTTTCGTCGAGATTCAACAATACGTTGCTGTGCATATCACAATCAGGGCACAGCCAAATCTGTTTATGGTATTCAGTAGTGTTACTAAAGTTTTGCTTAGTAATTATATTGTTTATTAACACAAAAGTGTCCTTGCAATGTTGACACTTCAGAGCTTTGCCCTCACTCTTATCCCTGCAACAGGTAAAAGTCAATATTTTGACAGTTTTACAGAGCGTTCAAATATATTATGGTTATTAGTAGCATAGATGCTACTTCTATCGTCCGTGGCTTAACTTTACAGGCTATTCTGAGTATACTGGTTCATGGTTAGACGATAATAATTAAGTACCCACAATAACTAAGTAACTAGGAATCAATCAAAATACTGACTGACGTACAAACTATTGACGCTACCTTGCATGTGGTTTCAATTATTTTTATGTTTTATCCACCCGGTAGATCTTTCTCATCTTCACGGTTAATTAAATTGTCATACATATTTATATGTGGCGAAACACCCGAAGAAATGGGTACAACTTATCTACGCCAGCAAACACACCGCGAAAATAATTGTATGCAACATATAATTATCTAACCTTCGCTATTTGTGATTAATGTTCAGGCAAAAGGAAATCGCTATAGCCGGAAGTGTTGATACTATTACGGACGGAGACTTCTAGTACTATGTGTGGAAACAGCATATCTCTTTCAGCACGGTCGCGGTATACGAACACGACAAAAACACATTCACTTCCATTCAAAAATGTTATTTGCATTCAGTAAAATATCTGAACCGAGCATTAAACTCTTTACTCTCTCAATAGTTGTGAACTTTAAAACAAATGTGCAATGTTTTATAAAATGTTACAGAAAGTATATTTATCAAAAATAAACAAAATAATTACCCGTCCATCTTTGTAGCAGTTCTATAATATCAGGTCCCAAGAAGTTATACAATAAATAACAATATTATAAATCAACCAGCCAAATATTTCAACGCGGCCCTTTCTTTAGGAGGATCAAAACATTACTAGCGACGGGGGTGCCACCTACCGGATCCCGCCGCCGCGCCAACCCCTCGCACATGCGCAACCCCAACCCGGAGGAAAAAATATTCATGGTGAAAAATTCAAACATCAAAAAACATATTTCATATTTTATGTTATAGAAAAGAGCCTTGTTATGAATAAATCGTAATTCGACTATACCATTAGATGCAATATACCTACATTTATTTAAAAGTTTACGTCTTTCAATAATTCGTCAACCCGCAATGTAAACCGTTTACATCTCAGAATCTTTAATCGCGCGCATCCGCAAACACACTTATCCGCCGAGCGCGGGCATTCTAGCGTGCATTTTGCATTGCGTTAATTAAAAAGGATAATTAGAAGTTATTTTAAAATATACTCATTCATTTATCTACCCTAAGAAGTTACATGAAAATGGAGAAAAGGCGACTTTCATAAATAAAAACGTATAGCCCTGAAAATTGGATCTAAAAAAACATTATAAAAATTAAACCGTCTACAAAATTGTAATAAAGAGAGAAATAAAATTAATCTTTTAGTAATCAATACGTATTACCCTTACCTAACATGGTTAGGACGCCGCGACAAAATAATCAACATCTATGCACTACACGGATTGAAAAAGGTTGGACACCTCTGCTCTATCTCAAAAACTACAGAACCAATTTTGATGAAACTTATACAGCTTCTTAATTATGTAGATCAAACCTAATCGAACGCAAAAAGAATTATTGCGATCCGACTAATACTTTTTTGAAATATACGTGGATAAACATACATACATTTTTTTTTTACATTCGTGTTCAAACGCTGTTATAGATTAACATATCCAAAACCTGTGCAATTCTGACAAAATTACATAGACATACATCAAATACATGATCTCTTCTTTTGAAGCCGATTAAATACATTTTACCGTAGATATGGTGTAAGCGGAGCTTATCAATGCTATGACCATACAGAATTGACACACTTGCATGTACTTAAACTTCTCAAGATGTACCCATGCCAATCACTTAGAAACAAATCCGCAATAAAGCATAATGCGTTTTAATCAATGAAACAAATAGTATAAAGTTATGTAATATTTGTGTTGTTTTCTTTAGTTGTTATCTATTTGATTACCTGTAAAAAATAAAATATATTGCAAAGCTACAACATATATATCTACTTACAGGAACAATGAGCGTGTATTTTAGAACCCGATAATTATTATAATAAAATATTTTCATATTATTATGGGTAATGCGTACTTTTTCCACCTCTTTTTTTTTGACTATAAATTATTTCTGGCTACAAATATTATTTTATGTGAAATGTCAGTCAACGTACAGAACAAAAATTTAAATATACCACGTCCGATGTCAAGTCTTTTGTAAATTTCACAGAAACTTTAAAAAATTCGAAGTGTATTTGTACTAAGTTATGGAAACTCTGAATCGTATAACAAGCACATTTGAAAATGTAAAACTCGCCATCAAGAACAAGAACTCTTCGGAGCGCCTTCAGACCTTGAAAAAAGATATCCACTGCCTCAGCACCGAATTGGTAATCTTGGGTAAAGAGAACCATGACCAGTACGTTAGGTCTTTGGCCATGGAGGGCTACCTAGCTCTGCTCTCCGCCAAAACTATGCCTATTTCGCTTGAAGACAAGAAGAATCTCCTCCAGGTCGCTTTTGACAAAGTGAAGCCATACGCTCTCCGAGACGAATGCCTTTTCATACTGCTCAGAATTCAGAACCTGCTTTGCTATTACCTTATACAGTTGGATCAGATCTCACTGGCCAGGGATATCTTAGAAAGCATGGAAGATTTATATGATAACATAAGTAAGTCGCAACCGAACAAGTTCTTAGACGCTGAAGATTTGTTCACGACTGAGCCTTTGAACAGCATCAAAAGAGTGAATCCTGAGAAAATCGACAAGGTCATCACAAACAACGTACAAATGCAGGCGTTTTTATACAATAAACTTAACGTGCCTGAAAAGTATACGCTGTATAATCACACGGCATTACGGAGACAATTAGAGATGAAAGAAGGCACGCCTCAGGATTGGGCTCTAAGGAGCGCGCGACTCGGCAACTACTTCACTTACCTCAACCAGATAGGTAATGCTCGCCACCACCTTTGTGCTGCTTACCATGTTCTCCGGACCTGTCACGATAATTGCAAGCTGATGCCGGAGGAGTTTGTTCTCCAAAAGGCAGATTTCGAAATGCACTTCTTGGAATTGAGCCACCATTGGGTCAAATACGGGTTAACGTTATTCAAACTTTCAAAAAAGAAAATTTTGAGCCGTTACTTTTCCCAACCGTCGTCAAAATCCAACCTATGGAAGACTGTAGATTTGCTAGAAGAACATAACATAGATAATAAATTCGAAGAAGAAAACTTGAAGGATTTGGGCGCAGAAAAGTCTGGAAAGGGTGACTTCACTCAAGAGAAGTTGTTTACCTTCCCATCCTTGGATCTGAAGGAGATGGAAAGCCGGGTGCCTCTGGAGACGGTAAGCACAGTCGAAGAGGCTCGGAAACTGTTTTCCTTCACTCACAAGTGGCTGATGAGAGCGAAGCACTACTACGACTTCGAGCACCACTCGGCGCAGTACATCTCTTGCTCGTTGCAGCTGGCAGAACTGTACGAGCACTTGGCATTCTTCGAGAAGAATATTGACAATCAGTACAGCATCCAGAAACGTCGCGCCGATGTCTTGGAGACGCTGAACTCCTTACTCAAGACGTGCGACAACGTCATGTCAGTTCAGATAGACGTGATAAGAGAGCTGTCTCAAGTACAGTTGGAACTGATGGCATTAAATCTGCAGAAGCTATGGCGCCAAGAGTCGCAGACTAATATTTTCAATATGGATAACGATGCTGACTCAATTATCAACTCTTTGGATTCAGAATCGAATAAGACGCTTACGGAAACTTTGAACACATCCTGTAAAAATATGTTTTTGAGAAAAATGGAGGCAGCCACGTCTCTGAATGGGAAGCTGTTTCGCCTAAGTGGGCAACTAGGCCCGAAAACACCTTCGCAACTTAGCTTTAGCACCGGGCTGCTGAAGCATTGATATGTGATGAAATTAAAACACGATCCGTTTTGAAATACAAGTATTAAAGAAAATATTGGCATTTTATGTATTCATTCCCATTTTATGTTTGTTTTTATTTAACCATTAAACAGTACGTTTATTTTTTGGAACCACTACTATGTTTTTTTAAATTGTAGTAAGTAACTCATTAAAACAATACTTTTCTAACCTGTTTATTTCTTGTAAAAAATACTAGCGCATGATTAATTTACCGACATAGCCACAAACCTAACCACGGCCCGCGGTGGCTCGAAATGGCAATTTTTGTGACAGGATTTTTTTAGGATTTTCCAATTTTTTTTGACTCCAACGTTTCGATATTATCATTCCTTACAATATTCATTCTTTGTAACTTTTTGCTTAACACTATAGTACAGGCAACGAAGCAACGGGTTACTCTTGTCCGCAATGCATAATTTGCCAGGAGTTTTTTTTTTTCATGAAGAGATAAAAACCCAAAATACTTACAAAAATGGCGTCTGCTACATCCGCCATTTTGGAAAACGCGTTTGAAGCCATATCTCCGGTACCGTCCACTTTAGGCCCATTATGCTAAGGACCTTTCTAGTAGATAATTAAATTTCCCATCTTTTTTGTTCAATATTTTTTTTTGTACCATTAACCGTTCGCTATTTACAATGTTATTAATTTTCATTTTATACCTTTTTCCTGTCCTGTCCTGCTAGATCCCGCATTGAAACCTCTTTTTTATGAATTCTGGTCTGTTTTTCTATACTTGTACACTTCGAACGTCTGCATCGACCTGCATCTTTTCCAGTTATGTGGTTCGAAAGAAATGATAACATTCAATATTTTCAAAACTTTTATTACGATTATTTTTCAGTTTTGACACAAATAAAATAAAATTATGTAATAAATCAACTCATATCAAGGCAAACTTGTATATGTACTGGTGGTAGGTCTCTCATATGTGAGAGGCTGCCTGGGTGGGTACCACCGCAATGTCTATTTCTCCCGTCAAACAGCAGTTTAAATGCACTGTTGTGTTTCGGATTGAAGGACATTGTAGCCAGAGTAACTACTGGACATATTGAGACTTAACATCTTATGTCTCAGGATGGCGAGCGCAGTGGAATGCCAAGCATTGCTTTGTAAATCAAGGTGTTGTTTGGTTTTGCTACTGTTCATGAGCGGTCGCATCGCTTACCATCAGGCGAACGGCATGCTCGTCTCGCCTGATGGAAAGAGG
The DNA here is from genome assembly GCA_009982885.2 of Hyles vespertilio. Lineage (NCBI taxonomy): Eukaryota > Metazoa > Arthropoda > Insecta > Lepidoptera > Sphingidae > Hyles > Hyles vespertilio. Next base: position 1,051,547 of record CM042833.1, on the reverse strand, counting down.
CAAAAATAGTACATAAGACAGGCACATATAGTTTACTATGTACATATAATACAAGCTATGTATATCATGTTTTTCAGGAATATATAAGTATTTACTCTAAGATTGTGTTAGTTGAAAATTCGCAGCACACATATGCAGAGAGATACGTGCATAGGCAACAAATACAGTATTTAATTGATAGCATTGTTAGTAAATTCTTTTATATACTACCAATGAACACATTAAGAAATAAAAGAGGATTAATAAATGGTTTAGGCACTATTGTGAAAGCAATAAGTGGAAATTTAGACGACAGCGATGCGCAACATTTTGAGAATGAAATAGATAAATTGCGTAAACAGACGTATGCTGTTACAGATAGTCAAAAAGTTAGTATTAGCCTAATGAAGCAATTCATTGACGAATATAATGAAAATTTAAATAAAATAGAGAGAAATTTGGATATGGTGGTAACGAATATTAATAACGTAAATAAAAATTTATCTTTGTTAACGTCACGATTAGAGATGCTCCAATCTCATATCCAAATCGAGAATGGCTTACAGCTTATATACGATAAAGTTAGTATTTTGGAATCCGCTATAACATTTGCATCCATAGGGAAATTACACCCCAGTGTCATAGACCCTATGTATTTGTTAACAGAGCTGATTAAAGTTGAAAAAACTTACAAACTACCCTTAGAAGCCAGACGTGAGAATATGTATCTTATTGAAAGGGTAATAAAGGTCAAAGCATACAACACACCTAATACACTTACCTTTATATTAGAAATACCCATTGTGAGTCCTGTCACTTATGACCTCCTTCACGTCTATTCCTTACCTAACAGTAACAATTTAACCCGCATCCCCATTGCACCTTACCTTATACTGGGTAGTACTGAGTTTACTTACCTTCAACAACCATGCCAACGAATAACCGACGAGCTTCAGATATGCAGTCACTTAGAACTTAAGAAAATAGAAAATAACGCAGACTGCATTATCCACATTATACATCACATGCCAGCCGAAAATTGTCGACTAGCTAATGTTAACATGCCCGCCGTGAAACTCCAAGAGATACAAGAAGGTACCTGGCTCGCTATAACAAGAAGCCAGGAAATCGTCAAAACGAAATGTGGCGAAAAGGAGAGTTTTCAGCGTATTCAAGGCGCATACTTATTAAGCGCTACGGAAGGGTGCTTACTCTATATAAATGGCGTAACGCTACGAACGCATCGTAGCAGAGTTACCGTAAAGGAACCCATTCCTTTGCCAAGAATCGAGATACCACAGATTAATATAACATTAAATCATGATAAAATTGGAACATGTGGATCTTGATAAATTAAACATCATTGCTGCTCACACCCCGTCAGTTCCAGACATGGAGAGGAGCTACGCGCCTACGACGAACCCCAGCTGGACTTCAATCGTCACCCTGAGTGTTATAACATTAACCCTGATATGCTTGGGCACCCGTTATTACAGGACCAGGCATAAACCACCCCAAGAACAAGGACACATCGCTATAGAAATGGTGGAACCAGCCAACGTGCAGCGCAAGTGGTCCTACGTCGGTGGAACCGTCCCTCCAGAGGACACTACTGTATCCATCCCTCGCTACGGAGACACCAACTTCGGCCGTACGCAGCCCTCTGGGAAGGGAGGAGTTACGTACGCTCAGCCCTTAGATATAAGTCGTTTAGATAAGAAAAGTTAATGTCTTCGCAGTATTTAATATTAAACCACTCATGTAACTTAGCTATAAGAATAACATTTGTAAGTCAGTCTGAAATACACTCTCGTGTTGAACACTTGTATTTTTTAAAAGCTCCTCCGGCTCGCTCCCCTCATAACTCGTGCTAGATTAAAAAAAACACATATTTTGGGAAAAAATGTTATAAAAGGATAGTATAAGTCTTAAATACTTATATACTAATCACTATCACAACTATTATATCTTCTAAAAGACTCTCTACAGTAACAAATTCTACGTCTTCTGGTTTTGTTGGCAAATGCAGAAGCTTTTGCTGAGAGAACCATAACATGTTTTTTGTGAAGCGTGATCCAACAATTGCGATCTTTGGATCAGATAAGAAATGGAGATTATATAAGATGTCCTAATTCAAAGATATCCAATTTACTTTTCGGGAATGATTTTCCCTGTATTTTCGAAAGTCTTTGTTCTGTGCTTCTGCGGCTTCTTCTGTCGGAAGAAGCTTCCCAATATACGTATAGTATACTCGTAGCCCTAAAATGTTCAATTATGTTAGCCCCATGCAATAATAATTTATGTACACTGGACGGCATATAATACCATACATACATACATAAACTCACGCCTTGTTCCCAGAAAGGGTAGGCAGAAGGTGCGAGGGCACCCGCATTTCGCGTTGCATGTTCCGTCCCACAATGTGATAGGTGGCGAGCCTATCGCCATTTCGGGCACAAATTCCTTACTCTGGGCTGATACTGAACAGAAAAATCCAATATCACTTTGCCCAAGCCGGGATTTGAACCCGAGACCTCAGCTTTATAACCATATCGTAGTACAACTACGCCACCGAGGCAGTCGAGGCATCGAGGTAGTATAATACCATGGGTATAAATCAACTTATAGTTCTGCGGTTTCAGTACAGAATAGAGCGAGTTTAGCAATATCTACACGCTCTCCAGATGTAGTGGTTTGAAGAATGATATAAAAACTGTCTATCAATTGCTCGTTAATGTCAATGATAGGCGCTGTTATAGCAGTATTTAAAAAAAACTTAGAGCAGTATTACCATCATTAATGCTGCCTGCTCTCTGTTTCACTATATAAATTAGTAAGCCACATTCTTCTTTTAATTTCTGCTCTTCAATTTACTCGTTATCGTCACCTCTGCAGTTCCATTTCTTAATCTCGAAACGGTAAGCTATGAGGATTGGGCACTCCATGGCTCTTATTCACCCATGCAATGATGACAATCCATACTGATTTCTTTTTCGATTTCTGACATTTCTTCATTCTTATCTCGCAGTCTGTGGGATTCCAAATTGTTCATTTCTGTTAAATGTCTCAAATAGCTGTTGAAGAAAAAGAAAAGTATGAAGTTATTTTGCCGTCAATCATTATCATCATTAATTCGTGAACGATTTTCACTCTTTTGACTAAAAATGGCTGGAGTGCCTCGATTTGTCCTGATAAATTGGCCTTTATAGCTGCTACAGTAATTTATTTCATGAACGTAAACATAATGGAATGTCAATAAAATGTGGATGTATTTCGATAGTTTTCGTTTTTAAATAATTATTTGTAGATCCACAATATTTTTGTCTTACTATCTTGTGGTTAAACTGCCTTAAAATATCAGTTACACAATTAGAAATAGTTCTATTTTTACCATTTTTCCGATCCCTATATCTAGAAAAGTTGCAAGTCAATGCAGACGTTCGAAACGTATAAACAAAGTAGAACAGACCGGGATTCAGAAAAATAGGGTTATAGTGCGTTCCATACATTAAAATCAAAAAAAATGGTTGCCTGTAAAGTCGGTTTTACGGGCGAAGATTTTACGTGACAACGTCTTTTTCTCGGTAGAATATTTATTGATATGAATATAATTAAATTGCACAATAGGAACAAGGAATTGAATGAAAATAAGAATTGCACAAATTTTAACTATAGAAATATATTTTGTTTACTAAAACATTGTACATGTAATGACGAATCTAAGCACTCCATATTTTCACTACAGACACAGCTGACGATACTTTAACCACACGTGTGAACTTGTATTGTGACGCTTTCTTGTTTTTCCAACGCCAAGAACGTTCGAGAAAGACAAAGACAGAGACACAAGCATGCGCCGATTCAATGCGCCTAATTCTCTAGTGCTGCGCGCGCACCGTTACGTTACCGGGCGTTACACTTTTTCATAAGTGACTCCCAGCCGCAACCTAATTTAAGACGTTGTCACGTCAATAAGAAAAATCGTATTTTGCCTGCTCTCGATTGTCGAGCTCGTCAAGACGATTCCTCTGACTCCAAACACGGGGGGTTTACTTTAAGAAATGACGGAGTTATGCCTGGACAAATATTTTAGGGGAGAGAGGGAGGAATTTGGGGATTTGGTTGGGGCCAATCTGTAGAGCTCACCGAGCCGGTTCCAAAGATACCAAACTCGGTGGGTCTACGATCTATATTGGCCGAGATATGATTGGGGGGGGGTGAGGTAAATTTTCGGGGTGGGGGTAAGGGAGGGGGGGGGGGAGGAAGGTTTCGTGGGGAGGCTAACTTAAATTAATTTTTGGAGGTAAAATATTTTTTTTTTGGGGGGGTAATTTTTTGCGTAATTTGGGATTTCTGGCGGGGTCAATTTGTAGCCCTCACCAAGACGGTTCCGAGGATACCAAACTCGGTGGGTCTACGACCTATGTTGGCCGAGATAGGATTGGGGGGTGAGGTAAATTTTCGGGGTGGGGGTAGGGGAGGGGGGGGGTAGGTTTCGTGGGGAGGCTAATAGGCACTATTTCGGAATAAGGGTGGGGGAAGGCAGGGGGGGGGCTATGGGACAATTTTGGAAAAAGTGGGGTGAAACTGAAAAATAATTCTCTAGTGCTGCGCGCGCACCGTTACGTTACCGGGCGTTACACTTTTTCATAAGTGACTCCCAGCCGCAACTTAATTTAAGACGTTGTCACGTCAAAAATATTTTTTTAGCCGAAATTATAGGGTTAAGCAAAAAAATACAAAGAATGAATATTGTAAGGAATGATAATATCAAACCGTTGGCGTCAAAAAAGTAGGAAAATCCGAAAAAAATCCTATGTCACAAAAATAGGCGTTTCGACCCACTGTGCCGCCCATCGTGTGACATATACGTTCAGCAAAATGCGTGGCTTTAATAGTACATTAGCTTACCCGCTCGGTGCTATAGGCTTAAATCATAGATGTAGGATAGAACGATGGATAGACCGGGACAGTATGGCAAGGTATTTAATTTTTTACCATAAGAAAATCTGTCTGGTACATACGACATAAATTCCAAAGTTTTAAATTTATGCCGTGGTATCGAAACGCATTTCTCGATGCCGTGACATCATCGGCTAAGCCATCCCAGCCCAGTCTGCGCTGGCATTTAAATACCCTTCGACTTGAGATTAACTTACCATTGCTAAATGGTCCTGTTCGCTACCCCCATTTATGCATCAGCAAGGAAATCAATAAAAATATCAGTCGAGTGAACGCGTATTTAATAAAATCCAAAGTTTACAACTGTTGAACCTTGAGTACATAGCATTACATCCGTTTATGGCAAGACAAATAATACATCGACTTTTTTTTCAATTTTTCTCATTTATTTTACGATTAGAATAAGTTTATACACTAGACCAGCGATATACGCATCCATCACTGTTTTCTGTAACGATCATCACTATAGATATCTGCTCCAATAATGAGAATACAAAAATATTTCGTCGAGTTATAAAAATCACTACGGCTAATGCTAGGCATCGGATATTTTCTATCGCTGGCCACTACTCTAAGCCTTAACGAAATGACTATTTTGCATACTTACAATTAATTTTACATCTATAAAAAACTGTATACAGGTTATCAAATGTATCTTTTAGTTTGCAAATTAACATTGGATTTCTTATCTTATTCTTATGTTATATTTGTCAATTGACCGACAAGGAAACCATCGTGGAGCATGTTTTGTTAGTGATTAACTTAAATATTATAAATGCATCAACCGATCTGCAATATTTAACGGTTGTTAAGAATTTAAACGACAGAGAACGAAAACAGAAGGAAATAACTAACACTCAGAAGAATTGTATGCAGAATATTTTTTATTCAAGCTGTCGAGTTGACAAAAGAAATACTGCAACTGTTATGTATAATGCAGACATTTTTAAAACCTATAGGTTTATTTTAAAATAATCGGGCTGTTTCCAAAGATGTGATGTGTGACAAAATTAAATTATTTTTCTACTACCATAAAAAGGTATAGGCAATAGAGCATCAATAAATAGGTATATTGGAAGGGACCAAGTTTTTTTCTTTAGTAGTGTACTGTATGATCTTGTTAGTCTTTAGACGAGCGTTTCTATACCGCGATGTATACGAGATCAATCTTTTAATCAGGGACACCTGATCTTGTGGAAATAGAATAGAAACAATAAGTTGCTCAAGAAAACACTTAATCTTTTATTCACCAAATGTCTGGTGAATTCGGGAAAATGCGGTATGAAGTTGTGAAAAATCTTTTTAGCAGAAAGCAAAATCTATGTTTTAATTATTCACTCAGTTTATGGATCTGTAAGGGATGTTTCACTTTGACACTTTTTCTTTATAACACCAATACTTGTCGGAAAAACGTTTATCATTTTCAGGAAAAGTGTTCCTTCATTACCTTCTGTAATATCATTAACGATATATTATTTCTGTATTTATTCAACGGCTTTCTCTTTAAATCATTCCATGCGAAGTTTTCACATTGACAAGCCTATGAGACGCGCCAAATGAAATTAAAATGTTAAACAGTTCGTCTTAAATTCACCTTAATATAGATTAATATTATGTATACATTAATTGCATTTATCAAAAAGGACTAAATATTTGGGTAATATTGAATATTTAATACATCTATGTTATTTTTGACTTTACATATTATGTACAACTTTGGCTTCGTTATATGAAACTAGTTGTTTTCTGGGTCAAAAAACCCTTCACCATTCTACCATCAATTAATTAAGAATTTTGTAAGATCGACTATACAGGGTATATCAAGACTGCTACCGAAAACGAAGCCGGGTGGTAGTTTAAGCGACTTCAGACACAATGCAACAGAAAAAGTTGCAAAAAAAAAGCGACAATTTTTTTTTTGTTATTTTTTTCCTATGGCCATATTTGGGTGGTAAATACATTTTTTTACTAAAATAATAGTATATACCCTTTTATTTATAAATACTCTAAGGTATAAAAGAGTTTAAATTATTATTTTAGCAAAAACTATGGATTTACCACCCAAAAATGACGATATTTAAAAAATCATAAAAAAAAATTGTCGCGTCTCTAGGTGAAATTTTTAATTGCATTGTGTTTGTAGCCACTAAAACTACCACCCGGCTTCGTTTTCGGTAGCAGTCTTGAGATACCCGGTATATGGCGACGCCTTACAGTCATTTATAAAACGGTGGATAGTTCTAAACATACAATATACGTATTACAAACATTACATATATTACATATTATTAAACCTGACTATTTGACGTCATAGTTTAAATCATTGAATTATATTTTTCATTGCGCCTTCATATACTACCGACCAAATCCAGAACGTCGTTGTACAGTATTCTATTATTAAGTAGACACCGTAGAATACATTATTTCCTTTTTTACTTATATTTTTATATCCATTACATATTGGTCCAATATACAGTTTGTGCTCTGCCATTCCATTAAAAGTCTTATTATACATTTCAAAATAAAATACATTAATAATTAAATTATATGTACAGAAAAAACATCGCGTCCGCAAATCACATAATCAAAATTGAAAATTAGTTTCCAATGGTTGGCAACTGTTTGGACGGTCGCTTCCATCTTGATGCAAACAAAACTTAATTATTATCCATAGACAAACAAATCTTATACATAGCAGGTGTATTATTCAAATGCATAGTAATGTTAAGTACACAGTAAATAAAATAAATGTCTTGCAGTCAAACGATCCCGGATGCAAAAACGACGTCAGTCTTATTTTAAAAATCATGTCAGCAAATACATCAATCTAGGAAGACTTAACAGTTCGGTTCAATACAAAAGTAATTGCATAATTTGGAAGGTTTTCTGTTGTCACCATTGCGCTGTATAATTTGACTGTAAATATAACATGTTGCCGATAATGAGCAGGCCATAAAAGCACACTTTTTACCACAAATAATGGGAAATGTTGTAACTATGGCAACACTCTTTCGTTAATGTACTTTTACTGTGCGTATCATACACAAACAGACAAACACAAATGCATCACGCCACGTGACTGCGAGGGTGAACTGTGAGATCACCGTTTGGTCTCCGTGCCTTACAACTACAGTGTAATTTTATGAAAATATATGATATATGGTTCATTTAAGTGGTTAAAATATTGAGTTATATTTTGTTTAATAGTTGTAACATACGTTGTTACGATATTATTAAACGCATTTTTCAGCACGGTACAATATATATACTAAAGCAAGAAAAAAAAAGCTTAGAAATTATGTTCGTAACATAATTTCTAAATCCGTTTGTAAGCTTTTAATACCTATACAACTTTCATCATCATCATCATATCAGCCACAGGAAGTCCACTGCTGAACATAGGCCTCCCCCAAGGATCTCCACAATGACCTGTTGGAAGCGGCCTGCATCCAGCGACTTCCTGCAACCTTAGTCAGATCGTCCGTCCACCTTGTAGGTGGGCGGCCGACATTTCGCTTGCCTGTACGTGGCCTCCACTCGAGAATCTTTCGGCCCCAACGGCCATCGGTTCTACGACTTTAAAGCTTGAAAAAAAATATAATAATATTCTTTAGGAATACGCGGTATGTTGTTGGTTGCTGAAAATCAGTACAATAATAATTCGGTTTAACATTTAACCACTTAAATCTCAAATCACGTAATATCTTACATTATATCCTAAGAACAAATTAACAAACTATTTCTCACTATATGGTCCATCGTGTTGTGGAGCTCGATTTATTTTGCCGGCCGGTAGGTCGTGAAGTTACGAGAACTCTATCAATATAAGTAGTATGTCGGGGTGTTGTTTATCTCACACTTACATATTTACTTCACATGTGTTATGTGGGAAGCAACGTCATCTGCCATTCGAAAGTCTGACGTAAAAAATTATACAAAGTAACATATGTTTAAAAAATATTTACTCCCTACCAAGCCAATATGGGGACGCAGCACCAAGTAAACATTTTATATACAGTGCCAGATTGTATTAATATATTGAGCAAAAGAAAGCCATTCTTTGGCATTAGTATATAAGAATACTCCGATTTAAAATAGGGGATATATACTTCGATCAAATATACACTAGATCCACAGTTCCCTGTAAATGTTCTGATAAAAAGTGGCACCGATGCATTGAAACAAATAACGTAAACAAAAAGATCACGTATTCCAAATATATTAACACAAATTCCACCTTAGTCCTGGAGCTTAAAGTAGCTTTTCACATTATATTGTCTAAAATTCTGCGTCGTTTTAGAAGCAACGGTCGGTGCGTGGCTGAAGGCGAAGAGAGCTTAAAGCACTCTTTTTTGGTGCCATTTTCTGAGCGCTCATGTTGTATCTAGTATATATTTGATCGAAAGATATATATTATAATTCGCGGCTAAAATCAGATCGCACTGACAAATCAGAGTTTCTAGCACACATGCATCTTTTTCAAGTTATGAATTTATTCTTAATTCATTATCGGTCACTTTATTGATATAGAAAATCGTTATGAGAACACCGTTGCAGTCTCAAAGGTAAGAATTAATCCAATGGTATTGTGCTAGCTTTAAGGTTTATATATGGTGATGCAAATCATTCACGTGATATCTGGAGGCACGGCAGTGCCCCCTCCAAGTCGAGCTAAAAAGCGGCACAGTCGTAACATCCTTTCTTCGAAGAAATTCAGACCATTTTCAACCCCCCATAACTTCGTTGTGGTTAAAGCAAGAAGTCTGAATTTTCAGTTAATAAGCAGGCATTGTGTATACACGGTATATTTAAAATTTCATTCAATTTGAACCAGTGGTTTCAGAATTGTAACTAGTCAAACTTTCTTAATTTTGTCACTCACTGACTGACTGACCGATCATCAAAAGTCTAAGGACACTTCTAGCAGACAGAACCTTCAAATTTAGAATATAATTAGTGTTTAATGTATAAAGTAAGGGAAAATTCAAACATTTCATAATTTGTGACTAGTTTTCTAGATACACCAACTGCGTGAATAACTTTGTAATCCCATATAAATGTATAGGATTACAAAGTTGCATTTGCAGTTAATGAAACATTGTACCCGTATATAATGTAATAATAGTTGTAAAGTTGTAAATGTTGTAAATACCTATCTATTTATATATATGTATGAGGCATAACAGGAGGGGGTATAGAGAGGGAAAGGGTGTATTCAGCCCATGGAACTGTACAACATTCCTCTAGAAAAACATGAAGAAGAAAAACTTGGAAATAAATAGACTAATTAGCTCAAAAATATCAATTACCATGAAAGAAAGAATATTAATAATCAAATCCACTATATGTGTAATAAATTGATACCTAGAAAAATAAGACAAATCCATAAGACAGAGGCTTTAAGAAAAATCGTTATTGATAGTCTAGAAGTAAAAAGTACCGAAAAGGAAAAAGGTAGGACTCTACAAAAAGACGTGAGATCCCATCAAAAACATCCTGTAAAAAAATTCCAAGTCTCGCAGCTCAGGTTTTCTACCGCAAAAAGTTGTGAGATGCATGTAATACCAAGTCGATTAATTTATTTAGTCCTTGCTTAAGGGACCTTCTGTATAAAGTTATTACGTAAGTTATTATCATATCAATATTAAAAATTCTTAACGTGTTAAATAAATAGATTGACTTGGCCAGGAGCATTATGTATATATTGTACGATACATTATGTTTTCATGCGATGGCAAAGTCGATCCATTTATTTAACACGTTAAGAATGTTTAATATTGATATGATAATAACTTACGTAATCTATATATATAAAAGAGGAACCTGACTGACTGACTGACGTATCAACGTACAGCCGAAACTACTGGAGTTACGAAGGTGAAATTTTGCACAGAGGTTCCTATTGTGATGTAGGGTAGCACTAAGAAGGGATTTTTGGAAATTCAACCCCTAAGGGGGTGAAAAGGGTTAAAAACTGTTGTATGGAAAATCGAAACCGTTAGAGTTACCATTCTCAAACTTGGCACTTCAGTTGATCATTTAAAGGGAAAACTAACTGCATACTTTGTTTGTCCAAAATTAACCTTTAAGGTGTTAAAATAAGGGTTGAAGTGTTGCGAAAGTAGGGTGATTTTATGACTATCTAATGAATGCACAGCCGAAACTACTGGAGCTACAAATGTGAAATTTTACACAGGAGTTTCTATTATGACGTAGGGTAGCACTAAGGAAGGATTTTTGGATATTCAACCCCTAAGGGGGTGAAAAGGGTAAAAAAACGGTTGTATGGAAAATCCAAACCGTTAAAGCTAGAATTCTCAAACTTTGCAAGTTAGTTAGCCTATTAAAAACAAATATAACTGCGTGCTTAATTATTCTAAAATTAACCCTAACTGGCATTAATAAGGGTTGAATTTTTGTACAACCGAACTATCGGATTAACGCACAGCACAGCACAAGGGTTCCTATTATGATATAGAGTAGCACTAAGAAAGTTTTTTTGGAAATTCAACCCCTAAGGGAGTGAAAAGGGTTAAAAACTGTTATATGGAAAATTGTAACCGTTGAAATAGCAAATATTAAACTTGACACTTAGATTACTCATCTAGGAACAATATTATCTGCATTTTTTTCCCCTATAATTAACCCTAAATGAGTTAAAATAGGGGTTGAAGTGTTGTATGCAAAATCGAAACACTGAAGCTATTGATATCAAAATTCGTATTTCACAACTTATTTTAAACGAAAAATAATGGCGTGAACTACTTTTAGAAAAATAGCACTATGGGGTGAAATAAGGGATGACATTTTCATATAATGAATTGCTTTTACGTCCGTATTATAACATAAACACGCAGACGAAGTCGCGGGAAAAAGCTAGTAACTTTATACAGAAGGTCCCTTAAGCAAGGACTAAATAAATTAATCGACTTGGTATTACATGCATCTCACAACTTTTTGCGGTAGAAAACCTGAGCTGCGAGACTTGGAACTTTTTTACATGATGTTTACGATGGGATAGAATTATAGGTAGCTATGAAAATAAATACAATTTCTCGTAACGACACAGATAATTACGAAAATTAGAGGGTTTGGGCGCGCACGAATTTATTGCAAATTTTGGTACTAGGCACTTGTAATTTATACTAATGTTCAAATAATTTTGCTTCTTGTATCTTAATTTATAGATAGTTATAAAACCTATTCTAGTTGTCGACATTTTGTCCTTTTCGAACGACTTTTGAATTTAGTTTGAGCGAAGAAAGACGACTTTTCGGACGATCTGGCTAAGGTTGCAGGAAGTCGCTGGATGCAGGCCGCTTCCAACAGGTCATTGTGGAGATCCTTGGGGGAGGCCTATGTTCAGCAGTGGACTTCCTGTGGCTGATATGATGCTGATGATGATGATGAAGAAAATAGGTTTTAAAACTGTTTATAAATGAGGCCGTCGATACGTAACTTAATTGCTTAATGACATCAAACATTTCGGTTAACGCACATGAAAATAAAGATCGAGGCTGAAAATGTCGTGAAAAAGACTACATTATACTATTACCTATTATGCGTATTATAAAAATATAAGGCAAGTTAAAACACTGATATGCGCTATCTCGATGATCTAAGTAGTCCATGGCCATAATAAAACTATTTTTATGCTATTACAGATGATATTAAACTTTTATAAATTCCGTCTCATTATTGCTAGTCATAAGTTGTCAATTAAATATGAATTATTTCAATGCCTTCACATTAACAAATGTTTACATAAAATGTGATTTAAATTACCTTGACATTATATTTTATTCACAAAAATACTGAGTTAAATATTAAAATCTATTTTTATGAGGAATTTAAAGTTCATTGTTGCTTTGAGTTATATATCTCCTGAGTAACTCACTTTATTGGTTATAGTTAACGCAAAACAACTTGTTTGGTGTGAACACTGAGCGAATAGCTACGCTGTGAATAAAGTGAGATACTAACTTTTAGACCCACGTTGTCGCAAGTAACTTACTACTCCTGACACTATATTTTACTTTAATACGAAAACCAAAAATAATCGTTATACAACGGCAATTTGATGGCAAAACGCCCAGTTGACAAGGCTAAAACTAAAAAAAAACACTCGAAAAAGTTTAAAGTTACTCCGACACAACGACGAATATTCGAACATCGCACGTAAAACTGTAACAAAATGCCTAATATACAGGGTATATCAAGACTGCTACCGAAAACGAAGCCGGGTGGTAGTTTAAGCGACTTCAGACACAATGCAACAGAAAAAGTTGCAAAAAAAAGCGACAATTTTTTTTTTGTTATTTTTTTCCTATGGCCATATTTGGGTGGTAAATACATTTTTTCCTAAAATAATAGTATATACCCTTTTATTTATAAATACTCTAAGGTATAAAAGAGTTTAAATTATTATTTTAGCAAAAACTATGGATTTACCACCCAAAAATGACGATATTTAAAAAATCATAAAAAAAAATTGTCGCGTTTCTAGGCGAAATTTTTAATTGCATTGTGTTTGTAGCCACTAAAACTACCACCCGGCTTCGTTTTCGGTAGCAGTCTTGAGATACCCGGTATACTTCTAATTGATTGTCGAACTGGAAGAAGAATTGAGCGGGTTACACTGGGACATTCTAGGGTTATCGGAAGTCCGAAGAATCGGGGAGGATACGATAACCCTGAAGTCAGGTATCCTGCTCTTCTACCGGGGGGACGACCAACAGTCCCGAGGAGGTGTCGGATTTCTCGTCCACAGGTCTCTCATCAACAACATCGTATCCATCGAAAGTGTGTCGAGCAGGGTAGTGTACCTTATACTCAGAATATCAAAAAGATATTCGTTGAATGTCATACAGGTATACGCGCCGACCTCGACACACCCAGATGACGAAGTAGAGGAGATGTATGAGGACATAAGTCGGGCCATACATACTTCCAAAACCTACTTCAATGTTGTTATGGGGGACTTCATCGCAAAGTTGCGCAAGAGAAGCGATGCAGAGTTGAAAGTGGGGCAATTTGGACATGGGCAACGGAACCTCAGGGGTCAGAAGCTGGCCGACTTTCTGGAAAAAGAGGGACTCTTTGCGATGAACTCTTTTTCCAGAAGCCGCCTCACAGGAAATGGACCTGGCTGAGTCCTGACGGTTCTTCGAGAAATGAGATAGATTTCATCTTGACGACGAATAGACGGATGTTCAGTAATGTCTCTGTGATCAACTGGATGAAAACCGGCAGTAATCACCGAATGGTTAGGGGCACATTGAATATCAGCGTCCAATTAGAAAGGCGTCGCTTGATGAAGTCTACGCTCCGACCTACTCGCGCCCATATCCAAAACCCCGAGAGCTTTCAACTCGAGTTGACAAATCGCTTTGATTGTCTAAAATTATCGGCGGCTCAATCGATCTGGAAGTCCATGCGGACACATACACACACATACACACATATACACGGACATCGTGTCGCAAGGACTTCCTTGCTTCCGGCGGAACGCCGACACTGAAAGTCCTTCAGAGGCTCTTCAATTCCGTTCTCCTCGAGGGCTCAACGCCAGAGGCATGGAGCAGGAGCGTGGTGGTACTGTTCTTCAATAAAGGTGATAACACCTTGCTGAAGAACTACAGGCCCATCTCGCTCCTGAGCCATGTCTATAAGTTGTTTTCGAGGGTCATCACATCATCAATCATCTCGAACGCAGGTTTGATGACTTCCAGCCTCCCTGAATCGAAACCTGGGCTGTGCTACAATTTCTTCAGCGGTGCCACATAGACTATCGGTACATCGAAGTGTTGAGGTGTATATGTTATGGGCCAAGTGATTAATCGGGCATTATTCATAATGCCCGGGCAATATCAATAATGCCCAATAAAAGCGGGCAATGTGATTATAACCAATCAATTTATCACATTGCCCGGGCATTATGGATAATGCCAAGTGCCTATTGGGCAGAGTGATGTAAAGCGAATCAAAATCAAAACAATGAGCCGAAGTGGTAGAATTTAGAATAGGGCAGCACGAGGGGGTGGGTTGGGAGGAGTGGAGGGGGAGGGGGAGTGTCGCACCTCTCCTGGTACCACTCCCATGAAAAGGTAACGCACTATTCCTGAGAAATATCTATTATAGAAACCTAACCCTTAAAACACTTGTTGTCAATACAAATAAGCTTCTGCATCGTCTCCGGCGCTACGGGAAGTTCAGCCCCTTCGCCCTTGCGTAACAAAAGATAGGGACCCATGCTCACCTCCGCAGCTTCGGCTTTTTATACCGGGTATCTCAAGACTGCTACCGAAAACGAAGCCGGGTGGTAGTTTTAGTGGCTACAAAAATCACCTATTAATCACATTGCCCGATCATCATGTAGCCATATTCATAATGCCCGGGAAATGTGATAAATAGGTGAGTTTAGATTGTAATTAATCACTTGCCCGGGCACGGGCATTATCAATACTGCCCGCATTAATCACTTGGCCCATAACATATATACAACAACGCCACCATGTCGGTCCGAGTACAAGATCAGAGCACGAAGGCTATTCCACTACAGAGAGGCGTGAGACAGGGAGATGTCATATCTCCGAAACTGTTCACTGCCGCGCTGGAAAACGCCTTCAAGCTCTTGCAGTGGAAAGGATTCGGCATCAACATCAACGGCGAGTATATTACTCACCTTCGATTTGCCGACGATATTGTAGTCTTGGCAGAATCGCTGTGCTCGAAGACCTTAATCGAGTCTCCCAACAGGTGGGTCTTAAAATGAACATGGATAAAACGAAGATCATGTCGAATATCCATGTTGTGTCCACCCCCATTGGAGTTGGGGGCTCGACTCTCGAAGTTGTAGACGAACATGTCTATTTAGGACAAGTGGTCCGGTTAGGCAGGTCCAACTTCGAGAGAGAGGTCCAACAGGTCATTGTGGAGATCCTTGGGGGAGGCCTATGTTCAGCAGTGGACTTCCTGTGGCTGATATGATGATGATGATGATGAAGATACTTCTAATATATACTATACAAAATGTTCGAATATTGTATCGTAATTCGTAATCTTAGAGTAAGTTCAAATTGAATGATAAGTTTCATAGAGAATAGTATTGATTTTTATAATCGTTTTTTTTTTTTATCTTACATGTTGACGTATAAAATCCGAACATTCGAATTTCGTGTTGGAGTATAGTAACCCCCCTGGCACACTACGATCGAGTCTTGTGTTGTGGGATTGAAGACACCTGATTATCACAAACACGTTTGTCTCAGTGCGGAAATCGAAGCCGCGACCTCGTCACAACCGGCGGAAACTAGGTGCGCCACGGAAGCTGTCGACTATTTACCTATTATATATGGAAATTGGGTATTTGTTAGACTCGCTATGCTTGAGTATAACTATATAAACCAGTTGTTTTGCGCTAACAACGTGTATAGCGGAACCTTAGATTTTTAGATTAGCGCTGGTACTTCCAAAACGTAAATAAAATGGTGCTCAGAGCCTTTTCCTGCCCTCCTATTGGTTGATATTGGACAGGTTGACCAACATGCACGAATAACTTGAAAAAGAAAAAAAGGAAATTAAAATAGCGTTTTAGATTCATAATAAAAAATACATTGTTAAATAATTAGTAAAATTTTCAGTGCTGGTGAGTGCAACATAATATAACATAATAAAAATCTACGTTTTTGAATACGCAAATGTATGACAGCGCTCCCCATATATTATAAATACTCTAAGAACGCAACATACGATATCATACTGTATACCGGGTACCGGACGGCAGTCCCATGCCAATGGAAACAATTATGCCGGCCTGCTAAGGTGCCTCTTCACGCTACGGCCGAAGGACCCAGGATTGTAGGAAAGAGGGAACACGTGAGAAGGCAAACAATTCCACAGCCTGACGGTGCGGCACAAAAAAGAATTTGAGAACCGTTTGGTTCGCGCGGGGATGGTGTGGACCGTCAAGCTATGGCTTCGCAAGCCAGCACGCGTGGTTCTGGTTAGGAATGGAGAGGAGGGGAGCAAGTTGAACAATTCTTCAGAGCACTCACCGTGATACAGGCGGTAGAACACGCTTAGAGAGGCGACATCTCTCCGGAGTTGTAGCGACTCTAAGTTGCTCGTAACGTCTGCATCATTCACAATGCGGATGGACTCAATAAGATGTTACCCCAACGCAGCTTATTTTATTAATACTGCACTGTGAAGTATTATCACAATCCCTACAACATCGTCACAATAGATATGATGATATGATCGCTGGCAATGAATTCATTGCTGCAACATAGAAATTTAAAAAACATTAAATTGATATTGCATTTATCTGTTATTGTTTTTTTACAAAAACACGCAAGGTGATTTTGCTTATTTTCCAATGAAATTACAATCATTTTTAAACGACAAGATATTACCCGCTTCTGTGAGCACGAAGGTTGCCGGTTTTACTTATTAAGATATACTTCTTTAATTTTTATATTTATTTTTCCGTCCATACCACTTTTTCACTGAGATTAGTTTTATTACATTAAAAAAATCTTGATACTTTACAGTCTACACGACATACGAACTGTGACGCATAGGCACGTTATATTTAATTGACTGTAACTGTCGGGCTATAGAGTCAAGAAAGCCTAGAGATGCTACCCAAGGGAATTTGAAAGAGAAATGCAAGGAACCTAGGTATTATATCTATCGACCATACTGCGTTTTATCTACACTAGTTTTTGCACCGTGCGCGCCGCCCTTAACCTACCGGCCTTCAGGGAATGTCAAAACTAAGTGTCTTAAACAATAAATTAGTTAAAAATTTCGTACACAATTAGAAATGGAATGTACACAGGTTAAATGGAAATACAGCATTACACTTGCAGGCAAAATAATCTTCCATTTAGCCAACCAATTTCAACACATATTGCTTATTGGCTGTTTTTGTATCGTCAATTTTAAAACCATAATATGTCATCATTATAAAAATAATAAATGAGAGCAATATATTTAAAAAATTAGTTACGGTTATTTTGCAAGAAAGTGTAAACCGCTGAAAGGATAATAACAAACAAAAATTAACAAATAAACAACAAACCAACAAAAATACATAACGCTTTTCAAAAAAGCCATTTAAAAGTATAATAAATTCAATATTACGTCACATTAGTATAAAAATATGACTATATCATGTTTATAAATATAATTTATACATTAATTATATATTCATTTAAATACGTACGCATTACCATTTGTGCAACATGGCAACATTAACTTGACATTATGATTTGGATATTTTTTGTGAATGTATGAAGTCGTAAATTCATTTAAAAGATAATAAATTAAACCTTAGATTATTTTCAGTTTCAATCAACAAGTGTGTTTTGAAGCCTTCTATTTAACTATCATTTCGTTATCGATTTTATATATTTCCATAACAAAACTGCAAGCTCTGAAACGGGCAACGAGCTAGCAGATTTTATACAATGACTGAACCCATGAAATCTTCCATACTTAAAAAAATGTGCTATATAAATTCAATTCATAAAACATTTGCTTCATATTTTTGCTTCATAAATACTGTATTAAACAATACAAATTTCATCACATTTTGTTTTTGTAAGTTTTATTAGTTTTGGTCGTATTGCGCGTTTTGTATGTGTAGTTAGTGTTAATGTTGCCTTGTGGCCAGCCGTGTACAGCGTTTACTTCCCGTCCCTCCTCTGCAGCACCTGGTACAGCACCACGTTGGCGTCCACGTCGCTCTCCTCGCTGAGCCACGTCTTGTCCTTCAACAGTGGCTCGTCGTGCTCTTCTTCTTTCGGTGACCTGACAGAAAATATTTCTTATACATTTTTTTGTATTGTTGTACAGGTATTAAATATGAACGAAAAAACGAAGAAGAATATAATATATCATTATGCGCAGGTAATCCTGAAACTTTTTTTTTTTTTTTTTTATAATGGCCTGGCATAGTGGCGGCATTGCACCTGATGGAAAGTGCCAATGCCGCCCAGGCAGAGTATCCATTGGCATCGGACGGCAGTCCCATGCCAATGGAAACAATTATGCCGGCCTGCTTAGGTGCCTCTTCACACCACGGCGGAAGGACACAGGATTGTAGGAAGGAGGGAACACGCGCGCCGGCAAACAATTCCACAGCCTGACGGTGCGGCACAGAAACGAATTTGAGAACCGTTTGGTTCGCGCCGGGATGGTGTGGACCGTCAAGCTATGGCTTCGCAAGCCAGCACGCGTGGTTCTGGTTAGGAATGGAGAGGAGGGGAGCAAGTT
Source organism: Hyles vespertilio (assembly GCA_009982885.2). Taxonomy (NCBI): domain Eukaryota; kingdom Metazoa; phylum Arthropoda; class Insecta; order Lepidoptera; family Sphingidae; genus Hyles; species Hyles vespertilio. The sequence goes on along the minus strand of CM042833.1, from coordinate 1,032,323 downwards.
GAACAATTCCTCAGAGCACTCACCGTGATACAGGCGGTAGAACACGCTTAGAGAGGCGACATCTCTCCGGAGTTGTAGCGACTCCAAGTTGCTCGTAATGTCTGCATCATTCACAATGCGGATGGCCCGCCGCTGCAATCCATCCAAGGCATCGAGCAGGTACTGGGCGGATCCATCCCAAAGGTGCGAGCAGTACTCCATACCCGGCCGGACCTGCGCTTTATATATGCGGCAAAGCTGACCGGGCGTGAAAAACCGACGCACCCTGTTCAGGACTCCAACCCTGCGTGATGTGGCAGATATTAAGCCCTCGATGTGATTCCTTGGATTGAGATCACAGCGGATATCCACACCAAGGATACACAGGTCATTCCGCACTGAGAGGGGAGTACCCTGCAGAATGGGGAGGGGAGAGAACGGGGATTTTTTGCACGTGAACGCACACACCTGGGTTTTCTTAGCATTGAACTCAACCATATTCCTGGAACCCCATGTAGAAATGAGATCCAAGGTCCGGTTGAGCTCAATGACAAGATCTTCGCGTCCCTTCACAGTTTCGACACGGCAACCTGGAGGCCCGCAGTGGTATCGCCCATGAACCGTGCTGTCATCTGCATAGCAATGAATGTTGCCAAGCGACAACATGTCATTGATATGCAGAATAAACAAGGTGGGCGACAGCACCGAGCCCTGAGGAACTCCGGCATTTACCGACATGAGCGCCGAAGCGTGTCCGTCTACGACTACACGTATTCTACGCCCATGCAGAAAGCCGGAAATCCACGAACACAGGTTGCCGGGTAGACCGTATGCCGGAAGCTTGGACAGAAGACCACGGTGCCAGACCCTATCAAACGCCTTGGCAATGTCGAGGCTCACAGCAAGAGCCTCGCCACGCCGGTCTATCGCCTCACCCCAGCGATGCAGGACAAACGCTAGAAGATCACCCGTCGATCGATTATGGCGGAATCCGTATTGTCGGTCACTGATCAACGAGTGATCCTCCAGGTAGCGGACCAATTGAGCGTTTATGATCCGCTCCATGACCTTACACATCACTGAGGTGATAGCGATAGGGCGGTAATTGGTAGGGTCCGATCGATCACCCTTTTTGGGGATCGGTTGCACATTGGCCTCCCTCCAAGATTCCGGCACAACACCTGTGCGGTAGGACGCTCGGTAGAGGCGAGTCAGTGCTGGAGACAACTCGGCTGCACAAGCCCTTAAAACCACCGCTGGTATCCCATCCGGACCACTGGCTTTCCCCACATCGAGAGACCGTAACTCACGCCGCACATCACACTGCCTGATGCGAATATCTGCCATTGAGAAACCGCAATCAGGCAGTGTAGGCAGCGACTGGGAACCACGGTCTTCGAGGCGGGAATTAGCCGCAAAGAGATTTGCCAGCAAGGCAGCCTTCTCTTGCGGCTTGTGGGCCAGCGACCCTTCAGGGTACCTCAGCGGCGGCAACGCTGGACGGCAGAAGTTAGATTGGACGGCCCTGGCTAACCTCCAATAAGCACGACTGCTAGTTGGGTGATCGGCCAACGCACGCCCAATTCTGCTAACGCGCTGGGCATCCGCCCTAACGTAGGCCTTCTTGCAGGCCTTGGAGGCACGGTTATAGGCTTCTTTGAGGGAACTGATATTGGGATCCTTCATGGCGCGACCCCTGATCCAAGCGCGATACGCCGCCTGTTTGTCACCGACAGCATCGGCGCAAGCACGATTAAACCAAGAGCGTCCACGGCCCTTACTGGCGATCTCAGAGGAAGGAATGTAATATTCCATTCCAAGTCTGATCTCGTCAGCAATAGCGTTGGCACTCGCTGAGGGATCTTTACCCTCAAAGCAGCGCTGCCTCCAAGAGATGGATGCAAAATATTCCCGCATACCATCCCAATCTGCCGACGAGTAATGCCAGACCCTTCGCCTAACCTGCACGGGACGTGGAGGTGATGCGATCGGTACTGACGACCCAACCAGGCAGTGATCGGAAGTGCCCAGAGGCGCACTAACGGTCACATGATACCCAGCTGGGTGACTCGCCAGCAGAAGGTCCAGCAGAGAAGGCGCATGACTCGCCACATCCGGGATCCTGGTGGGCTGGTTCACCAGTTGTGTCAAGTCATGAGTCAGAGCGAATGCATGGGCAGCTCTGCCAGCATGATCAGTCTTGGAGGAGCCCAGCCATAGTTCGTGATGAGCATTGAAATCCCCCAAGACCACCATTTCGGCCGACGGGAACTGCGCCTGCGCGTCATCAGCCGCCTGGCTAAGATACCTGAACAGCCGAGTCGTCTCATCGTCCCCGTTGTGAGACCTGTAAAGGCACACGAAGATGCGGCTCAGGGAACCTAGATCCACGTGCACCCACAGAGCGGAGAAGGAGGGGTCCTCCATGCAGTGCAAACGGCGACAGCAGATGTCCGACCGAACATACAAGCATACCCCGGCTTTAGGCTTGAAGTTTACTTCAAGCGAATAACCGGGATACAACAGGTAAGAATTATCGGTCGGACAACGAATCTGCGTCTCCGTTAGGAAGAGCAAAGCAGGCCGGGCCGTCTCAAGATGGTGGTGGACGGCATTGAGGTTCGTATTGAGTCCGCGGATGTTAGTGAACTCCATAGTGAACGCGGTGGTGGGGTTAAGCACCGCTGAAGGACCTGCTCTGTTTAGTTGCACTGTCATGGTAGAAAGGATGGGATTGGTGAAGAGGCAACGAGGGTCTTAGGTTCGGGCACTAAGAAGGCCGATTGGGCACCGGCACGAAAGGGTCGGCAGGAAGCGAATTGATCCGCCGGACGGAAGGGCCCCCGTACCCTCCCGGGATGGGCCGCCGGGACCCCACTTCCGGTCACCAACCGGCACGACGTACCCACCCAAGATTATGCGCGGCATGGTGAGGCAGCCTCTCGAGGTGGTTAGCCCCGATTGGGCCCCTGTACTATACCGCGGGCGGCCAGCGGACAACCGTTTCTAAACCAACAACCGTATTAACATTGAATTAGAAAATCTTAGAAAATGTTACGAATCGTGTGTTTAGTTCATTCTATATACAGGGTATATCAAGACTGCTACCGAAAACGAAGCACGGTGGTAGTTTTAGTGACTACAGAAACAATGCAACTAAATGTAGAATAAGAATTGTGAGGAATTTCTTATTGTTATTTTTTTTCTATCGTCGTATTAGGGTGGTAATTGCCTAGTTTTTTCTAAAATAATAGTGTACACTAGTTTATTTTTCAAGGTACTATGGTACGCTAGGCTTTGAATTATTACTATAGCAAAAACTATGGATTTATCACGCAAAATCGACGATATTTAAAAAAATTATGAAAACAATGTCGCGTTTCTTTGCGAAATTTTTAGTTACATTGTGTTTGTAGTCACTAAAACTACCACTCAGATTCGTTTTCGGTAGCACTCTTGATATACCTGGTATAATATAATGTGTTACACCTAACAGTCACATAAATAGTCCTGACCCCACATTAAGATGGAGTCTTGTGTCGTGGGTATCAGCAACTACGAGAGACACGGTCTCACAAACACCAAGACCTGAAACAAATACCTGTAGTTCACACAAACATTTGTTCCGGTGCGGGGATCGAACCCGCGGCCTCTCGTTTCACAGCCGGCGTCTAACCAACTGCGCCACGGAGGCTATCAATTTTGTCAGGTGTCAATATTGTTGTACAAGAACTGAATATGTGCGAAAAAAAGCGCAGAAGGATAGGCCAGTGTAGTATTTATCAGCATGCGCAAGAAATCCTGATCCTTATTAATATCGAATTGGGTCTTATGAACCGTGTGTTTCGTACAGAATGTTCGATTACCGGAAATTGTATAGTTAACGATAAATTAATATTAATATGCGCCCGTGTCAGTAATATGATCAATTTTTTATATATTCTTTTTTAAGTTATAACATTATGCACAATGTCGTTTCCAAAGTGTAACTTATACATTTATCACATTGATATAATATACTAGAGGGGACACTGCAAACAAAATGTTTGTAGCAAAATGAAGGGTACATTCTATTTCTGTCACTATCACGCCAACGAAGTAACATTATCTTCCCTCTCGCTTCACTGTGTACTCTTGTGCACGTACAGTCACGAGCAATAATATGTATACATTGTCACATTTTCAAAAATATCTACACTGCTATCATTCAAAAAATATCTGCACAACATTTTTTTCAAAATTATCTAACCATCAAACTGTGTCAAAACTGGGTATACATTGGTTTCAGAATAATATACACAAAACATATGAGTAAAAAGTATACACTTCCAATTTTATTTTTAAGTATACACGACTATTTCTATAACATGTATTTGAAATTTATGGGTGTTTCTATGTTATTGCTCGTGATCAGTGGTCGAATGAATAGCGACCAATATACCAATATTTTAGACGAAGTTTTACTGCCTAGTCTGGAGGTGTACTTTCCCGAATCAGCGCCTATTGATTTTGTCCAGGACAATTCAGGGGTCCATAATTCTAGATACACGCAGACCTGGTTCAATCGCAACCGAAATTTAGTTAATTTGTTGCCGTGGCCGCCTAAAAGCCCCGACCTCAATCCAATAGAGAATTTGTGGGGGCTGATGGTTCAAGAGTGGGACAGCAACCAAGTTACAACCAGAGAAGCCTTGATCAGAAATGTCTACGAGATATGGGATAGCTTTAGAGGCAGTGATATATGTAATAATATGATTTCGTCAATGCGGGAAAGGTTGCATGATGTTATAAATGCTGAAGGTGGCTACACAAGATTTTAATTAATTACCGATACCTCGTATTTAATATGATATAATATCTAATGATTACGCTTAACGAATTACAAACTGATTCCGTAAGCTCTTGTTTTATTGCAGTAACCAACCACTTTTTATTTATAAAACTATGAATAACTAGCGGTCGGGCCCGGATCCGCCCGGGTGCATACACGTTTTAAAATGGCAATCAAAATATTTAATTCTGACTATCAGATTAGAATATCGACCATTCGGACCACGAAAAACGAACAAAATTTCCTCGTATTTGCTAGAAATGTTACTACTGCTTTCCTCCTATAGGTCATAGCGTGATGATATATAGCCTATAGCATTCCCCGATAAATGACCTTACCCAACACTGAAAGAATCATAAGCTGAAGTATAAGCTGAAGAGTTTGTTTTGTTTTGTTTTAATGCTTTACGAAGTTGTGTATAGCATATTGCTCAAACTTTTATTCCGATTGAGCTTGGTTGAGGTGCCACTAATATCTCCTGCAATTCTTAACCACTTCCGCAACTTAAAGAACATCTATCAAATCGAAATATTCATGAAAAATCATTGAGTTATTATACTAGAGCGGACATCGGAAACAAAATCTGTGCGTATGGTACAGTCACGAGCAATAATATGTATACATTGTCACATTTTCAAAATATCTACACTGCTATCATTCAAAAAATATCTGCACAACATTTTTTTCAAAATTATCTAACCATCAAACTGTGTCAAAACTGGGTATACATTGGTTTCAGAATAATATACACAAAACATATGAGTAAAAAGTATACACTTCCAATTTTATTTTTAAGTATACACGGCTATTTCTATAACATGTATACAAATGGATACATTAAAATGACATAGAAAATGTATACCTACTTTTTCCTGTTTTTATTAAATTTATTCATATACCATTGTATGATACAATAGTTTCTGAATTGGACGAATTCAGCTGTAGTGAGCAATACAATAATCATCAGCCTGTAGCAGTCCACTGCTCACAGTCCAAGCTATGTCGGATATTCTTGTTCTTTGCTGTTTTATTTTATTAGAGATGCTATTCTTAAGAGAAATTTCCAACATAGCTCACTGAGCGACAAATATCTATACTAATATTATAAAGCTGCAGAGTTTGTTTGTTTGAACGCGCTTATATCTGGAACTATTGGTCCGATTTGAATGATTCTTTCAGTGTTGGGTAAGGTCATTTATCGGGGAATGCTATAGGCTATATATCATCACGCTATGACCTATAGGAGGAAAGCAGTAGTAACATTTCTAGCAAATACGAGGAAATTTTGTTCGTTTTTCGTGGTCCGAATGGTCGATATTCTAATCTGATAGTCAGAATTAAATATTTTGATTGCCATTTTAAAACGTGTATGCACCCGGGCGGATCCGGGCCCGACCGCTAGTTATTCATAGTTTTATAAATAAAAAGTGGTTGGTTACTGCAATAAAACAAGAGCTTACGGAATCAGTTTGTAATTCGTTAAGCGTAATCATTAGATATTATATCATATTAAATACGAGGTATCGGTAATTAATTAAAATCTTGTGTAGCCACCTTCAGCATTTATAACATCATGCAACCTTTCCCGCATTGACGAAATCATATTATTACATATATCACTGCCTCTAAAGCTATCCCATATCTCGTAGACATTTCTGATCAAGGCTTCTCTGGTTGTAACTTGGTTGCTGTCCCACTCTTGAACCATCAGCCCCCACAAATTCTCTATTGGATTGAGGTCGGGGCTTTTAGGCGGCCACGGCAACAAATTAACTAAATTTCGGTTGCGATTGAACCAGGTCTGCGTGTATCTAGAATTATGGACCCCTGAATTGTCCTGGACAAAATCAATAGGCGCTGATTCGGGAAAGTACACCTCCAGACTAGGCAGTAAAACTTCGTCTAAAATATTGGTATATTGGTCGCTATTCATTCGACCACTGATCACGAGCAATAACATAGAAACACCCATAAATTTCAAATACATGTTATAGAAATAGTCGTGTATACTTAAAAATAAAATTGGAAGTGTATACTTTTTACTCATATGTTTTGTGTATATTATTCTGAAACCAATGTATACCCAGTTTTGACACCGTTTGATGGTTAGATAATTTTGAAAAAAATGTTGTGCAGATATTTTTTGAATGATAGCAGTGTAGATATTTTTGAAAATGTGACAATGTATACATATTATTGCTCGTGACTGTACCATACGCACAGATTTTGTTTCCGATGTCCGCTCTAGTATAATAACTCAATGATTTTTCATGAATATTTTCGATTTGATAGATGTTCTTTAAGTTGCGGAAGTGGTTAAGAATTGCAGGAGATATTAGTGGCACCTCAACCAAGCTCAATCGGAATAAAAGTTTGAGCAATATGCTATACACAACTTCGTAAAGCATTAAAACAAAACAAAACAAACTCTTCAGCTTATACTTCAGCTTATGATTCTTTCAGTGTTGGGTAAGGTCATTTATCGGGGAATGCTATAGGCTATATATCATCACGCTATGACCTATAGGAGGAAAGCAGTAGTAACATTTCTAGCAAATACGAGGAAATTTTGTTCGTTTTTCGTGGTCCGAATGGTCGATATTCTAATCTGATAGTCAGAATTAAATATTTTGATTGCCATTTTAAAACGTGTATGCACCCGGGCGGATCCGGGCCCGACCGCTAGTTATTCATAGTTTTATAAATAAAAAGTGGTTGGTTACTGCAATAAAACAAGAGCTTACGGAATCAGTTTGTAATTCGTTAAGCGTAATCATTAGATATTATATCATATTAAATACGAGGTATCGGTAATTAATTAAAATCTTGTGTAGCCACCTTCAGCATTTATAACATCATGCAACCTTTCCCGCATTGACGAAATCATATTATTACATATATCACTGCCTCTAAAGCTATCCCATATCTCGTAGACATTTCTGATCAAGGCTTCTCTGGTTGTAACTTGGTTGCTGTCCCACTCTTGAACCATCAGCCCCCACAAATTCTCTATTGGATTGAGGTCGGGGCTTTTAGGCGGCCACGGCAACAAATTAACTAAATTTCGGTTGCGATTGAACCAGGTCTGCGTGTATCTAGAATTATGGACCCCTGAATTGTCCTGGACAAAATCAATAGGCGCTGATTCGGGAAAGTACACCTCCAGACTAGGCAGTAAAACTTCGTCTAAAATATTGGTATATTGGTCGCTATTCATTCGACCACTGATCACGAGCAATAACATAGAAACACCCATAAATTTCAAATACATGTTATAGAAATAGTCGTGTATACTTAAAAATAAAATTGGAAGTGTATACTTTTTACTCATATGTTTTGTGTATATTATTCTGAAACCAATGTATACCCAGTTTTGACACCGTTTGATGGTTAGATAATTTTGAAAAAAATGTTGTGCAGATATTTTTTGAATGATAGCAGTGTAGATATTTTTGAAAATGTGACAATGTATACATATTATTGCTCGTGACTGTACCATACGCACAGATTTTGTTTCCGATGTCCGCTCTAGTATAATAACTCAATGATTTTTCATGAATATTTTCGATTTGATAGATGTTCTTTAAGTTGCGGAAGTGGTTAAGAATTGCAGGAGATATTAGTGGCACCTCAACCAAGCTCAATCGGAATAAAAGTTTGAGCAATATGCTATACACAACTTCGTAAAGCATTAAAACAAAACAAAACAAACTCTTCAGCTTATACACGGTTCTTCGCCTATACCAAAACCGGCTAGTGTCTCGCGTGGGCATTTGGGCGATTGAAATTATTTCACAGCGAGATTACAAACTAAGTTATTTTAATTCGAAAAGATTAATATATTGCGAGAAACTATAGCGATTCGTCTGACACGTGGTGTACAGTTCTTCGCACTTCTTATTCCATTTCTCCAAAAACATGACAGCACTCCGTCGATCAGACGCTCCGCTAGACGGAGAACTGCCAATCTTGTTCCTACACAACTCAACAGATGGCGCCAAGGATGCCAGTCAAGCTTTGTACAGGGTATATCCATACTGGAACTGAAACGAATCAGTAATCACGGTAGTTTTATTGACTAAAAACACAACGCAACTTTCAATTGTGATAAAAAGTGATATTGCGTTGTGTCTAAAGTCACTGGAACTGCCACCTGGCTTCGTTTCAGTTGGAAATACCTTGTATAAAGTTGAATAGTTTGTTTGTGAAATTCCGATAAATTCAACAACTGATTAATAAATTTTTAATTTGAATAAATAAATGTAGTTACATTGTTCGTTTACCTAGTATTAGTGATGGCATTGAAGTCATCAGAGTCGATGGCCTGCACGGTCCCCGCGACCGCCTTGATGACGAGCACCTTGTGCACCACGTGGCCCGCGATGCCGAGCAGACACACCGCCAGCCCCACCACGTTCACGGCGCTCAGCTGGTCGCCGCTCACTTGCACCGCCAACACTAGGATGCACATCTCCTGGAAATTGGATTTATTTTTTATAATATTACTTTATTTCACATTTTTACAGATACGTATATATAACAGTAAAAGCTCTCTTAAGATACAGGCTTGCCTAGTTTAAGAAACAGACACCCGAATACTAGAACGCAACTTAAACATAAGTGACGCTTAACTACGTTAATCCAGCTTAAATGTACTGGCTAAGTGGGCCGTGCGCTGTTAAGAGCAGCTTATTATTTGAATAGCGTTCCAGTATTCGGGCGAAAGTTAAATTCATTTGTACAAATCTATTGTGTAACAAATTAACAAGTTCTGTAATATGTTTGTAAGCTTTTACTGTTGGCGATGAATGAATGGCGAGGCGAGCATGCCGTTCGCCCGATGGTAAGTGATACTCCCGTTTATTGATGTCGCGAGGATCGAGTGCCAGAGCCTATGACTTTTTGGTGTCACGTGTGTATTGATTGTCAATGACCACGCATTATAACGGTGAAGGGAAACATCGTGAGGAAACCTGCATAGTGCATATCATAGCGATTTGTGTGATTTTATATGTAAAGTCCGCCAACCTGCACTAGGCTGCTAGCTGTGGTGGACTATATGGCCTAACCACTTTCAATCGTATTCTCGATTGTAGAAGAGGTCAGTGCCCTGCAGTAGGACGTATACGGGCTGACACAGAAGTAGTTTTGTATCTTACTACTTCTTTTTAATATCACTACGAATGTATCATTTAAATCATCATTATGAACTACACTACCCAACCACCAAAGTAAATAAGAACATACCTTAAATATGCCTGCGATGGAGAGCGTCAGACTGGACGTGTAGGTGACCACGAGGAATTCGCTGATCTCCATCGCGAAGGCTATGGTGGCGCCCACGGATATCTTGAGGATGGTGGGCATCAGCCGCTCCGGAGGCAGCGCCATCAGCTTCAGGAAACAGTCGTAGCCTGCACACACGAACTACGTCAATATCCTTACCGCTTCACTTTCGCTTACACATACGCTATAGGATCCAAGCATACTCCTGTAATTAATATATATCCATAAACATGTCTTAGATTTTTCGACAGAAGCAATGCACTTACGATACATGACAAAGAAGTTATCTACAACAAAAATTGTTTCCTAATAGAAACGGCTCAAAATAACAGTTTCACGAATAAATGTTTAAACTGGAATAGCAACTATTTTATGTGTTTATTAATAGATAACAGGACAGTAGTAGCATAGTGACCGTACCCTCTTAGAAACTATTTACCACTTTGTCACAATTGTGTCACTTAAATAAGTATTGGAACACCAGAAAACAATACTGGTGGTAGGTCTCTCACATGTGAGAGGTCATCTGGGTAGGTACCACCGCAATGTCCATTTCTCCCGTGAAACAGCAGTGTAAATGCACTGTTGTGTTTCGGTTTAAAGGACATTGTAGCCAGAGTAACTACTCGACATATTGAAAGTTAACATCTTATACCTCAGCATGGTGGAATGTTGCTACTCTTTATGAGCGGTCGTATCGCTTACCATCAGGCGAACGGCTTGCTCGTTTCGCCATACTTAGCAAGAACTAAAACCCGTCAATTATATGATAGCTGACAATATTTGTTATTTTTTGGATAAATGCAAAACAAAGAAAACTCCTTGTCACTGTTGCAAATAAATCAATGAGCAAAAAATCGAAACCTATGAATTTATTATGAGGCCCCTGTGCAAGTCAACATTTTTTAAATAAATTATATGTGATTCCAACAGTTTGCGTGCTAACAAGAGTACTTGATTGCTCGCTATTGACGAGGTATTTCTTTCAATAATGATATGCATTATTATACACAATAGAAAAAATCGTTATAGCGACCTATGTTCACAAGATTGTCTCGTCCTTGTCTAAGTGAATACCTGGTCTTTATTTTATATTATATGCCTTTTAAACGAGCGGCTTTCTCAATGATAACTGCTTAATGCCCCTAATTAGAAATCAAAGTGAGAGACGAGAAGGGAGGACGCCATTAAATGTATCCATTGGGGAGTTATTATCATAGCTAGGTTAACTCACTGTCAGTTTATCTACCTGCATTGCATTGTACATCTACTTACCCATCACACATTAAAGTAATTGCATAACAAAACAGTTCGATCACTCCGACACATATTCATCATCACCATCATCTCAGCCACAGGAAGTCCACTGCTGAACATAGGTCTCCCCCAAGGATCTCCACAATAACCTGTTGGAAGCAGCCTGTATCCAGCGATTTCCTGCAACTTTAACTTTCCTGCAACTGCCAGGTCGATCGTGCACCTTGTTGGCGGGCGTCCGACATTTCGACAAATAATAAAAAAACTCAATTCAATCATAACCTTCCACTGGCCATTCTGACCAAAAACTGGAACCCACCTTCAAACATAGCTGTAAAAGGCAGCAGCGAGATGAACATCCAGGGCTGCACGTGAAACACCATGTCGACTGGGTTGTGGAGGCCCAGCTTGGACTTCTGCATGAGGAGCTGCGCGAAGGTCCAGCGCAGGCCGGCCGCGAACGACGCCAGCAACAGGAAGTTGAAACCCACGATGTTGAACTGCGTCGCCTTGTACGTGAACATGATGAGGCCCGCCGCTATCATCAGCACTATGCCCACTAGAGACCACGACTGCAACGACAAACAAATAAATACACTCAATAGTGTAAAGGTAAGCTGGTATAGACAGGACGTTAACCTTACACATGGAGGTTTAAAATCTCTTGAAATGCGACTTAAAATGCTAGAATACACAATTTTGACGTGTTGATATCAACTATGATCTGATCTGAAAGGACGCAACAATGGGTCCTATTCGCAGGGGCGCTATTTTAAAAACGTTAAAAAAAACATTGCAATTAAGCAAATGTATATCCATTCGTTCTATATGTATCTTCTTATTAAATAACTACAGTTTATTTATGCACTAAATTATTTATCATAGTATATCTATATATTAATACGTGATGCAAAAACTTTGAAACCATATTTATGAAAATTGCGCGGACGCAGGAGCATAAAATTTGGCACACTTACAGTTTATGTGTAGAAGAAGTGCAGAACGCTAATATTTTTCAATAATAATGCTTATAAAGTACATTAAATCAATAAATAAAACATTACACACACTACCATGCATTTACACACACATACATACACAAGTATTTGTATACGTCAAATTGTTTCTTTTGTTTTTCATTGTGTCCAAAGACATAGAGTACTGATATAGACATATCAAAAAAAAGTTTTATTTGCCTCATTTAATATAAAAAAAGATTTTAATAATAATGCATAAATATACATTAATTCAATAAATAAAACATTTCACAAACCAGCATGCATTTGACACACGCATACACAAGTATTTGTACACGTATACATACTTTGTGGTCAAATTGTTTCTTTTGTTTTATATGGACATATAGTTGAATGTCAGACAGAAAAGTTTATTTATTGTGGTTTTATTGAATGACAAACAGAAAAGTTTTATTTGACGAATACTACGTGAAATACTGAGCGCTTATACAAATTGTGTAGCAGTAAGATACATTTAAATGTACACGGACTATCATTATATGCATAAAGAAAGTTCTGTAGCAGCAATCTGCAATAACAACATTCAGGTACAAAAAAAATATAATTTGCTATTGCTGGTTCAAAGCATTTATTGTAGTTTACGATTTCAGTAATTGCATATACTTCAGGATAAATAAGTGATTTTGAGAGATACGTACATTTAAATGTGCACGAATTATCAGAATAACAACATCATCATATAGGTAAAAACTTTTTCTCTTCTTGATTTGGTCGAATTTCGACCACTAGGCGACTACTAGTAAACTAAAATTTGTGTGAATGTAAAAATATAAACATTCCGCTGTAGGCACGGGTTACCTCTAAAATCGACATCATTTCATCAATCGTCGCAATTATGCAACAAACACATCAAGCAATACTCGAGTGCGGTCACTATGGTACGTTTATCATCTTGTGGTCGCTCAATTGCTCCAATGGGATACAAATTTGCCGGCTGTGATGTTGAAGGGATTAGTGATATTGATAGTGCATAGACCAGCCCAGTCAATTCTTACGATCAGGCACAATCATGTCTTCCAACGGACTTCGTCCCTTGCCGGTAGATTCTGTATCTAGGCTGCACTTCGCTACCATGGCGTTCAGTTTAATCCTAACTTAAAAACTTAAAACTTACAGAATTAGTAAGTCTTAGATCTTATCCGTGTCTTTTTTATTGCAATGAATGGAGAAACGAGATTTCCTTTCGGCTGACAGTACCTCATGGACTCATGGACTGCATCACAACCAAACACCATGAATTACAAACCAATGAGCGCATTCTAATGCGCTCACCAACCTGAGACATATGATGTTAAGTCTCAATATATCCAGCGGTTGCAATGTCTTTCTTCAAACCGGAACACAATAATGCATTTACACTGCGGTTTGAAAGGAGAAATAGACATTGCAATGGTATCAAAACTAGTGGATAATACATGGTCTCTGGCGTCAGTTGTAATCTCGATGTTATTATGATTCGTGGGTGTAGAGCACGGGTAGTCTAGCAGGTAGCCGTGTCTATGCCTATTCCTGCCACACGTGTCAGAGTTTATCAGAATGGGGTCCTAAGTGTTTTTTCACAGCCAAGATGGAACGACGATTAACGGTATAAGTTTTCACATCATAAAAAGGTTTAGCATATTCTATAAGAACACCATTTATTTATACTTTTATTTTGTTACACGTGTTTTTCTTACTTATGATGAGTGCTAAAATGTTTTCATAAAGGGTAATACTCGCGCTCACAGTACATTGACATAAATGACAGTATTTTTCGTGCTAATTTTACTGGTTCTTAATATCACGTTTATATAAAGTGCATGTCCGGCCGGGTATGGAGTACTGCTCGCACCTCTGGGATGGATCCGCCCAGTACCTGCTCGATGCCTTGGATGGATTGCAGCGGCGGGCCATCCGCATTGTGAATGATGCAGACGTTACGAGCAACTTAGAGTCGCTACAACTCTGGAGAGATGTCGCCTCTCTAAGCGTGTTCTACCGCCTGTATCACGGTGAGTGCTCTAAAGAATTGTTCAACTTGATCCCCTCCTCTCCATTCCTAACCAGAACCACGCGTGCTGGCTTGCGAAGCCATAGCTTGACGGTCCACACCATCCCGGCGCAAACCAAACGGTTCTCGAATTCGTTTTTGTGCCGCACCGTAAGGCTGTTTGTCCACCGCCGCCGTCACCGGACCGTCACCGAGAACGAGATTATTTCTTGCCGAGTTTAAGATGACGTGACGGCGATCGTGTGTCCACCGCACCGATAAAGCGGTGGCTCAGTTCCACTAAGTTCTAGAGCTTTGTCATACGCGGTAGTCGCGTTTTCCTTTTTGATAGAAATAAAACCAACTAGGAGGATGACTAGTCTTAACCGGCGACAATTGCTTCTTCTGCTTTTGTACGATTGAAGGCGTAGGCAATTAAAATAATTTTAGACTCTGCTACTCCAATTAATGTATAAATATCGTATTTGAATTTCATTAGTCCTTTTATTTACAAATTTTATGATAGACATAACAAAAACCGGGCGAACGGCCGGGTGCAACGGTACTGTGTGGACAAGAACAAACGTGTTTTGTATTGCCGGCATATCGGCCCATCATAAAACCGTGCTGAGTTCTAGCGGTCACGCCGAAGTACTTGAAACATCGGCGGCCGGGATGACGGTTCTCGGGTGACGGGCGTGCGGTGGACACATGGCCAAGTAAATGAATGCCCGCTAAATCGGCGCCGTCATCTCGTTCTCGGTGACGGTCCGGTGACAGCGGCGGTGGACAAACAGCCTCAGGCTGTGGAATTGTTTCCCGTCTCACGTGTTCCCTCCTTCCTACAATCCTGGGTCCTTCCGGCGTGGTGTGAAGAGGCACCTTAGCAGGCCGGCATAATTGATACTCTGCCTGGGCAGCATTGGCATTTACCATCAGGTGCAAGGCCGCCACTATGCCAGACCATTATAAAAAAAATACACCAAGCTAAAACCACTTTGCAATGTTTTTCAGAAAGTTTGAAAAATAAATTTACTAATATTATTTGTAAATTGCATATCAGTATTATTCGTACTAGTTAAACTCAAACTAGCTTATGACAGAAATAACAAGGGGGTGCGGTGTCGGGAACCTCCATGTGGTGCACCCTGGGCAAGGTGGGTCATCGTAGTTGCAGTTCTGCAACTACTGTGGCCGACGGCGAATATCCGACGGGGAGGGCAGGGGATTTGGCGGTCGCTGCCTTTTATGGAAGCCGCCTCCATCTGTCGTTTTAGGTGGGGCCCGTCCCTGGGCCACCCTCCGGTTCTGTCCCGGAGGTTTCGACGGGCTCGGTGTGCGATTACTCCGCCACCGGGCGGGCTGTGGGAGTCTCCCTCCCACGGTCGCCGTCGCAAATCGTAATCCGGTCGTGAATTTTGTGATCATGTCTCGCACTCCTACCGGACCGAGGGTCTTGGCTTATCAGCCCGGACCGCGAGGGAGTATGCCTCTATAAAAAGTACCCCGAATCCCAAGCGGCGGCGCACTGCGAGGGGATGCATGGCTGATGGGTAGTTCAGTCTCTAGTGCGACCCCCGCCAGAGTATCGGCTGACCCTGTGGCGGGTTACGCTAGGCTTACCCAGGTACAGGGGGCACTGCCTGGGTGGACCTTTCCTTCTCGTGGGAATACTCGTGGGAACAAATATGAATGATCTTTTAAAAAACAAAAATCTTCGGCGTTCAGTGGTTGTAGATAGGTTGTCTGACGGAAACGCTTCTCAAGCGTCTAGTCGGGCATCCTCTTTGATGGGTCCACCTGCGGAGAGGATCGCGCCCACCCGAGACTTCGAATCGGAGTCCAGGATGAGCACGACTCTTCGCAGGCGTGTAAAAGAGACGCAAAGGTGCGAGGGTCCCGGTCTGCTGAGAAGCGGCAGAGGGCCAGTGATGGTGGTAGTGCGGTGGAGACAGACTCCCGTGCTGCCACCAAAAAGAAGCAGAGACGGCGGCCTCTAGCTCCGAAGCAGAGCTCGGCTACCGAGGACGAGGAAGTCGAAAGGGCACAGGCGGCTTACGACGCAGCTATGGTCGCTGAGAATGTCATGGAGGCTGAAATGAGGGAAGCAGACGAAGCCGAGCGGCGAAGGGCCAAAGAGGCTCATTCTAATACCAAGCCGGCTTCCAGGGAGGTAGGTCCGGTCACCCGCAGCGAGGTGCTAATGAAAATGGCGGAGCGACTCCAGAACGTCTCTCGTACGTCCCGACATCTGAAGGGCACATACGTTCGTGATCTTAACGAGAGTGTGTCGGAGTTGATTGCGATGGCCCAAGAGACGGCCCCTGCGGAGCTCGGAAGAGCAGAGGCGGAGAAACGTGCCCTCCGCGACAAGGTGACGGCACTGGAGGCGGCCTTGGCTGCCCAAGGAAAGATCCTGCAGGAGCTGCTGGCCACGCAGCAGCGACCAGTGGTGGAGTTAGCGGATACCTCGGGTGGACCGAGGTTGGATCCCATCATACAGCGCCTGGAGGTGCATATGGCGAGGGTAGACGCCAAACTCGAGGCATTCGCCATGCGGCTGCCTCCAGAGCCGATTCTCAGGCCTCCGCTGGCTGCTGACAGGGCGAGAGCCCAGGCAGCTCCTAAGCCGCAGCCCCCTGTTGCGGCGCCACTGGGCACTTCGTGGCCGGCCCTAGGGGCAAGAAGAGGAAGGGTGGCCCCCGCAACCGATGGCCAACCTGCAGCGACAGGCCAACCGGCAGCAGCTGCTGCACCACCGGAGCCACCTCAAGTGGCCTCTAGGGAGTCACGCGGTCGCGTGCGGGGACGCCGTAAACGCGCCCCCAGGTTGCAAACTTCGCTCCCGCCCCGCCAACCCGCCACGATTACGGAGGCTCCGTGGACAGTGGTGGCCAGGAGGGGCAAGAAGAATCCCCGCGAAAGACTGCTCCCAGGCTCCGCCTGCTGCGTAAAGCCGCCTTCACTCTGACAGTGTCGCCGCAGGCGTTAGAGCGGGGAGTGACATACGCGCAGGTTCTGTGGGAGGTCACCTGTAAGATTGACCTCGCCAGCCTGGGCATTACGGCTGGACTGAAGCTAAGACGGGTGGCCACAGGGGCTTACCTGTTTGAAGTGCTCGGGCCCGAATCAGAGGCGAAGGCAGACTCCCTCCTCGGGAAAATGAGGGAAGCTCTCCGAGAGTCGGAGAAAGACGTACGCGTCTCCCGACCCGTCAAGACCGCGGAGCTGCGCGTCTCGGGTTTGGACGCTTCAGTCACACCTGAGGCAGTCGCAGCGGCCATCGCCCACCTCGGTGAGTGCTCCTCAGTGAGTGCTCCTCAGAGTGGCAGCAGTGAGGCTTCTTGAGCCTCGGCCCATGCGCTGCTTCCGCTGCCTATACAAGGGGCACGTTCGAGTGCATTGTACAGATGAATGTGACCGCAGTGGGCTCTGCTACCGCTGTGGTCAACCTGGTCATAAGGCAAGGGGGTGTTCCGCGGACCCGCACTGCATGCTTTGCGCAGAAGCAGGGAAACCCACGGACCACAGGGTGGGCGGTAAGGCCTGCGCTGCATCACCGGTCCCACCCCGCACTCAGCGCGGCGTGGGGGCCGGGGCTGCGGCGCGGCCGCCACCGTCCCACCCAGAGATGATGGAGATCGCCCAGTCATAAATGGCGCTGAACTTCCTCCAGGCGAACATTAACCACTGCAAGGGCGCACAGGGCATGCTCGTCCAGTCCCTGGCGGAATGGTCGATCCACGTGGCTGTCGTCTCCGAGCCACACTCTGTCCCAGACACTGATGAGTGGGCCGGGGAACTGGATGGCTCGGTGGCCATCGCCACACGAGGCGCTGCCGGCTCCCCGCCTTTCGAAAAAGTAGCAAAGGGCTCGGGATGTGTGGCAGTTCTGTTGGGAGGGATATGGGTCGTAGGCAGAGGCGGCTCGTGAAATTTTTTGATGGGGGTTCACAAAAAAAGTAATTGAAAAACTAGAGCTTACTATTTATTATATTTGTATACAAAATCCATTCGCCGGTCTTTTTGGCGTGCGAAGATATCTATTACTTTCTTGTGAAAATGGAATCAGAAATGGAATTGATTAAGCGTATAAACTATTTTTTAATACTTATGTAAAAAAACTGCGAATTAACTGACGAAGTCGACGAGCTTGCTTGAAGTTGTTTGTATACATAAGGACCACAACTGCGCATGAGTAGGATATCACCTCGGCGCGCGCACGGCACGACTGGCTGAACGCAGAACGACAACTGAGTGACGCGTGAGCGGCGCTCCAGATTACGCTAATTTCTCATACGATATCTTTTGTTTCACGCGTCAGCCCGAGTCGTAGCTCTCTTTCGCACTCATTGAATACAGTACTAAGAGTCGTACTAAGCTTCGTTTCATAGGAGCGCAATCGCTGGCGCTCCACTCGTTACAAATTTACGCTACATGTACCTGTATAGATAATATAATAGACTTATTATAGGCGTAGTAAAATATAAAGAATGTAATGTAAGGATTTATGTATTATAAATATATATAAATTATTAAATTAGCTAAGTATGTAATTTTCGTGGGAGTGCACTGCACCAGCGCTCTTTCGGATGAGCCGCCTCTGGTCGTAGGTGTTTATTTCTCTCCTAACAGGCCCCTGGCGGATTTCGAAAACTTTCTCATCCGTCTGGGGGCCCTGGTGTTGCAAGACAGTCAGCTTCGCTTGGTGCTTGTAGCCGGCGACTTCAACGCCAAATCCTTGGCCTGGGGTTCGTCGGTGACCGACGCGCGGGGCGGGGCCCTGGAGGAATGGGCGATCTCCATGGGGCTGGTCGTCCTGAATCGGGGGTCGGAAAACACGTGCGTGCGGCATAATGGCGGTTCGGTGGTGGATGACCGTTCGCCACCCCGGCCCTTGCCCGCCGTGTTCAAGACTCCTGGGTCCTGGTCGAGGAGGAGTCGCTGTCCGATCATTTATACATACGGTACAGCGTCTAAGCCTCCCAGGCCGCCGTCCGGTCCGGTGGTAGTCCGAGCGTCGGTTTCATGGGCGGCCGGCGATGGGCCGTAAAACGCCTCAATGTGGAGGCGCTGAAGGAGGCCGCTTTGATTCAGGCGTGGCTCCGCGTATAGGACGGGCTGGTGCGGGTCGAGCAAGAGGCGGAATGGTTCGGGGTGGCGATGTCGCGCGTCTGCGACGCTGCCATGCCCCGTGTCACCCGCCCCCCAGCGAAGCGCCAGGTGTACTGGTGGTCGGCCGAGCTCACAGAGCTGCGCGCGCCGCCGACTTGCCAGGCACCGTCATCGTCGGACCCGGCGACGACGAACAAGAGCGGCTCCTTCTCGACCTCCACAGAAAGGCGAAGAGAGCGCTGCGGGTGGCCATCGCACGAGCAAAGGCTGCGGCGAATGATGAGTTCCGGAGAACTCTCGACAGAGATCCATGGGGGCGGCCGTATCGCATGACGATGAAAAAACTCCGCCCGTGGGCGCCCCCGATGACTACGAGTCTCCGGACCGACCTCGTCGAGGACGTCGTCGCGGCCTCGTTCCCGGCCACCGAGGAGTTCACTCCTCCACCGATGGTGCCACATCCATCGGCACCATCGTCGTCAGCGGTTTCGGAAAGGGATATCCCGGAGGTTTCGCCGCAAGAATTTGAGGCAGCAGTACTTCGACTACGGAGCAAAAACTCGGCCCCGGGGCTCGACGGGGTGCCCGGTCGTGTCTGGGTGCTGGCCGTCGAGTCGCTGGGTACGAGGCTCCGCAGACCCGCAGAGTCGCCATCGGCCTACCGGCCCATCGTGTTGCTCGACGAGGTTTGCAAGCTTTTTGAGCGTATTGTTCACGCGCGCCTTTTCGAGCACTTGGAGGACACGGGCCCGGACCTAGCGGATTGCCAGTTCGGGTTCAGACAAGGCCGGTCTACGATCCACGCGATTATGCGGGTCAAGGCACAGGCGGAAGAAGCGGTGTCCCGGGGCAAAGTCGTGATGGCGGTATCTCTCGATATCGCCAACGCTTTCAAAACCATGCCCTGGGCTTGCATCGTTGAAGCACTGCGGTAGCAAGAGGGCCGCCCTATCTCCGGCGCATGGTGCACACGTACCTTTCTGACAGGTACGTGGTGTATCCGGGCGCCAACGGGTGGCACCGAAGAGCGGTGTCGTGCGGTGTTCCGCAGGGCTCGGTTCTGGGCCCGCTCCTGTGGAACATCGGGTACTATTGGGTGCTCCGTAGTGCCAACCTTCGGGGCGTCGCTGTCGTCTGCTATGCGGACGACACATTGGTGACGACGGTCAGAACTTTCAGGAGAGCCGCCCTGCTAACCTCGTTTGGCACGGGACTGGTGGTTGGCAGGATTCGGCGACTGGGCCTCGAGGTGGCCCTGAACAAGACCGAGGCCGTGTATTTCCACGGACATCGGCGTGGGCCCCCACCAGAGGCCCACCTCACAGTGGAGAGCAGTGGGAGTTCCCGTCGGCTCAAGCATGAAGTATCTTGGCCTCATCCTCGATAGCCGATGGAATTTCCGCGCGCATTTTGAGAAGTTGTCGCCGAAACTGGTGAAGGCGGCGGGCGCACTGGGGCGCCTGTTGCCCAACACTGATGGTTCTGGCATCCCTTGCCGAATCCTGTTTGGTGGAGTCGTGCGGTCCATGGCCCTCTACGGAAGTCCCGTTTGGGCCGAGTCCCTGAGCACTCGTTGCGTGCTGCGCCTGCTGCACCGGCCGCAGCGCATGGTGGCGCAGCGAATCGTCAGGGGTTACCGCACGGTCTCGCACGAGGCGGCCTGAACATCCAAATAACGCAAACACGAAACCAATCCTGTGACAAACAAAACTAGATAAATAACACATTTTCATACTACCTATAGCTAATTTGCCCTGCAAATATTTATACAATATTAAGGTTACGATATGAGCTCAAAAATCGATCAATGTCAATTGTTACTAACTTAACCGCCTGAGTTATACGGTTTCGTAACTCCCTCGGGATACACAAACAATACAAACAAGTGAGATTTCGTAGAACAGGATAATAAATGACATAGTTATGTTTGGTGGCATCCACACCGCAGCTACTTTTGGTGGAGCAACGTTTCCAAGTGTTACTCAGTAACATCGGATGGCAAAATGTTAATTTTTGTTAGTACATATCGCCGCTTATAACATATGGTAACAAATGATTCAGTATGAGCCCATATACGTCCCACTGCAGGGCACGGGCCTCCAATACAATCGACAGTACGATAGGGGAGTGGTTAGGCCATATAGTCCACCACGCTGGCCTAGTGCGGGTTGGCGGTCTTATATACAATAGATTTTTTTATAAATCGCAATCGAACATTTTTTGATTTAATTATACATGTACTAAAAATACACGTTATGTTGGATGAGGGGGTGGGGTTGTCTTAAATCTCACCACAAGGGAGGATCACTAAAGGGGAGGGGGGTCAAAAAATGCTAAATAAAAGATCACGTTATTAATGGACGGCCCCTTATAGCGTCAACAGAAACACATAACTTGTGGAAATTTCAGTTATCTAGTAATGACGGTTCATGACGGCACGAAACCCTAAAACAAATCTCAAGCATCCGACATGCTATAGATCGAAAAGTTGGGAGGAACCATGGCTGATAGAGGTAGACTACATCACATGTGCGCGCTGGAGGTCAACAGACAACAACTGTGCCGTTATTATTGCAAATGTTTGACAAACAACCAAAAATCCTTGAGCAAGGCGCATTTATAAATAAAAATTGTTTTGTGTTTTCGTGTGGGGGAAAAACACAAGAGACATGGCTTGATATTCACATAACACGCGAGCTGTCACTATGGCATTATGATATCAACTTGTTTACACATGGAATAGCCTGGTTCACGCATGAGGTACCTACAGAGACTGTACACCCAGCGGCACATGTCGATAACGCACAGAGGCGTCGCGTCAATTCATAATAAAGTTCCACTGAAGTATGTTTTATCAGCTTTGCGCGAATTATATCGCCCTACTACGTACTAATGTTTTCACTTCAACTCAAATAAAAAGATTCGATCGACTGCTTCTGTGTTCGCTATTTAATAAAAGAAGCGAGCTTCCTGTATGTAGAGAAACATCTCTTTGGAGAAGAGTATTGGCCAATAATCCATTTTAAAGGGATTATCATCAGACAGGGTCTGGTCAGGGAAATTGGTCTTCAAATCACACGTGATTTGGCTCAGATCTTTAACAATAAATTGTATATTCTTTATGACACTGAGGTAAGAACACGTGGATGATGAAAAGTATCGCCCTTTGACATTAAACCACTGTGTTTTAGCACTATGTTAAATATATAAATATTGAATAGCAAATAGGCACGTCTATTGTCGATGTTTTATTTCCTGCGAAAACAAGAGCCCCAGATGTTTTTCACGGTTAATGGTAATCGCTTACTTCCAATTCGTGTACCTTTAAATAAAACATCGATGACGTAAACATCGCATGAGGCGGAATCTAATTGAATTTATTTTGAGTGGGCGATATTCGTACATTGAAATGGAAACTAAAAACGTATAATTCTGATCTCGCAGTTGATGTTGTCGACATCTTCCTGAAAAATATTCAGACTTAGTAATAGTAACATATTCGATTCCACTCTACAGGTAGCAACTATCTTACGTATTAGTCGTTTAGGCTTGCCTTTCCATTTCCGAATCTAGCCAGCCGGCATAATTCTTACAGCCGAGGAATGATAGTAATCTTCTTGTAATTGTACTCCATCTAAATAGCACATCGTTATTCATTAATCGCTTGTGAAAAATCCACGTGACTTGACAAATTGGAACAAATCAACCGCAAGAAGCTGCTGACGGCGACCAGTCAAGCGTTCTAATATTTTTTTAATGCATGACAATGACAATGTGTACTTGGGAAGATATTACGATTCAGTCAGTCTTAAGTTCAGTCTTTAGTTTAATCGATGGTTCATAGGTAGAATCAAAAAGTTAAATAAATGAAAACAATGTTAAATAATAGGCTCATTCAAGGATCGAACTGCATCTTCAATTGTCCACCCATAAATCCATAAAACCCAGATTGGTATAATCTTAATCTTTCACAAAACGAATAAAAAAATGAGCGTCATTCAAACAACCAACCTTATGGCCGATTTTGTGTAGTCGACGGCACTCGCAGCTGCTGACTATACGATTCGCGAGTTGTAAAGGTCATTCATACGCACAATTACGTAAAATAAGATAATAAGATAAAACATAATTATATTTATCTGCAAATGTATAGACAATTTTTGCACAAATGTAAGATTTTCTTTGACATTTATTGATTTCCTTTGGGTATATTTACATTATTAGGCATAATCAATCGCTTGCTGCAATAACATCGTTACACCCTTATATTAGTATAATCTAAACTGGGGGGCCAATTTAAATATTATAATAAATAAATAAATAAAATAACACACTCGACGTCCAGTAAGGAATAAGCCAATCAAGCATCAATAGTTTAATATTCACACTAATTTAGCAAAAACAGGAAAAAATACAATGAAAGAACTACTTCATATTCACTACTGGCAATACGTATGACAATATACATCTGTACAAACAAATAAACAGCTAATCAAACTTACTCCCCTCCTCAACTCTAATAGACATGACAATACCCTTACAGAATAAAACACAGAGGGTAAAAGATAAAAAACAAACTCACTTTTTTCTCGAGTCCTAGGAGAATGGCGAAGCCGAGGATGAAAATAATCGTGGTGGATTTAGTCATCGTGTAGAGGGATATCGTGACCAGCTCCAGGCCCCAGTTGGAGAAGCCCACGTCGATGCCGCTCGCCAGGCCAGTAGGGCCCACTGACCGCAGGCAAGTCATGAACGGCAACAACAGCTGGGGAGTCCCCGTGATGCAGTGCAGCACTAGCCGCACCACTACTGACAGCAACCACTTCACTATCAAGTGGTACATCACCACCGTCAGCGGGAAACCAAAGTCCTGAAAACAATATTCTTTTAATCGTGTATCATTATACGAGTAGATACATCATGCAGACCACATACTTGAATTCCTGTTGCTGAAAAGAAACGTATAAGGACTCATATAGATTTTTGAAATAAAATTATTTTTACGATTTTCATCCCGGATTTTGTTCAATTTTTATACATATTTATTTACTTCACGAGAAGACGTTCCGATTACATTTCAGATTTCGTTGGCAGGACAGGGGTGGACTTATTAGTAAAAAAAAATAAACCAAATCTGCAATATAGTCAGTGAAAAATAGTTTTATTTCAACATGCAACATTCGCATAAATCTTAAAGGCCAACATCATCATCATCGTCATCATCACAGGCTGTATATAGGCCTCTCTCACATTATGCCACTTTTCAACAACAATGCAACTTTGACAATGTCGTTGACCCACCTTACCGCCAGACGGGGTACGCTGCGCTTACTCAAGAGACAATACGCTTATCAAGAGACCATCATGCAAATTTATATTTATCACTCAGTGAAAACTTAATGTAGATAGTCTAGTGGATTCTGTTTCTATACAAGGCGCTACATATTATTATTTACAAAGTAACTTTACAAGCCAGTACATAAAAATACACACATACATCATACGCAAAGCACAAAATAAATGTTTTTTTCGCATTGCAAAGCAGAGCATATTTGCACAAGCAATTTGTTTTGATATTCGCAATCTGCAGTACATAAAATTATACAAGGTCTTATCAATTATATATTACATATTTATTCTTTATGATATAGAGTAGAGCTTAAATCAGTGGTTAAAAGTAATTGCTTAATAGTCATTAATTAATAATATTATTATAACTCACTAATTAATCTGTTCAGTATAAATATTATTAATGCTAGAACCTACATCTACATTTAAAATTTAATTTTCACAAATAAATGCCTTATCTACTTATACATCCCGGAATTTATGAGTTTAGATATTAAACTCATAAAACCTGAATAGGTAATCAGTATTTTGGTCAGTTGAGCAATACATTTTCTTTTATTATGATATCCTAACCATACAGGTACAGTGCAACTGTACACATTTTTAATGTGTTTGTATAAAAACATTCCTAATACTTTGTAACATAACTACTTATAACCATAATTGAAAGTTAAAAATTGAAAAAAAAATATTTTTTTTTTATTATATTGTCTCAAAAGATACAAAAACACTTAAAATATAAATACTATTTTAATGTAAGTATTTATATATACAGTTTAAGAACAATACCTGTTGGTAACTTAACTGCACATAACAAAGTAGTTCCTCTCAATGTTGTGGACAGGTAAAATTTAGAATAGGGTAGCACGATGTGGTGGGGTGCGGGGTGTGGAGGGGGGAAGAGGGAGTGTCCCATCTCACCTGGTACTACTCCCGTGAAAAGGTAATGCACCATTCCTGAGATATATCAATTTAAGTAACCTAACCTACAAAAACACTTGTTGTCAATACAAATTTGCTTCTGCAATGTCTCCGGCGCTGCGGGAAGTGCAGCCCCTTCCCTCCGCGCCTCCGGCTATTTTTATACACTCTAGGGTTGGTAGCCAAAAGACTACGTGAAGTCGGGGTGCCCTGAGTCGGTTTTGGAGCACATTCGACCCAGTGGCGGTACTTCCATACAAGCCCAAAAGCCCGGCTTGCCCTACTTCGTACATACTCGATACTGAACACAAACCATTTTATTCCACACAATACAATCATATTTTATTAGAAAACATCTGCAATTTTTGAATTTACCGCGTCCTGTCGAGCGCGACAGAGGTCGTCGTCCTGTCGCGCGCCTAAAATCCAAATTAATATTATTAAAAGCGCCTACGACGGTGCACCGCGACGAAGCGCCAGCCGAAATTCATTCAATTGGCAGTGACATTAAAATACGAAGTCCGCTGGCTCCACGCGCGCTCCCGCAGTCGCAACATCAATATATCTATCCCTTTCTCTCTCGTGTGCTTTTACGAGGCTTTTGGCAAAATCGAAATTTGTATGGGGATCTCACGAGTGAAGTGCACTACAAATGTATAGGTATAGACATTTTATATAGCAATTTGTACTACACCAAATGCCCGGCTTTTTAGAATGAACATCGTACGTTTCATGGTCGGCGCGTTGTTATTCATTATTATGAATTATTAAATTTTATTTTTATTTTTATTAATTTGGTTGGTTTTATAATTTTAGTACAAATAATGAGGTTTTCCTATAGGTACTTTTTAATAAAATATAATTGGATGTCGTAATATTTATGTTACGTTTATGGGCAATACTGTACGAAATGCGATTAACTTCATATGTATTTTGACATTTTGCAATAATTGTTAGTAGTTCTCAAAAATAGTTCTTTTTAGTGATAATGTTTAGTTTTTGATATTATTTAAACTTTTGATAATATTATGAGTGGTATTGTTTTGCTGTGATGGTGTGAGTGTGACGGTGAAAGTATTCATTGCCGTTAAAAAGGTAAATTTATTCAAGTATATTGTGAATACACTGGCGCGAAAAATACGCCGGGATTGTGAATTTCTCAGTCGTGGTATATAACAAGAGACATATTATCAACTCGCTTTAAACTATGTGCGTTGTTTAATTTTAACATGCTCTACTTCAAATAGGTTATTGAACAATCGTGTTTCATAAATGTTTATCAAACGCCAAGTTTTGTGTGTTAAATTATTTGGAATATAATGATTTAAATTTAAAATAAATTAGTTCGTCCTTCAATAGA
This sequence comes from Hyles vespertilio, assembly GCA_009982885.2. NCBI lineage: Eukaryota > Metazoa > Arthropoda > Insecta > Lepidoptera > Sphingidae > Hyles > Hyles vespertilio. The sequence goes on along the minus strand of CM042833.1, from coordinate 1,005,219 downwards.
AATTATATCAATTGTATTCCAGAAAAACATAACATGAATGTATTAATAACAATTTCTGCCCGCGAAGTTATACACGGCACCGTAGCTGTAGCTATGCTTTTGCTATTAAAATGCAATATAAAGTTACAGATGCATGTCCAAAAGTAATTTAAATTAAATATTTATTTTATTAATTGATTTAAAAATGATAAGTAATGCCTTCAGCATATTAGGAATATTAGATGGCTAGGAAAATCGCGCCATCTATTAGGTTTTTACGGAACAACTTATTGTAATAGATGTTTTCATATCGCTGATAAAGATAGCTGTTTTTGACGTGACAACGTCTTAAATTAGGTTGCGGCTGGGAGTCACTTATGAAAAAGTGTAACGCCCGGTAACGTAACGGTGCGCGCGCAGCACTAGAGAATTAGGCGCATTGAATCGGCGCATGCTTGTGTCTCTGTCTTTGTCTTTCTCGAACGTTCTTGGCGTTGGAAAAACAAGAAAGCGTCACAATACAAGTTCACACGTGTGGTTAAAGTATCGTCAGCTGTGTCTGTAGTGAAAATATGGAGTGCTTAGATTCGTCATTACATGTACAATGTTTTAGTAAACAAAATATATTTCTATAGTTAAAATTTGTGCAATTCTTATTTTCATTCAATTCCTTGTTCCTATTGTGCAATTTAATTATATTCATATCAATAAATATTCTACCGAGAAAAAGACGTTGTCACGTAAAATCTTCGCCCGTAAAACCGACTTTACAGGCAACCATTTTTTTTAATGGTTTTCATCCTATTCTTATATAGATTGAATGGTAGGTCTAGGGCTGTCTCGGTGCCTGAGGTGTCGGATTCGAATCCCGGGTCGTTTTTATATTTTTTTAAATTCATTAATAATATTAAGTAACATCGCAAAGGCCCGCCCCCTATCACATGATGCCACGGAATATGCAAGGCGAAACATGAGTATCCTGGTAGCACCTCTTTCAACATGTGTATGTATAGATGTTGTGTGGTAGGTCTGCCGACTTAATACCATTTTGCTTCTAAATCAATACATATTAAAATATCTAAAAAAAATATTGGGCTTGCCCTAGTCCAGAACCCTAGGCACGCCACTGATTCGACCTAACCGATTCATAAAGTGGGTGCACTAACTTCCTTCTGAACATAATTTCTAAGGCGTTATAAAACATATTATAACACAACAAAACACAAACAAATCAATATTGGTATAACGCAGATACAAAATCCGCCAAAAACCATCAACAAAACATTCTTAATTTTTTTGTTGACATTGACACCTGATCAACTCACATAGTTTTTACGGTTTTTTACATTCCGTTTCACCGATTTTTACACCATAGACTACATATTTGACTTAATACTGATGATTTGTTTGTAAATCGCCCATAAAAACGTTCCGTTTTACCCAATATGTGATTTGAGGTTAGGAACTATTTATATTAATTTCTCGAAAACTATACATTTCCTTTGAATAGGAGTGATAATGTTGTAATCAGGAACTCAATCCCTATCACCTGTGATCACTTTTAGCCCTGAACTCGTGCTGCCCTGAACTAAAGACCGACCTTTTTTTTAAATTCTATATACAATTTCTTTTATGGAATTGTTCATCTCAATTGAGTCTAGCCTAACTGACTGGACATTTATATGTGTTAGCGTACACTTTGACATTTAGAATGCAATACTTCTCCAATTGCTATTTAGGAAGGAAATGTATAGGTCTCCTAAAAATTTTATATAATAGCAGATTAGCCTGCTCAGTCATACTCTTGATTATAGAGGAGGCATGTGTTCTGCAGAGGGAAGTTTATATGCTCATACAAAAATGACTAAGGTTTACTAATTTGGCTAATTTTTAACTAATATATAAACAATTTTTTGCACAGCTCTTATCAGATCTAATATATATTACTAAATCTACAATTTGTCTGATTGGATACTAAATGGAAAACTTTTTACTTTTATATAAATTTTTCTTTGGGTACATGTTACCCTAAGTATTAACATATAGGCAACATTACGAATTTCTTACATATAACATCTTATAAACAGCGTACAAAAAATTACAGCAAGCAAAAGATATTCGCGTGAAAACAGCAACCGGTTTTGAGACAAACGTAGTAGGTAACCAGTAACTAAACAACAACTTACCTTTAACAGCCATCGCTGGTAGAACGTGAGGCCTATCGACAGGGAGAAATACAGGAGAATCAGTCCCAAGGACAGGAGACTCTTCTGCACGCATATCTCGCTCCACTTTCCACGCGGTTTGCTTGTAAACACTTCGTCTTCAGCGTCCCCTTTTGTGCACAGCTGTTCGTATTTCGCCACCGGCATAGCGTACAGAAAGTGACAAAATGGCGCAACAAGTGCCACTCTGTCGCATATCAGTTATAAATTACAACAGACGAAGTTTTCTTAACTTTATAAAATATTCTCGAGATTCTACTTTATTTCTTTTATCAACCGTGCCAACTGCCAACCCCTCATACCGATATGATATGATATATGAGTTTGGATATGATATGCTCATCTGTCAAATATAGGGTTACCACTTAGCACTTAACTGGTATAATGTTACCAGTTACCTACCACTCTACTACGGAACCGTAAAGCTGAAAACACATTTTGGGTTTTTGTCTTAAGCTGAAAACACATTGTAGGTTTTTGTCTTACGCATAGAGTAAAGAGTACAAACTATGGTAAAGAGCGCGACTGATATGGTTCGTACGGGTCGTCAGAGGGCCCGCGTACGTTTTTATTTCTTTTAATTTCATTGACAAAGGACGGTTTTCTCGTCTGCCAATGACTAAGCTTTTAGGGATGAAAGAGTCGATTTTAATGTACTCTTTATCTCATCTCTATATAAATAAATAAATAATTTATTTTTTAAAATGAAATTAATCCTAGTTGGCGCTTATTATAAACAGTCCTAAGTCTGTGATAGCCTGTGGTACTAGAACATTCGAGTTTGCAACTGTTTTATTGTCAAAATCAATGATTCAATTAATATTAAATCGCACATCAATCAATTATATAATACTATGATTGATTAAATTCTGTACGCAAACATAGATTACACATTGAGAATAAATTTACTGTGGAAAAATATTAAGCAACAATGCCATGTAAACATATTAGAAATACTTATGTATACAATGTGTGAATTCCAAAGTAGGCAAGATCGTGTTTCGAGCACACGTCTTGTTTTTGTTGTCTTTTTTTATATATTTCTACTACCAGTGTCATTTTAAAATAAATAAAAAAAGAGACTACCTGAAGACAAATAACAAAGTAAACTTTTTCCTATTATAATTCCTAAAACAGCGCGTGTATTTTGAAATTTTAACATCAATAACTTAATATTCGATTGTATAAAAAATTACTTCGTTATCTTTAGTATGATACTTTATTATCTTTAGTACAAATAGGTACTGACTATTTGTTCCCATACTTCTTACTTTAAGTAAGCATATTTGTATTCTTAACATTTAACATTATAAATAATTTATCTATTACGCACATACTCTAATCGTTTTTCTTCCATTTTTTAAATGAACGCACAGACGAACTTTTGGCTAATTACTGATAATTAAATTAATAAATACACTCAACAATCACATACATAGTCCTGACCCCACATTAAGATCAATTAAGTGTTGTGTCGTGGGTATCGGGAACTACGAGAGACTTTTCGGTCTCTCAAACATCCAGACCCGAGACCAATACTTACTGGGTCTCACAAACATTTGTCTCGGTGCGGGGCTCGAACCCGTGGCCTCTCGTTTCACAGGCGGCGTCTAACCAACTGCGCCACGGAGGCTGTCAATTACGTCCAGTCTAGTATTTACAAACAACTGGTCAAAGAACTGCGGTGTTTATTTCTATTAAGTCAAGTTAGATTCCCAGCCACACCTCATGTAAATAATTAGAAATGTCCAAATTGTATTCATATGGATATTTCACAAATTACAACTAAAGTCGATAACATCCAAGTTACGGCTGATCATCTTGTATTAGAGCATAATAAAATTGCAAATGAAGTGGCAAATCTAAAAACTAAACTTCTTGCCTATGATGACAAAATAAAAGTAATAGAAAATGAGATTAATGGCATAAAATCAGGTACTGCAACACAACAATCAGCTAATCTGATTTCATCAGAAGAAACTCTTCTTCAGGAAGCACAAGAACGTATAGAAAGAGAGAAAAATTTGATCGTTATTGGTATTAAGGAAATACAAGTTGCAGATACGATGGAAAGGCAAACGCATGACAGAAAAGAAGTTGATAATCTACTAAACTCAATTATGAAAACCGAAGTACATCCAGTAAAAACAAGGAGGCTAGGAAAGTATGAACCTGGTGTAAATCGTCCATTAAAAGTCTACTTTAATTCCAAATCGGAACCAAAAGAAATTCTACGTAACAGAAAATATATCAAGGACAGTGCTATTCAAATTTTTCTTGATAAAACGCCTAGGCAGCAAAAAATTATGAAAGACTTACAAGAAGAACTCTCCAAAAGAGAAGAGCTAGGTGAAAAACACCTTAAGATAAAATACATCAAAGGCATACCTAAAATTGTTTCTGTATCAAAAAACTAGTAAAACGGGACCGGCATCGAAAAATTGAAGAAGAAATAACATACCAAGTTCTAAATAAATACGAAGACTTACAAACGAATAATGATTCATTTATCTTTTTTTACTCTAACATAAGAAGTATTGTGAAGCCTGGAAAATTCGATGAATTAAATTGCATTTTGAAGTCACTGAGCATGAAAGTACAGGTGATCCTTTTGACAGAGACATGGATAAAGCATGAACAAGAAGCACTAAATTTTCAAATACCAAACTACACGCACTATTATAATATAAGACCAAACAGAATCGGAGGGGGAGTTTCAATATATATACATGATAACATAAAACATTGTTTGAGTGGAGAAAAATACTTAAATGGAAATAATTATCTATGGATTCACACTGAGAAATATAACATGGATATAGGACTAATCTATAAGCCAGGAGACACAAATTTTGCGAAGTTTACGGAAGATTTTGAAGTACAGCTACAGCATCGAAAGCGAGCTATCATATTTGGAGATTTTAACATCAATCTACTGGTTAATGACACCAAAACTGAAGCATATAAAGATTTACTACAAGAAAATGGATACTCCATTATTAATAAGATAGACCCTACACACTCAACGCGTACAACGGCAACTAAGAACAGTATTTTAGATCATATATTAACAAATATACATTTCAAAAAGATAAATTTTTGTACAATGGATTCAGCATTAACAGATCATAAACAATTAATACTAGAAATAAAAAATATAAACCGGGTTTTCCTGATAAGGTGCTTTATGAGACTATCAATTATACAAAACTTTTTGAACAGAGCGAATCTTTATTAATTAATAAAAATAATGAATATTATGTAATAGAAAAATCAATTAAAGGTCTAATAAAGGAAAATACGATAATAAAGTCAAAAATAAAAAACTTACCTAAAAAAGATTGGATCAACAAAAATATAATAGTAGAGATAAATAAAAGAAATAATTTGTGGCAAAAATTGAAAAAAAGTCCTAACAATAGAAAATTATTGTCCTTATTTAAAAAACAAAGAAATACTACAACTACATTAATTGCTGCAACCAAGAAAAAATATTACTACAGGGAATTTGAAAAATTTAAAAATGACCCAAAACGTATGTGGAATCTTGTTAACACATTATCTAATAATAAAATAAAATCGGAAAATACTCCTCCAAATCTTATTAATGAACATGGTACATTAACTGATGGAAATGAAATATGCACACATTTTAATACATTCTTTGTCACTATAGGTTCTCAATTATTAGCAAATTTTCCAACCAAATATCATATAAATTCTAATTATGTTATGAAAACGACCTTAGTAAATACCCTACAAATACCCTCTAAACTGACAGTTTTGACTCCATGCACAGAACAGGAAATTGCAAAAATAATAGGGGGTTTAGATTCCAATAGTAGTTCAGGGATAGATGGTATAAGTACAAAAGTGGTAAAATGTATAAAATCAAATCTTATACCAGTTCTCACAAATTGTATAAATGTTTGTTTGAAAACGGGCTACTTTCCAGACGAACTAAAAATTGCTAAAGTTACGCCGATATATAAACTGGATCGAAGACAGATCCCAATAATTACCGACCTGTATCCCTTTTACCTACAATATCCAAAATTTTTGAAAAAGTCATTTATGATCGGGTGAATGAATATCTTAACAAAATAGATTTTCTTTTCAAACGGCAATATGGATTTCGCCGAAAATCAAATACGTTATCGGCTACTATAGACCTAATTACTAAAATAAGGACGAATATCGATATTAAAAACATAGGATTAGGTATCTTCATAGATTTAAAGAAAGCTTTCGACACAGTTAGCCATACACTTTTACTAAAAAAACTAAATCAAATCGGAATAGTAGGTACTGCTTACAAAATTTTGGAATCGTACTTAACAAATCGACAGCAAATAGTAAAAATCGGTAAATATCAAAGTGATTCAAAAGCCATCTCTTGTGGCATTCCACAGGGCTCTATCATGGGACCACTATTATTTTTGATTTACGTAAATGATATATGTCAAATACCGCTAAATGGTGAAATCAGCCTGTATGCAGATGACACATGTATTTTTTACTATGGAAACTCAATTGACGAAATGATAAGGTTGGCTCAGCAGGATCTAAATTTACTACACGAATGGTTTCTAAATAATCTCTTAACTATCAATTTATCAAAAACTAGTTATATGATTTTCAAAGCTAAAAACAAGCGACTACAAGACTATCCTAAACTGGAAATTGACAATATCCAAATAAGAGAATCAACTCAAGAAAAATACTTAGGACTGAATATTGATAGTGGGTTAACATGGAAGGCACACATAAACAGAATAAAATCAACGTTATCGTCATTATTAGGACGCCTATACGGTATAGCTCAGTGTTTGCCAAGAAAAGTTTGCTTCAACGTATATTATTCTATGGTTAAGCCACATTTAGACTATCTTATTGAGGTGTGGGGGACCGCCGCTGCTACAAACTTGAAATGTGTTCAAATAGTACAAAACAAAATCATAAAAAAATTATTTCATTATGACTTTCGTGCACCTTCACGCAAAATTTATTTAGAAACAAAATTAATGAATTTAAAACAAATTTACTTTTTCAACACGTGTATATTAATAAGAAAAATTTTAGACAATAGAATACAGTCAGAAATAATTTTTAAATCCAACGTAGAAGAGGGCTTGCGGCCTCTCCGAAATGCAAACAATATATGTCTAATGAATCCGAGAACGAACTACGGAAAAAAAAATATAAGGTTTGAAGGTGCACAGATGTACAACAAATTACCGATAGAAATAAAAAAACTGAGAGTTATAACGTCTATAAGAAAAAACTAAAAAAATACACCTTTGAAAATGTCTGAGTACATCTCTGCTACGCTTATCTATTGAACAAGAAAAAAAAAATAAATAAATATGTCACGCGTTTTTTTGCTTCATTATAATGGTCAACTACTGTTTCTTACGTTTGATTTTTTTTTGTATATCCACCCACATAATCTTATAAAAATTGTATTTTTGTTTGAAACGTGTTATATTCAGTAGATATTTATTGAATAATAATTAGTATATTTAGTAACGCTTTTCCAAAACTACTATATATATATACTTTTTTAATGTATAAATTTCTCATTAAGTGAAATTTGTAAATTTCTTTTGAGAAATAAAGTTCTTTAACCTCAATTTTAATTTGTATGCAGATTGAATAAAGAAAATTATACCTTGTGCGTATTATAAATTCTAATTTAATTGTAAGTTTTAAGAAATGTTATATTAGTTTGGCTTAAAAAGCTGGTAGCCATATTTACAAAACCTATTTTTGTGTAAACTCAAGTTTGTCCAGAATCGCAAATCGCCCAAAAGCGCTGTGGTGCACGGAGAAATTATAATTTTTTTCTCTCTTCAAATTTTATTACATTGGGCATTATTATCATTAATACTATTGGACTACTAGTATAAATGTACATTGTATAAATTATGAAAGAATATTTTAATGAATGCGTTGAAGTTATTTTTTTCTTTCATTTGTAGTTCCTAATTTCACCACTTGTCAATTTATGTTAGTTGCGCTGTATGTCTCAGACGTTTTTGTCTTTGAAGGTCATGCCCTCGAATTTCGACCGACAGTGTGCACACAACAAAAGAATCTTAAAGCTGAAAACATATTGTAGGTTTTTGTCTTACGCATAGAGTAAAGAAGCGGCCATAAATACTAGAGCAACGCGTCTTACAGCGATCTGAACAATATATTATTTTGTTGTGTGCACACTGTCGGTCGAAATTCGAGGGCATGACCTTCAAAAATATAATGTACATTTATACTAGTAGTCCAATAGTAGTAATGATAATAATGTCCAATGTAATTAAATTTGAAGAGAGAAAAAAATAATGGTTTCTCCGTGCACCACAGCGCTTTTGAGTGATTTGCGATTGTGGACAAACTTGAGTTTACACAACAATAGGTTTTGTAAATATGGCTACCAGCTTTTTAAGCCAAACTAATATAACATTTCTTAAAACTTACAATTAAATTAGAATTTATAATACGTACAAGGTATAATTTTCTTTATTCAATCTGCATACAAATTAAAATTGTTGAATACAATTTGGACATTTCTAATTTACATGAGGTGTGGCTGGGAATCTAACTTGAATTAATAGAAATAAACACCGCAGTTCTTTGACCAGTTGTTTGTAAATACTAGACTGGACGTAATTGACAGCCTCCGTGACGCAGTTGGACACTGTAAATCGCGAACGGTTAATGGCACAAAAAAAATATTGAACAAAAAAGATGGGAAAAATAATTATCTACAAGAAAGGTCCTTAGCATGATGGGCCTAAAGTGGACGGTTCCGGAGATATGGCTTCAAACGCGTTTTCCAAAATGGCGGCTCTAGCGGACGCCATTTTTGTAAGTATTTTGGGTTTTTAACTTAGTGGGGTCATATGCCACCTCTTCATGAAAACAAAAAACTCCTGGCAAATTATGCAGGAAAAAATGCTTCGTTGCCTGTACTAGGGGCGGAGAGCGGGAAAAGTGTGGTCACGAAAGTGGTCTGCAGCACAGTCTGCAGCACCAGTGCAGCGGTTGTGACGTCACAGTGAACCGGTCTGTAAGTCGTCGTAAAAATGCCCAATTGTATCGTGCGTGGGTGCAATAAACATGATCGAAAATTCACAAAAAATAAAGATAACATTTCTTATCACCGATAAGTAAAAATTATATTGCTTTAAGTCAATATAACATTTATTTTAGTATTATTGAAAAACAATTTCATGGCCGCCATCAAATCATTCGGCGTCCATGTTCGGCGTATGTATTCTGCAAGATATAACTTTGTACTTTGCAGCGGCGCATATTTAGGAATGCGTAGACCTAAGCTGTAGTCGAACTGATGCGGTGTAATTATTTGACATAATATTTACCACTTGATGTACATATTTCCGTAGCAAATTAAACTACTAAAACTACCTATAATGCAAATTAAAATGTTTTCCATTTAATAAAATAGGCTTACTAAGACGTTACAAATTTTCACATTCATTATTTTTTATTCTTTTTATTTTCATCCTCACTGTGATGTTTTTTCTGTTATTAATTTGCACACTATATTTCACATATTATTTTAATACATAACTAATATACAACATATTTAATGTTAAAAATCTTTTTTCCTGATTTATGGATATACACAGAAATCAAATCAAAATTTTATAATTTAACGTTAAATAACTACGATGTAACAAAGTTACGTCGACGGTCGGATCCTATAGCACACTACGTAGTTACATGAAAATTTAACAGATGGCGCGATTTTTACAGGCGTCTTTTTGACGTACCCAATGTACTGAAGGGCCTATCCTTAGTTTTTAAATCAATGTGCCCAGACGATATACCTATCACATGTCTAGAAGTAGATTGAGCGCTTACCTCTATGAAATTTGGAATAAGCCCCGGGGAAGATTGCATTACAACCGAAGCTCTCAAAGTAGGAGAACCTGCTCTACCACCGTATCTAACTAATTTATATAACACAATATTAAAAACTGGCATTCTGCCTAAACACTTTTGCCAATATCATTTTACAAAAAATGTGATAAACAGAAATAGGAAATTATCGCCCAATCAGTTTGATATCCCACATATATAAAACCTTCGTTAAAATAGTCGCAAACACACACATCAGCCACCTGAACAGGCGGGTTTCCGTCGTGGTTTATCCACAATTGATCATTTACAAACAGTTAATCAGATCATTGAAAAATACACAAAATTTGGACTTCCCTTGTATCTCGCTTTCGTGGATTATCTAAAGCCTTCGATAGTTTGAATCACGCCATTATTTTTAAAACTTTACAAAAACAAAATATACCTAACATCTACATCCAGATTTTACATAGAATATACTATAATAGCACAGCCGCCATCAAACTGGAGAATACAGGACCGTCCTTTCCCATCAGCACGCAGGGTGAAACAAGGAGACTCGCTTTTTCCCAAAACTATTTACAGCCGCACTACAAGAAGTTTTTAATAATTTACCACCCAGTTGGAGAGGGAAGGGCATTATTGTGGGTGAAAAAAGATTAAACAATCTACGTTATAGTTCTTTTCTCTTATTCTGCATCAGAGCTTGAAACTATGCTCAACGAACTACATACTGCAAGCGTCGAGGTTGGATTGAGCATGAACATCTCGAAGACGAACGTAATGTCGAACACCAGACAATTAAAAAAGGTAGGGGGTGTGGAGATTGCATACGTTGATGAATATTTATATCTAGACCAGATAGTATCCTTCCAGAATAGGCAGGAAGCTGAAGTCAAGAGACGTATTGAAAACGCCTGGAAGTGCTACTGGTCTATGAAACACTTGCTTAAAAGCGATCTTAAACTCACTTTTAAACGGAAACTCGTGGACGTATGCAATCTCCCCATCCTTGCATATGGCTCTCAGACCTAGTCCTTGGCTAAAGTGCAAAAGTCCGATCTCCGGGCCAGGCTTTGCCAGCGAACTATGGAGCGCAGTATCCTAGTGTTAAATTACGCGACCGCATAAGAAATAGAGATCTGCGCACCAGAATCAAACTTGTGGACATTGGGCAACAAACAGCCAAATTAAAGAGGGACTGGGCAGGCCACGTCTGTCGCATGTCAGGAGAGCAGTGAGCTAGGACTGCTACCGAATGGACTACCCAAAACACGAAAAGACCACGTGGTAGGCCGCGTAGAAGGTGGAAAGATGACTTAGATCATTTTCATAACAACTGGAGGATGTAAGCCTTGGATAGAGATGGGTGGAAGAAGGAAAGGGAGGCCTTTGCCCTGCAGTGGGACAGTATAGGCAAGTAAAAAAAAAGTAAGTATAAGAAATGGGGATAAAGTATATTATTATAGTATAATATAACAATTTTTGATTGTCCTAATGCGATAAATTCTATTTAATATCTACTTTTTGAGGTATGTAAAACATATAACAAACAAAGAAAATCTCGTAGGCGAAGTTTCGAGTCAAAATCTAGATCATCATAAAAATTACCTAAATAACAAATGAAAATTCACTTGAGTTTGAGCTCAAACATGAATTATCATAGTTTTTAAATATGGCAATTATTTTGCTATTTATAAACGATAACAACACTGTTACGACATCAAAGTTTTTACTTTTTGTCAATACAATAATTTATCAATAAAAAATACTTTGTTCTAGGTAATTACTCTAAGTTTGTTCTGTACTATTATTCCAATTTCTAAAACTATTTACAAAGTGACTATATATTGACAACTTCAGCGCATATTTAGACACTTATTATAGTTTTACTGAATCTTTGGTTGGGTTTCCCAAGTTGGTGTTTGTTATTACGAGAAGTATTAAAATTTATCACAATAGAGGGAAATTGATGTTTCGTAAACAAAGATTTGGAAATCATCAACGAAAAGTGAAACGACTGTATTGTTTCGAGGTATTAATTGTGATTTCGAATGGTTAATTATTTATAAAGAGGCCATAAGAGAATTAAAAGCATTTCAAAATGACGGACTCGGATTCATTTACGTCGTTGATGGCCCTGGTGGACAGTCACCTCTCTAAGACGAGTATGTCGGAGATATCGAGGAAAAGTGACATCGACGAAAAGATAAATCGAGCGATACAGATTCCATCCACGGCCGGAGTCGACAAGAGCCTGACCGATACCATCATCTCGCCGAGTTCGAGGCTGCAGCTCCCCAACTTCGGTGTATCAAGCAGTTCTATTGATGACGTTCTCGCTGAACAAATTTCTAACATGTTGTTAGCCAAAGAAAAAAAGAAACAAGAACAAAAGCTAGAAGAGGAAATGAAGAAATTGCAGGTACAAGAGCAAGACACCGATGACTATATAATAGATTTGATGAGTGCTATACAGACCCCTGGACAGCAGCCACCTCCCATACAGAAGAGCTTGAGCAGCAGCAGTTCTCTCGGGTCCCTGTTGGATGGATTCTCAGAAGACTTTGAATATGACACCAAAAAGACTTCTAAACCAACATTTGTGGAAAAGGTACTGCCAGAAGTGTTACCATGTAAGACTGACATGTCATATATACTGAAGCAAAAAATACGTAGAGGCAAATGTTCTGCATTTGGTAAAGTTTTAGCAGCAAAATACATTCCTGTTGCAGCCCCATACTTGAGAGTAAAGATAGAATCCAATATAGTTCCATTTGATTTCAAAACTCCGTCACCATGTGATATCAATTTGGAGCGTAGAAGGAGGCCCACAACGGGCAACAAAGATTATGTCAGCCCAATGAATTTAGTAATGGGATGACCCTTTTGGAAACAGATTGTTAGGCCGCAACAGGCCAAACCCCACCACTTCTCAAGTGATTGGTTTGATTTATAAATTATTTTGTTTATAATGTTTTAAGTTATTGCCTTAGTCAATAAATTATGAAACCGTACTGTGTAACAATATGAATTATGCTGATAAATAGTTATTTTTGGACAATATAAAGACATGTAAAGTTCTAAAATTTCCATATAAAAATCTATTATAAAACATTTTCCAAACAAAGCTATTAAAAATATGTGCTAGAATCACTATTAGTGGTTGTGTGTTTTTCTGTAATTTCGATCAACATAAAAAGACATTATTTTTTATATTGAATTTGTTATCACTCTGTGCTTCCATATAAGATATTGAAATTGTAATACATAATTAAATATATTGGCTGTTTATGGTGTCTCATTGTGATTTCATACAATTTTAATTCTCAAACTGATTCATTGCAATACTGAATACATTGATTTACTCATTATTATTATTGATCTAATGACTGGTTATGAAACATATCATTTTAGGCTATGTTATTTCTAAGCAATAATTTATATTTAAATTACTCATAGATACTCATTGAACAACAAATTAGCTAAGATGCCTTTACATACTAGTATGATACTTGCAGTAGGCTTAGCTTATTGCTTCACTGTAAAGAAAACTATACTTCAATTTAAAGTATAATATATCTTAGAACACGAAGATTTAACATCTCATGTGGTCATTGATATAGGTTTTTATTGTATATCAATGCATGTGGTATGTACATGTTACATTTGTGTAGCATTTTCTGCCAATCTCATAGATTTTGTCCTAATTTGGAGCTAAAGGTATTAATAAAATTAAGGTCAATTATTCTGTAACAATGAAATAGTCTAATTGTGCTTATTGTTGAATTATCGTGTTTTAGTAATGATTCATTTAGTAGTTGTGCAATTAACATAACATGCTGACTGTGGCTCATGAAATAAGCTTTTATCAGGTGCAATGTGATAGCTATTACATAATTGATGTGTGTTACTCGAAAAAATAATTGTAAGCTTTACTACATTAGTAAATCGTTATTTTTGCGCAGCAGTCAACATGGTAGTCTTATCAAGAGTTCAAACTTTTGTGTATGTATTTGGCCTTGTAGCTACTAAGTTATTATTTTGTATAATTGGGTCTCATATTCAGACCCTGTAGGGTTGTAGACATACATAATATATAGCTCACTGCTGTAGTCCTGAGAACCCTGTGTACTCACAGAGATGGGTGCATTTACAATTCGCCTATATTTCAGTCACTGGTACAAGCCTCTATACACATGGAAGGTTTGAGCCAGTCATCCAAATATTGATTTGATGGTTCGGGTTGTAATTTATATTTCTTTCTGTTTTATTATTTTCTATGAATAAAAATTAGAATCTAATAAATCATTTTTCATTTTATTTCATATGCCTGCTCACCAATTGGTTACTTTAATTTTATCGAAAATAATCTATAACATACTTTGAAAACTCCATGCTCAAGTCTCTTGATGTTGTCCTCTTTCAACCCGCTTGTGTGGATATGTTTGGGGGAGGCCCATGTATAGGAATGGATCTTCTAGGTGGGAAGATGATGATGATTACACTTATATTTGGTTGTAGAGCACTAATTACAGATACTATATCTGAATAGCATTAACATAGTGACATTGTAAAAATTACTGGCCGCGCGATTGCTATGCCTTCTTCCACTAAAATATACCGTAAATTAGTTTCGGAGATTGTCAAGCAACGTCAATGCAACTCCTAATTCTGTTGAATGTTAATTTTCCAAGCCCTCTTACTTTAGTTTCTGAATGAAAATGAATTAGAATGAGGTGACTGTTCGATTCTCGCATTAAATTGGAAATTATTTTGGGGACAAACTGTATAGTGCTTAATAAAACATACCTTAGTATCTATGAGTTTTATTACAAATAAATAAACTACAGTACAAAAAATTATATTACTCACAAAATTTATTTTATTGTATTCCGTTATAGAGAACTTAAAAACACATTAAAATACAAATATACCATTTCTTTGGCGATCTTCGTGCGAAGTTTGCGTTATGGAACAAAACGTGTATGTGCAGGTACTTAACATACGCAT
This sequence comes from Hyles vespertilio, assembly GCA_009982885.2. Classification (NCBI taxonomy): domain Eukaryota; kingdom Metazoa; phylum Arthropoda; class Insecta; order Lepidoptera; family Sphingidae; genus Hyles; species Hyles vespertilio. Next base: position 990,121 of record CM042833.1, on the reverse strand, counting down.
TCTATTTACATTGTGCCAAGAGATTTGGCACGATAAGATAGTAATAAAATGTTCAATCATCCTCAATACAGCTCTAATTAAACTTATTATCAAATTGGCAACCATAATCGAAGACAAATTGATATACCCTATGCAATATTAAATGAAACTAGATAATTAATGTGTCTTATGATGTAATTAAAATACCGAAATATATAAAAATAGGATTATGGTCCTTCGAGCCACATACACAGAATAATTGGATATGGCAGAAAGATATACTATGGCCTGTGTTTTATAATTAACTAAACAAAGTTTCTTATTGAAGATTTGTGCTAAACATACTTCGATCAAATATACACTAGATACAACATGAGCGCCATTTTGGCACCAAAAAAGAGTGCTTTAAGCACTCTTTCGCCTTCAGTCACGCACCGACCGTTGCTTCTAAAACGTCTCAGAACTTTAGACAATATTATGTGAAAAGCTACTTTAAGCTCCAGGAATAAGGTGGAGTTTGTGTTAATATATTTGGAATATGTGATCTTTTTGTTTACATTATTTGTTTCAATGCATCGGTGCCACTTTTTAACAGAACATTTACAGGGAACTGTGGATCTAGTATATATTTGATCGAAGTAAACATACATTAATTTATCTTATATACCATGTGTAGTATTCGACCAAAATACAGAAAACAAGGATATTTAAACATTACTAACTATTCTAAGTACAAAAATGCTCATAATAAATGCAGGTTATAAGTACAGAATAGTTATAAAACGGAATATCGTTACATTGTTCACTTTTAAAGAATTATTTTTATGGGTCAATATCTGAAATTACCTTTAAAATATAAAATACATTGAGACTATATATTTGTAACGTTAGAACATGTCGACAACTTTAATTTTTATTCCATAAACAGGTAAGAAATGTAATGTTTTTTCTCATAACATACTCAGTCAATGGAAATAGAGATTAAACACTGACTCGACGTATGTTCACAGTAAGCAGGTGAGCCTCCAACTCACTTCATACCGTCCTAACGTATTGCGTTTTATGACTAATTAAAACTATGCGAGATTTGTTAACATAAAACAATGTCATTTATTACTATTTATATTAAAATATATATTTTCGACATCTTCACAATCAATGGTAAAATTCATGTGTGTTACGTGCGTTTTTATACATATAAAACGAAATCAAACATTCAAAATACATATATCTATCGTTCCCATTGAAAATTGTGCTGGGAAACCCTAAAAAAACAGTTTTATCTATAAGGCACAATAACGCAATACTTTCAGTATCCAGCTAATTTATCATACAAAAGTACAAGCTAGTTTTTCCCATTGGATACGTGGTATATTTCCTATTGGTTTATCTGAAGCCGGCGGGTCGGCTGGGCCCCTCGGTGGGCTCCAGGACGATTCTCTTGTAGCATCCGTCCGGCAGTTGGTTCAGAATGTCCTTCACATTCTCCACCTCCAAGTGGAGATGTTTGTGCTCGTCTTGGTACTGCTTCATCCATCTGTTTGGAAAATCATTTCATATAAAATATGTACCATAATTGTATCTGATTGTATACTGTATAATGTTGGTTTCGGGCCTTCTCTACAACCGAGAGTTTGATCGGCTTAGGGTATACCGCGTATACCGCGCTAGCTTAGTGCAGGGAAGCGGACTATAAATACTGGTGGTAGGTCTCTCATATGTGAGAGGCTGCCTGGGTGGGTACCACCGCAATGTCTATTTCTCCCGTCAAACAGCAGTTTAAATGCACTGGTGTGTTTCGGATTGAAGGACATTATAGCCAGAGTAACTACTGGACATATTGAGACTTAACATCTTGTGTCTCAGGATGGCGAGCGCAGTGGAGTGCCAAGCATTGCTTTGTAATTCAAGGTGTTGTTTGGTTTTGCTACTGTTCATGAGCGGTCGTATCGCTTACCATCAGGCGAACGGCATGCTCGTCTCGCCATTCACAGCAATAAAAAAAAAACTTTAGACAAATATTTAAGGTATGCAAATTATTTCACGATGCTTTCTTCCACCCTTACGGACTATTACGTTGTCATTTACGATCTCTATTTGAACTACACTGCAATTACCACTACGCTATTATATTCACATTCTCATGTCTGTATAAAAAAGCTAAAAAGAAGTATAATATTTGACTTACCTCTGGTGACTATTCTTGGCCTCGGTTAAGCTCTTGATCTTACCGTCAAGGTCGACCGCTTTCAACGCGCTCTCAGCGTTGTCCAGACTTGCCTCTGAAACAATAAATTGTAATGTAATATTTCTTTATTGTAGGTAATAATGGTGCTTGAATTAATATTTCTTCCGCAACAGTGTGGTTTATACTAACTGCACTGAATTTGATAGTAAGTACCAGATAGGTTCTTTAAGTTTTTGTCTTGTGGACCTAGTTTTCTTGGCGCACCACGTGCCCCCAATTTAAACTGAATTTGGAGCCCGTTTAATACGCGTTGTTTATTAAACTTTGAGTCGCAGCTAGAGAGGGCGCACCCCCGCAGAGTGCCCGGAGACTCCAATAACTCCTTTAGTTCACGTCTCACAAAGGACAGGGGATGAAGTGGCGGAAAACTCACGGCCCTTTACGACGGGCAGGTACTATAATAAACATTCAAATGTATGTTTATTGCTCACCTCGTAAATAAACATTAGTAAATAACAATAATATTATAATCTATACATATAAATAAAATTGAAGTGTCTGGTTTAAGAGAGAAAATAAAAAAAAATGTCCCACTACATATCGTTATATACACGATACCTGTGCCGAAAATGATATTTTAAAATTTTTTGTCTGTCTGTCTGTCTGTTTGTTCCGGCTAATCTCTGAAATGGCTGGACCGATTTTGACGGGACTTTTTTTGTCATGTAGCTGATATAACAAGGAGTAACTTAGGCTACATTTATTTTAGAAAAATTCTTTTAATTTAATGTTGCATTGCCTGCGCGCAACTCACGCGCATGCCACCACTGGGCCGTCGCGTCAGGCGCCTCCCACCAGTTCTCCCACCAACGAATCAATATCACATTTACAAAATATCGTATATAAAGAAATTTTTCAATAAAGTTAATACAAAAAACTGAAAATAAATGTGTAACAGGAGTTTACCGCCGCTCGCTAAGAGATGGCGCCACCGAAGAATTAGATCGCGGTATGGTTTCGTTACAAAGGTTGATAATTAAAATAAAAATGCAAAAACCAAAAAAAAACTAAATAAACTAATTAACTTTTTTGTTAAATTCCACGCAGACGACGTCGCAGGCACAGCTAGTATACAATATGCCAAGCTGCAGTAGACCAACATGGTGAACTATATGGACTACCTACTTCAATCATACTCGCGACGACTTCACGATCGACTTGTGGATCCTTTGCCGTAATATTTTAATTTTAAACGCATATAACCAATTTTTGTTCATAGACACGTATGATGTAAAATACTATTAATACTAATTAATAAAAACTAAAATTAATAAAGAAACTGTTACACGTATGATGTAAAGTTTTACTGGTGGTAGGTCTCTCATATGTGAGAAGCCATCTGGGTAGGTACCACCGCAATGTCTATTTCTCCCGTGAAACAACACTGCTTAAATGCACTGTTGTGTTTCGGATTGAAGGACATTGTAGCCAGAGCAACTACTGGACATATTGAGACTTAACATCTTATGTCTCAGGATGGCGAGCGCAGTGGAATATTGCTACTGTTTATGAGCGGTCGTATCGCTTACCATCAGGCGAACGGCTTGCTCGTCTCGCCATTCAATGCAATAAAAAAAAAAAAAAAAAAAAAGAAAGATTTCTTAGATTATTTTACAGCTTTCGTGGTCACGTGGCGAACTGAGGTATTAGTCATCCGCTCAGTGACTGTCACTATTAAACTACCCTTTGTTTTACAATAATAAAATTGCAAAGTTAATATTAAAAAAATCAATAATTACAAAAGATGGTGTGTCGTGAGTGCACTTACGGAGTCGGTCGAGGGCCTTGTCGTCCAGCGTGGGCAGGTTGGTGAGCTCGTCCATGATGACCTTCAAGTCTTCCAGTCCCTTCGACACTTGCTTCTCTGCCTCCCTCGCGTCAGTGTTGGCTTGACCCACCTGGTAAATGGTAAATTATAAATGATGTGACATTTCAGTTTTATACAGGGTATATCAAGACTGCTACCGAAAACGAAGCCGGGTGGTAGTTTAAGCGACTTCCGACACAATGCAACAGAAAAAGTTGCAAAAAAAAGCGAAAATTTTTTTTTGTTATTTTTTTTCCTATGGCCATATTTGGGTGGTAAATACATTTTTTCCTAAAATAATAGTATATACCCTTTTATTTATAAATACTCTAAGGTATAAAAGAGTTTAAATTATTATTTTAGCAAAAACTATGGATTTACCACCCAAAAATGACGATATTTAAAAAATCATAAAAAATAATTGTCGCGTTTCTAAGCGAAATTTTTAATTGCATTATGTTTGTAGCCACTAAAACTACCACCCGGCTTCGTTTTCGGTAGCAGTCTTGAGATACCCGGTATTTATTACTTTATTTCTTAATATAGAAAATGATTTCTGAATGTAACTCATTTTAGAATTTTCGGTTGAATTAAATTTGGAATATTTTGTCCCGGTTTTAATCCTGGCTGATACGAGTTATACTGATGAAGGTGTGGACGGGATAATCTATCTCAAATATGGACTTAGGTTTTTAATTAACTGTTGCTATATTATTTTAGGCAGCAAACTGAACTGATAAATTTAATATAGGCTTAGTCTCTCACCTTCATCTTGGCATCGCGTGTAAGCTGCATATTTTCAGCTGCCTTCTTCTCCAGGTCCTCGATCTGTTTAGCAGTGCCTTGAACCCGGGCTAAAAAAGATGATCAATTAATACTAAATTTTAAGAAAATACTTTTACAATAGTAGTATTTTCAATACCCAATTTTACTTTGTAGATGTTGATTTCAGTAAAAAAAAAATGTAACCTTCGGCCTGCTAGCGTAGTGTTATATTCTCTTTGCTGTGAGTGATATTTTAGTTTGTAATAGTTGAATTATTTTTTGTGAATTTCCTATAATTTAAATATGCGAAAGACGATTTAACTTTGTATATTAATAATAGTAAAGCATGAACATTTAATTGTCGATTCTCTGTTTTAGATGAATCACATTGTGTTATGCTTCAAAAATAAATAACCCTTGATCTTATAAATATACCAAGTTTCGCACGAGGTACCGAACTATCTACAGGGTATATCAAGACTGCTACCGAAAACGAAGCCGGGTGGTAGTTTAAGCGACTTCAGACACAATGCAACAGAAAAAGTTTAAAAAAAAAGCGACAATTTTTTTTGTTATTTTTTTCCTATGGCTATATTTGGGTGGTAAATACATTTTTTCCTAAAATAATAGTGTATACCCTTTTATTTATAAATAATCTAAGGTATAAAAGAGTTTAAATTATTATTTTAGCAAAAACTATGGATTTACCACCCCAAAATGACGATCATAAAAAATAATTGTCGCGTTTCTATGCGAAATTTTTAATTGCATTGTGTTAGTAGCCACTAAAACTACCACCCGGCTTCGTTTTCGGTAGAACCGAAAACGGTACCGAAAACGAAGCCGGGTGGTAGTTTAAGCGACTTCAGACACAATGCAACAGAAAAAGTTGCAAAAAAAAAACGACAATTTTTTTTTGTAATTTTTTTCCTATTGCCATATTTTGGTGGTAAATACATTTTTTTCTAAAATAATAGTGTATACCCTTTAATTTATAAATACTCTAAGATATAAGAGAGTTTAAATTATTATTTTAGCAAAAACTATGGATTTACCACCCAAAAATGACGATATTTAAAAAATCATAAAAAATAATTGTCGCGTTTCTATGCGAAATTTTTAATTGCATTGTGTTTGTAGCCACTAAAACTACCACCCGGCTTCGTTTTCGGTAGCAGTCTTGAGATACCCGGTATATGCACCTACTTTTTAATAAACCAACTCTTATTTTTGTTTTTATGTTTTTATACCATCGATATCACAATATAAACTCATTTGCAAAAAAAAACGGGCACCTAAGCAATTAACCATTTCAAATGTTACTATTGGTTTGTTTGATAATTATAGGTAGTTTTACTTTCACAATTTTGTAAATTAATAAGCAAATAATCGTTTTCGTCAGTATTATCATACAATTTTGATAAAATTTATGGGTTTTAATGCTAAAGTTCACTAGTAGTGTATGCTCGCTAGTAGTGCATATGCTCGTGAAGTATTTTTTAATTTATTTTATTTTTTATTTATTTAAGGACATCCAATGGTAATTACATTGTTTCTTAAATCTACTACACTTACAATTTAGTAACATGTTAAATGCACTACCTGCAGGCGTCACAACATGCATTGAATAATAAATAACTGATAAGTAATACTGGAATCAAATTAAAATAAAAAAAACACAATGAAATCTACAATCATAAAAATAAAATTAAACCAAGTGAAATATTAACAAAATTAGAAGTCAAAAGAAATAACAAAGGAGTCAAAAAATAACAACAACATAAGTAAATACCATGACAATAATTAATATGCCTACAATTTCTTATCATTTATTAGTTTCATAACTTCAGTCTTGAAAGTACTCAGTGAGTCATTAAACACATCAACGCTTTGGCCGAGAGTGTTGTAAAATCGACATAATCTGACTATTGTAGAATTTTGTTTCAGATTGGTTCTCGATGAAGGTGGACACAATAACCCCATGGGTTTTCTTGGTAATCTACTAGGAACACGTATTTTTATTAAGTCTAACAATGGTGGACAATCTACTTGATTTCTTAAAATTTTGTATAGAAAGTTCATATCTAGGAGTTTCCTTCTGTCACTCAGGCTGTTCATTTTAAAGCGTTTTAAACGTTTAGAGTAAGAATTTAATGTCTTTTGGGCTTTACTGTAGAAGGCAAGGTGTCTAGTAAATCTTTTTTGAATCCTTTCTATGCGTAAAAGTTAACAAAGATTTTTGTTTGTTTTTTCTTTAATAACGTAAAAGCAGATAAATGTTTAGTATCGAGTGAGACCCCCTCTAGCTGAAATCACAGCTTGAATTCGTCTGGGTATGCTAGCGAGGATATCCCGGATACTTGCTTGCGGAATACGTTCCCACTCCGCGGTAATCACATTTTTCAGCTCTCTGATGGTCTGCGGAGCCGGTTGTACTGATCTCACGCGTCGTTTCAGAACGTCCCAGACATGCTCTATAGGATTGAGGTCGGGACTTCGAGCTGGCCAATCCAAACGACGAATGCCGACCTCTTGCACATACGCTTCCACATCGCCAGACCGGTGGGCGCGAGCGTTGTCGTCCATAAAAATTGAGTCTTCGCCTAAAGCGGCCAATGCGGGTTGTGCATGAGGAATAAGAACTTCCGTTATGTATCGATGTCCAGTCAGTGAGCCGTTTTCAATTAACTATGAAGACTAACTCTGTACGATCCATTGAATTTATTCCTGCCCAAAACATAACAGAGCCCCCACCATAAGGTGTGATTTCTTCAAAACAAGCATCTGCAAAGCGTTCTCCTCGTCTTCGTAGCATTCGCCGACGTCGATCTTTACCGAACAGAGATATCCTGGCTTCATTGGAGAACAATACCCTATTCCAGTCTTCTTGAGTCCATGACTCACAATTTCGAGCAAACCTAAGCCTGGCAATATAGAAGAAGTACTTCTTCGAGGTTGTTCTTAAGGTCCACATACGAAGACTTGCGATTTTTCAATGCGCGACTCACAAGAAAACGATCATCCCGTGGTTGGGTACATGGTTTTCTTCCAGAACCAGGCTCAATCCTATAGAGCATGTCTGGGACGTTCTGAAACGACGCGTGAGATCAGTACAACCGGCTCCGCAGACCATCAGAGAGCTGAAGAATGTGATTATCGCGGAGTGGGAACGTATTCCGCAAACAAGTATCCGGGATATCCTCGCTAGCATACCCAGACGAATTCAAGCTGTGATTTCAGCTAGAGGGGGTCACACTCGATACTCAACATTTATCTGCTTTTACTTTATTAAAGAAAAAACAAACAAAAATCTTTGTTAACTTTTACTTCACGAGCATATGCACTACTAGCGAGCATACACTACTAGTGAACTTTAGCATTAAAACCCATAAATTTTATCAAAATTTTATGATAATACTGACGAAAACGATTATTTGCCTATTAATTTACAAAATTGTGAAAGTAAAACTACCTATAATTATCAAACAAACCAATAGTAGCATTTGAAATGGTTCATTGCTTAGGTGCCCGTTTTTTTTTGCAAATGAGTTTATTAAATTATTACCAATTCAACATATTTTGGAATTAAAAAAAAAATTAATAGTATCCATAGTTTAATTATATTATGTGGTTAGTATGTTCTGTCCTTTATGAAATAAAACAAATACATACTTGAGAGTTTCTCCGCCTCGTCTCTAAGCTTCACAGCCTCTGCTCGCGATGTGGACGCTTTCTTCCTGATCTCATGGGCCGCCTGTAAAAAGTAACATTTGTTAATGATATAGCCGAATAGTATTACATATCTAATTTCTTTTTATTTATTTGATACAAAACACGAATTGTACAGTTATGTTATGAATTTGACCGTTTGATATAGTTATTAGCTAACTTGATATAAATTTTTGTATATCGAGTTGCACGCGAATTTTTTTTTCTAAATTCGCTTATGTATTATTATATTAGGCCTTATTCACAGAATTTCAAAAGTTATTTTAGATATCGACTGTTTTGTCTTTTTTAAATGACTTAAGTATTCTATTTGAGCGTATAATACAAAACATTTGAAGAGTAAAATAGTTTTTGCCGCTATGGATAAGACATTTTGAATATATTTATGGTTTTGTGAGTTTTTTTATTGCAATGAATGGCGAGACGACCGTTCGGTTGATGGTAAGCGATACGACCGCTCATGAACAGTAGCAAAACCAAACAACACCTTGAATTACAAAGCAATGCTTGGCATTCCATTGCGCTCGCCATCCAGAGACATAAGATGTATTGTTTCAATATGTCCAGTAGTTGCTCTAGCTACAATGTCTTTCAATTCGAAACACAGCAGTGCATTTACTCTACTGTTTGGCGGGAGAAATAGATATTGCGGTGGTACCCACACAGGCGGCCTCTCACATATGAAAGACCTACCACCAGTAAAATCCCTTAACCCTGCGTAATGTGTAGTGGTGGTGGTGGTACCTCGGAGGCCTTATCCGCGTAGTCCCTCTGCGCGCGGTGCGCCAGGTCGCGCGCCTCGCGTGCGCGGTCGCTGGCGGCGGCGAGCTCGTCGGCCACGCCGCCCACGCTGCGCTCGGCCGCCGCCACGCGCGCCGCCACCACCGGCACCTCCAGCGACGCCTGCAGCGCCTGCTTGCGGGACTCCGACACCTGGTCGCTGAACTCTGCCAAGGACATACAAACAACATTATATTTTATTTTATATCATTAGCAAAACAAACAGTTCTACGAGTATGTACTTTTTTATAAAAATTGTAACATCTTTATAACATGTGGTGTGCAATAAAGATATTGAGTATTGAGTATATCTAGGTCATGGACAATATTTAAATTACAATTTACATGTTTTCACATTTATTTTCTATTGTTCATTAATTAGGATGTTTATGTGGTTTAATTACTATAAATATACAGTTTACTTGAAATAAATAAATAGCCACCCACAACACCGTATTTCCTCTTCTCTTCTTATCCTTAAATGTTTTCCCGTTTTATCCGAGGCGACAGATTTTTATAAAGTAAAGTAATTATAATCACATTTTACATTTTTTCACAGAGCCGATGGCATAAAAATATAATTTTATTGGACTTTATTTAATATATATTTAAAAATAGTTTCATTGAGGGACAAAAATCTTCGAACCGATACTAAATTTCATAGTAAAATGGGCATTCTCCGTTTCCGACATTTAATGTAAACGTGGGTGATACCCTAGATTAACACTTCGAATACATAGGTAATCCCAAATAAAATTGCGCTCCCGTAGGATACACCTTAATTCATTCAACTCTGTATAACAAAATAACTACTAAGGGGTTTTTAAATAATAGATCTATAAATAGATATGAGACTGCAAACATTGTGTATTTTCTCAAGTTTATCCAAGCGAACAGTTTATCTAACACCTTGACTATCTTCTAAATCCAAGTAAATCACACCAATAATTTCACAGCAGTAACTCACCCTTCAAAGTCTTGTAAATCTCGTTGGCGTCTTTAAGCGTGCTCTTGGTGAGCTCGACGTCGTTCTTGGCCTGGGCCTGGAGCTCGTCCAGCTTGGCCAGCAGGTCGTTGAGCTCGTCCTGCCGGTCGTGGCCTTGGTCCAGCAGCTCGCGGCCTCGCTTGATGGCCTCCTCCAGACCTTTCAGCGTGTCGTCGTTCTCGGTGATCAAGCGGTCCAGCTCGGCAGACTTTTCATCTATCTGTATTTGAGAAAGTGGTTTTAAATTTAGGATTTAGATTTACTTTACGAAATTGGATATGTATTCACGTAGGCAGCCAATTTTCTAATGTCGGGCGATATATTCCTTAAATAAATAAATAAATAAAAAGCCTTTTTATTTCTTTTTCCATTTACATTACATGTTACAAACTAGATTATAAATATATATATTTTTTTTATGCTATTTAGTTTGTTGTAGTTTTTTCTCTTTTTAAACTGTTATGTAAGAACCCCAGAAAGGGTAAAGGCCTCCTCCAAAGATGCCCATTTTGCTCTATCTTGTGCTAGTTGTGTCCAGTCTGGACCGGCTATTTTTTTAATGTCGTCTTCCTAGCGTGTCAGAGGGAGACCCTCTACTCCTTTTACCTTGTGGGCCTTTCCACATTGTCACTGTTTTTGTCCAGCGCTTATCTGAAAGTCTAGCAACGTGGCCGGCCCATTTCCATTTCAGTTTTTTTGCATAGTTCAATGCATTGGTTGATTTCGTGATCGCCCTTATTTTTGTGTAGCGTATATAAAAAAAAAAAATACGATATATTCCTTATCAACTGAAAATGAAGTTTTCTGGGTGATAAGTATTTAATGTATTCAAATTCCATTTCTACTCTCTTAACAATGCGTGTTTGCAAATATCTTGTATTTAACGTCATTTCATACAAATGGCAATATTTTAAGACTAAATAATTTTATTTATTATTATTTTTAATATGCCAGCAACAGAACTAATGGCAGCAGTGTTCCTTTTCCATTTCTTTTGAAGGCTGGAGACGCAACTACGTCAACATTTTGTAGGAGTTAATCGCCTACAATTAGTTGAGGGATTTACTAAAACTCACCGTTTTGTTCATATCAATGGCGTCCTCATGCAGTTTGCTGAGCTTGATGTCTGGCAGTAGCGTAGTGTTGACTTCCGCGTACAAGCCCAGCGCCTGGTCGTACACGGTCTTGGCTCTCTTCAGCGCCTGGTCCGCAAGCTCCGTCATGCTGCCCAGCTTGCCGGCCGCCGCGTTCAGCTCGTTCGTCAGGATTTGGACTTCGTTGCTGAAATTATAGTATGGATTGAGGATCTCCATTGCAGATTATATATAATTTGTGCCCGATATGACGATAGGCTATCGCTCCCTATCGTACATAAAGTGAAAACGGGTTTCCTGATTGTGCCTCTGCCTACCTATATGGGGAAAAGGCGTGACGTTTGGGTGCGTGTATATTTTTTGTATAAGTACGATAATGGGATCACAATGCGTGATGATAAGCACATTGCAATTTAACTAGAAATGTACCCAATTACGTCCGTATTCCCGAGCCCAGATTACGTACTTTTGATTCGGATTACCGTCCGAAGCAACTCGTCCTCTTTGCGTAGGAAATTTTGTAATATTTTATACGTGTCGAATGTAGGGAGAGTTTGAACATTCTGGAGTAAGCATCATACTACCAAAACCGACGAGAGACGATGGTATTGGTAAAACACTTTTTCCGGTTATTAAAAAAAAGTACTCGTTAGTTTTATTATGGTATATTTTAGAATAGGTATGTACCTAATATGTTTATGTACATGTATGTATATTGTGTAAGTATCTGTATATTGCTATGGATGCCTCGAATGAATTATCTGGCGTGATAAGGCCGCTATTTATACAATTATTTAAATTGTGTAATTTTTAAATAATATCTCTGTATAGTACAAAAAATGATTAAATAAATATGAATTATGTGAAGTTTAGTGATGCTTTTCTTTCAGTCTTTTTTGCCTTCTTCATTTGGAGAAGCTGAGTGTACCCAATGAACTGGTCTTATTATTATTATTACCACCAGGAGAGCTGATTACTCATTTACTTTAGCTGTGGAATAACAACCCTCACCTAATATTAGCCTGTTTGGTGATGCCATCCTTGGCTATCTTGTTAGCGACGAGCGACGTATTGAAGGCCTTGTCGGCGATGTCCTTGATGTTCTTGGCCTCATTCTCCAGCTTCTCAGCGAGGAGACGCGACTCCTTGGCCAGGGCGGACATGTCCACCGACTGCTTGCCGAACTGGTCCGACCTGTTGCGGGCCTTCGCGAGTGCCGCCGCGCCCTCGCCCTCCAGGTACTCCAGGGCACTCTGCCACATTCAAAATGATTTGATGATACGTGTACGTATGTATGCAGAGAGAATTTGTCAAATATACGTGGATGTCAATGGGTGAAATTATGAACAATAGGCTGGTGTCCCCTATTTTTTTATGCACTATCGTAATTTGGAAGAATTTTTAAAATCCGTATAGTAAGTAACATAGAGTAATTATCTCTAAGTAATAAGCAAGTTACAAATATGTAAATGTTGGTAGTAGGAGTAATAGAAAAGGATGCAAAATGCACGGTGTGACGTCATCGTCCATAAGGTGCATGCGTGCGAAAAAGAAAACGAGTGTCATACTATTGAAAATATTAATATCTCAGTCATTACATAACCAATTTTGATGCTGGTTTCATATTCATGTTTTTTTTTATAAGCGATACCTTTTAGGAACCATGACATACTGGTTAAAATCAAACCTTGGATACAACTCTATAGCGAATAATACTTAAAGAAGTCATGATTATAGTGGGCTTCACTTCTTGTTTACGGTCTCTATTAAGGCAGACTGAAACGTCCGAACACCCTGAGACCTCACCTCTCATCTCTTCTCACGTATCACCTTGAATCTATCAATCGCATACATTCGCAAGGTCAAATACGTCTCAAATGTATGGCGATGACATTTTCAAAGGCAAAGGTATTGTGGAAAAGATAGTTAGTGCAACTCAGCCTAAGTGTACATAACATTGTGGGTTTAAGTTATTGTGAAAGCGATTCGAATGGTGGTGGGTGGTGTTTGATGGAGTGTAGTACTCACGTTGATTTCCTTCTGCGCCGCCTCGATGGTTTCCTCGGCTTTAGAGACGTTGCCCTTGCTCTTCTCCACGGCTTCGTTGCCGTCGTAGCTCTCGTCTTCAATCTTGAACACCATGTTTCTGTATGAATGTACAATGTGTGGTATTGTATTATACTTCCTAGTTGAAGACGTTGAAGTCTCGGGTTCGAATCCCAGGTCGGGTAAAGAGATATTGAGTTTTTATTAATCATTAACAGCCGCTGTCAATAAACAATCCCAATCCAAAATTTGCCGTTTGAGATTGACAGCTCAATCTTTTTTCTGATACTATATTGCCAATAATCAATCTCATTAGTGAAAAACTATACTGGCAACATGGTAAATGACAAATCGAAAAGTAGAAAACAATCCAGATTGACTTTAATGTAATTTTTCCGATTGGCATCGGCCATAAATCGGAATCCAGAATTTGAGCCCGATTTGGCGATGGCTCGTTCTCTTAGTAGATCCTCAGCTAACTCCTTAGAAAAGGCGTGACTATGACATGTTATGTATGTTTGTTTCAATTCAAAAGTACTTGCTACTGATTAAAATAAAACATTTTTTTACGGATTTATTGCGAAACCAGATGATTCGTGATCACGAAAGTTGAAAAGAACCTAATCGAAACGTCGCGTCGAGAAGTTAAAAATATAAACCAAATGCGTGATAAAATCCGTAAAAATTTATTTCACTCAGTACTGACTTTACAGGTCAATACTGAGTAGTATGAAATACAGTATATAATATTAACCTGACGTCAGCGAGTCTGTCTGCGAGCTCGGCGAGGTTGTCCGTGAGCGTGTCGCCGGGCGCTCCGCCCTCGCCGTGGGCCTCCCGCGCGAGCCGCTCGATGTCCTCGCGCACCCGCTGCAACTCCACGTCGAAGTCCGCGCTCTCCACCACCGTGGGGGTCTTCGATATCTTCGACAGGATCTGCACCAAAACGACAACACTTTATCAAGATTTCTTACGTTTACGCCAAAATTTCATACATAATCATCACGCTTGTATCCGATAGGGTAGGCGGAGACTGATAGCCACTTTGCTTGATCCTGACATATTACATTTGCTTCATCCACTTTCATCATTGTCATGCATTCTCGTTGGTTCAGGGTACTTTTGACCTGACCCTTAGTGAGGGTATCACCGATTTGGAAGGTGTATGTTCGGTGAGGTCGACCCCTCGAATGTTACTCATTGACATAAAACTACTGTTTACGGATTTTATCGCGGTTTTGGTTTAATTTTTACATTTTCGACTTCCCGGCGTTTCGATTACTTTACAGCTTTCGTCCATCGAAATACAACATCAGAATAATCGAAACGTCGCGAACAAATACCTAAAAATTGAACCAAATCCGCGATATAATCCGTAAATAAGTTTTATTTCAACGAGACCACTTTATTAAGGAACTGTGGCAAGTGATACTTTTAACATTTTCATGGTTTACAGCGGATTACAAGGCAGCTGGGATTTCTATAACATATGATTTTTTTTCTATAACCTATGACTTCTGTGCAAAGATTTCCCCCTAAACTAAAATCCAAAACTATGACAAAGAAGTTAAAAGTAAAAAAACAAAAATTTGGAAAGACAACATGAAGTTGTAAGGTGTCTATCTACATGCAGTCCAATAAGGTAAAACTATTAATGAATTATAATCACTAAATACTCCCCCAATTCAAAAGCTATATTGTATATACCTCATCGAGTTCCCGCAGCTCCTTCCTGTGTTGGTTGACGGCGTCGCTGACCAGGTTGTAGCAGGGCGGACAGTCCTCGCAGCCCTGACCGTCCAGACGCCTCTTCTTGTTCTCCATGCATCTACATATACAATTCAACGTCATTTTACTGCTATTTATTGCTTTGGTGAAATATTGTATACCGTTTCCACATTCGGGCCGAGTTTATTTAACTCAGCCCTGGAAAACGACTTAACCAATATTGTTATTAATAGACTATTCTAAATCATTTTGAACTACTCTGAATTCAAATAACATAGAGATTATCTATTCGAAATTATTAATTTGGAATGTACGTTAAACATGTTTTCTTCAATAAATATACGTAAATTATTTTGAATTGTGACCGCATCCACATGACATATAAACTTATTTAAGAGCGTTTTACACCTTGCGCGCAAAGTCAACTATAGGTATTTCTTCGTTAATTTCACGCACACATAAGCGACCAAAGCTGTGTGCGTAGAGCTGCCGCGTCGGCTCGCTATACAGTCAGCGCAACCAACTTTGATCCGTGCGCTTCAAAATTCTAATATTCAATTGAAATGTAACTTATGATTTATACCGGGTATCTCAAGACTGCTACCGAAAACGAAGCCGGGTGGTAGTTTTAGTGGCTACAAACACAATGCAATTAAAAATTTCACATAGAAACGCGACAATTATATTTTATGATTTTTTAAATATCGTCATTTTTGGGTGGTAAATCCATAGTTTTTGCTAAAATAATAATTTAAACTCTTTTATACCTTAGAGTATTTATAAGTAAAAGGGTATACACTATTATTTTAGGAAAAAATTTATTTGCCACCCAAATATGACCATAGGAAAAAAATAACAAAAAAAAAATTGTCGCTTTTTTTTGCAACTTTTTCTGTTGCATTGTGTCTGAAGTCGCTTAGACTACCACCCGGCTTCGTTTTCGGTAGCAGTCTTGATATACCCTGTATATTGGTAATATTATATCATAAAAATATTTTATTTGCATTATAAGTAGACAAATATTACTGTGCAAGCAATGCACAATACAAATTTAGATACTAATCATATTTTCGTTATTATTACATTGTTAAGTTGCATTCAAATCAGTGTTCAATCAGTAGACATTACGGACGTTTATTAATCATTTCGTTTTCGAACACATGAAAAGAGTTAGGGGCCTTACAACCCCTTACAATTACGAAATATATTTAATTTTATATTACAATACATAACATAATTTAGCCTCGGAATTACATCCCATTATATTATCTGAAACATAATTTATACTCACTACAAATTCATTGTAGGTAATAAAAAGAAAAAATATGTTTTACTACCAAAGTACTAAGATGTGTTAATCGCAGTCCGCGCGTGGCTATTTTTACTACACACGGCAAAAATCGACTGCAGCCAGGCCGGAGCGACGAGCGATACGTCCTCCCTCTAGAAGGCCTTGCGGCGGTCTGATTTGACACCGGACGGACAGCGTGTTTTATAGTGGTTTTTAAAATATTTGTAGAAAACATGAAAACTAATTTTGTTGAAATATAAAAATGGTAATTTATTGATAAGATGTTCTTCTATTATAATATGCAATTGATATAAAAAATTATGTAAGATAAGTTGGTGAAAAAAATATGTTCTTGACGAGAGTTTCTGAATAATTTCGCATTGTTTAAATTTTTATTTTTCAGGAACTAAACATAAAAATATTATTTTTCTCAGCAAAATCCCTCCATAAGGGTCTTATTAGTAGGATAATATTTTTATTTTCATCTTATATTTAGTGATTTCGGATATCTTAAGCTTCTAAATTGCCACTTAAAGCCTAAATAACGAAACTTGTGTTCAGTAATCCTTATAGTACTCACAAATTATCCATCAATCTATAATGTTTTCTACCAAAATCCTTAGATGACAACCTTTTCTAAAATGAGTACTAATTATTTTTCCTTTAAATTGTTTATTGGTGGCTATTAACTCATTTGAATAGTCCTGTTTTTAGCCAAAAAGCGCGCAAAGGTTATAAATGCTCTTAAGGTTGATTAAAAATGTTATGTTTTGTCTTTGGTCCATGGAATACACTCATATCGATATGTTATAACGTTCCGTTTATTAATTTATTTCCATTTGTTTAGATCGAGATAATCTAATAATTATTTGTAGTTTTTATCAAATTAGAAACACCTTTTCTCTTGACAGATAAGTTCTTTTTTTCGATTATATACATTCCGAATCGGTAATTTAAAAAATGTCCGCCTTTGAATTCCTGCCCTGTCGATAACCCCGGCAACATAAGTGTGGCAACACAACTTCACGTACGCACGATAAGCACGTTTGATCTGATTTCAATTTACCTTATTATATAAGCATCATTTGTACAGTTAAATATAACGGTCTCACACCACAGTGAGACTCACTACATCTTTTGTTTCCATTTTCCACCCAGGCCTAACTATTGGCAAATAAGTGAGTGTGCATGTCACCTGTCACAGCGGCGTCCCTCTACGTTGTCCTGGCAGGAGCACTGTCCGGCCATGTCGCACTGGTAGTTGGTGGAGCCCCACTCGTCGCAGTCGCAGTCGCGGCACCCCTCCGCTGAGAAACCGTAGTGGTACGCGCGGCAACGGTCGCAGTGCTTGCTGAAATGCAGCAATTCAACAACTGAGTACATACAAAATGAAAGTTCTCAACTAAAACAAATTATATAATCAACAAGATATGTAAATGTTATGCTGAATTATTAATACTTGACAGTTTGTTGATATCGATATATTGTGGCCTTATCGAGAATTCGATTTAGAGGGGTGAGGCCATCTAGCCCATTACGCTGGCATAGTGCGGGTTATCCACGGAAAATTAGTAGACTTAACATACTATATATGTATATGTTTTCAAATCCCTATGATATACAGATTTCCTCACGATGTTTTCCTTTACTGTTATAGTGCTTAGTGACTGACTATCGATATACACATGGCTCCAAAAAGTCAGGATATGATGTTATATGATTTGAGCTCGACAGAACCGTAAACATGGCAACCCAACTGATCTATTACCCATAAGCCACCACGAAATAGTAAAAAATGGTAAGCATTATAAAAAATATAAAGTAGTATACCCGTCAATCCCTGGCTTGCAGTAGCACTGTCCGGTCTGCGGATGGCACGTGGTGTTGTATGATCCCTCCAGGTTGCAGTCGCACGCCTTGCACCCGTCGCCGGAGTCGATGTTGTAGTACCCGTCCTGCATATATATATTATTGTGTTATACTTCATATACCTCAAGTTTTATACTTGTATACGGAAATAAAACCATGGGTGAATTCTTGTGTGTGACTCCGGCATAGGTCTATATTCGATTATTCATTTTAATTATTTAATTACTGTTATCACAAAACATTTTTTTAGCAAATTAACCGACAATTTGTTACATTGTTTAATGCTTCACTGCCGACTAGTCAATGTTGAATGCTCCATATTCGTTCTAGAGGCGGTTTATATATCAAACTGTCATGCACCCTTACTCTAGCTGTGGGTAGAGAAATAGATTCACAAACGGGTTTTGTTTAATAAAACTACTTCGAAAACTACTCGTAGATTGTTCAGGGTTTATTTACAATTCTAGGAGACTGTCCCGCCTTCACGCCCACCACTGTAACTCCTGTGAGCCAGGATCAACAGTGGCACGGTATGTAATGACACCGAGCATTGAAGATCGGCGAGTCTCCGGGAATGTCTAACTTGTCTTTAACCAGCAACGAAATTAATCAGAAAGTTAAATTAATACGAGGAGTTGGAAATAAATTATTGTCCACTTCCCTCCGTGCAAAGCGGGTGACAAAAAATAGAACTGAAGAGGTAAATAACCTCGCAAAAAAAACTTTTACAGCCGGGGAAGCCAGCTGTAAAGCACCACGGATCAAATCATTATTACATTTAAATAGGACCTATTATGTGAACTGTTATGCTTGATTCCAGTAATAGGTATGGCAAAAATGCAAAAATGTATACAAGTCCAGATGATATTTGCATACTATCTAGCATGGTTTTACGCTCATTCTGCCAAAGCACACAAAGACTACAATCCCAAAGTATATGATGCGCGGACTGCTCATACTCGAAATTAGGTATTGGCTTATTTACAATTGTTTTAACAATAATTTTATTCACATTTCGGTTTTACATAATGTCGCCCCGGAATATACAAAACATACATTTTGTTCTTATCCACACCCGACACTCATAGGCGTGGATCACACATTTGTCTTTTGTTTGATGTTATATTTTATGTCTTATTGCTCATACTTAAGAATCATAATTGGATGTACTACACACAGCTTAAGGTAAGCGTTATACACTCATTTGCAAAAAAAACGGGCGGTTTAGATTTTAATTCTTCTTTAAAAAAATACGGTACCAAAATGATTTCAATCATTTGTACATGTTACTGGCCGGTTTTAAAAATGCCGTGGTGTTTAAAACAGTACGTTCTAAATTCAAATTTTTGTTTGATGCTCGTTTTTACAGAAAACCACTCTTTATCCTACATTTTTGGTGCGAAGTTCCAAAAAATAATACATATCGGTTTTCATAACTTTTAGTCAATTTTTATGAATTTATTTCATATTCTTAATTGTCAAAGCTTCTTTTATAGCTGTTTAACTGTCTCAATAATGTTAGAGAAAGTGGTAAAAGCTACCAAAATTATTGCGCTGCTCGAAGAGGGTTGCAGCCAATGCTTCTTGGCTCAAAGGCTAAGTGTGAGTCGCTCGACGGTTCAAAGGACCTGGCAGCGGTATCAAGACACCGGTTCCGTCGAGAGAAGGCCTGGTTCTGGAAGAAAACCATGTACCCAACCACGGGATGATCGTTTTCTTGTGAGTCGCGCATCGAGAAATCGCAAGTATTCGTATGTGGACCTTAAGAACAACCTCGAAGAAGTAAGAAATGTGCATATTAGTCTATGGACGGTCAGGAGGAGGCTTCTCGCGGCCAATATACGCAGTCATCGCCCAGCCCGCGGCCCTAAGTTACTCCGTGAGCACAGAGTTGCCAGGCTTAGGTTTGCTCGAAATTGTGAGTCATGGACTCAAGAAGACTGGAATAGGGTATTGTTCTCCGATGAAGCCAGGATATCTCTGTTTGGTGAAGATCGACGTCGGCGAGTGCTACGAAGACGATGTGAACGCTTTGCAGAGGCTTGTTTTGAAGAAATCACACCTTATGGTGGGGGCTCTGTTATGTTTTGGGCAGGAATAAATTCAATGGATCGTACAGAGTTAGTCTTCATAGTTAATTGAAAACGGCTCACTGACTGGACATCGATACATAACGGAAGTTCTTATTCCTCATGCACAGCCCGCATTGGCCGCTTTAGGCGAAGACTCATTTTTTTTGGACGAGAACGCTCGCGCCCACCGGTCTGGCGATGTGGAAGCGTATGTGCAAGAGGTCGGCATTCGTCGTTTGGATTGGCCAGCTCGAAGTCCCGACCTCAATCCTATAGAGCATGTCTGGGACGTTCTGAAACGACGCGTGAGATCAGTACAACCGGCTCCGCAGACCATCAGAGAGCTGAAGAATGTGATTACCGCGGAGTGGGAACGTATTCCGCAAGCAAGTATCCGGGATATCCTCGCTAGCATACCCAGACGAATTCAAGCTGTGATTTCAGCTAGAGGGGGTCACACTCGATACTAAACATTTATCTGCTTTTACTTTATTAAAGAAAAAACAAACAAAAATCTTTGTTAACTTTTACTTCACGAGCATATGCACTACTAGCGAGCATACACTACTAGTGAACTTTAGCATTAAAACCCATAAATTTTATCAACATTTTATGATAATACTGACGAAAACGATTATTTGCTTATTAATTTACAAAATGATAATCTCTAATGAATTGAAATTAACATGAACTTGACTTAATAAGATTATTTTAATTTTTAATTATGACAAGAGTATGTACCTACTTACTACTTTATTTTTTGTATTTTTGTATAATTGTTCCATTGAAATTTAATAAATTCTAGTGTTAATAATAATAATTAAATAAATTGTAATGCATGTACATAATAATGCAATTTTGCACACCATCTTTTGGTTAAATATGGCTGTACTGTATTTCTTTTTTGTATATTCATCTGTATTATTACCCATATTTGCAAAATAAATATATCTTTATCTTTATCTTTACAATTATAGTAAACGAAGAAAAACGAGACACAAGCATCAGCGTTTATGGCCCATTAATAACTAATACTTAATGTAAAAATAATTACTATCAAGCTGAATTTTCGAGAATAGCTTCATTTCAATGACACGTCCAAGTAATTCTTGTACGAAAATTCTCGATTGTGGTTTATAATTAAGATAATAGGGATGAAATATGTTGACTTGACTTGGACTGCCTCGGTGGCGTAGTTGTACTAGGATACGGTTACAAAGCTTTCTCGGTCAAAGAGGTCTCGGGTTCGAATCCCGGGTTGGGCATAGTGATATTGGATTTTTCTATTCATCATCAGCCCAGAGTCAGGAAATTGTGCTCGATATGGCGATAGGCTCGCCACCTATCACATGGTGGGACGGAACATACAAGGCGAAATGTGGTTGTCCTGGCACCTCTGCCTACCCCTTCTGGGAAAAAGGCGTGAGTTTATGTATGTATGTATATGTTGACTTGACGAATAAAAATTTTTTTATTACTAACCGATTTTTTTGTTCATTATCGAGGCAATCATCTAATTAACGTGTAATTGTGGGTAGTTAACTATACAACTATTAGCTAACCAATAAAAAAAAAACAGCTGGTTAGTAATTATTTTCCATGACCTTGTTTATGATACATGTTGGCAGTGGCGTAACTAGCCCATCGGGGGCCCGTGGCAAAATTCATCTAATGGGGCCCTTCGTAAATGTAAAAATACTTGACGTTATAATTTCGTTTTTATAAGTAACCAAGTAAAGTTTGGTCTACTTAAGTTTACGTACAAATTACAGGGAGGCCGTACTGGTAGAACATTTTTGCTTGTCATGTATCCAACGAAAATATGTGGACTAACTTCGTAACGCTGTCCAGCCCAACTGAATTCCCCTGTCGGCTTTAAAAAGTTGTATCAAATCAATTGCATTAATTTCTCCAGGTAGACATATTCGTTGACAACTTCGAGAGCCATGCCGTCGACGATAACTAGTCCCGGATCGACGAATTCATTAGACATGACTTTCGTCTTGTCTAGGTTCATACGGAGAACAGCTATTAGTTTATAAGTTTCATTAAGGCTGTGCAGCAAGTTCAAGAAACTGTGGGGCTAATCCATAAGTTTAGTCTCTCAACGTGCTATGGAAAGAGCTATGCTATCAGTGTCTGATGTCTCTGAAGGACAAAATTCGGAATTCAGTGATCCATTAGAGAACCGTGGTGACCGACATCGTATCACATATGTCGCAGAAAAGATAACCGCTGGAGTAAGCTAGTTCTGAAGTGGACACCGCTGACCTTGGGAAACGTAGCGCAGGACGCTATCTGGTAAGATGGCGGGACAACTTTCACAAGTTATCAGCAGTGACTGGATGCACAAAGCAGTAGACCAGGCTTATTGGCGTACCTTGGTAAAGGCCTGTTTCCAGCAGTGGACTGCAACGGGCTGATGAGGAATAACGTCTCTTAGACATGTTGATTGTTATACTACGTGTTTAAAAGTGGATCGAAAACTGACTATATCCTTGGAAAGCAAGTAAGATACACTGGACCAGAAAGAAAAAGGATCGGTTAGAAAATCTTTAATATCTGCAAAAGTACCTTATCTAGCTTTATGAAATAAAGACTGCATTAAAGAATATTTTAATGCCATTCCAAATACGATTACCAAGACGCGGTCTTCAGTCCAGAACACGCTTACTCGAGTGGTTACCCGTTCTGCAACATATGTGGCCAGTCCCTTTCAAGTTCAAACTAAAACTTTCAAAGCTATGGTTCTCTGACAGATCACTTAGTTCCGAATTTTGTCCTTCAGAGACACACATAGCATAGCTCTTTCTATTGCACATTGACCGACTTTTAACTTATATATTAGCCCCTCAATCAGTGTCCACGTCTCGGCTACGTTAATCATTGCAGGACATACTGGATGAACACCATAATCTTCAAGCTCTGTGGTATATTTTTTTTTTTTTTTTTTTTTATTTTTTTTTTTTTCTCGGGGGTAGTTGCTAAAAGAAGTTGTAAAAAGTTTGCTCTGTATAATTTTTTTAATTTTTATAAGTATATACAGTGTATATATTGAGTTATATGTTTGTGTTTATTACATAAACAGTCTACCTGCCGGGTGAAGTGTTATTTATCCTTTGCATTTACATTTTTATTTCCACAACACATCATATCACTTTTTATTATGGAGTCTTCACTACGGGCCGCTGTGGATGAGTTGAGGCAAGATTTCTGCAAGCGCATGGAAGCTTTTGAGGCAGATCTGCATAAGTCGTCGTGCTCATCAATGGACACCACTGGATTGGCTACAGAGTTTGAGTCCTACAAACGGTTTGTCACTCAAGCGCTTTCATTATTGCAGCAACAAATTGATGCTCTAGCTCTGTCAGTGGACTCTATAGAGACACAGAGGCGTCGTAAGATGCTGATGCTTCACGGGGTTGCCGAGTTGCCGGACGAGAATACTGCAGTTCTCCTTAGTGATGTTGTTAAGAAGCACTTAGCAATTGCAGACTTCGGAACTGACAACATCCAAAGGTGTCACAGAATGGGTCGCCCTTCATCCCAGAAGAAACCCAGGCCTATCCTCGTCAAGTTGAAGGATGTTGAAATTCGAGACAAAATCTGGTTCAGCAAAACTAAACTGAAAAACACCGGCGTTACGTTGTCCGAATTTCTGACGAAGACACGGCACGACGTATTTATGGCTGCGCGGGAGAAGTTTGGTGTGACTAAGTGCTGGACCAGGGAAGGCAGTGTATATGTGCTCAGTTCTGGTGCTCGACATCGCGTTGCATCTATAAGTCAGCTTAACAAGATTCCCGGTGATGCTGATAAGGCGGTTCCAGTGCCAAAAACAATAGCGCCTAAAACAAGACGAGCTGCGGCATCCAAAAAGTGATTTGTTTTTTTTTTTTAAGCCTGGTAAAACACAATATCCACCCGCAAATTATTTTGTATTAATCAAACAAAAATAAACAGTTGTCAGTTTAGAGGTTATGTCAAATGTCAACACAAGAATGTCATTGTCGTGCGTTCCGTACTCATCTGTGTCACATTGTTTAGCATACTGTTTTTTTTTTGTTTTCTATAGTATATATTGTATAGTAATATTTTCCTTTTAATTGTTTTACCAGGTATAGTATTTTTTTTTTTTTTTTTTATACACATAATTATTACTAATTTTAGTCTTTTGTATAGCATTCTTTGAACTGCTTCCGATTTCCCTGTTTTATGTTCTCAATTTTGTTAATGTAATATTTTACTTGTCTCCTAAATTGTTAACACAACCGGCAGATGGATGTAAGTAATAGTTGTAATCAGTTTCAAAGCTTATATTACTCGTAGTACTATTTAGTTATTTGTTATATATTTATTATTATATTTATTTATTATTATTTAATTAATATTTGTAACCAATGTCTTCGCATAATAACAGTGACAGTGAAGAATTTTTCTCAGCCTGTAGTGAAGATAGTTTTGAGAGTGTACCTTCGCTTGCTGAGACTCTCTCGGCCCAATTCTCCGATGTCCCTAGAAATTTCAATGTCGTTCATTTTAACGCCCAGAGTATTCCGGCCCATTTCGCGGATATACTGTCAAGTTTTGACTGTACACATATTCATGCTATTCTTGTATCTGAGTCCTGGCTTAAACCCTGTCTTCCTTCCTCTGCTTACAATCTACCTGGTTTCCACCTCATAAGAAACGATCGTACGGTGGGTGGTGGAGGTGGTGTGGCGATTTATCTCCGAACGCACATTGCATTTTCTGTAGTCAGTGTGTCGTCACAGCCTACACCACCGAACGCCGGAGAGCATCTTTTTCTTGAGGTGGAACTCTCACACCAGAAACTCCTATTAGGTGTCTACTACTGCCCCTCACGCCGCGTAGACTTCTTCCCCTCATTTGAAATAATTCTTGAAAACCTAGTCTCCTCGTACAGTCAAACCATAATCATGGGTGATTTTAATACCTGTCTCCTTAAAAATGACTCCCGTTCTTCCTCTCTTCAAACTATTGTTCAATCCAACAACCTTTCAATTCCTTCACTTTCTGCCACTCACCATTTCCCTAATTGTATTCCTTCTCTTCTCGACCTAATGTTTGTCTCGTCGCTAAGCCATGTTGCCAAACATGGTCAATGCCCTGCTGATGCCTTCTCCTACCATGACCTCATATTTTTATCATATCGTGTCCGTCCACCCAAAGCCTCTCCCAAAATCCTCCTGCAGCGAAATTTTCGGGATTTGAATCTTGCTGATCTTCGTAAGGATGCCGTCAACATTGATTGGAGTGCGCTCATGGCCTCTGACTGCGTTGATATCAAAGTCAATATTTCATAGACCAACTAATGAAACTTTATGACGTGCACGCGCCAGTTCGTAAGGTCAAACTTAAACATCCACCTTCACCCTGGCTTACTGCTGATATAAAAGCTCTGCTTTTAAAAAAAGCATCAGCGAAGTCCAGGTTTAAGCGACGTCCCAGCGATTTAAACTGGGAAAAATATGTGACGATCCGGAATCACTGCAATAAGGTGTGTAGAGATGCTCAACGACGATTTATTCATAATTCTGTTGCAGATGCAGATCCAGCAAAAGTTTGGAAATTTCTCAAGTCACTGGGAGTTGGAAAATCGCGCCATGAATCAATTTCTAATAATATTAATTTAAACTCTCTTAACCAACACTTCTGTTCTCCATCAATTTTAGATGGGACTGCTAAAAGTAAAACAATACAATACCTTTCTTCATGTAAAACTCCCGATTGTCCCCCTTTAGTTTTTAAACAGGTCGCTGATTGTGATGTTAGAAAGAACATTACGCTGATCGCTTCCAATGCTGTTGGCAGCGATTGCCTCGGACGTAATATGATTATCCCTATCCTTGATGAAATCCTTCCCATCATCACCCATATCCTCAACTATTCCATTACCAGTGGGACTTTTCCAGCAGTCTGGAAAGAGGCCCACATAATTCCTCTTCCTAAAAAAAGTAATCCTACAACCTTTTCCGAATTCCGCCCTATTTCTATCCTACCATTCCTATCCAAAGTCCTTGAGCGCCTAATCTACGCCCAACTCGCTGATTTCCTTTATAAAAACCATCTCCTGAACCCATTCCAATCCGGTTTCCGTCCTGGTCACAGCACCACTACAACCCTTGTTCATATTACGGAGGACATCAGATCGGCCATGGAAGGAGGCAAGCTGACAGTTTTAGCACTTCTTGACTTCAGCAATGCGTTTAATACGGTCGATTTTGATGTGCTACTGAGCGTACTAGGTTCGTTTAACATATCTCCAACAGCGCTTGTTTGGTTTCGTAGTTACCTGTTTGGACGCCGGCAGCGAATCTGTGTCGACGATAACGTATCGTCATGGCACACGATGTCTGCTGGGGTGCCACAGGGCGGCGTGTTATCTCCCCTACTCTTCGCAGTTTTTATCAACTCTATTACAAACAAACTTCGATCTTTCTACCACCTTTATGCAGATGATCTCCAAATCTATTCTCAGGCTCCTCTTCACCGGTTAAATTACGCTGTCTCGGCAGTTAATAAGGATATTGAACTGATAAGTGACTGGAGTAAAGAATATGGACTTATGATAAATCCATCCAAAACGCAGGTCATTGTAGTCGGCAGCCCCAGGTTGATTTCTAAAGTTAACTGGTCGCTTATTTCACCTGTCATCTGTAATGGAGTAAGTATTCCCTACAGTGACAGCGTCAAAAATCTTGGCATCTACATTGATCAAAATTTCACCTGGGGTCCACAGATCCGAGAGTTGAGTAGGAAGCTATTCGCCTCGGCTGGGTCCTTGCGGAGATTACGCAATTTTCTACCAATTGCCACGAAAATATCGCTTGCTCAATCCCTTCTTCTCCCCATCCTTGATTATGCGGATGTCAGTTATCTTAATATCACCGAGGAGCAACTTAATAAACTTGAGCGTCTTCAAAACTTTTGTATCAGATTTATATTTGGATTACGCAAATATGACCATGTTTCCGATTTTCGTACAAAGCTCAAGTGGCTACCAATAAGGCTTCGCCGGAATACACACATTCTTTTTCTTCTCTATAATATACTTTTCAATCCCCTCACTCCCTCATATCTTAAAAATCGCTTTGAATTTCTTCATGATTCACATTCGAGGTCTCTTAGGTCATCGGAGAACTTAAGGCTGAAAATCCCCGCGCATTCCACTTCCTTCACAGACAGATCTTTCACCGTACAAGCTGCCAGGTTGTGGAATGCTTTGCCAGTAACGGTGAGACGAGCTAAAACTCTGCCCATCTTCAAAAAAATGGTTAAAGAACACTACTTACAGGTTCTGTGAGGATATTGGAGTTGTTCACATTTTACTTTGTTGTTATATATACAACGTGTAACAGGATTAATTCACAACCTCAGACACCCCAACTTTAAAATATTATTGCAAGCATAGTTTATGCTTTGAAATCGTACTACCATAATTACAAAATATTTTATTTATGAAATTAGTTATACCAAATGTAGGCACTTAACATGGTTACCTTACGAGTTACAAATAAGAGTGCACTACTACACACGCTTGCGGACACGCACACATGTCCACAAGACCCATTCACACGAGTACCTAACGTCGAACGCTGCGCCGCCGGCAGAAACAGCTGACAATAAACGAAATATAAATTACGTATGTAACTGATTACTTGGTGGCTTGGTAAACAAATTATTATTAATTTAATATGTAAGCATAACATTTGTGTTTTGACTATAAAATCTAAATATTTTACTTACAAGATATAATGCGTACGAACTCAACATAAGACAATATTTTGCATGAATCGGCTATAAAATATTATTAGTTTCACTTCCGCTAAACTTAGTTCCTACAAGCCGGCAGGATACGGGCGTCATTTATTTTGCATTACTAATGAATAATATAATAAGATAACGCAATATCTAACAACGAAGACTAGATTGGGAATCACAACACAAAAAATACAAAAAAATTAACTTACGTGTTACATGGCACTCATGCGGCGATTTCTTTTTAAAATATGTTCGAAATGTCCACCACCTTGATACACTTTGATGCACATTTGCGTAATTGTTCACGTAATTTATGTAAAACTTCAGTGTCACTTTTCACTTTTAGGAAGGCTACCACTATTCTACTTTTTAGTTCCTCCACATTAGTACTTTCACTGAAGTATACCAATAGAGATTTATTACGTCCCCACAAAAAAAGTCATGAGGCGTCAAGTCAGGTGACCTAGGAGGCCATTGCACAGGTTCGCCGCGACCTATCCAGCGCTCTCCGAACTCAGCATCGAGATACTGTCGGACACTACACTGGTGCCGTGCCTGTTGTTAAATGTCCTGCATGCCAATGATACATTATCACCACAGAGTGCGGAAGTTCTCACCATTTCAGTGTATTCAATATTCGAATACCGAAAAGACATCGCGCGCGAAAGTTGTCGAAATATCTACTTAACACTTAAACACAAGTAGACACAGATAACTGCGGTGCACGACTAGATTTTTTTCACATTGTCGGTGCCCAATGCCCATTTAGGGGTTGCAATAACGGGATATCCGACACACCGGGATTCCGCATACATTGTAGCAAAATTATAAACCGAATTTAATCACCATTTAAACGTTCCGCGAAATTATTTTTCATAGAAATACCTACTTGTTGTTTCTTTTCATAGTGATTTTGTTACAATTTAATTTGTTTCATTTAAGTGCATGTATTGCGCGGGATTTGGATCGCCCGGTCTTGCAAATCCCGGGAGTAATTTTTTTCGCGGCGCATCCCTATACCCTTTTGATGTACCGCCGCGCGCGCCGTCGCGTCCTTTGTCCGATGGATCAAATTGCATTAAACAATAGCTGCATCCTGCTCTATCTAGTTGTAGTTAAATGTGCGGAAAAGAGAATATGATAGTTATTTATTTTGGTAGCTTATTACGTTTATTCAGGCCTATCGTTGTGTGCGTTTGATTAATGATAGATTGCTTAAATAAACTTTATGACTATCGAAATAAAGTTCATTTTTGTTCATTATTTAGTTATTAGAGTATTCGTTTAGTGATTCATTTAAAAATGATCTTATGTCCTGAAGTTACGTTTCAATTTCGTTTGTTCGGAGTACTAAATGAAAGAGTGTCTGTAATTTACTTGGTCTTAACTAATTATTTTGAAAAAAAATACCTACCAAAAAAAATGTAAATATCGGTTCAGTAGCTGATTCTGAACGTACTACTTTCCGCTTTTACATTTAAATCTGTTACATGTTGTATATATATATTTATAGGTGTATATATTATATGTGTATTTTGTGTATTTGTATGTTTATTCAACATATATATGTATGTATGTATGTATGTATGTATGTATGTTTATTTATAAAATTAACAATATTATAGATTGTAGTACTCGTACACCCGAAGCCCCAACTTTCGTTCTTTTCGTTTATCCATCCCATGGTTGTCTGGCAGAGATTGCTTCAAGCAATAAGACCGCCACTTGTACATATTTTATTTTATTTAGTTTTGTCTTTTTATGTATATGGTGTACAATAAAGTGTTAAATAAATAAATAAATAAATATATCTGACGAAAATATATGGTACAACTTCCTAAACGCAGGTCAGCCTAAATCCTGAAACTGAATCCCACTATCGGCTTCCTTTTCGAAGTTGTATCTACCCAATTGCATAAGTTACCCGAGTTAGACATAGGACATGCAGGCGGATGTTTTCTTGCATAAAAACTGCACTCTCACCAAATTTTCTTGTTCTCTACTATAACTCAACATAGAGTTTCAGTGGTGTCTTTCTAGTTTTTGCCCGTTTGCAGGTTTCAATAGCTTTAGATTTGCTTCAGCCAGAGGCCACCTTACTGCATACAAACTCAGATTATTTCCTTCAGCTCGTAAATAATGTCTTTTTTACTTCAATAGCCCTAAAGCGCGATTTCTCAAAATTTTGAAACCATATACTGATCCTCCCGTGCCACCACATGCACCATTTTCGGCTGTTCCTGGTTTTCGAAGATTAGATACAGTTTCGTGAAAACGCTATAAACCTACTCGCTGAACTGCAGAAAGAGACACAATAATAGTTCTTACAGTATTTCGTGTGCTTACTGCGCCCATCTTCAAGCATTGTCAGGGTCCTGGTAAATTCTTCAGAGGTTAAGTAATGACATTATGACTTCAGAATAATAAAATGTATAAGGCAGATGTCTTGTTTACATCTTGCAAATGGAAGTTAAAAATGTAAAATTTAAACAAATCCGCCATAAAACCAATCTTCCAAATTGTTTATTCTTACTTTAGTAATTAATATTAGATTCTCCTCTGCTTACACCCTTTTGAGCTTGAGCCCGAGGCTGTGTCGAGCCAGGGCCCTGTTGGGCCCGAGGCTCTAGTAGACCATAGCCCTGCCGGGCCGGGGGCCCCCTAGGTCGGGGGCCCGTGGCATTTTGCGCACTCTGCCACCCTATTGTTACGCCACTGCATGTTGGAGAGGGGGGACTCCCTAACAAAACCTTATATTTTGTAGGACAAATATTTTTTCACGTTATTTAGATAATTATCTCGACAATGAACAAAGGAAAATTCGGTTACTAATAAATTTTAAAAATTCGTCAAATCGACATGTTTTATCCTTGCTACCCTACTAAGCTACCATTTACCAACGTTACTGTAAGGAAAAAGTTGGGCGTCTAGTCGAAAGGAAGCTACTCACGAAAAATCAACTTGTTAGTAATCAATTATGAAAATTGTTCTAGGGAACCTGTACCAGTAATTATCATCACATTTAACAATTTGTTCACAGAGCCGAAGACAATAATCTAATTTTTATTGGACTTCAAGTTTATTTCTCCAAGTTCTCAAGGCCTGGATCGCAATGATGTCTATATTTATTGAAAATATATTTTAAAATATATTATTTGGCCGTTGGGGCCGAAAGGTTCTCGAGTGGAGGCCACGTACAGGCAAGCGAAGTGTCGGACGCCCGCCTACAAGGTGGACGGACGATCTGACTAAGGTTGCAGGAAGTCGCTGGATGCAGGCCGCTTCCAACAGGTCATTGTGGAGATCATTGGGGGAGGCTTATGTTCAGTAGTGGACTTCCTGTGGCTGATATGATGATGATGATGATATTTTTCACTACACAGAAAAGGTTTTAACGAGGCATAAAAATCTCCCCACCAATACTAAGTTTAATAGTAAAATGGATATTCTCCTTTCCAATGTATAGCCCGTTTATGACAAACTAGTGGTAGGTCTCTAATATGTGAGAGGCCGCCTGGGTGAGTACCACCGCAATATCTGTTTCTTCCGTCAAACAACAGGTTGAATGCACTGTTGTGTTCCGGATTGAAGGATATTGTAGCCAGAGTAACTATTGGACATATTGAGACTTAACATCTTATGTCTCAGGATGGCGCGCGCAGTGCAGTGACAAGCATTGCTTCGTATTTCAGTGTTTTGTTTGGTTTTGCTACTGTTTATGAGCGGTTGTATCGCTTACCATTACACATCTCGCCATTGAATGCAATTTAAAAAAAAGACACTGATAATAATATTGGTCTCCGCGTATTTATCTCTTACCTCACACTTATCACAGTTCTTGCCGATGACGTGTGGTTGGCAAGAGCAGTATCCTGTGAGTCCGTCGCACTGCGGCGGTCCCTCAGGACTCTCCACGGTGCCGGCCACGTGGCACTGGCACGGCTTGCAGTCACCCTTGTTTTTCGGGTCCAGGGCGTCTCCGAAGTATCCTGGTAATTGTAATATTTGATATAATGGAATGTATTTTTATATGACATAGTATTACAATTTATTTTCGGGGGAGGCCTGTTTGGCAGTTATGCTGTGGCTAAAGAGAGAGAAAGAAATATGTAAGATAGATCTGTTTTAGCTGTGCATGTTGTAATAATCTTATCTTACTAATATTATAAATTTGAAAGTTTGTTTTCTTTTTTGCTTCTTTACGCTCAAACGGCTAGACCCTTTTTTATTATAAAATTAGGTCCATACCTAATTTCTCCATAGAAAGCTGTAACTTGGATTAAGGCATAAGCTAATTTTTATCTCGAAAAATGCATTGTTTCTGTGAAATAAGGAAGTCCTTTAAATAA
The DNA here is from genome assembly GCA_009982885.2 of Hyles vespertilio. NCBI lineage: Eukaryota > Metazoa > Arthropoda > Insecta > Lepidoptera > Sphingidae > Hyles > Hyles vespertilio. The sequence goes on along the minus strand of CM042833.1, from coordinate 957,594 downwards.
ACACACATAGTGCTAGGATGGGATGGAATATAAGACGGATGAAATGGAATATAAGAGCATAGGATTGCAAGCTTTTAGCCATGGAACAAAATGAGAGGGTGGACAGTATGTTACGTAAAAGGAGACGGCGGAAAAAGGAGCAGAAATAGATGGCTGCCATGTTGTTAGGCTGTAATAAATTGTTAATGCTGATGTCGATGTGGAGTTTCTTGAGGAGGCCTACATCCAACAGTGGACTTCTTGTGGCTGAAATGATGTTGACGATGATTTTGATATTGAATATTTAATGATGTTAAATGTGGCTAAAATAACCCAGTTATTTAATAATAACACTATTCACGTAGGAGATTCTATAAATCTTAATCATTACTATTTAATACTTCAGTTTAATTCAGCCGTTGAACCTAATAAATGTCACAAATAACAAGCCCAGCACTAACCGCTCAAGCACTTGTCGCAGTGTTCCCCGGCGGTGTTGTAGATGCACTTGAGACACTCGCCGGTGGTGCGGTTGCAGTTGCCGACCGCGTTGGGGTCCACGTTGCCGTTGCACTGGCACTCCTCGCAGCGCCGCTCCTCGCCGAACTGGCCGCGCGGGTCGCCGTGGTACCCGTCCGCGCACACCTCGCACCGCGGACCTGCACGCATTCACACTTATACGTAGTGTATACATCTACTCAATACAATCAAAATATCCAACAATATTTTATATACTAGGAGATCTCAGAAGGTGCCAACTATATAGATGCATATCATCCATCACAGCATCCATAAAATATGAGAAAGAAAAAGAAACTTAATTTAAAAATAGTAATTTTACATCTGAAGAATATTGCAGGGGTTCTCAAATTAGGTATAGCCTGTGCCTTGAAAAACCAATTTGGACCCACAAATTCAACCCATAGGATATCATTAAACGTTACAGAAAACTAAATGTCACAAAAAAGCATTACTATGCTTTACAAAAAGATATTAATAAGAGATTTATTGTTGTTCCAAATTGTTCCAATTTTTCTGTTCATTAACATAAATATAATTAAAGGATTATTCATTGTCACGTTGTACCTTACTCGCATCATAATCACAACTACTAAGCAGTTTCAACCATGTTTAATTTATCTAATTAAATCAATACCTTTCGAGATCAGGCCGACATCGAATTTTTTGCTTTTAAGATTTCGACTTAGCGATTTCGTCTCGAGATTGCATTCCTTATACAAGGCTGTGTTCGCCAGAGGAACAGGCAATATAAGTAAACCAGTGTTAGTACCAGCATAGCCCTCCGGACAGTCGGTGCACACGATGGTCTGGTCCATCAGCTGGATGCAGCCGCTGTCCTTGGGGCAGGGACAGGGCTTGCAGTCGTCAGGAGTGCCCGCGATGGCGTTGCCGTAGAACCCTTTGGCGCACAACTCACAGTTGCTACCGGTTGTGTTGTGTTTGCAGATACAGTAGCCTGGAATACACGTATTGTTTTGAATGTGGACCTAGTGTAGATCGTGAAACAAAGGCACAGGTGTTATATTTGGAAATCGCTACTAAGAAAACTTTCTCGAAACAAGAAAATACATTCCACGTCCGTGTGTTTTTGTAACTTATGTAATTTTCACAATAATTATTAGGTATAATATTAAAATTATTTCACGGCATGCTGTGACCTTGAAAAAAGATTCTGTATAAATATTGTCACATTTATAGATAAAAGTTCGCCACTCATGTTTTAGTTAAATTTGATGACATTGTTACTGGGCTATTCCTATTTCTCAATGACTCCGTGCAATCAGATATAGAAATTGCACGCGTCATTTTTGAAATGTTAAAATGTATGCAATCGGCAGACGATACTAAGCTCTGTTACCGCAGAACGCACACTATGTTTGTGTGTGCGAATACCACTCTTATATGTCATACGTGTTTTTATCTACAGGACACAATGAGCTGCAAACTGAATACATTGTTTTGGCTCCGCAATCGAAGGATTAAGTATATTGCAAGTTCAAGGGTGGAAGTGATCACTTATCCATCGTCTCGTCAAAACTTAACATTCTTATAACCGGCATGGTTAGATTATTTTATTTATTTATTTATTTATAAGTATAATTCACATTACATATTCCTAAAACCTACAAAAAGACAAAATGTTCCAATATAAATAAAACCAAATCGCACAACGCACCAGTAGCAGTGTCACAGATGTGCGCGTGTCCGTTACAGTCGCAAGGGATGCAGGCGGAGTAGGGTCCTCCGTTGGCGGGCTCGTGCTTGAACCCTGGCGCGCACTCCTCGCAGTAGTCACCCACGTACGCCTTCGGGCACGAACACTTCTCCACCCAGTTAGCTGGGGCCGAACCCTTCTCCCTTCCAATCTTGGCCGTCTCCATCTTGAAGTTCATGAGATACCCGACGCCAGCCTTGTTGTAAGTGCCTCTAATCTTGATGGCGGTGAGGTTTTGAAGAATGGACATGAACTCGAAGTTGGACAGAGTGGGCGTCCAGCCGTAGCGAGGGTCTTCGTGGAGACGGAATTTGTACTCTTGAGGCTGCAAGATTCGGTATTTTAAAGTATTGTAAATAATTATAATGTGTAGGATTGAACAAGGAAGTTATTTAAATACGTAGTAATTCATACTTGCATGTAACATAATACGCAAAAAGCAATGATAAACTCAGGTATATTATCTAAAAAAAAACTTAAAATACTATCGCAATGTTATGCACCTGTGCTGGAAGCTTGTTTGACGCTTTCATTTTAGTACCCTACTGTCAATTAATTACTCGGTTTTTCATTATGTAAAAATCTCAGTCCATAAAACAAATCGCTTAGAAAAAACATATATAAAGATAAAGTAGAGTTATATATTATTTAATTTATTCAATAACTTAAGTTTAATATATTGACTGTACATAAAATGAATATTTCAAGTAGCTCTTTAGGTCTGCTATGTTTATGAAATTAATCCATCAATAAATCGCAGTTCATTAAATAAAAACTAATTACTTTCGCATTTACATCAGGCCTGTAATTATCGCTGTAGCCATTTTGCACTAATAAATTGAAGAACAAAAACGAGTGACAATAGAATCATTGAAAATATCAAATCAATGAATGATTAATTCACAATCATACTTCACAGTTACCGTAGCGCAGTTGGCTGGACGCCTACCGATAAACGAGTGGCTGCGGGTTCGATCCCCGCATCGATACAATTGGTTTTGTTTATAAATTCATCTATATATCTAACCTAATATTTTATAGAGGAAACATTTGAATTTTTGCATTTTTGTAACATTGGTATTTTAGATTTTTTAATATTACGATTTTTGTTTATTATGAATAAATTCAAAAATTACTCAACCATTTTTTCACTATTCGAATCCAACATTATCCTGGAGTAACATTGACTGTATATTTGGCTAAAGGGGTTGAAATAAGGGTTGAAATGGCAATTAAAAACCATTGAGGATATTTTTTTGAAAAATATTTTAACTCCTTATTACAAATGCAAAATAATGACGTGTAACAACAGTTTTGGAAGAACAGCTAATGGGGGTAAAATAAGGGATGAAATATTGTATCGAAAAACAAAACCGCTGAAGCTTTGAATGTAAAAAAATCATAATTCGGTTAAATACAACGATGTACCCCTTTAGGTAAATATACAGCCTCTGTTAATCCAGGATAATACTCGTATAAGGATAATATACCACTCGTAAAGTGAAAGAATTTCAAGAAATCGGTCCAGTAATTTTTAAGAAAAATCCAAAAACACAAATTTATCCTCTTTATAATATTAGAATAGAAAAACAAAAATACAAATATTAAAAATCTAAAATACAAAAAATGCCAAAATACAAATATTTCCTCTTTGTAATATTGGTATAGACAGATGAAATAAATAAACGCAATGTTATAGCAACACTATTACAGTTGTCAAAATGTCCTAGTCATGTCATGTTGTCTGTGTCTTACAGAAATTATTAAATGTTGAACCAAGTAATTAAGTAGTCTTATTTGAACAACAATAAACAATACACGCAAAGAATCGTTTCAATGCGGGGATCGAACTCACGGCCTCTCGTTTATTAGTCGGCGTTCAAAAAGCTCCGCCATGATGGCTATTGTCTTATCCGGTGAATTAATTATTCACTATGGTTAGACCGCTCCTAACTGTTCTCGATGGGAACGTCGAGCAAAATAATGAAATATACGATATATCCGCTCACGGCGAAAAAACGGCGCCGAATAGGTATTGCGCAGCGCGCTCGCTCGTACGTCGTGCGCCGATGCATGAGATTTGGTTCCGCCCGTTCGAGCAAGGTCATCGTCGTCTACCGTCCTCCTCTAAAGCTCAAAACACACTGTAGGTTTTTGAATAATATACCAGGGCACCTTTGTTGCGACCCTTGTGTATGCCGCGGCGTGCTGGTACGAGCGGGTTAAGGTCCGGACAATCGCAGGCATCCTTTTCCGGGGGCAGCGTCCTGCACTGGTGCTACTGACCAAGGCCTATCGGTCGGTTAGCACTGCCGCTCTCCCGGTGCTTGCCGGCGTTTTGCCTGCGGACCTCGAAGTGATGCGTGCTGGCAGTACTGAGGCGGCGCGCAGAGCAGTGCCAAGGGAGGAGATGTGCAGACGCAAGCGCGAGATTCGGAATTCGGTAATAGAACTCTGGCAGAACCGGTGGGAGGAGGAGACGAAAGGTCGCGAGCTCTATCAATTCTTCCCCGACGTGGCTGGGAGACTCAGCATGAGCTGGGTCGCACCAGATTATGAGACTTCTCAGATACTGACTGGACACGGGTGCTTCAATAAGCGCCTGTCCGATATGCGGCTCAAGGATGATAGTGCATGTGAATGTGGATGGCCAGAAGAGGACAGACACCACGTTTTGTGGCTCTGCCCGCTGTATGAGGAACTCCGCCTGAGAATGCTCGGGGGTCTCGTCCTGGAACACCACGGTCCTGCTTGGTATTGCGATCTCGTGGGCTCCGAGGTAAACTTTGGGCTGCTGCGGGAATTTGCGCACGGATGGCACAAGAAACGCAACAGTTCGCCGGACAGGACAGCAACAACAATAATCGCTGTGGAGTAATAGTGGATCAGCATGCCCCAGAAGGGGGAGAGTTGCAAAGGGATGAATGGACGAAGAAATAACTTGTAGGGAGCTCGTAAAACTCCGCGGTGGAGTGCAACCTGCCTGGCAGCCGCAATATCCGCGTGAGTAGTCTCCCGAGATTCGGCCCCATATAATCGAAAGATTGGTTGGGCCATGGGTTGGAGGTGGGATTTGTAGGTTTTTGTCTTACGCATAGAGTAAAGAGTACAAAACTATGGTAAAGAGCGCGACTGATATGGTTCGCACGGGTCGTCAGAGGGCCCACGTACGTTTTGATTTCTTTTATTTCCATTGACAAAGGACGGTTTTCTCTTCTGCTTATGACTGAGCTTTAAGGGATGGAAGAGTCGATTTTGATGTACTCTTTATCTCATTTCTTCATAAACAAATAAATAATTTTTTTTTAAATGAATTCAATCCTAGTTGGCGCTTATTATAAACAGTTCTAAGTCTGTGATAACCTGTGATACTATCACATCCGTGTTTGCAACGGTTGTATTGCCAAAATCAATGATTCAATTAATATTAAATCACACATCAATCAATTATACAGGGTATATCAAAACTGCTACCGAAAACGAAGCCAGGTGGTAGTTTAAGCGACTTGACACAATGCAACAGAAAAAGATGCAAAAAAAAAGCGACAATATTTTTGTTGTTATTTATTTTCCTATGGCCATATTTGGGTGGTAAATACATTTTTTTCCTAAAATAATAGTGTATACCCTTTTATTTATAAATACTCTAAGGTATAAAATAGTTTAAATTATTATTTTAGCAAAAACTATGAAATTACCACCCAAAAATGGCGATATTTAAAAAATCATAAAAAATAATTGTCGCGTTTCTTTGCGAAATTTTGAGTTGCATTGTGTTTGTAATCACTAAAAGTACCACCCGGTTTCGTTTTCGGTAGCACTCTTGATATACCCGGTATAATACTAGTATTGATTATTCTGTACGCAAACATAGATTACACATTAAGAATACATTTATTGTGGAAAATGTTAAGCAACAATGCCGTGTACACATATTAGAAATACTTTTTTTTTATTGCTTTGAATGGCGAGACGAGTATGCCGTTCGCCTGCTGGTAAGCGTTGCGACCGCTCATGAACAGAAGCAAAACCAAACAACACCTTGATTTACAAAGCAATGCTTGGCATTCCACTGCTCTCGCCATCCTGAGACACAAGATGTTAAGTCTCAATATGTCCAGTAGTTGCTCTGGCTACAATGTCCTTCAATCCGAAACACAACAGTGCATTTAAACTGCTGTTTGACGAGAGAAATAGACATTGCGGTGGTACCCACCCAGGCAGCCTCTCACATATGAGAGACCTACCACCAGTGAAATACTAATGTATAAAATGTGTAATTCGAAAGTAGGCAAGATCGTGTTTTGAGCACACGTCTTGATATTATTACTACCAGTGTCAGTTTAAAAGAAAACAAAAAAGAGACTACCTGAAGACAAATAACAAGATAAACTTTTTTCTTATTATAATTCCTAAAACAGCGCGTGTACTTTGAAATTTTAACAACAACTTAATATTTGATTGTATAAAAAATTACTCGGTTATCTTTAGTTCAGTACCTATTTGTTCCCATACTTCTTACTTTAAGTGAGCATATTTGTATTCTTTACATTTAACATTATAAATAATTTCTCTATTACGCACATACCCTAATCGTTTTTCTTCCATTTTTTAAATGAACGCACAGACGAACTTTTGGCTAATTACTGATAATTAAATAAATAAATACACCCAACAGTCACATACATAGTCCTGACCCCACATTAAGATCAATTAAGTGTTGTGTCGTGGGTATCGGGAACTACGAGAGACTTTTCGGTCTCACAAACACCCAGACCCAAGACAAATAGTTGTGGGCCTCATAAACATTTGTCTCGGTGCGGGGATCGAACCCGCGGCCTCTCGTTTCACAGGAGGCGTCTAACCAACTGCGCCACGGAGGCTGTCAATTACGTCCAGTCTAGTATTTACAAACAAGTGGTCAAAGAACTGTGGTGTTTATTTCTATTAAGTCAAGTTAGATTCCCAGCAACACCCCATGTAAATAATTAGAAATATCCAAATTGTATTCAACAATTTTAATTTGTATGCAGATTGAATGAAGAAAATTATACCTTGTATGTATTATAAATTCTAATTTAATTGTTAGTTTTAAGAAATGTTATATTAGTTTGGCTTAAGAGCGTTTATACCCTGCACGCGCTTTTTGGCTTAAAAACAGGACTTTTCAAATGAGTTAATAGCCACCAATAAACAATTTAAAGGAATAATAATTATTACTAATTTTAGAAAAGGTTGTCATCTAGGGATTTTGGTGGAAAACATTATAGATTGATGGATAATTTGTGAGTACTATACGGATTACTGAACACAAGTTTCGTTATTTAGGCTTTAAATGGCAATTTAGAAGCTTAAGATATCCGAAACCACTAAATATAAGATGAAAATAAAAATATTATCAGACTAATAAGACCCTTATGGAGGGATTTTGCTGAAAAAAATAATCTTTTTGTGTTTAGTTCCTAAAAAATAAAAATTTAAACAATGCGAAATTATTCAGAAACTCTCGTCAAGAACATATTTTTTTTCACCAACTTATCGTACATAATTTTTTATAGCAATTGCATATTACAATAGAAGAACATCTTATCAATAAATTACCATTTTTATATTTCAACAAAATTAGTTTTCATGTTTTCTACAAATATTTTAAAAACCACTATAAAACACGCTGTCCGACGTGGATCAAATCAGACCGCCGCAAGGCCTTCTAGAGGGAGGACGTATCGCTCGTCGCTCCGGCCTGGCTGCAGTCGATTATGCCGCGCGTAGTAAAAATAGCCACGCGCGGAATGCGATTACCACATCTTAGTACTTTGGTAGTAAAATATTTAATTATTTTTATTACCTACAATGATTTTGTAGTGAGTATAAATTATGTTTCAGGTAATATAATGGGATGTAATTCCGAGGCTAAATTATGTTATGTATTGTAATATAAAATTAAATATATTTCGTAATTGTAAGGGGTTGTAAGGCCCCTAACACTATTTATGTGTTCGAACACGAAATGATTAATAAAACGTCCGTAGTGTATACTGATTGAACACTGATTTGAATGCAACTTAACAATGTAATAATAACGAAAATATGATTAGTATCCAAAATTTGTATTATTCTTTGCTTGCACAGTAATATTTGTCTACTTATAATGCAAATAAAATATTTTTATGATATTATATTACAGTTACATTTCAATTGAATATTTGAAGCGCACGGATCAAAGTTGTTTGAGCCGATTGTATAGTGAGCCGACGCGGCAGCTCTACGCACACAGCTTTGGTCGCTTATGTGTGCGTGAAATTAACGAAGAAATACCTATAGTTGACTTTGCGCGCAAGGTGTATACGCTCTTAAGGGGATACCTCGAAAAATTTGGCTTTTTTAAAACCCCACATATCATAAATTACTAAGATTAGGTAGTCCATTTTCAGATGTTTTAATTGATGATATAATTACCAATTTTATGAATCAACATACATGATTACGCCACTTTGCCTTAACAAAAATACAGTCCAAAGTAGCAGCTGTTAAGTTTTTTAAGAACTCGGAACTCCTAACTTACCCCGTGTAGAAACTCAAGATTAATTTGACATAAACATATTTTTAAATAATATTATTTCGCGAGAAAAAAACAAGAAATAAGTAAATAGTACGATGACAATAAAATAAAATATGGTTTGGCGCTTATGTTGTTTTATTTCGAGAAGCGCATGGGCCATCCTATCCCATTCTTGTACGTTACGGCCATATAAGCTATCTCATGGGGGCGTTCCCGTCAGACGGCCGCGGGCCTTGGTGGACGACGGATCTGCGCTCGACGTTTCGAAATTCTAGCCCGCCGATTATTTTTTACGTATTTTCAAATTTACGTAATTCTTATTATTTTAGGTGGTACTCTTTTGTGTTTGTACATTTTAATTTTTTTACATATATTTAAAAAATAAATAGCAGTATATTATTTATTTATATATATACAGGGTATATCAAGACTGCTACCGAAAACGAAGCCAGGTGGTAGTTTAAGCGACTTCATACATAATGCAACAGAAAAAGTTGCAAAAAAAAGCGACAATTTTTTATTTTGTTATTTTTTCCTATGGCCATATTTGGGTGGTAAATACATTTTTTCCTAAAATAATAGTGTATGCCCTTTTATTTATAAATACTCTAAGGTATAAAAGAGTTTAAATTATTATTTTAGCAAAAACTATGGATTTACCACCCAAAAATGACGATATTTAAAAAATCATAAAAAATAATTGTCGCGTTTCTATGCGAAATTTTTAATTGCATTGTGTTTGTAGCCACTAAAACTAACACCCGGCTTCGTTTTCGGTAGCAGTCTTGAGATACCCAGTATATTCATTTTTAAGTTCATTTTTAACTAGCTAAGTTACCAAAATAAAAGAGAAAGGTCATTGACTTACGTATAAGCACTCAACGAAATTAGTCGAAGGGAGCGTAAAATTTTATACATTTTTGCCTCATAATATAATTACGACGCTGAAGTCTCGGGTTCGAAACCGGGTCATTTTAATTTTTGGTTTTTTGTTATTTATCCGAATGGTTCTAAATCGATATTTAAAAGAACCATCGTTCCGAAAAAATTAAAATATTCTCAGAAAAAAAACATGTGGTCCGCATTTTGATTGATTTTTTTGTTATTTTTCGCGTGAAATTTTATTCATTTTGCCTCATAATATGATTACGACGCTGAAGTCTCGGGTTCGAGTCCCGGTCATTTTAATTTTTGTTTTTTGTTATTTATCCGAATTGTTCCTAATCGATATTTGAAAGAACTATCGTTCCGAAAAAATGAAAATATTCTCAGAAAAATGAATATGAGATCCGCATTTTCATTGATTTTTTTGTTATTATTCGCGTGAAATTTTATACATTTTTACCTCATAATATGATTACGACGCTGAAGTCTCGGGTTCGAGTACGGGTTATAATAATTTTTGTTTTTTTGTTATTTATTCGAATGGTTCCAAATCGATATTTGAAAGAACCTTCGTTCCGAAAACATGAAAATATTCTCAGAAAAAAAATGTGGTCAGCATTTTTATTGATGTTTTTGTTATTGTTCTGATTGGTTTCTAATTCGATATCTGAGAGACTCTTCATTTCCATAAACTAAATTCAAGGTCAGAATTGGTAATTCTGTGTCAGCCCATATATGTCCCACTGCAGGGCACGGGCCTCCTCTACAATCGAGAGTACAATTGAGAGTAGTTAGGCCACCACGCACTTGAATTGACAATTGGCCGATTAATTTCAACTTCCAACTATTACCTGAGCTTGTAGATCCACGACTTGTAGACTGCCTCAGTGGCGTAGTTGTACTAAGGTACGGTTACAAAGGTGAGGCCTCGGGTTCGAATCCCGGGTAGGGCAAAGTGATATTGGATTTTTCTTTTCATTATCAGCCCAGAGTCAGGAATTTGTGCCCGATCTGGCGATAGGCTCGCCACCTATCACATCGTGGGACGGAACATACATGGCGAAATGTGGGTCTTGGCACCTCTGCCTACCCCTTCTGGGAAAAAGGCGTGAGTTTATGTATGTATGTATGTAGATCCACGACATACGAGAAATATGAAAATAAGGGATCCAACGTTATCCCTATGATAAGGACATTGCGATCATTGTCATCGAATTAATTCGGTTAAAATAAATTCATTTCTCGTTGTATTGTTCTTTCAGTATATATTATCATTATTTTTCATCAAAAATATTTTCATCTGATATCACAATATTTCTTGTTGCTAGCTCCTATAATATGAAGGCTACGCGATATTCCCACCAAGGTCGCACCAACTTTTATTATCAATTGAATTTACTTATAACTTTTAATCGGGTTTTGCCCAATAAATATATTAATAGTGAATTAAATAGAAAAACCTTTTTACCCTATTATTCCGTTTCACTAAATTCAAAGTCAGAATTGAAAATTATGGTCGCCATTTTGAACTTTTTTGCTTTTGATTCGATTGATATCTAAATCGATATCTAATGGTTCCTTCATTTGAATGAGTAAGTCAGAATTGATAGTTGAGGCCGCCATTTTGAACTGTTTTGTGTCTGGTCATGAACTGGTCATCATAATATTGTGATATTTTTCAAAACCATCCAGTATAATACCATTAGAAAAATAGTACCTTTCGGGAGCACCTCTATCAATAGACAGATGAAGACACAATCCCATCAAAAACATCCTGTAAAAAAATTCCAAGTCTCGCAGCTCAGGGTTTCTACCTCAAAAAATTGTGAGATGCTACATGCATATACCGATACCAAGTCGATTAATTTATTTAGTCCTTGCGTAAGGGATCTGTATAAAGTTATTACGTAAGCTATTATCATATAAATATTAAAAATTCTTTACGTTATAAATAAATGGATCGTCTTGGCCATCGCATGAAACCATAATGTATCGTACAATTCATACATAATGCTGCTGGATGGCTGAATTTTTTTACAGGATGTTTTTGATGGGACCTCACGCCTTTTTTTAGAGTCCTACATTTTTTCTTTTCGGTACTTTTTACTTCTAGAATATCACCAACAATTTTTCATAAAGCCTCTTTCTTATGGTTTTTTCTTATTTGTGTAGGTGTCAATTTATCACAAATATCACGGATTTGATTATTAATATTCTTTCTTTCATGGTAATTGATATTTTGGAGCTATTTAGTCTATTTATTTGCAAGTTTTTCTTAGTTATGTCTTTCTAGAGGAATTTTGTACAGTTTCATGGGCTGAATACACCCTTTCCCTCTCAATACCATCTCCTGTTATGCCTTTTATATACTGGGTATCTCAAGACTGCTACCGAAAACGAAGTCGGGTGGTAGTTTTAGTGAGTACAAACACAATGCAACTAAAAAATTCGCAAAGAAATGCGACAATTATTTTTTTATGATTTTTTAAATATCGCCATTTTTGGGTGGTAAATCCATAGCTTTTGCTAAAATAATAATTTAAACGCTTTTATACCTTAGATTACTTATAAATAAAAAGGTATACACTATTATTTTAGGAAAAATGTATTTACCACACAAATATGGTCATAGGAAAAAAATAACAAAAAAAATTGACGCTTTTTTTTTGCAACTTTTTTTGTTGCATTGTGTCTGAAATCGCTTACACTACCACCCGGCTTAGTTTTCGGTAGCAGTCTTGATATACCCTTTATAGACTAGCGGCACGGCCCAGCTTCGCCCGGGTACAAATAGATTTCTGCACAAAAATATGTACGTATTATTATTATACATATAAACCTTCCTACTCAGGCACGCTACTGCCACCCCGGCCGGCCAGTACCGCCGCAAGCGCTACGTCCCGCAATTTTAAATCTGTAATATCTTCGAAAATATTCATTTAAATCTTGTGCTGTAAAGGACCATATAGATCTATATTAAACCAACAATGTATTTAAGCTTTTTAATTGGATAAGGATTAAGAGCGTATACACCTTGCGCGCAAAGTCAACTATAGGTATTTCTTCGTTAATTTCACGCACACATAAGCGACCAAAGCTATGTGCGTAGAGCTGCCGCGTCCGCTCGCTATACAATCGGCTCAAATAACTTTGATCCGTGCCCTTCAAATATTCATTTGAAATGTAACTGTAATATATTATCATAAAAATATTTTATTTGCATTATAAGTAAAAGTGCGTGGTGGCCTGTTGGTAAACGGACTAGACGCGACTGCCAACATGTTCACGGTGGTCGCGGGTTCGAATCCCAGGGCACACCTCTGACTTTTCGGAGTCATGTGTGTATTGATAGTCAATCACCACGCACTAAAACGGTGAAGGAAAACATCGTGAGGAAACCTGCATACCATAGCCGATTTTATAAAAATTTCTATGGTATGTAAGTCCGCCAACCCGCACTAGGCCAGCGTGGTGGACTATATGGCCTAACCACTCTCAATCATACTGTCGATTGTAGAGGAGGCCCGTGCCCTGCAGTGGGACGTATATGGGCTGATACAGATTATAAGTAGACAAATATTACTGTGCAAGCAAAGAATAATACAAATTTAGATACTAATCATATTTTCGTTATTATTACATTGTTAAGTTGCATTCAAATCAGTGTTCAATCAGTAGATACTACGGACGTTTTATTAATAATTTCGTTTTCGAACACATAAATAGTGTTAGGGGCCTTACAACCCCTTACAATTACGAAATATATTGAATTTTATATTACAATACATAACATAATTTAGCCTCGGAATTAAATCCCATTATACCGGGTATCTCAAGACTGCTACCGAAAACGAAGCCGGGTGGTAGTTTAAGTGACTACAAACACATTGCAACTAAATTTTTTGCAAAGAAACGCGACAATTATTTTTTATGATTTTTTAAATATCGTCATTTTTGGGCGGTAAATCCATAGTTTTTGCTAAAATAATTACTTAAACACTTTTATACCTTAGCTTGTTTATAAATAAAAGGGTATACACTATTATTTTAGGAAAAAAATACATTTACCACCCAAATATGGTCATAGGAAAAAAATAACAAAAAAAAATTGTCGCTCTTTTTTGCAATTTTTTCTATTGCATTGTGTCTGAAGTCGCTTAAACTACCACCCGGCTTCGTTTTCGGTAGCAGTCTTGATATACCCTGTATTACCTGAAACATAATTTATACTCACTACAAAATCATTGTAGGTAATATAAATAATTAAATATTTTACTTCCAAAGTACTAAGATGTGGTAATCGCAGTCCGCGCGTGGCTATTTTTACTACGCGCGGCAATAATCGACTGCAGCCAGGCCGGAGCGACGAGCGATACGTCCTCCCTCTAGAAGGCCTTGCGGCGGTCTGATTTGATCCACGTCGGACAGCGTGTTTTATAGTGGTTTTTAAAATATTTGTAGAAAACATGAAAACTAATTTTGTTGAAATATAAAAATTGAAATTTATTGATAAGATGTTCTTCTATTATAATATGCAATTGCTATAAAAAATTATGTACGATAAGTTGGTGAAAAAAATATGTTCTTGACGAGAGTTTCTGAATAATTTCGCATTGTTTAAATTTTTATTTTTCAGGAATTAAACACAAAAATTTTTTTTTCTCAGCAAAATCCCTCCATCAGGGTCTTATTAGTCTGATAATATTTTTATTTTCATCTTATATTTAGTGGTTTCGGATATCTTAATCTTCTAAATTGCCATTTAAAGCCTAAATAACGAAACTTGTGTTCAGTAATCCTTATAGTACTCACAAATTATCCATCAATCTATAATGTTTTCCACCAAAATCCCTCGAATGCAACCTTTTCTAAAATTAATACTAATTATTTTTCCTTTAAATTGTTTATTGGTGGCTAATTACTCATTTGAAAAGTCCTGTTTTTAAGCCAAAAAGCGCGTGCAGGGTATAAACGCTCTTAATGCTGTATTTGTCGTAAAAAGTAAATGACAAAAAACTGTTATTGTGGGATATCCATAAGAGATGGACATATACCATCGCGGAGTTTTCTGTAGACCTTTTCAATGTGTACAAATAATCACTAAATTATTTTGATAAATCTCGTAGGGTTCAGCCTGCGTTTGCAATGTAAGCGGAAAAAAATTGATAATTAACGACATCACATTAGAAACCTCAAATATAACAGTATTTCTCCACTATTTAATGGATGTTATTATACACGTAAACCTTTCTATTGAATCACTTTATCTACTAAAAAAACCGCATCAAAATCCGTTGCGTTGTTTAAAAGATTTAAGCACACAAGGGGACAGAGAAAGCGACTTTGTTTTATACTATGTAGTGATACCTATCTAGAACTATTATTCCATTATATACGGGTACAATTATTCATTAACTGCAAATGTAACTTTGTAATCCTATACATTTATATGGGATTACAAAGTTATTCACGCAGTTGGTGTATCTAGAACACTAGGCAGAAATTACGAAATGTTTAAATTTTTCCCTACTTAAGACACTAAACACTAATTATATTCTAAATTTAAAGGTTCTATGTCTGCTAGAAGTGCCTTAGACTTTTGATGATCGGTCAGTCAGTTAGTAAGTGACAAAATTAAGAAAGTTTGACTAGTTACAATTCTTAAACTAGTGGTTCAAATTGAATGAAATTTTAAACATACCGTGTTTACACAATGCCTGCTTAGTAACTGAAAATTCAGGTTTCTTGCTTTAACCACAACGTTATGGGGGGTTTAAAATGATCTGAATTGCTTCGAGAAAAGGATTGTATTTTAGCTCGACTTGGTGGGGGCATTGCCGTGCCCCCAGATTTAGAATATTTTTTATACGAATCTATTTTATATGTCACTGAAAGTTTATATCTATACTAATATTATAAAGCTGCAGAGTTTGTTTGCTTGTTTGTTTGAACGCGCTACTCTCGGGAACTACTGGTCCGATTTGAATGATTCTTTCAGTGTTGGGTAGTCCATTTATCGAGGAAGGCTATAGGCTATATATCATCACGCTATGACCTATAGGACGAAAGCATTAGTGATATTTCTAGCAAATACGAAGAAATTTTGTTCGTTTTTCTTGGTCCGATTGGTCGATATTCTAAACTGATAGTCAGAATTAAACATTTTGACCGCAATTTTAAAACGTGTTTGCACCCGGGCGGATCCGGGGCCGATCGCTAGTATTACTATAAAATTAATATTTACAATGCTTTTCATATAACGAAAGCAAAATAATTGTAATTGATATCAAATAATTTCGCCGAAAAATTTGTCTAGCGTAAATAAAAGAAACATTGTTAAACAAAAATTATCCCTATTTGGTTGTAAAGAAGGTTCAAACTGGAACGGGCGGGTGTGATCGCCGTCATTCTCGCGCCAAGCGCATAGCAGTAATAATAAGAGCGTGATCGCCGGTGTGACCGCACAGTTTGAAAATCAATAATATTTATTTTATGTGGAATTCAAACAATAATCTAATGTAATTACTTATCGTTTCCGCTCTGTGTACATACTTCAGGAATACCTAGTCAGTTTAGTTTGGTTGTTATTACAAAATTCAAATTTATTTCACACATTTTTGTTAAATTTACAGTTGTATCGTAAGTCAAAAATCACAAAACAGCAGAACTAATGACGTTGTTTTATAGGCGAAAGTCAGTGGTCAAATCACAGGTCAAATGAAGTAGAAACAAATAAATCATCGCTAGGCGCAATGCCTTTGGCGGCATTTATCAAAGGGCGCCTAGACGATTAACGCTTCACACTAGTAGAGTGAGTGACCGGCAAAACAATTGGTACCTATCTTGTATTTATACAGATATTATTGTAAATGTTTTTGAGGTTTTCGTAAAGTAATAGTTTAAAGTTCGTGTTTTAACACTTAGATTATAATAGATTTTTTTATCAATACAAAAGTATGATAAGCAATATATAGGCACATTGTCAGAATCATACGGATTATAAATATACATAGGTTTACATTAATTTGTTATTACTAATGTTAATAATACCAGTAGATAATATTTAATCGGGGAATGTGCGCCAGTAGCGCAGTGCCGCGGCGTGATGCGGCAACTTTCGTTAACCACGCCCCAAAATGCTGCGAATATTTTTCGAGGTAGGCTCTTAAAAAGCTGGTAGTCATATTTACAAAACCTATTTTTGTGTAAACTCAAGTTTGTCCACAATCGCAAATCGCCCAAAAGCGTTGTGGTGCACGGAGAAATGATTATTTTTTTCTCTCTTCAAATATCATTTCATTGGGCATTATTATCATTACTACTATTGGACTACTAGTATAAATGTACATTGTATAAATTATGAAAGAATATTTTAATGAAATCGTTGAAGATATTTTTTACTTTCATTTGTAGTTCCTAATTTCGCCATTTGTCAATTTATGTTAGATGTGCTGTATGTCTCAGACGTTTTTGTTTTTGAAGGTCATGCCCTCGAATTTCGACCGACAGTGTGCACACAACAAAAGAATCCATTGTTCAGATCGCTGTACGCGTTGCTCTAGTATTTATGGCCGCTTCTTTACTCTATGCGTAAGACGAAAACCTACAATGTATTTTCAGCATTTAACGTAACTAACTCTTTGTGTCGAATGGAGAGAATAGGTTCACAAAGGTTCAAGCGTCTCTAAACTAATAGGAAGTATAGTTTTAAGATAAAAGCAAAGATTTTTCAAACATTTTCTTTCCGAAACTAATAAAAAAAATCTACAAGTCATTATATTTTCTTTTTAATCATGAACATTTTCATTTTCATTTACATTGACAAATATGTTACAATATTCGCAATAAAATTTCGCATTATTCAGCCTACATTCAAAAATAAAAAATATTTCGCACAGCAAAGTATTTATGATTCATAAAAAATAAAGTCCACAAACCTGGTCGGTGGGTTCCAGATTGTTTTGTCCGTAGATATTCATCGATATGGAGGTCTTGGCGCCCTCCAGGATAATGTCCTGGGAGGAGGGGTAGCCCCTGCTCTCTCCCAATCGCAGCGTGAACTTGAGGTCGTGGTTGTACGAAGGTCTCTGGTCTCCCAGGAACTGTCTGGATGCTAAGAAATAGACAGTTTCCGAACCTTGCGATGCGACATCTGGAACAAACGTGGGCTGTTAGAAATACTGTAGTCATATTCATTTGATTCAAAACAAGCTTTAGAAAATGCCAAAATATTATTGAAAAGTTATTTTTGTTAGGTTCATGAAAACTAGCATCTTCTATTGGAAGTGAAGATCTATGTTATGGCACTGGTAGTCTAAGGTAAGAGTCGTTATGGATCGCGGAGGCGATGTGCTGAAGGTCGAGCCCAGTGGCGTGCTACAGCAGAGGCCTATGTCCTGCAGTGGACCCGTACGGACTGATGATAATGATGATGTCAAGCTTAGTATTATTATCACAATTATAGTGTGGCATTTGTTAAAAAACGTGACATAGGAAATAAATAAATAAATAACACCCAACAGTCACATACATAGTCTTGACTCCACACTAAGATCGACTTGGGACAGAGCACTTATATTTTATAATCTCGGTTGTTTACCTATATTCTGGGTGTTGGCATTGAAGTGCAGCTGGGCTGGTTGTCTCCGGTCGTCCTCTGCGGCCCACTTCTCCGCGTCCCTGATGAAGTGAGCGCTGAGCTCGTGCGCCTGGTACTTGGGCGCCGAGTTGCACTGCGACGAGTGCCCGAAGCAGAAGCACGGCGTGCAACCGAACTCGTTCGCCAGGTCCAGGTTGAAGAAACCCGGCTTACATCTACGTAAATATAGTAGATACATTATTGTCATAATGTTTCCTATATGAACGTCACAAAAATTTATTACATGACAATAAAAAAACTATATTGTATAATGCCAAATTAATAAAAAAAAAATGGAAGTGTAGGGACACCCGGATGAAACAAAGTTCTTTTGGATTAATTAGTGAAGGAATTGTAATAAAATTTTATTTCTTTTATGTTATAATTCTATTTTATTATTAACAAATATAATGTAATATACATTTAATCAGTAGGATCAATTTAAGTAATAATTGGCAAAGATACATATTCCAATGAAGGGTTGATGATTGACAGCAGGGTAACAAACTATAATTGTAAAAAAAACGATTGTCAAATGTTTTAAAGTGTCGTTACAACTAGTGGTCTTATTTTTTTCCGTTTAGCCCCCTTTCGCAACACGCGATAAGGAACTTCGTTCCAAATGTCCAACAATCGCAAACAATGTCCTGGCCCTACATTAAGATCAAGTATCAGAAACTACAAGACTTTTCAGTCCCACAAACACCAAGGCCCGAGATGAACATGTGAGGACCTCACAAACATTTGTGTTGGTGCGGTGAGCGAAGGAGTGACTATAAGGTTCCATCACCAGTTCAGTGCAGTTCGAGAGACACTTCCTTCGAGTCACCATAGAGGCTGTCAAACTATATAAAAAGGTGGTTTATTATAAATTAATAAGACTGACTCTCTACAGCGTTTCCCCTCGACGTTCTGCTTGCAGAGGCACACGCCGGTGTGCGGGTCGCACTGCGGCGTGTTGGCGTACGAGCCGGACTCGTTGCAGCCGCACGGCTTGCAGCCCTGGCTAGTGAACTCGTAGTGGTTGGCCGCGCACGAGTCACACTTGTCTCCAGTTACCCCGGGCTTGCACTGACACTTGCCTTCTGAGTTGCACTGGAGACTTCTTGATCCTGTGGCAGATATAATCTCAATTTAATTGAGTCAATATTTATGAAGGTATGGATTAAATTATCTGATGCTATTTAAGTTCTTTTGTAGCCTTCTGTAACTAACTTAGAATTTTTGATTATAAACTTTTATACGTGTAACACTAACGTACGCTAACTTAGGCAAACGTGCACGTACATACTTTATAAATATACACCAGTGGTACTTAGCCTTTTACTCATCAGAAACCATTTGACTGGTTTATTGTATGTTGATAGAGTACCGGGTAAAGGATTTTGTTATGTATCCATAAATAAAATTATATTATGGATGACTTCAAGACGGCTTGAGACCATTACATCACCTGTTAAGAACCACTGATATACACACAGCTATAGCATTAAACCACTAACCTGTAGGATTACAGTTGCAAGGCAGGCAGATATCCCCGGAGGCCTGGAAGTAGTTCTCCTTGCACCTCTCGCAGTTGGCGCCGTCCCTGTTCTCGGCGCAGTCAACGCAGTGGCCGCCGTGGCCGGTGCGCTCGTACAGATCCTTGTCGAAGTAGCACTTGTTCGAGAACCCGTTGCAGTTGCAAGCTAGTGGACACGACAAATGACATACATCATTTCATGCAATTTCAATATTAATTAATAGAGGCCTAGGCCAGCTAGTCGGGTGCAGATATTCTTGTACTTCACTCCGGACCTAAAATTAAATATTTTTCATTGATGCATTACTCTTATTAATTATTAGCCTTTCTCAATGAATGGGCTAACAAGATTTTCAGTTTTAAAAGTCATATACGCATTGCCTGCGAATATAAGACTTGCAATAGGTTCACCTCGTATTACATGATTACATGATTATGGCCGAAATAAAAATGTACTGTTACTAAAAAATTAGAGCAAATTAATATATCGCAACAGCAATAACTAATATTCGCATAAAAGCTACTAATAATAATAATAATAATAATAAATCTTTATTTAAATAAAACTTAATTACTTACTTAAAATATTACTATAGAATCATATTCTATAATTTAGTCTTAGAAAAATTTCCGCCAGCATTTTTAATTTTTTATGCCATAGCAGTGACAATTAACTTTGCTAATTAAACTACGATAATAATAGATAAAAATCCAGATAATTTCAAATTTACCACATATTTCAGATAAAGTGAAGTGTCATGCCGTTCCCAGTACTTGAAGATCATAGAGGTCATCTTATGTAAATAACTTCATATTCTATTTAAACCGCGCTGCGATGATTAAGTAACGTTTTAGGCATTCTCATGGTTATAAAATCGACAATTATTCATTCGATGTAATTATCAAACTATTAAAAGGAGCAAAAAGATTATTTTGAGATTAAGCAAAGCTATATTTAAAACCTCTATTATAATAATATGTCCCAAAAGTTAAACTACATTTCCACTGACGCATTGATAAACAAAGCGCAACTGTATAAGAATCAACCGATCATTGCACATCAATTATCATAAATATCTAGACTGATATGATCGGTCGTATTTTAGACATCTCTGCTCCACGGCTCTTCGTTTGAAAAGTGTAAACACAGCCTAATGACGTCGCAGTAGGTGCAAGCTCACTAACCCTTGCACTCGTGCACGTTGGTGGGCGAGGCGCGGCCCCACGGCGCGTCGTTGTAGAAGTCCAGGCACCGCTCGCAGTCGCGACCGGCCGTGTTGTGCTGGCATCTGCAAGTCATTCATAAGTCACAATCTATCCGGCGATACACCGTACATGGCTGCCGCTGCTATACATTATACAACGCATCCATTCGGCTTAGTATGGTGGTGTAACACCACTTGGCGTGTGTGTTATGGCCGCACAAGTGTGGCGATGATAAAACCAGGCAGATCTGGGAGCTCTTATATATGAAATAAAATGCAATTTCGGTTTATTTCTTTCAATAACAATAATGTTGTTTTATTATGTTCATTTCTAAAATATATTAAGAATTTTGCATATCCATCTGACACTCCTATACCCATTTTATGCATCTCATAAAATTTTGGGATTATGCTACTTGATGGATTCCGAATATGTACAGAAACCCGAAGAACAAAGGTTATACATATAAGTAGAACAACGCATCACCAAGTTGAAGTAGAATTAGGCAGGACATCTGTCTAGACAGTTCGACGGTAGACGAATACTGAGGAAGTGGTAGCCACGTGAAGTATGGTGGCTATTCATTTTTATTCTATTTCCATTTCATTTCAACATTGGTTCCACTTGCCACAGGACAGAAAAGTGTGGCGTGCTAATGGGGAGGCCTATACCCAGTGGTGGGCTGATATAAGATAGATATATACTATATACTCCATCAAAACCCTTGGCAACCTGGCAGTGGGTATTCCTATATGTTTTCCAATTCATATAAAATCTCCACCTTTATTTATAAAATTTGTAAAATAATTATAACTGGCTCATTCTACCATCTAACCAAAAGCTACTTAAAATAAAAAGACGGGTTGCACTCCGGGAGTGCCGGCAGAAGTGAAAACTTGATTATTAACGTTGAGCATGTTTGATATTTTGGAATGGTTAGGGAATAATTTTGCACCAATTGCTTTATCAGTATAAAAGTACTATCATTTATGTGGTAGAATACAATATTCATTTATTGCGCTATCGTACACAAACATGACAATTTATATTACATTAAAAATTTAACACTTTAAAACTATTACAATTATTTTACATTAAAAAGTTTATCTCTCCGAAAAATCAACTTTCATCCATAATTTCAACGACTTTTTCACCATCATCATTACCAGAACTATCATCGCCAATCTCTAAAACTGATACGATAGGTTTATGGTAGCTGAAGTAAGAAACGAACAGTTTTGATTCGAACCTATTTAAATGTCTAATAAAGACCGCATCAATAGTAGTTTTGTATTTCGTTGTGCTAAGATTGCGATCATTCGACATAGTTAAACCAAATTAATTATTTAAAAATTCAATTAATAGTTGTTTTTATCGTCTGCGAAGTTTATGTTGAAATCTCCACTCAAAATCATTGGCAATTCATCAAAGCTTTATAAACTGACAGCTAACTGACAGCTGTCTACTCTCCATCCGTCTTACGCTTTTCGTCTTACGATCAGGTCACGTGTCCTGACGCGAGTTTAAGATTTTATACCCATTACAGAAAAAGTGCTCAACGCCGCTAAAGAAGTTTTCACTTCAAAAAAGGTTTTATTTATTTTGTGGATAAATCAAACACTGGTGTCGATTAAATTCACCTGCAAAACTTGCTTTTGGTGCCATCCGGTAGGGTCTGTGTGTCGCAGACGGAGGCGTGTCCATTGCACTTGCAGCGCGCGCCCACGGCCACGTCCGCGATGGCATACCAGTAGGACTGCAGCACCTGCGTGTCCAGGAAGATCTCGTCGCCGAACGTGTTCAGACGGTCCAGGGAGATGCGCAGGTCGGTGGCCGTTACCCAGTCCTGGTCAAGGAAACGTTTAGTACATGCGGTCATATTGTCATATCATCATTAATTTAACCTTAGGAAATAAATTAATAAATAAAAATTTATGCATGCTGATCATGTTGATACTATACAGGGTATATCAAGACTGCTACCGAAAACGAAGCCGGGTGGTAGTTTAAGCGACTTCAGACACAATGCAACAGAAAAAGTGGCAAAAAAAAGCGTCAAATTTTTTTTTGTTATTTTTTTCCTTTGACCCTATTTGGGTGGTAAATGCATTTTTTCCTAAAACAACAGTGTATACCCTTTTATTTATAAATAATCTAAGGTATAAAAGAGTTTAAATTATTATTTAAGCAAAAACTATGGATTTACCACCCAAAAATAACGATATTTAAAAAATCATAAAAAAAAATTGTCGCGTTTCTAGGCGAAATTTTTAATTGCATTGTGTTTGTAGCCACTAAAACTACCACCCGGCTTCGTTTTCGGTAGCAGTCTTGAGATACCCGGTATATACACTTAAATAGCAAATAAATGACAATGATCTAGTTAGCAAATTCTAGCAAATTCTAGCAACCTTTTGAGTCAGAGAGCCAAAAATCTTAATTTCATAGACGTAGTATCTAATTTACAAAATTTCTAAGTTTTTACAGAGTCACATTTCATTCTGACGACTGTGACGCCTCTTTAATCGTTTCAAAATGAGTTTCTAATATTAATGTTTTTAAATAAATAATATTAGCATATGGACTTAAAAAGTCGCAGCTTCACTTCCAAAGAGCCGCATGAGGCTCGCGAGCAGCAGGTTGCCGACCCCTGATCTACGGAGTTGTGTAGACCCGCTAATCATGTATCCCACTGTATATCCCGTCAGTACATTGAAACTGCTTGATAACTTACACTACTATACAGAAGACAACAAAAATCATGTATTTACCTGTAATTCGGGGCTGCTGTCAAACGTGTAGGCCGAGGGTCGTCCCTCCAGCGTGGAGAAGAGCACGTTGCCTCCAGACAGCGGCGATATGTCGGAGTACTCGCTGGTGCAAAGCGCGCGCGTCTCCGCGCCGAGGTCGGCCGCCCGTTGCTCGTGCACACCGTATGTGTCGCGGCATGATGCACTGAATATTAAATCATTTTAGTGCAGCTATACTCATTCCGTAGGGTTAAAAATCCCTTGCGAGTGACGTGAACGTAAGGAAAGAAATTCTAACTATTCCAATGCAATAAATGTTGAATCATTTTAGTATAACTTGAACCATTTGTTAAGGGTGGTTTGAAGGCAGTGGGTGGTCGAAGCAACTATTTACACACTGTATATAATGTGTGGTATTAAGCTTTAATGTGGTCAATTTTTTTGTATTGTATCAGCCCATATACATCCCACTGCAGGGCACGGGCCTACTTTACAATCGAGAGTACGATTGAGAGTGGTTAGGCCATATAGTCCACCACGCTGGCCTAGTCGGGTGTGGTCAATTATTACCCGTGAATCTTTTTTTTTCAATTTCATGTCTGAAAATTACTAACATTTAAAATATTTTTACTATAAATTTTCCGTTTATCGGTCCATATTAAACAAAAAATAGTTAGCTATGGATTATATAAATGTATAACTCCATTGAAATAATTTATAAAATAAAGTCCTATCCCAGGTGTTATGATGTAATAAGAAATAATGAGAAGCTTTTTGGGCTCTAAATACCCAGAGCCAAAACATTGCAAGTCATATAAACATTTATTTAAGTGAATTGTGAGTCATACTAACATTTGTTACAGTGTAGGGATCAAATCTACAGACTGTTTGTTTTGCAGGCAGAATTGAACCTACTGCAACTTGCAGGCTGGCAAGGTATTCATAAAATTAACATTATTATTTACCTGAAGTACTGGAAGGGTTCCCAATCCCTGTCCTCGCTTGCTTTCTTGTAGATGGCAAAACTCTGTGGACGTGGTGAGTAGAACACAATTCTCACATATGTGATATCATATGCCTTGCCTGCAACAATATGAACCGTGATATAAAAGTATAACTCACTGCTGTAATATATAATAAATAAATAAAAATTAAATAAATATTATAAAATCAGCAAGACTCGCAACATATAGTAGGTATGTGGTAGCTAGTAGATTACTTATATAGTGGGTATTTAGTGAATAACTGCGACTGTGACTGATAGTGTGATAGTGTGACTGCGTCGCGTATACGATCAGCTTGGGTATGGAGACTTTCATACCCAGCTCAAAAATACCCGCAGGGCGTCTCAGCCGGCCTTTGTACAATCGTGCCTGTGCTGTTGCTGCGCGCCTTAAGCAGTCCGCATACGCGGCGTGGCAAGACGCAAGAAGGCGTCGGGATACAAACTCAAAGGAGGAGAAACGGAGATTCTCTGGGAGTCGTGCTTTTTGGTCGCTTGCTAAGGCTGTAGAGGGTAATTTCTGCCTGTCCAGTCTCCCACCACTGCGCAAGCCCGATAACAGTTTGGCCCACAGTGCAAAGGAGAAGGCCGATCTCTTGGCCCAATTCTTTGCCTCGAACTCGACTTTGGATGACGGGGACGCCACACCGCCGAACATCCCGTGTTGTGAGAGCCTCCTATCTGACGTAAAAATCACCCAGCGTGCTGTCAGACGGGAGCTCAGGCTTCTAGAGCTAAGTCAAGATAAGTCGAGTGGGCCAGACGGTATCCCCGCAGTGGTTCTTAAAACGTGCGCCCCTGAGTTGACACCCGTGCTCACGCGCCTTTACCGTTTTTCCTATAAAGCCAACCGGGTTCCGGCTTCGTGGGAGGTCGCCAATGTAGACCCTGTCCCCAAAAAGGGTGACCGTTCGGACCCTTCGAGTTACAGGCCGATTGCTGTCACATCCCTACTCTCCAAGGTCTTGGAGCGAGTTATAAACACTCAGCTCCTGAGGTATCTTGAGGATCGCCAGTTGATTAGTGACCGCCAGTACGGTTTCCGTCACGGTCGCTCGGCTGGTGATCTTCTTGTGTACCTCACGCACCGTTGGGCGGAGACTTTGGAGAGTGGGGGTGAGGCGATTGCGGTCGGCCTTGACATTGCGAAGGCGTTCGACTGGCAGGAATGGTCCATTCCCTGGTGGGAATGAACTCAGGTGGTCCTGGAGGCGTACCGTTCCCGAACTGTACGTTTCCAGCGTTCTTTTCTACCACGTACGTGCAAGCTCTGGAATGAACTCCCTGCATCGGTGTTTCCTCAGCGCTATGACCTGTCCTTCTTCAAACGAGGTTTAAGGAGAGTACTCTCCTCGAGGTAGGCAGCGACTTTGTTGTGCTGGTCCCCTGGCACTACGGAGGTCCATGAGCAGCGGTAGCCGCTTACCATCAGGCGGGCCGCTAGCTCGTCTGCCTACAAGGCAATAAAAAAAAAATAACAAAAACATACACTTTGATTATCTCTGCCTCCGGGCATCAGTAATTAATCCATATTAAGTTGCAGTATGCCTAACGTGACCATTTATTTTTTGTGGCAGAGCGGGACATCAGTGGAATTAAATAATAATAATAAAAAAGTTTTAGTGATTTACAAGTTGTTATCATTGAAGATTGAATAACATAAAATAATAATCAAAAACCATATTCATACGCTACGGCAGGTTATACAAAAAACCGAGGAGTATAACTTGCCGCTTTGTTTAGCGTTTGTGGACTATGAGAAAGCCTTTGATTCGATCGAGACCTGGGCTGTGCTACAGTCTCTTCAGCGGTGCCACATAGACTATCGGTACATCGAAGTGTTGAGGTGTATATACAACAACGCCACCATGTCGATCCGAGTACAGGATCAGAGCACGAAGGCTATTCCACTACAGAGAGGCGTGAGACAGGGAGATGTCATATCTCCGAAACTGTTCACTGCCGCGCTGGAAAATGCCTTCAAGCTCTTGCAGTGGAAAGGATTCGGCATCAACATCAACGGCGAGTATATTACTCACCTTCGATTTGCCGACGATATTGTAGTCTTGGCAGAATCGCTGGAAGACCTTAGCACTATGCTCGAAGACCTTAATCGAGTTTCCCAACAGGTGGGTCTTAAAATGAACATGGATAAAACGAAGATCATGTCGAATATCCATGTTGTGCCCACCCCCATTGGAGTTGGGGGCTCGACTCTCGAAGTTGTAGACGAATATGTCTATTTAGGACAAGTGGTCCGGTTAGGCAGGTCCAACTTCGAGAGAGAGGTCAATCGGCGAATCCAGCTCGGTTGGGCAGCGTTCGGGAAACTTCGCGACGTCTTCTCGTCCAAAATACCTCAGTGCCTAAAATCGAAAGTCTTCGATAGTTGTGTGTTACCAGTGATGACATACGGCACCGAGACGTGGCCTCTCACTGTGGGCCTCATTAAAAGGCTCAAAGTCACTCAACGAGCCATGGAGCGGGCTATGCTCGGTGTTTCCCTACGAGATCGAATCAGAAATGAGGAGATCCGTAGGAGAACCAAGGTTACCGACATAGCCCATAGGATTGGCAAGTTGAAGTGGCAGTGGGCCGTGCACATAGCTAGTAGAACGGATGGCCGTTGGGGCCGAAAGGTTCTCGAGTGGAGGCCACGTACAGGCAAGCGAAGTGTTGGACGCCCGCCTACAAGGTGGACGGACGATCTGACTAAGGTCGCAGGAAGTCGCTGGATGCAGGCCGCTTCCAACAGGTCATTGTGGAGATCATTGGGGGAGGCCTATGTTCAGCAGTGGACTTCCTGTGGCTGATATGATGATGATGATGATGAATAATCAAAATCGTATTTTTGTATTTTGTAAAACTCGGTACATGATTTATTTATATGTATTTATTTTCGTAATTAAAATAAATTTAATTACTGCGACACTCATCTGTGTTTTATCACTTGTCCATATTTTGATAATATGAGAAAAAAGTATTTCGATAGGTGCGTTACTTTCAGGCAGATACATAACGTACTCAATAATTGAGGAAAAGTTTATTAAGTCAAGATGTTTTTTACGAAAGTGTTGGTATAATACGACCCTACGGTTTTCAGTAGTAGTTCGGTAAAGCATTTCGAGAGATAAATAAATTTTAAATTATTATTTGGTCTGTTTGCAAGAGCGTCCCGGGGACACCGGGACAGACTTCCTGAAAGCGGGACTGTCCCGCCCAAAGCGGGACGTATGGTCACGTTAAGTATGCCAGACATTGTAGCCAGTGGTTAATAAATTCAGCAACGCTTTAATATTTTTATATTTTTGTGGAAAGCATGAAGTATTGTATCAGGCGAACAATCTAATTGTTTTCGGGTGAATACAAAACTCAAACCCCATTTTTGCATATTTATACTGAATCTATTTTTGACTCTTCGTACATTTAATTTCTGCTTTTCATAAGATTCAACGTTATAAACAACAATAATAATGGAAATAAACAACTACATAATATGTGTAGTACCTTATAACTATACTAACAAAAAAGATACACAGACGGCGTTTTTAATACCGTAACTTAGAATACAGATTAATATTTTAACACATTGTTGCCATACCAGTATAGTTGTTTTTGTCTATATATATAAAAATGAAACCCGTTTCGCGTTGTCACGGCATCACATGTGAACGGCTGAACCGATTTCGATAATTCTTTTTTTTAAATGTTTGTGGAAGTCCAAGGATGGTTCTTACGGCGAGAAAAAATCGAATAATTGCCGGAAAAACCCTAAAAACAGCCCTTTTCTTTTTCCCATACAAACGTTTTCTAACTAAAACGTAAAGTCAATTTGAGCTTTATTGCTATTGTATAAAGTTCATATTTAATTACAAGCACTCACTATTGTTTAAACAATGTAGGTATGTTCCTAACGTCAAAGAGTCAATTTGCACTTTATTACCGCTAAACAAAGTTCAAATTCAATAATATCTATCAAAACAGTGTGCGTGATTTTCCCATACAAAATGTTCATGGGTTTGTAACTGTCAAACATTTAATTTTCACCCTGTCGATATGGTAAACTCTGCCCTCAAATTAAAGAACGTTTTAAATAAAGGTTTCGAATCGACAACACAATATTCGATTAATGGCATCGATATCAATGTTACACTAGATAAGACGTTCTTTGTAAAAAACGTGTCCCACCCAAGTGCGGTGCATGCACCGCACACGAATCAGTCTGCCGCGTGACGGCCGCGCAACAGTACGCCTCTTTGCTTATATTTAAAAGTAATTTATTTTGATTTTCCCCGTCAAACCGACAGCGAAATTTTCTGAAGTTACAATATAATTAAAGCATACAATTTAAGTGATAAAATATTGCAGTATAATGCCGATAATACAGATATTTTATTTATTATTGGATTAAATATTTGTATAGCTCATTAGAAATACAAGATGACCTTCTGAATCGTATGTCTCATTCCCGCGCACAAAAATTGCTCGTCGAGTGAGACGAACTATATTAGATATAGATTATTCATAGGACATTCATATCAGTTGACCAAATAGGCATAAACTATTCGAATACATAACAAATACAGATATGTAGGAAAAATGTAGTTTAAAAATTGATTTCAGTATTTCATTTTAATTTTATGTTGTTAATTAATAACACAAAATATGTGTGTTGTATGTATGTTTTGAAACAGTGGACAGTTTTTAGAGCCTATTTCTTTATATGAATTACCTAATGGACTACGTT
Organism: Hyles vespertilio; assembly: GCA_009982885.2. Lineage (NCBI taxonomy): Eukaryota > Metazoa > Arthropoda > Insecta > Lepidoptera > Sphingidae > Hyles > Hyles vespertilio. The sequence continues at coordinate 928,066 of CM042833.1, read as the reverse complement.
GGAATTTGGATCCCATTGAATGTTATTAAAGACTAATATCACTTAAAATTGTTTTAGATTCTTACGCGTTGTTACGAAAGGGGGAGGTCTCTCTAATATAAATGTCTGTTGTTTCATTATCTTATTGTAAAACTGTGATGAAGTTGTACACTTTTAAGTTTAATTTAGATAATTTTCATGAATTATTCACGTAAATAAAAATCATTACAAAATATATAATTGCTATGATAGCATTCATACTTAGGCAGTATATTTGGAAAAGCTATAATTGATTTGAACTGTCTCTTCTGTCTAATAATCTTTGATAATAATTTGTAATGTTCAAGTAAACGTGCTAGATGTCGCTACTGAGTTTTGACAAATATGGGACAAATAGTTTCTATAACGCGTCGCGTCTATCGGTAGATTATAAGTCAATGATTAATGGCGTATTTTTAACCGACTTCAAAAAAAGGAGGATGTTCTCAATTCGACTGTATGTTGCTTTTTTTTTTGTTTGTTACCTCGTTTTAGATTTTAAAGATGTACAATATTGACAGTAGTGAAAATGGATTGACATTTTATTTGATTGTAATTGTTTATGCATAAGTTCAGAAATTTATTTTGTATAAACTAAGGAGAATATATCAAGCTACATTAATTTATTTCCAACTCCTCCTAATAATTTAACTTTCTGATTAATTTCGTTGCGGGTTAAAGACAAGTTAGACATTCCCGGAGACTCGCCGAGCTTCAATGCTCGGTGTCATTACATTGCGTGCCACTGTTGATCCTGGCTCACAGGAGTTACAGTGGTGGGTGTGAGGGTGGGACAGTCTCTAAAGCTACATTAATATCATCATCATCATATCAGCCACAGGAAGTCCACTGCTGAACATAGGCCTCCCCCAATGATCTCCACAATGACCTATTGGAAGCGGCCTGCATCCAGCGACTTAGCCATACCGACATAGCCCATAGGATTGGCAAGTTGAAGTGGCAGTGGGCCGGGCACATAGCTCGTAGAACCGATGGCCGTTGGGGCCGAAAGGTTCTCGAGTGGAGGCCACGTACAGGCAAGCGAAGTGTCGGACGCCCGCCTACTAGGTGGACGGACGAGCTGACTAAGGTCGCAGGAAGTCTCTGGACGCAGGCCGCTTCCAACATTAATATAGGACAATGAAATAAATAATGTTCACACGTAATGGTAGATTTACATGTTGGCTGAGGCTGGGCCAACGTCTACCAATTCCAAGCTATTAACTATGAAAAACATAATGCCAGCCGAGCCAAACGCTCCGTTTACACGCTGCCGTTGGTCGAGGCTGGCTGAGGTTGGCCAAACGTGTAAATGCAGCATAAGAAGTTATACTTACTCCTTTTCAAGATCGAATGCCATTTTTATCACAAATTTTTACAGTGGCCTTTCGTTCGCTATAATTCACTGATAGAAATGTACATCGTATCGGAGTGAGATAGGTTATATTATAACTAAAGGGGGTAAAAAAGGGTTGAAATGTTATGTCTAAGAAAATCAAAACCACTGAAGTTATGTCTATGAAATTTTATATTTCAACTCTTTATTAAAAGTAATGGCGTGCAATATTTTTTGGAAAAACAGCATTTTGGTGCTGAAGTAAGGGAAGGAATATTGAATGGACAATAAAAACGCAAAGGTTTTTAATGTCAAAAATTCATAAGGCAATCTTTATATGTATATGGAGAGAAAGGACAAAAAGTAAAATAGAATGGAAGGTACGGGAGAGGGCTGGGATAGATGACAGATTTGTTAGGACGAAATGTAAATGCACGTTATAAAACGGGATGGATAATAAAGAGAAGGGATGGGACGGATTGGGAAGAGACTGAACAGGCGGATGAGACGGGATTGTGCCGGACAGTAGGATAGCTACGTCAAGTTTAGGTATACAAGAGTTTATACGAAAAACAACATGTATTTGGTGTGGAGTGGAATCAAGAAATATATGCACCCGAGCGAAGCTGGGTCGGGCCGCTATTATCTAATATAAATCGTTCGCATTGTTGTCTGGATGCATTATTATTTAATATTTTTCGAAATTAAATTCTCAGATCTATCGGCTCAAAAACACTATCGGCCTTAGATTATATACTCGACTATCGGCGTTTGATCGGCGTTGTTTACATTTTCGTAAGCTTGATTTTTTTTTTGTTCTTTTCGTGTGTAAGGAACCGGCTTAGGTCAAAGACCATGCTGCTAAGTCGAAAGTAATCGTAAGCTTGACATTTTTAAATGTCAGACTGACGCGACGTTTTATTTCGTCGATGCGCAAGAGTCGTAAGTGCATTTTTATGTTATGACCTGGCAGCATGTTCCTTGGACCTAAGCACTACTTAAAACAAATTTGAAAAAAGATAGCGAGATATTGTATATAATGCTGATCTGGCAATTGGCACCACCATTTTTATCTAGGATTTTGAAGGACCAGAGTGCACTCTATATTGTAATTATTTTAATTTATAACTTATAAATACCCCGGTATTCCCAGGGAGACGAGCGCCAGCTTTATACCGCAAACGTGGAAATATAACTGAAATAACCGGTGACAAAATCATTCATACCCAAATGCAAGGTCAGGTTGACTTGGTTGGGATACCGGATTCCCTCCTTCATGGTTTCTGACTGCCACCAAGTCTGGTTCTCGAGCTCGTGGTGCAAGTCCGTTAGAAAGTAGCTGGAGAATTGACCGGGCTGGCAGAAATCACACGACCTGCGTAAAAACACATAAAAATATTAAAATCATAAATATAAATGCCCTTGTTTATTTCAAGAAGAAACATGACATTGAATAGCTTTACACAACAATTAATAGGTACGTTAAATAAGTGGTAGGCCCTAAGAACGTTTATAAAAACATAATAATTTTACAAGGCTGTTTGCAGCATAGCTCGTAATTAAAAAACAATAAGTCGCAAGTGGCAACGGAAATAACACAAATATTTCTTAAATCAATGTAATTATTAAATGTCTCTATCGCATAGTATTATTTCTTAAATACGGGGCTGCTAGTAAATATAATTCCAGCAGTATGAATACCAAATGACTTGAAGTGTGACAGACCTGGTGGAGGTGCCGGCTGAAGTCTGTATGCAGTACATGGTCATGCCGTTGTCGCCGCAGGTGTTGGTCGCCTCCATCTGCACCATGAACGCGGCGTTCTCGAACTCCGGGATGCATCTCTGTCGTACAAAAATTAACCGTTTAATTTTATGACCGTATTATTGCAAAAGCTTATTTAATTACAACTAACATAAGATTATATTTGTAAATCTATTCTGGAATAAGGAAGTAACATTGTAGGCGTCGCGTCGTAAGTATCGAGTAACGGATTATGCGGAGATAACTTAAATTATGACGTCATCGTCAAAAGTGCAACCGTGAGATAGCGATAAGATGTGCCCATTAAGCACCCAATTTTTTAAGCTTTCACTACAATATTTTATTTTGAAGATATTTACTGTTAAATATTTAATGCCTTTTTTTAATGCTATGAATGGCGAGATAAGGGGCCCTACACTGAACATCCGAAACGAAGTTCGAATCTTAGAAGATCGAAGTTTATGACGATACAAATATACCTACATAGACTAACGCCCGAATACTGGAACGCCATTCAAATAATAAGTTGCTCTTAACAGCGCACGGCCCACTTACCCAGTACATTTAATCGGGATTAACGTAGTTAGGGCCATTTATATTTAAGTTGCGTTCCAGTATTTGGGCATAATGGTCGTTATTGACTTATGGTCGTAACTATAGACTTTTGGTTACGATGTATGTTATACGAATCCGAATATTTACTGAGTAGGTACATTCGTATCGTCATAAACTTCGATCTTCCGAAGATTCGAACTTCGTTTCAGATTTTCAGAGTAGGGCCCAAGGATGCCATGCCATTCGCCTGATGGTAAACGATACGACCGCTCATGCTCAGTAGTAAACTAGTAAACTCGCTCGCAATCCTGAGACATAAGATGTTAAGAAACACAACAGTGCATTTACACTGTTGTTTAGTGGGACAAATAGACATATTCGGAAGGGACAAAACAATCGATAACAAAAATAGGTTTATAAATTACCTACTAATCTACGAATCTATACATATAAATATAATTGAAGTGTCTGTTTTAAGAGTGAAAATAAAAAAAAATGTCCTACTACATATCGTTATATAGGGAGCGCAAATAAATGGCGCACTTGCTCAGTTGGATACAAGGGCATAATATTAATATCATAATACAAGAATAATATTTGGAAAATACCTATCCGTTTTGAAGTTATGACCGTTTAAAGTTTTAAGTTTAATCACCACTTTTTCGCATAAAACCAGTTGGAATTGAAAACCATTTTTAACAGCATCAAAACTTTCTTAGACATCGCTTTAACCGTTGTTTACAAATGGGTAAGGTCATGAACTCTTAGCTGTATAATTTATCCTTTTCTAACTTCAAAAAAGGACATTTTTTGTTTCATTTTAAATAAATCAATCAGTTAAACAGGGACGTACTTAGATTTAAGCGTCAATAAATTAACAACATAATAACTTTAGGTGCAGTTGCATCGTGTATGGATTGACTATTTTGTTTGTCATTATTTTCCTTAGTGTCACAAATCCAAACTGAAAGATACCAAGATAGTCTGATTTCGTCATCGCTTAAATCATGTAAGATTGCGAATTTAATTATAATTAGAAAACTTTTGGTAATACCTACATAACATTTAAATTATCTAAATAATTAATATTCATCGAAAAAATAATCTGATGACACTGATTAATAAAAAATAAGATTTTTTAAATGATGGCCCAATTCGGCCATATTAGTCAAAGGAAGCCGCCGGTCATAGTGTACTTCGTCGGATCCAACGCGGCTCGATTATTCTTCCTTTGAGGTTGCCGCCGCCCTTTGTGAGTGCGAGCCGAAAGGCGGCAATTTCTTTGTCGGTAACTTTTAGCATTTTGCAAAGGAAGCCCGACATCTTGAGGTGTGCTCACACAACACACTTGATATAACTAAATATGATTAAGTACTCCGACGTAAAAGTTACGTTAAAACAAAAAAGATGTTATTGGACTGATAGAATGGTCCTTAGTTGCTCAAGAGCTTATAATATTATTTAAATATGTCATCAACCGATCCAGTCAGTTACAAATTGCCTATTTACTTTGCTTATTATTGTATTTAACATAACTTTAATGTATTTTGAAAATAATGTTACTTTAAAGAGATAAAATTTCTTCTAAATTCTTATACCTAGAGAAATGTCTACCATTATAGCATAGAATTTGCATATGAGACTTCTATGAGATAAAATTAGTGAAATCAATAAACACTAACTACTAATTTACTACACTGGAGACCCCGTGCCCTGCAGTGGCACGTATATGGGCTGATACAGTACTAATACTAATTGTTCAGATGAATTATTATGAACTCAAATAGGAAAGCTTTGTATCTAATGTGAACAGGCCTTTATCTTTCAAAAATCAAAATAATAATTTATTTTTTATTAGTCAATTCGGATTGCGATCGCGTGTGCATGTATTAGTCGTGTGCATATTATTGTAAATTTGTTTTCAGTTATTTTAAGTAAATTTTATTAATTTCACTATGCTTTGAACATTACCCAATTCGATAGCTTTTGATGTAACTTGTGTTATGTGAAATGTAAAAGAAAAAGTGATTTGTGCTACCAAACTGTGACAGTGTTTTCGTGCGGGTTTTGGCGGATCCTGCGCTTCCAGCCTTGCCTATCAAGGTCATTACGGTTTACATTACAAGGTCAGTTAACTATTTTAGTGGTCATTAATGACAACTAACCAGCCCATATGAGTCACCGACGGCCTCCGTGGCGCAATTGGTAAGAACCGCCTGTGAAATGAGAGACCGCGGGTTCAGTTCCTGCCCCAAGACAAATAATTGCCGTGAACCATAATTATTTTTCTAATACCCGCGACACAAGATTTGTATCTTAGTGTGGGGTTAATACCCATGTATGTGACTGTTGACAGTATTAATTTAATATCTTTTTTATGTACCCTGAGCGTTATGCATACAATCGCACGACTTATAAGTAAATAATGAGCTCTGCTTATTTATTGTTGAGTGTCTACCGTTCAGTTGTAAGGTTCAATCACTTTAGCGTAATGTGTTAAGGGGTAGCATATGTAACGTTAGTTTTTTTTCTCGGCATCTTTCTTAATATTCGCTAGCGCCATGCAAATCCGTCTTAATTAAGATTCCTTCACCATATACTATAATGTATATTAGCAGGTGCGCCGTTTTCTTGTCCACCCTGTATACACGACACCTGTGCCGAAAATGACATTTAAATTTTTTTTGTCTGTCTGTCTGTTTGTTCCGGCTAGTCTCTGAAATGGCTGGACCGATTTTGACGGGACTTTTTTTGTCAGGTAGCTGATATAACAAGGAGTAACTTAGGCTATATTTATTTTAGAAAAGTTATTTTCTGTCTGTTTGTTCCGGCTAATCTCTGAAATGGCTGGACCGATTTCGACGGGACTTTTTTTGTCAGGTAACTGATATAATAAGGAGTAACTTAGGCTACATTTATTTTAGGAAAGTTCTTTTAGTATTATAGAAAAAAAAGTTTTTGTTAAAGTCCACGCGGACGAAGTCGCGGGCACAGCTAGTCTATACATATAAATAAAATTGGAGTGTCTGTTTTAAAAGTGAAAATTTAAAAAAATGACCTACTACATATCGTTATATACACGATACACGTGCCGAAAATGATATTTAAAAATTTTTGTCTGTCCGTCTGTCTGTTTGTTCCTGCTAATCTCTGAAATGGCTGGACCGATTTTGACGGGACTTTTTTTGTCAGGTAGCTGATATAACAAGGAGTAACTTAGGCTACATTTATTTTAGAAAAATAAAGTAATGTTGCAATGCCCGCGCGCAGCTTACGCGCATGCCACCACTGGGCCGTCACGTCAGGCGCCTCCCACCAGTTCTCCCACCAACGAATCAATATCACATTTACAAAATATTGTATATAAAGAATTTTTTTAATAAAGTTAATACAAAAAATTGAAAATAAATGTGTAACGGGAGTTGACCGCCGCTCGCTAAGAGATGGCGCCACCGAAGAATTAGATCGCGGTATGGTTTCGTTACAAAGTTGATAATTAAAATAAAATGCAAAAACAAAAAAAAACTAAATAAACTAATTAACTTTTTGTTAAATTCCACGCAGACGAAGTCGCGGGCACAGCTAGTATTGCATAAGGTCGTTAATAGTAAGGTAGTTATTAAAATCATACCTGCCGATAAAAAGCATTGTAAATAATAAATAGTAGTTAATTGGTTTACCTAAGCATTGCATAACAAATGCAGAATAAGTACGATGCTTATTTGTATATTATGTGATACGAATAATAATAATTGTAATCAATGACTGCAGTGCGGACGCCGCGCATGAATCAATGCGATAAATATATGTATATTTACTCGGCCGATAATGCGCTTATTTCCGTCTGCAGTGTTTTGTGATTTAAATCTTGACCTACTCAAGCGGTGTTTCCTGGTCTGTTCTGGAGCTATATTTAGCTATTTTAAAAGTCACTGTGCCAATTTAATTTAATGCCAGCGTTAAAAGGTATCGGTGACTAAGGGCCAAAGGGCTCTCTCGACATTATTTTTTTGGCAATGCAATACAAAATATATTCTATGTACAAAATTTCAATATTCATGCGAAATTGCATCCGAAAGTCAATAAACATTTACAATTTACGCGCTGGTGACCTGGTGACATATGTACGGAGGATCTACTTAAAAAAAATACATTAGTATTACAATACGTAATTATTTAAAATTGTCTGTGCCATTATTTGTATAATTATGTAAATAAACATAGTTATTTTTAAATCAGCGCTACCTAATTATTCCAGACGAAATTCTTAGGCTAGAATGCAATGCATCCGACACGCATTAGCAAAAAAACATGAAGTAATACAAGGAAACCAGCTCGTCGCCCCAGATGGTATTGCCGCCAAAATAGTTTGTCTATAATTAGGCTCAGACGAGCAGGGCGTTCACTCCTGCAATGCTCTTACGCCGGTTACGTGACCATTCAACTAATTCACTTACTTGTCATAATTCATAAGTAAGAATATATTAATATGGTTTGTGATTATCTCGGTGGCGCAATAGTACTACTGTATAATTAAAGCTGTGGTGTCGGGTTCGAATCCCGGGTCGGGGAAAGTGATATTGGATTATCTCGTCGGAGTATTTCGATATAGCGATTGTATATGGCTAGACAAGGTGAAACGTGAATGTCCTTTGCCTAGTAGTTAGAGCGGAGTGTCAGTCCCATCTGGGAGAAAGGTGTGATTTTATGTATGTACATATATAAAGTCTGATAACTGTGGGCTAGCATGGTGGATTCTCCATGGTATGCTCTTTCATACGTATTCTCGGTTGTAGGGGAATTCTAATAGTCGGCGATCACAGACTGATATATTATACGTAAGTAGCTAAATGTTATTACAAGTTGCGTCATAATAGTAGCAACATGCATGTACTGTCAACAGTGAAGTTTGATATTCAATTCTCGGGTAAGAAGATCAAATCCACGATAAAATCCTTAAAAAATAGTTTTATTTCAATGTGTAGCAATCGCGTAAATTTAAGAAACCATTAAGGAGATTGAGTTTCGAAGAGGTTAGTACTCTAAAATAGGTTTATTTTTATTTTCAAAGCACTTTAAAATTAGTTCTAATATTATTTTCGATAATATCATACTTATTTTTCGTAAAAATGTTTTCATCTTGTTTAAAAATATAAAACAAAGATGCGATTAAAATTTACAAATAATGACAATGTCCGGCATTTATGTTAGTGAATGAATAAGTTTTTCATAGTCCGAGATAAAGTTTCTTTTGTAACTTAACTTTGTGTGATTAATTTAGGAATTTTGTTACTTATGTACATATATGATTATATGTTGTAGTTTTATTTTATCAATTGTATATTTTTTTAATCCTCGATACTAATTCTCATAATATTTATGTTTCGTTTCTAATTTTCGCATTTCTTCTTTTTTTTACTTAATCTGTGTTTTCCACTAGGCACTACTTGAGATTGGAAGTGCGTGGTGGCCTGTTGGTAAACGGACTAGACGGGACTGCCAACATGTTCACGGTGGTCGCGGGTTCGAATCCCAGGGCACACCTCTGACTTTTCGGAGTCATGTGTGTATTGATAGTCAATCACCACGCACTAAAACGGTGAAGGAAAACATCGTGAGGAAACCTGCATACCATAGCGATTTATAAAATTTCTATGGTATGTAAGTCTGCCAACCCGCACTAGGCCAGCGTGGTGGACTATATGGCCTAACCACTCTCAATCGTACTCTCGATTGTAGAGGAGGCCCGTGCCCTGCAATGGGACGTATATGGGCTGATACAGACTACTTGAGATTGGCGGGATTGCTGCATCTGCGATGGAGCCATTCAATACAATTTTCAAATATTTTACTTCGTTCAAATATCGTATGGCTCTATCACCGGGGTGGTAGAGACCGATGTCGGACAAAAACTCGGCGCGAATAACTTTGTAGTGTTACGATTTGTGAACAAGAATGCCAGCGACCAATTACCAACTAATCGTCCTCTTCTACATTCATTTTTATAGCCTTGTGGCAATAATTACCAAATGCATGCTCTCGTGTATCAGACACTACGGCAGTATTGTAGGTCTGACCAACACCCAGACCCGAAACAAGTGCTTATGAAGTGCTTTTGCAGTGTGGACAGAAACTCTTATTATGTTGTAAAGCGACGCTCAGCTCCGCGGTGAATCATGGTGACTGCCGATGTATGTCTCTGTGTCACACTATACAGCTGCTCTACATCTGTGTAGCACAAATAATGACTCTAGCTACAATAGTTTTATTTTTAAATTATATGTATAATTGTATCACCCTAGAATATTTTAATTTTAGATCTTGTTTTGTAGATAATTGTTAAGGATTTCGTTTGTATACTAACCATTTTACTGTATCAACACATATACGTCCCATTGCAGGGAACGGGGCTACTCTACAATTGAAGATACAATTAAGAGTAGTTAGACCACATTGTCCACAAGGACCAGCACTAGGCCACTAGTGCGGGTTGGCGAACATTTACATACCATACAAATCGCTATGGTATGCAGGATGGAGGATGCATTCAGAATTAAGAATCAAAAAATATTAAAAATCTCCAAATAAATGATTAGACAGAATTTAAACAAAATGGCCGCCACAAACTCGCGCCTCGAACTAGAAATATGATACATTGACCCACGCAATCAGCGTCTAATATAAAAACTGTTGCCATGTTTTCGGGGAGATAATCGGGAGGTTATCAAGCACTGTTGTAACTCCATTGATACGTAATGGGTTCGTTTAACTACGGAGTGCTATCGCTGGTCGGCGGAACGCGTTATCGCATCCGCTGTACGAGATGCGGTCTGTCCTCGGGGATGAAATGCGCGCGTATTTTTTTTTTGGGGCTACGCTGCCGGACTTACTAAGTCTGTACAATTTGATGCCTTTGCCCACGGTAAAAAGCACACTGAGTTATTTTATTTTTTTATTTTATTGAAATAGGCACACCAACGACATGTATATTAAACATTTTATAATAATACAATCTAGGACAATCTACTGATATACATATTGTCTGTATCAGCCCATATACGTCCCACTGCAGGGCACGGGCCTACTCTACAATCGTAAGTACGATTGAGAGTGGTTTGGCCATATAGTCCACCACGCTGGCCTAGTGCGGGTTGGCAGACTTACATACCATAGAAATTTATATAAATCGCTATGGTATGCAGGTTTCCTCACGATGTTTTCCTTCACCGTTTTAGTGCGTGGTGATTGACTATCAATACACACATGACTCCGAAAAGTCAGAGGTGTGCCCTGGGATTCGAACCCGCGACCACCGTGAACATGTTGGCAGTCGCGTCTAGTTAGAGATGTTAAAAAATAATCGATTAATAATTTAATCGATTATTATTTTCCTATAATCGATTTTTTACAACCGATTTTTAAAATACTATTAATCGATTATTTATAAATCGATTATATAAATTATCCGTAAAACATCGATTTTTATTAACAGTGCTATCTATGCGACGTATGAAAAAACTCGGAGTCAGTTTATACTGTTCAATATTATTGCGATGCTCATCATTTCATTTTTATTAAAATAAACGTTTAATGGTACTGAAAATTTGTATCAATAAATAAATTTGGTTTCCTTATTCCTTACCTTGAAAGTTTAAAGGAACATTCACTTTGATTTTTAGTTTTGAATTCGATATTTTTTATTGATATCAATTTATTTGATTTTTATTTTAATAAATTGTTAATATGAATTTCTGAGGATTATTTTTGGAATATGAAAGCATTTAGATTTTTAAATGATAGAAAAAAAAATCGATTTTTCGCAAAAATCGATTGTTTTTGATAATAATCGATTTTTAACAAATCGATTAATATTAAATAAAGAAAAATCTATTTTTATTTAATCGATTTTTTTCCATTAACCTCACATCTCTACGTCTAGTCCGTTTACCAACAGGCTACCACGCACTTTTTAGATACATGTATCAATTAAAGGTGTACACAGATAGCAAAGAGCAACGTCTTGGCTGTTAACGCTGGGCCCAACTTTCAGTATAACCATACTAAACAGCCATACAAACATAAAATGAAGAATAAAGGAAATATTTGACCAGAATTTAACTTCGGTTTTCTGTGAGACATTGATACTGTTCTTGCTGAGTCATCAAGAGATGTGGACATAAACAGGGCAACTCGGAAAATGTTCCCTTAGTGGGTTACTCTGCTGTTAAGCATGATGTGTATTAGCTAATTACAATATACCTATAATAACCCTCTAGCTATAGTATGGATCTACAAAGTTTTTGTTTGTGTAATTTACGATTTTCAGCACTAGAAAACCAACGCCTTTCCATATACATATCAGCCCACGTACGCTCCGCTCATCACAGGATTGTTAAACAATAAAGTGTCCGATTGATTTGATTGACTGTTGCCGGTTGGCGGACTCCAATTACTATACAAATTGCAATAAACACAGTTAAGCTAATTTGCCGTTAGTAGATTTTAAAATGGGATAACGATTTCACTATATTGGGCATAAATTGTCAATTAATATGACATTTTTGATACCAGTAAATCTACATGAAAACAATCGATCAAATCGTACATTCCTACTGTAGCTACATTGGACTATTCCACAATAGTGGAGTTGGCCTATTCCAAGCAGCAGACCGATTCTACTAAGGTGGTACATAGCCGACTCAATACGAATTACGATCGCTTCGCTATGGTGTTTCGATGAGGGACATTTTCAGACGCCCGGTACCTCTTCCTCTTTTTAATCCACTTTGCATTATTTTACCAAACCATTTTGAGCTTGCCATCGCAACCTTTATGCAAGTGTTGTGTTAAAAGGGTGAGGTGCCAACGTGCCATCACTTTAGACGGGTTTATATGAACCTATTCCCTCTCTCTGAACGCCCTTACATTCTGTGCGAGGGGAATCACTGAGCAGAAAGCGTGAATATATTATGTCTATACAACTCGAGCACTTGAATACCGACGCAGAAGTGGTAAAAAAATTGGGGGACACCATCGAAATATTTGTAGGTGGATGTTGAATAAAAAAAAAGCAACATACAGTCGAATTGAGAACCTCCTCCTTTTTTTGAAGTCGGTTAAAAACAGGTAACAGTCACAGATAAGTATTACGTTGGATCTTAGTAAATCCTGATTTAAAATGAAACTGCTTGTGAATGTTATTGGTACATAGTAATTACATTTACATAGTAATTACGGAAGGTGGAAAACTATATACTGGCAACTATATTGATAGTTCATATTGTTAGTAGGATGTCTTGGAGACTCTAAAAAGAAAAAGTTCCTTTTTTAAGAGTCGGCGACTCTAATCCTCTGATCTCGTTGATGACCATGAGCAGCGGTAGTCCCCAGTAGTATTTAAACATGCTTGTTACAAAAGAAGTTGGGTGGTTAAGTAACTGAGGAATTTGGAAATTAATGCTCTTGTTCTTGTCCACCTCTTTTCATTGCCATGCTGCTCATTGGTCCATCACAAATAAGCTCGGCGAATTTTACACTTGCTGCCACCAAGAGACGACTCTCTGCTTGCTCTTTATGAGATTTAGGTGTGAGTTTATTACTGTGCTACAACAGTTCTTAAATAACAAAATTGTAATTATAAAGTATTAAGAATGTGCATGAATTAAAGGAATGTGTTCGAAACGAGGCCGAAAGATTATCTTTTTATACAAAATTTGAGATAAATTTAAAATTAACAGGAATATTTAATTCGATACTGTCTGATCCCTTGTCGGATGAATCTGTATATAAATATGTTATGTTAGGTATTAAAAGACGTAGCGGTGATTAGTTGTATGTGACGTGCCCCAATGAGGGTGACATAAATATTTGTATTTAAAAACCCTCTTAAAAAAATAAAGAGAAAAAAAAAGTATTAAGAAGGTAGGTGATGGAGCAAGACAGTTCGATGTGTTAAATCAATTCCCCCCCCCCTGCTTCTTGTAGCTGTAGGGGAAGACAGCGCGGGGTGAGGGGAGAGGGGATCATATTGTTATTGTACTTCAGAAGTTAGTTTTTATAAAAAACAGCGATAATACAAACATGTACCTATTAATATAATTATCTAATTTAAATGGGTCACATGTTGCCTATTGTGTATCATTCGCATTTTACTACCTACTGAAATACGAGAGATAAAATATTACAGAATTCTATGATGTATATCTTACAAGTGAAAGAGAGCACAGTAAGCTAAAATCTATAATTAAAAATGTGGTAGCATTATTAGGTGATAATAAAGTTGTTTTGTTTTTGATATGAACTTTGATTAAGCGCTGACAGATGCTTACAACAATATGCACACATTATGTAGGTAGTTTAGTTTTATTATGTCAATACATGCTACATTGCATTTATCAATCAAACCAATGCATCGTTAACCTCAAAGCTTCATGAATAATTATCACTATAATGTTGTGTACGCTACTGTACCGTGTTTATGTTCCAGACGGTCGCAAAGGAACTCAATTCACATCACACATCCCAATACCATCAAACGCATTAGTAATACACTTTCAATCAAGTCTTTCTTAAAATCGAGCCGAGTTTGAAACAAAAACAAATGAGTATAGACAAAAAGATTGAAAGCTCTACTTACTTGGGGCTGGCCTTCAGAGTTCTCGCAGGAGGACAGTTTGGAGCCAATCCTGGGTGTGTGGTAGTAGTCCTGGGCGGTGACGAGGGCCATAAAACTGAAGATTAGTGTGGTAAATGTGAAGCGCGCCATTGTGACGGAGCGCACGGGGCCGACGTCAACGCGACCGCTCGTCCGGCAAGCACTGACGCTCAGCCTGTTTCACAACACAGCGCCATAGAGTACACAAATACTCGGCCGACGAGCTCGCGACGCTTTGTCTCTTAGAGGACATGTTGGATATTTTTAATAATTTTAGTACTAAGACTTGTTTGATGGTCCATTTGTATAGACAGGCATAACATAAAAAAAATAAATCAATGCCGAGTAATCATCTGAAGCTATCCCAACGCAATATTAAACCAATTCTAATGTAAGCTGAAGAGATTTCCAGCCAGGAGAGGCTTAATTAATTTAACTTTATGCTTGATTTCGTTGGGTTGGACAAGGTTGTGAGGGCGGGAGAGACTCCATGAAGGATTCGGAAATGTTGTAATAAACAGGTTGTGTATTAGTTAAGTAATCGTTATCACCAATACATAACGTATATACACAATGTATCCGCGTAAACGCAACGCTCTATATTTACTATTAGTATTGCTCGCAGCTTCGCCAGCATGCATAAGTATGTGCCACTATATGTTTTCCCGGGATAAACCTTTTACTTTATAACCTTCCTCTATGCATAGACTATTGAATAACACAATATTTTTTCAAGTACCTATAGTGCCTGCGATTAGAGCTTTCAAAGATACAAACTCTTCAGCTTGATCTATTAGTGCGGATACATCCACACATATGTGCTAGATATGCTAGGTTATTATCAAGTTACAATCGGTGGCAGCAATTTTTTTGGCCTAAATATAATTTTAATATTGTTTTCTTTTTAAATATGTACACATTTATTGCTTTTTAATATTGCAAGAAGCTAATACTGGGGATAAATGCCCTAACAACAATAAATTAATTTTGCAAACTTATGTATTTGTATGAGTCAGGTTGTGAATACCTTGTAGCGCGTCTGCGCGTCTCATTGCGTTTGCCGGTCCAGAGAGAGAACGTGGCGTGGCGGCCTTTTTTGTGCCGACCGGGCTCGCAGGCCGCCGCGCTTTTGTCTGCGTTAGAACGCCACCTTTCGGGGAAAAATCGCCGAGCCATGCAAAGGGTACGGAACATTATACGTACCCATGTCTGACTTCGGAAATTATCCCTCAGAGTGAGCAACTTAATAGTCTGGATGACATTTTGTTTACTTTTTAATAATTATGATAATAAATATTTTATACATATTTAGTTAGCGTCTAATAAGTATTAACAAAGCATAAATGTTAGGACGTATTTAAATTATATTTATTCGCATGCGATCTACGATGAACATGTACTGTTGATTGCACGCGATAATAATTTTAAATAGCGCCTAATCAGTAACTTTCGATTAAAGTTAATTTGTTAGTTTAATAACAGTGACTGCTAGGAATAGCGCGCCTAATAGTCTGTCTATATTGTGTTTGTCTGTATAGGTATCTATCGTCAATTGTCAATCACGATGAGGTATGAGGCGTCATTCGCTAACTGAATGAAGGCCGGAACCAAATCAACAAAGATTATCAATTAAGAGCGTTTATACCCTGCACGCGCTTTTTGGCTTAAAAACAGGATTTTTCAAATGAGTTAATAGCCACCAATAAACAATTTAAAGGAAAAATAATTATTACTAATTTTAGAAAAGGTTGTCATCTAGGGATTTTGGTGGAAAACATTATAGATTGATGGATAATTTGTGAGTACTATACGGATTACTGAACACAAGTTACGTTATTTAGGCTTTAAATGGCAATTTAGAAGCTTAAGATATCCGAAACCACTAAATATAAGATGAAAATAAAAATATTATCAGACTAACAAGACCCTTATGGAGGGATTTTGCTGAGAAAAATAATCTTTTTGTGTTTAGTTCCTGAAAAATAAAAATTTAAACAATGCGAAATTATTCAGAAACTCTCGTCAAGAACATATTTTTTTTCACCGACTTATCGTACATAATTTTTTATAGCAATTGCATATTACAATAGAAGAACATCTTATCAATAAATTACCATTTTTATATTTCAACAAAATTAGTTTTCATGTTTTCTACAAATATTTTAAAAACCACTATAAAACACGCTGTCCGACGTGGATCAAATCAGACCGCCGCAAGGCCTTCTAGAGGGAGGACGTATCGCTCGTCGCTCCGGCCTGGCTGCAGTCGATTATGCCGCGCGTAGTAAAAATAGCCACGCGCGGAATGCGATTACCACATCTTAGTACTTTGGTAGTAAAATATTTAATTATTTTTATTACCTACAATGATTTTGTAGTGGGTGTAAATTATGTTTCAGGTAATATAATGGGATGTAATTCCGAGGCTAAATTATGTTATGTATTGTAATATAAAATTAAATATATTTCGTAATTGTAAGGGGTTGTAAGGCCCCTAACACTATTTATGTGTTCGAACACGAAATGATTAATAAAACGTCCGTAGTGTATACTGATTGAACACTGATTTGAATGCAACTTAACAATGTAATAATAACGAAAATATGATTACTATATAAATTTGTATTATTCTTTGGTTGCACAGTAATATTTGTCTACTTATAATGCAAATAAAATATTTTTATGATATTATATTACAGTTACATTTCAATTGAATATTTGAAGCGCACGGATCAAAGTTGTTTGAGCCGATTGTATAGCGAGCCGACGCGGCAGCTCTACGCACACAGCTTTGGTCGCTTATGTGTGCGTGAAATTAACGAAGAAATACCTATAGTTGACTTTGCGCGCAAGGTGTATACGCTCTTAAACTCATTCGAATCTCAAGGTGTACTTTGGTACAGGGTGGTTGAGTGGTAGGGGCTATATATGTACCTATGTACTATATATGTGTTTCAATACCCGTGCGAAATTAATAGGCAAGGATACTTACCACTCGCTAGTTGCTACCTGGTCTGTACTGGACTTGTCAGCATGCACTTTGTGGCCTGTTAGTAACGGATCAGATGGGGATGCCAAGATATTTAAGGCGGTCGCGGGCTCAAATCACACAACACACTTGAGACTTTTTAGAGTACAATATGTTTCGGTATATGTTCAGCTGTGGATTTCCTGTAGCTGAAGAGAGAGAGAGAAAAAGTGGCTAGTAGGTACTATGTAGTTTGCGCTCTACAGTGTTGTGGGGTGGAATGAAGCTGGACTACTTCAATCTCAGCTTACTCCTGTGGAGACACGATGTGACTTTATAAAAGTTTGTATAGTCAGTAATTTTGTAACATCATTAATTGCAAAGCAATGACGTAATGAAACACATCTGCAATCGATTTAATAATACAGGGTATATCAAGACTGCGACTTCAGACACAATGCAACAGAAAAAGTTGCAAAAATAAGCGACAATTTTTTTTTTGAATTTTTTTTCCTATTGCCATATTTTGGTGGTAAATAATTTTTTTCCTAAAATAATAGTGTATACCCTTTAATTTATAAATACTCTGAGATATAAGAGAGTTTAAATTATTATTTTAGCAAAAACTATGGATTTACCACCCAAAAATGACGATATTTAAAAAATCATAAAAAATAATTGTCACGTTTCTATGCGAAAATTTTAGTTGCATTGTGTTTGTAGCCACTAAAACTACCACCCGGCTTCGTTTTCGGTAGCAGTCTTGAGATACCCGGTATATTTATACTATATCAGTTGATGGTAATTGGTAACGATATGGCGTAGTTTTAAACTTAATTATTTAAGTAGTTGCACCAACTAGATATGTCAATTACATGATTGGGTCCATTGCACTAAAGACAAAGAAAAATAATCGAGAGAAAACTTGCACTCCATTGAAATAATTACCTACTTGAAATTTGATGGTAGCGGACATCATACCGCTAGCACGTAATACGCCGGCTCTATATGGCTGGTCTAAGCTTTATTTATTTGACTACCGACTGTATTCCGTGTTCAGAAGTGAAAGAATATAGCCTGATAGTTGACATTATTTCATTGATTTGGGCAATTCTCTACATTTATTTGTAAATATAATAAAGGAAATAACGTTTCTGAATGCATGCAGGTTATTAATTACTACAGTTTTGTACAACCCCACTGAAAGTCTCGGACCCGCAAAAAATAAATGAAACTATTTTATAATTATCAATGTTGCATATTAGGTATGTCTATACGTTCTCGAGCTTTCTATATTATTTGCAAGCATAAGGCCCCAGTCCCCAATTAACTTTACAAATTACAATAAATTTAATAACCTTTAAATTCCTGTTGAATACACTTGGATGTAATAATATGTATAATATTTAGAATCTTACGCTTTTTCCCATATGTAGTTAGAACATATGTATAATATATGTACATACATTAAATCTAAGAGTCTCCAACTCATCATGGAAGCTTGAGACTTGAGTGTTCAATTTACTATTAAACTAATAAATAAATAATTGAACGCTTCAACAGCGTTTAACCCTATAATGCACCACAGTACGTGTGCATACGTGGGTTGTAAGGCGATGAGTGGCTGTACGCCACTCCGCTCGTACGGTCACGGCGATCAGCCCGCCGACGCTTTTACTTGCAAATGTACGTAACGGGTTACTTCTAGACTGTAGAAGACAGTACATGTGAAAATACGTTGGAAATGGGAGAGCCACACTCTTTGTGATACTGTAGGTATGGCTCGGTTCGACCGAGCTGGAATTGTCTCAGAGAAAAACGATGCTTTTGGTGCCGTTTCTTGTTCGGTCAATACGGTTGGTCCCTATGACATATTATCCTTAATTTTCCTGTCGCATAGATACTGTTTAGCGAGTTTTCCGGAGGTCCAATAGTTTTATCTCTCCCGTCCCTATTCTTTTTCTTTGGCCTTGAGTCTGGGTAAAGTAATTGTAAGTGCTATAGATATTCTTCAGCAACCGTAAAATTAATAAGTAAACTATTTATTCGTTTGTCGGCTCTATGCAATATATATTGTACATAGTTATCCTATATTCATCTTTTCTGTGGTTATCTTTATAGCTATACATGGATATCTACTTAATGTAACAAAACAGCAAACGATTTCGTCATACTTTGCGTGTAACCATCTAAAACATGTGTCCGACATCTGACTATTTTACAATACTCTGCACAAAAAAACATTTTGTCGCAATGAGTGAATAGTCAGAAGACACTAGACAGCTTTAACAACTCATTTTTATAATCCCTTGCACGTGTAGCAGCAGGTGTTTATGTTTTGACATTTTTTTTATTTTTTCATTATTAATTTGCACATCGAAAAAATATCTATCTTTATATAACCCAGCCTAACTTCGCTCAGGCTTAAATAGATTTCTTACAATAATATTTATATATTATACCACAACTACAACATGTAATGAGTTATTAAATATTTGTGACAATCCTGTAAACTGTCTTAAAGAAGTTAACAAATATTTTATTTCTATAGGAGCAGATTTGGCAAATAGTACACTAAAAAAACTTAATACAACTGACATTTTTCTTTCAAACAAAGATAAGAATATAAATGGACCTTGTCACTCCCTGATGTTTACACCAACAGACATAGTAGAAATTAAAAGTATAATTATGAATTTAAAATCCCATAGTTCTCCAGGATTTGACAAAATTCCCACTACAATATTAAAATCGTTCTCTTCTGTACTGGTGGCTCCCATCACATATTTATGTAACTTAAGTCTACAAAATGGCATTTTTCCAACATGTTTTAAAAAAGCTATAGTAATTCCCATACACAAGACTGGGTGATAAAACAATCCCTAGTAATTACAGACCTATTTCACTATTGTCAATTATGTCTAAAATTTTCGAAAAAGTAGTAAATAAAAGACTTATGGAATATTTAGATACTAGGAATTTGATAGCATGTAATTAATACGGATTCAGAACCAACAGGTCGACAAATGATGCTGTTCTTAATTTTACATCAAATCTTATTACCTATCTTGATAAGGGGGAGAAATGTGTAGGAGTATTCTTGGATCTACAAAAAGCATTTGACACAGTATCAATACCTATACTGCTCTCACGGTTGCAAAAATTGGGGATAAGAGGAATTCCTCTGCAATGGTTCCAAGATTACTTAACTTCACGACGACAGATAGTGAGAATAGACAAAATTGTTAGTGACCTAGGAAATTGTTCATATGGAGTCCCACAGGGGTCCACTTTGGGTCCAAGCCTTTTTATTGCATACATAAATGGATTGTGTAAATCTTTAATTGACAGGGGTGATCTTTTTATGTTTGCAGATGATACTGCTATAGTGTTTCATGGAGAAACATGGGAACATGCCCAAAACTTAGCTGAAGAAGGACTCAGAAAAATATCGGCCTGGCTGGAAGATAGTCTACTATCACTCAATATAAGCAAAACAAAATATATATGTTTCAAAATTACTAATGCAACTAAACAGCCAGACAATTTTAAAATAAGAATACACTCATTTCCGTGCAATAGAAATGAGCAAAAGAATTGTTACTGTGCAGAATTAATAAGAGTATCAGACATACGCTATCTTGGTGTTATCATAGATGAAAAGCTTAACTGGAACAAACACATCAGTGATTTATCATTACGTATCAGAAAGCTTATATATATCTTCAAAAACTTGCGACAGGTAGTAGATTTAAAAGTTTTAATAAATACATTCAAAGCCTTATGCCAATCACTGCTAACATACTGCATCACTAGTTGGGGTGGTGCGTCTAAATGCTACATGACTGAAGTTGAGAGAGTGCAGCGGGCTCTTCTGAAAATTATTGCGGGCCTCCCCTACAGATTTCCAACAACCCAAGTTTATAATTGATTAAATGTAATGAGTGTTCGTAAATTGTGTATCTATGAAAGTATTCGTAGGTATCATAGACTAGTAGCACCTGTAACATCAGAAGCAAAAAGGAGATTAAATTGTTTCCTACCAAAAATTAAAAACAGACTTGCTAGACAGCACTATAGTTATCTTGCACCCTTTCTATATAATAAAGTAAACGCTAAACATAGAGTAAGAAATTATAACAATTACCAAATAAAAATTCAACTGATGAAATGGCTTAGTGACTTGAATTATGATGAAGCTGAAAAATTAATAGAATTGGTGATGTAAACACACACACACACACGCCCGCACGCACGCACGCACGCACGCACGCACGCACGCACGCGCGCTCGCACGCACGCACGCACGAACGCACGCACGCACGCACGCACGCACGCACGCACGCACGCACGCACGCACGCACGCACGCACGCACGCACGCACACACACACACACACACACACACACACAGGAGTTCCTTTTTTATTTATTTCTATTTCCTATTTTTGTCTTTATTGTTAAAAATAATTGTAAGAGGATGAGCACAGGCTTCCATAGCACAGTAAATATTTACTAGTTTGGAGGCCTGGGTCTTATCATTTGGAAATGTACTAATAATTGTGATCAATAAATATTATTATTATTGTTTTAAAAACTCTCAGAATTTCTGGTATAATAATGGCGGTACGAGCCTAAGCCAGGTAACCGTCATGTATTCTTAATTTACATTAGGTTCAAGTTGATGGTCCTCACTTTGCATGAACTTTCGTACTATTCCACAAGTATTTAATATGCCTGCTTTTTGCATTGAGATATATATGTGTGGGGGTAGGTCCAAAAGTTTAATACTATGGTGTAGATGTTTAGGGATAACTCCGGTAGTAGATATAACCATGGGTACAATGTAGACTTTGTCCATTCTCCAGATTTTAGCTATGTCATCTTTCAGTTCTGTATACTTTGTTACTTTTTCTGTTATAATTTTAGTGATGTTATGTGTATTAGGTACTGCTATGTCCACAATGTAAGTAATTTTCTTATTTTTATCTTATACAGTTATGTCAGGCCTATTGTAGTGTATGGTTCTATCTGTAAGTATAGCACGGTCATAATACATTTTATAATTCTGGTTTTCTAATACTGGGTTCGGTATGTATTTATAGTAGGGTATGGGTTTTGGTGGATCTGGTATGAGTTTATATTTAATAGCTAATTTCTGGTGTATAATATTTACTATTTGGTTATGCCTATGGGTGTAGTCTGTTTGGGTTAACGTCGGGCTAGCTCCTGTGATATGTTGGATGGTTTCCGGATATTTGTGGCATTTACGGCATTTGTCATCTGCAGCTGCTGGATCTTTAATAATATATTTGCGATAATTTCGGGTGTTAATGATTTGGTCTTGGATAGCTAATATAAATCCTTCGGTTTCAGGGAATAAATAACCGGTCGTGAGAAATTTATTGGAAGCCTCTGTGTCGAAATGGGTCTGCTCTAGGTCGTAAGGATGCCTTCAATGTATAACCTTGGTTTTCCAGGAGCTAATTTTTTCTTTGTCAAAGTCAATCTGTCTGACTTCTGTATCTGGGGTACTAACGGATTCGGAGAGGTTTAGTGGTGTACACTTCTTGTCGTTTTCCACTACTGCTTTATGGATGCTACTGGTATGTGCTTTCTGAGTAAAGAATGTTTTTAAATTATGGATTTGTTTTTGTAACAAAGCTTGAAGGTCAATGAGGCCTCTGCCTCCATCTTTTCTTTTAAGGGTTAATCTTTCTATTACTGATTTTGGGTGTAGGTGGTTATGTTTAGTCAGTATAGTGCGTGTTTTTATTTCAAGATTATTGATATCAGTTTTAGTCCATTTAATTAGTCCAAATGAATACGTTAATATAGGTATGGCGTATGTGTTAATGGCTTTTATTAGGTGTTTTCCTGTTAAATTACTTTTACTAATTTTAGTGACTCGATTTTTATATTCTGTAGAGAGTGTTTGTTTTAATTTAACATGGTCCAGTTTCTTTGATTGGTGATAACCCAGGTATTTATAAAATTCATTGACTTCCATGGATGATATAACTTGGGTATCTGATAGAGTGTAATTTTCTGATTCTATTGTTCCTTTTTTAATATGTATAGTTTTACATTTATCTAATCCAAATTGCATGTTAATATCTGTACTAAATTTCGAGGTGATATCTATCAAAACTCTCATATCTTTACTATTGTTAGCGTATAATTTTATATCATCCATATAAATTAAATGTGAGATCTTGATAACATTCATGGAACACTTTAGCTGAAAACCTTTTTCGGACGTATTTAGAAGGGAGGATAAGGGGTTAAGCGCTAGACAGAACCATAAGGGACTCAGAGAGAGAGAGAGAGAGAGTCTCCCTGGTATATTCCTTTGTTTATAGATATTTCTCTGCTTACTATTGATTTTGTATTGCTGTTTATATGAATTTGATTATAGTTTTATTAATTTTGTAAATATTTAATACTTTAAGTAACCAAGAGTGTGGAATGCTATCAAACGCTTTTTTATAATCTATGTAGGTACAGTGTAAATTTCGATTACGCGCGTTAATTTGTCCGTGGATGGTGGAGTCAATGATTAGTTGCTCTTTGCATCCCCTATGATTCTGTCTGCAGCCTTTCTGCTCTTCTGCTAATATGTTATTCGTCTCTAAATGTGTATTAATTTTACGAGTAATTGTTGCTGTTAATATTTTATAAATGGTTGGTAGACAGGTTATTGGTCTGTACTGGGATGGGTCATGTGGATCATTAGTTTTAGGGATCATGTATGTTATTCCTTTTGCGATGAAGTCTGGTATGGCCTGTTTACCGCGTACTATTTCAGTAAAATTTTTAGCTATTGGTTTATGTAAAATATGTAATTTTTTATACCAAAAATTGTGAATTTTGTCTACTCCTGCAGATTTCCAGTTGTGTAGTTTTGCGGTTACATTTAATATATCTTCTTCGCTTATTTCACTAAACTCCATTTCCTCAATCCCATCCCATTTAGCTTCTTCCTCTTTTATCCATTCTGCTCCTTCATTATGAAAAACTGTTTCCTCCCATATACTAGACCAGAATACTTCCAATTTTTCTACAGTCGGTATTTCCTTATTTCTATTAGTAGTGGTGTTCCGTGTATTTAAATGTCTATAAAATATATTTTCATTTGTTACAAATAGTGTGTTCTGTTGTTTTCTTTGTAGGCCTTTTTTATATCTAGCGAGTCTATGAGATTTAAGTGAAAGTTTTTGTTTCAATGTGTCTAAAAATTCTTCTGGTAGTATATTACTATTTTCGTGTCTTGTGTGCTGTTTATTTTTATTAAATATGTTTTCTACGTGTTTAACTACCTTTTTTGATCCGTTTTCGCGGATGTATTGTGTAAGTCTATCTATTTTAGCTGTGATTTGTGTAATATTCTTCTCAAGTCTTATTTGCCACGCTGGTTTCTTAATTTCTTTTTTGGGTCGCTGTTGTGGATGGTCCAATATATTGTATCTAAGCTGTTTACTTATAACCATTGCGGTCAGTAGACTATGGTGTGAATATCCAATAAGGTTATATCAGAAGTTATAAATTGGGGAAGTATATTATTATTAAATATGCTTAAAAGTTGGGTAAGTTTCCACAACTATATTTTAATTTGGGGAGCGAGGGTCTTAAAGTAGGGTCTAAGCCACTGTATTGTATATGTGTGGATTTAATTTCAGCAACAAGTTTTTGCATCATACCATCAGGGATAGGGTTTTCTGTTACGTGTATATCGGCATTATTATTATTATTATTCTTTTTATGTCTAACCTTCTCTCCTACAATCGGAAGGCAATATACTATATTCGGGCCGAAGCCAAGGAGATATAGTTATTTAGGTTCGATTAACTGTTGTTATTCAAGAATTTACGGACCAGGCGACATGTGTTTAGAATGACCGCTTTTTGTAAAAGTATGTATGTGGATTTATGCATATCGAGTATTTTGAGGCTAGTATGGAGGGTGTGTGGTATGACTCCTGTAGTTGATAAGACTATTGGGACAGTTTTGGTGTTACTGACTTTCCATTGAGTCTTTATCTCAATGGCTAAGTCAGTGTACTTGGATATCTTTTCAGTGAATGTGCTATTTAGGTTATGGGTGTTACAAACTGCGATATCTACTATATATACAGTCATGGTATCTTTATCTAACACTGTAATATCGGGTCTGTTATTATGGATGGTTTTATCTGTCACTATTGTTCTGTCACTAAATCCTGCATTTGTTATTTTCTAAAACTGACTGTGGTTCGTACTTGTAATATGGTTGTTTCTGAGTGATTAATTTATATTTATAAGCCAGATTTTGATGAATTATAGCTGCTACCTGATCACACATGATGTGTGATACATATAAACCTTTCTGTTCCACTCTGTATCAGCCCATATACGTCCCACTGCAGGGCACGGGCCTCCTCTACAATCGACTACCGATTGAGAGTGGTTAGGCCATATAGTCCACCACGCTGGCCTAGTGCGGGTTGGTGGACTTACATACCATAGAATTTTTATAAATCGCTATGGTATGCAGGTTTCCTCACGATGTTTTCCTTCACCGTTTTAGTGCGTGGTGATTGACTATCAATACACACATGACTCCGAAAAGTCAGAGGTGTGCCCTGGGATTCGAACCCGCGACCACCGTGAACATGTTGGCAGTCGCGTCTAGTCCGTTTACCAACAGGCCACCACGCACTTACCAACAGGCCACCACGCACTTTCACTCTATCTAATAAAAATTACCGCATCAAAATTCGTTGCGTAGTTTTAATGATCTAAGCACATACAAATAAATAGGGACAGACAGACAGCTGGAAGCTACTTCGTTTAATACTAAGTAGTGACAATCTAAATATGAGATGTTTCTTTATAAAAACATTTATTCACAAATTACTGTTTTATATAAATAGAATAAAATTTAAACATATTTACCATTGAATATCAACTTTTAATTTTTATATTGGCAATACAAATAAGAATCAAAGCATTCAGTAAATTTAAATCTGTCTGTATCAGTCCATATACGTCCCACTGCAGGTTCCGGGCCTCCTCTACAATCGACAGTACGATTGAGAGTGGTTAGGCCATATATTTAGGCCGTATTTAGATACAACTATATTATGATATGGGTGGTCTTGAAGCCACCGCCGTATACATTTAAATTTTATTATAATTTCTCATTGAGTACAATAAAAACCGTTACAAGCCCCTTAAGGTCACAATATTGGGTTAAAGATAAACAAACGATAACACGAAGGAACTGACGCGGGCAACATATTTTTAAACCTAATAAATAATAATGGCATATTAATTATTTATTTATTTAATTCTTTATTGTACACATTAAAAAGGAATAACAGTTTAGAGATAATACAGAACAACAAAGTACAAATGGCGGTCTTATCGCTCTAAGGCAATTTCTACCAGGCAACCATGGGATGGATATATTGAGCAGGAAAAAAGATAGGGCAGTGTAAAATAAAGATAACGAAAGCATGGAGACATGAATAAAATCATAAAAAAAACATATAAATACATTATATATATATATATATATATATATACATACATAATTATATACATTTATAGACGAATAAAAATACGTACATACATATATGTATATATATGTGGCGGTAGCAATACGCCAACTAAGATTTAGCTTATAAAATAACACGCTTATTATTTGTAATTTGAACATTATTTAAACACGCATTTCATTTTTAAATATGACTGCAGATATTTAACCATAAAACATCTGCGAGTCGTTTTACTAAAATAAGAATTTGTGTGTACCCTATTGTATAATATTAGTTAAAAAGATGCTGTTCTAAATTATTGTTTCCTAATTGTAATGGCCCGTTCATGCCGGGGCAATAAAACTGTATTATTATAGTTAAGTTCTTTAGTGGCGGTAATCCTTTGCAACAAATTTATGTTTTTTTAGACAATAGTACACATGTTTGGGTAAACCTTTCTGTTTGGACAATAGCCCAGATGTTTGGGCCGACCTTAATTTTTAGTTGAAAGGATAGACCCTATTTTATGGCTTAAATATATTTTCTGTAAGATTTATCCCCACCGATCCTCATTCGGGTAGTCTTATAAAAGGGTCGGTTTATTTGGATGAGGAAGACAGTCTGCCATCTCTCGTCACGGGCACATCTCGCTCCGAGTCGCATAATTATAATTTTACTCTGTCTGTGAATGTATTAAGTGTTAATTTACAAAATATACAATAGTTAGTTCCTGGAAGTGAGTGCTTATTCTAATACCTACACTTATAACCACCAAAGTGGTGACCCCGAAGCAAAAAGAGTGATTTGAGTGTAGTGTAGTTTTCCGTGGAAGAGACATTGTTTTTGAGTAAAACATAGAAAAAGTGAGCAGTATAATGAACACCGGAAGCGTTAGCGAACAATCTGCTCCGGAGGTTGCGTCGTGTTCTCCATTTATACCAGAGTGCAAATCGAATGACTTAGAAGTTTGGTTCGCCATATCAGAAGCTGCGTTTGCTGCCGCCCGCATCAACTCGGAGAAATCAAAATACGCAATGATAATACAGAAGATACCAACTAACATCATAGACACAATGCGTGATGACATTTTAAGCCCGCCTGAAGACGCTCCGTATACAACGTTCACGACGATTTTGACAAAGCGTTGTGGTACATCGGAGAGTCAGCGAACACGTCAGCTGCTGGAACGCGAGGACCTGGGAGATGATAAGCCGTCACAGTTTCTTCGACGTCTACGAAACCTAGCTGGTGAGAATATGTCGGAATCTACTGTCCGTACACTTTGGCAAGGACGATTGCCAACGGTCTTACAGCCCATCCTAGCAACTGTTAAGGACCAACCGTTGGAGAAAGCTGCGGAAGTTGCAGATGCAGCATTAGAATACTTGCCAATGCGTCCAGCTATTGCAGAGGCCGGAATTCGTCCTACTTCCACCAAACAAGAGGAATCGGTATCGGAAGACATGAAAAAGATGTACGTCAGTTTAAAGGACGAGATTGCTTTGCTACGTCGAGAAATCAACGATCCCACTTCACGTGCGCGAGTGCGAGATAGAAACAGATCACGATCTCGCTCACGTTCCAGAAGCCGCGGTCCACGTCCACGTGATTTGTGTTGGTATCACTGGCGGTTTGATACGAAGGCAACAAAATGTGTTCCACCATGCAGCAAGGCTACGGGAAACGCTCCGGGCAGTCGTTAATGACGGCTAACGACTCCTGCCCTAAGAAATCACGCCGTTTATTCGTCTGTGACCGAGCCAGCAAAATTCAATTCCTCGTGGACACCGGAGCTGATATCTGCGTGTTTCCTCGTCATCGTATCCAAGGCCCGCATAAAAAGTCCAACTACGAGCTTTCTGCGGCCAACGGGACAGTGATCGCTACATATGGAATTGCTAATTTAACGTTAGACCTTGGCCTAAGACGAGATTTTACTTGGAGGTTCATAATAGCTGATCTCTCCAAGCCAATCTTAGGTGCTGATTTTTTGGCATATTATGGACTCCTACCAGATCTGCAACGTAGACGTTTGATAGACTCCTCCACCCTGCTTACCTACAAGGCGGAGATAACCAGTGTCAGGAACCAAGCATCAAAGTCATTAACGGCTCATCACTGTCAAGTACAGGTGTCAATCAAAGACGAGTTACTGGTTTAGACTGCTTTATTCATTCATGCGCTAACTGGGGGTACACTGATAATATTTTATAATTTAGATTTCTACATATACCGACATCTCCCTTATCAAACAAAAATAAAATAAAGAAACAATTAACTTAGGTATTTTAAAAAGATCAAGTATACAGATTAAGTTTAAAAAATTATTAAATTAAGTGTTTTAAATTAAATTAATTATATTAATATTAGTATTCATTCATTATTATTTTTAATAATAAATTCAACATTAATAAAAATTCAATTATGCAAACATAAAAATCGAATCTTTTACGTTTATCTAATATGGACAAATACACATGCATGACCTACTTATTTCTAATTATTCCTTAAACTAAACAATCGTACAAGTACAAAGAAGCCATGAAAATAAATATTGAAATAAATCAGTAATTTTTATTATTACATTATTTCATTCCCAAGAATTTATGTAAATAATTAACTAACAATACATTTCTTATTGCATTTACATTTTAGACACTTCACGTCAAATTATATTGAATAAGATTTATTATTAATATTAACTTATACCTATTTTTTTTTTTATATTATACATAGGATGAAAAAAAAAATACAAAATAAATTATAATAATTACTGCACATCTTCTCGCAATGTGTGCCGCATAGCGACTGGCTAGTATCCCCATCTATCCGGAGGCTTCACTATCCTGCCGGAACGAGTAATATAGGAATTATTGTTAGTTGGTAAAGACACCGAGGGCGATGTCAATGTCTTACTTTTACTCCCCAGGCTAGCTAAATCATCATAATCCAGGATGTCGTCAGGGGATGTTACCTTAAATTGGGACAAATCAACCTTTATGTGTCGCCTGTTTCTTACAACTATTCTGCCAGAATTTAATTGAACTTCATAACTTCTCTGTCTTAACTTCTTTTTGACAAACCCACTCTTCCAAGTTTTAGTATTTACATCGTAAATTTTTATCCTCTGGCCAATCACTAAATCATTTAAATTATGAGAATGTTTATCATAATATTTTTTATACGATCGTTGTCGAGATCTCAACATTGGCAAAACATTTCTATTTAAAAAAGGATTTAATAATGATTCTCGTGTAGGTAACAAACTTCGTAACTTTCTATTTTGTAACAATTCAGCAGGAGAAGGTATGTTTGCGTTAATCGGAGTGTTCAAATATTCTATTAAAGCTAAACGGAAATCTGATTCTGCGTGAGTACATTTCTTTAACATATTTTTTACAGTTTGTACCGAACGCTCAACCTGCCCATTTGACTGGGGATAATGTGGTGATGATGTTATGTGTTTAATACCCCAAATTGTTGTGAATCGCCGAAACTCAGTGCATGCAAATTGAGGGCCGCAATCAGAAGTAATTGTTTCTGGAATACCAAATGAACTAAATATTGACTTTAATTTTTCAATGACATACAAAGAAAGTGTATTATGCAGTTTTACAACTTCTACAAATTTGCTATAATAATCTACTACTATGAGGTAATTTATTCCTTTAAAATAAAACAAATCCACACCGATTTTAGACCATGGCCTATCCGGAATTTCATGCAATACCAGTTCTTCCTTTGTATTAGCCCGTTTATACGTTAAACACGATTGACAGTTATCAATTAATGTACGCAACTGATTATTTAACTCGGGCCAAAAAAATAATTCTCTTGCCCTTGATTTGCATTTTTCTAAACCTAAATGTGATAGATGTATTTTATTTAACATTTCTTTTTGTAGCCTCTTAGGTATTATTATTCTATCACCCTTCCACAAAACACCACACGCTTCTGTAAGCTCGTCTCTGTATTGCCAATACGATTTAATACTATTTGGTATATTAATCTTATTGTCTGGCCACCCACGTTTTATAAGCCTTTTTAATTCCTGAAGTTCTTTATCCGCTTCTGTTTCTTTTTGTATAGAAACAAAGTGGGCATCAGTGAGTTCGTTATAAGAGCACACACTACGTACCGCCTCTTGAATATCCTCTCGGAGGTCATCATAGTTATCACAAGAATTATTAATTTCGACCGCGCGTGACAACGTATCCGCAACATATAAGTATTTACCCGGTTTATATACTAAGTTAAAGGTATAGGGCTGTAGCCTAAGTAACATACGCTGTAATCGCGAAGGGGTATCAGCTATAGATTTTTTTATGATGGTGATGAGTGGCTTGTGATCAGTTTCAACCGTAATGTCTGTGCGACCATAAATGTAGCTATAAAATCTTTCACAAGCAAAAACAATCGCGAACAATTCTTTTTCTATTTGGGCATACCGCTGTTCCGTCTTCGTCAAAGCCTTAGACGCATAACACACTGGCAAATTATTCTGCAGTAACACCGCCCCCAAACCGTATTTACTCGCGTCTACCGATATAACTATAGGCTTCTTCATGCTATAAAATTGCAAGACCGGTTTTTGTGATAAACATTGTTTTAATTGAATAAATGATTTATCATGATGTTCGGTCCAATGCCACTCAATATTTTTATTTAATAATTCACGAAGGTACAAAGTTTTATCCGATAAGTGTGGAATAAAATTACTGACATACGTAATAAGCCCTAGAAATCTCTCAAGGTCCTTTACATTTTGCGGGCGAGGCATATTTAAAATAGCTGAAATACGCCCATCATCAGGAAATACACCATTTTTGGTTATCTTGTGACCTAAGTATTTTATTTCCTCTAAACCAAATTTACATTTCCTTAAATTTAACTTTAAATTAATTTTACGGCATCTTTCTAAAACCAATTTCAATCTCGCGTCATGTTCTTTTTTGTCGGCCCCATAAACCAATAAATCATCTACATACATACAAACCCCCTGTATATCATCAAAACTCTGACAAATTTTCTTATGAAATACCTCACACGCAGAGCTAATCCCATATGGCATTCTCAAAAACCTGTAACGTCCAAAGGGCGTATTAAAAGTACAAACATCAGTGTCCTTTAATTTTACTTGCCAAAAACCGTTAGTGGCATCTAGAGTACTAAAAATTTTTGCTTCTGAAAGATTTGAGAGTATTTCATATAATGTAGGTAGTCTAAAATGTTCACGCCTAATTGCCATATTTAGCTCTTTAGGGTCTAGACAGATTCTAAGATCACCATTGTTTTTTTTTACAACAGTCATACTATTCACCCAATCAGTGGGACCCTCCACTTTCGCTATAATGCCTTGTTGCTCCATTTCGTTCAACTTATCTCTAACTTTATCCCTTATGGGCAACGGTATTTTTCTAGGCGCATGCACCTTTGGCCTGATATTTTCTTTAAGTTGAATTTCATAATGACCCGGTAAACAACCCAAACCTTCAAATACGTCCTTAAATTCTCTAACAATCGACGGGTATGCATTTGATTCACTTCTAATAGTATTCACTCGTTTTATTAGATTCATTTCTTTACTAGCGTATTTGCCAATTATCGGTGCAGATCTAACATTCGCTATTTTGAATTCCAAGAAATAAAACTTGTGGTTATAATATACCTTTAAGAAACATTTACCTAAAACATCTATTTGCGCTCCGGAATACCCGTGAAGCTTAGTATTTGAGACCAATAATTGATTTTTATTCAATCCTAATCTATGTAAATAAATTGAAGGTAAAACATTGACATCTGCCCCCGTATCTATAATAAAATCAATACATATTTTATTTATTTGCAATTTAACAGACCATTCGTTGCCCTCGGTAGCAAGACAGTATATTACCTGTTCATCAGACTCCCCTACGTGATACACGCCACACATGCGAGAAAAATGATTCATTCGGGAACAGCGCAGACAACGTTTTCCATATGCAGGACAGTTCTTGAATTGGTGAGACATGCCGCACTGCCTACACTCGCGCTGTGGCCTGGCCGCTCGCGCCGGGCCGCTCCCCGTCGCCGATGATGCCAGCGTCACTCTGCGCCTCGGCGCGGCACCGCTCGTGTCGCCGCGTCGTCGCAGCTCGCTCGACTCCTGCCCGCCGCCGTCACCGCGCGCTCCACCTCGCAACGCTCTCGGTATCCCGCGCATACCGGCACGGCGTTCAAAACTTATGTATTGTCTTGGATTTCGTAATACACGGTCTACATTGTGATTTTTTAATTGCCATATATTATTGTCTTGGTGCGAGTTTTCGTTTTCTAAACGATTTATGTTTTCACTCAATGTATCCCGTTCCGCTATAATTTTCTGCGAATACATTTTTGAAACTATAACGGTTTGACAAATTTCCAATGCTTTGTCGAGGGTAAGGTCTGACTCGCGTAGTAACCGCTCCCTTATTACGGAATTATTGATGCCGCATATTAGTCTATCTTTGACAAGAGAATCACACAATGTTCCAAACTCACAGGTGTTCGATAATTTCTTAAGCTCATACACATATTGTTCTATACTTTCGTTTTCTTCTTGATTACGTATAAAAAACTTATGCCTCTCGACAGTCACGTTTATTTTACGATCAAAATGGTTTTTGAAAACATCTAAAACCTCGTCCACTGTTTCACATTTTCTATTTAAATGTTCAAATAAGTCCCTGCACTGTTCTCCAATAATATGCAGCAAAATATTCACTTGAATCGAAGGAGTCTTTTTATGTAACTCACACGCCTTGTAATATATTTTAAATCCTTTACTCCACTTGTTCCAACTTTCACTGACATTATTATTTATTTGTACTGAGTTTTTGTCAAAATAGAACGGGTTCGGAGGAGATAAGACACTTTCCATTGTACTATTCAATTAATAATCGTTTCCGTAATAAGTAGCACCGACTGCGCCATGTCAAGTACAGGTGTCAATCAAAGACGAGTTACTGGTTTAGACTGCTTTATTCATTCATGCGCTAACTGGGGGTACACTGATAATATTTTATAATTTAGATTTCTACATATACCGACAATCACCATACCATGAGCTTCTGCAGGAGTTCCCAGATATTATTCGTCCGGATGGCGCACCCAAAACAGTAAGCCATAGCACAAAACACCACATCATAACAACTCCAGGCCCACCAGTTGCGCACAAACCCCGTCGTCTCGTCCAGACAAGTTGGCCGCTGCTAAAAGAGAATCTGAGGCGATGTTGCGACTAGGATTGTGTCGGCCATCAAAAAGTCCATGGGCTTCTCCACTACACATGGTTCCCAAGAAAGGAGATGAGTGGAGACCATGTGGAGACTATCGGGCACTCAATAGTCGGACAGAACCCGACAAATACACAGTACGACACATCCAGGACTTTGCACAAGGACTGCACGGGAAGAACATTTTCTCCACTCTTGACTTAGTAAGAGCATTCCATCAAATACCAGTCGCAGAGGAAGACATACCTAAGACAGCCATCATTATTACTCCATTCGGACTCTTCGAGTTTATGTACATGACTTTTGGATTACGTAACGCAGCCCAAACCTTCCAGCGCTTCATGGACGAAGTGCTACTGGAATTGGACTTTTGTTACGTGTACATTGATGATATTTTAATTGCATCATCATCACATGAAGAGCACCTCAAGCATTTGAAAATTGTTTTTAATCGTCTTAAGAAATATGGCGTCGTCATCAACCCCAGCAAGTGCATCTTTGGTCAGAAGGAAGTTCGTTTCCTGGGATATATGGTAACTGCAACTGGTACTCAACCATTTCCAGACAGAGTTATCGATATACAACGGTTTAAATTACCAGACACAGTCAAAAAGCTACGTGGATTTCCCGGTATGATTAATTTCTACCGCAGGTTCATACCAGGTGCAGCCGCAACTCAAGCACCGCTTAACGACCTACTCCAGGGTAACCTTAAAGGAAATGCTCCTGTGCCCTGGACACCAGCTACTACAAAGGCTTTCGAGGCGTGCAAGGAGAGTCTCGCGGAGGCTACCTTGCTTGCTCATCCTCAACCCGACGCACAGTTAGCATTAATGTGTGATGCATCGGACTACGCCGTCGGCGCAGCGCTGCAGCAGTTTGTGGATAATCATTGGCAACCGCTGGGCTTCTTCTCGAAGAAATTGAGCCCCACCGAGCAGGAATATGCAGCTTATGACCGCGAACTCCTAGCTATATATCTTGCTGTTAAACACTTCAGACACATGATAGAAGCGAAAAAGTTCACTATTTATACTGATCATAAGCCCATTACCTTCGCATTTCGGAAGAAATCAGACCAATGCTCACGCCAATTTCGACACTTAGATTTCATCAGCCAGTTTTCAACGGATATTCGTCACATTGCTGGAAAAGATAACCCTGTCGCTGATGAATTGTCTCGCGTAGAAGAGCTCGAAACAACTCTAGACTTCAAGGCACTCGCTGACTCGCAGGCGGACGACGAAGAACTTCGAAAATTGCTAAAAGAAAATACGTCTTTGCAATTGAAACGTATACTGATTCCAGGCACGGACATCCCCGTAACCTGTGACGTATCTACACAACCTGTTCGACCATTCATCACCACGCCGTTTAGGAGAATTGCAACACCGTCCATCGACTTTCGCATCCCGGAATCAATGCTACGGTCAAACTTATGACCCAGCGTTATATTTGGCCGTCAATAAACTCCGATTGCAGAAAACGGGCTCGCAGCTGCATCGATTGTCAACGTGCGAAGATCTCCAGACATGTATCTGCCCCTGTTGGATAATTTGCTCCACTGACATCCAGATTTGAGCATATCCATATAGACATAATCGTAATGTCTATATCTGAAGGTTACAGGTACTGTCTCACAATGATAGATCGTTTCACTCGTTGGCCAGAAGCAATACCACTCCAAGACCAGAAAGCAACAACGGTGGCTAAAGCATTCTACAACCATTCATCTCACGCTTTGGCACACCATTAAGGATCACATCTGACCGTGGTAGACAGTTCGAGTCGCACCTGTTCAGGCTCCTCAATCAACTGGCAGGCACGACGCATTTCAAGACTACGGCTTATCATCCGGCGTCCAACGGTATGGTGGAACGTTTCCATCGTCAGCTGAAGGCGGCTATAAAATGTCATCAGGTACACGGTGGACTGAAATTCTCCCTACCGTGCTGCTGGGCATCCGAGCTGCTTGGAAGGAAGATTTAGAGGCTACTGTCGCCGAGATGGTATATGGTCAGCCACTGCGGATTCCAGGAGAGTTTTTGGTGCAACAAACGACAATCACCGACAGTAACAGTGCAACGGACTTTGTGAAACAACTACGGCAACACTTTCAAGAGCTGCGACCGACTTCAGTATCTCGGCATGGCGAGAAAAGAACGTTCATTTTTAAAGATCTCAGCGCCACTGACCAAGTCTTCGTGCGCCGCGAGGGTCCAAAAGTGCCCCTGCAGAGTCCTTACGAGGGCCCTTTCAAGGTTGTCATGCGAGGGGAGAAGACGTTTGTTGTTAACGTCCGCGGTCGTGACGTTACAATTTCCATTGACCGTCTTAAACCAGCCTATGTGTTAGCTGACCCTGAAAACACTTCAGCTGACGACGAACATCAAGCACCAAGGCAACGGACAACTCAAGACACTGAAGATGTACATCGCGAAACAGATGCACACCAGCGAACAAGGTCCGGAAGGCGCGTCCGCTTCCCGGACTATTTCCAAAGTGGATTTTCGTGAACTGTCATTCACTGGTAGGGGGGTGCTGTGGCGGTAGCAATACGCCAACTTAGATTTAGCTTATAAAATAACACGCTTATTATTTGTAATTTGAACATTATTTAAACACGCATTTCATTTTTAAA
Organism: Hyles vespertilio; assembly: GCA_009982885.2. Lineage (NCBI taxonomy): Eukaryota > Metazoa > Arthropoda > Insecta > Lepidoptera > Sphingidae > Hyles > Hyles vespertilio. The sequence continues at coordinate 891,359 of CM042833.1, read as the reverse complement.
TATGACTGCAGATGTTTAACCATAAAACATCTGCGAGTCGTTTTACTAAAATAAGAATTTGTGTGTACCCTATTGTATAATATTAGTTAAAAAGATGCTGTTCTAAATTATTGTTTCCTAAATGTAATGGCCCGTTCATGCCGGGGCAATAAAACTGTATTATTATAGTTAAGTTCTTTAGTGGCGGTAATCCTTTGCAACAAATTTATGTTTTTTTAGACAATAGTACACATGTTTGGGTAAACCTTTCTGTTTGGACAATAGCCCAGATGTTTGGGCCGCCCTTAATTTTTAGTTGAAAGGATAGACCCTATTTTATGGCTTAAATATATTTTCTGTAAGATTTATCCCCACCGATCCTCATTCGGGTAGTCTTATAAAAGGGTCGGTTTATTTGGATGAGGAAGACAGTTTGCCATCTCTCGTCACGAGCACATCTCGCTCCGAGTCGCATAATTATAATTTTACTCTGTCTGTGAATGTATTAAGTGTTAATTTACAAAATATACAATAGTTAGTTCCTGGAAGTGAGTGCTTATTCTAATACCTACACTTATAACCACCAAATATATATATATTACCAATATAATCAATAAGAGGAAATAGTCCTAATCGGTTTATGTGTTTATAGAGAAAAGTAGTGTTCTTTTAATCGTTTTTTAAATGATGACAGTGTTAATGGCATACTCTAAAAGTTTATAACACACACATACATACATAATCGCACGCTTTTTTTACCGACTTCAAAAAAGGAGGAGGTTCTCAATTCGACTGTATTTTTTTATCTCACAACGGGTAAGCACATTTCACCTTGTATGGTCCGTTCCACGATGTGGTAGGGCGCGAGCCTATCGCCATATTAAAATGAAAATAGCTGGTACTCGGAACTTCATTTGCAGTTTTTAACAATATTCTTATTTTATTGAAACTTAAGTCACCTCGTGGTGATTTTGTAGCGGACTGTACGCAGCTGCGGAGGCACTATTCACAGGTTCATATCCCTGGAAACTCCTTGCTTTATTTTGAGTCATGTGTGTATTGACAGTCAAGTACTATGCAGTTTAATGATAAATGAAAGCCTGTGTGTCACAAAGATCTCAAGGAATAAGGCGTTAAGAAATAGAATATAAGAACGGTAAGTAACTGACGAATAATGTTAGTAAGTTCAAATTGTTGTAATTTCGCATAATTACTCAGATGAGACGCTACAAGTACCGACACAGCGCAGTCGGTCTGTGACCTCTTATCAGTGAGTGCACGTACTTCCGCTTATCTAAATTTAAGCTTTGTTATCAGGATAGAATGTTATTTAGGTCTCGGATCCAGGCTGACGCGAATTCCGAGAGTCGTTCACTTTGTTCAACCACACAATAACATTACGTATTTGACACCTTTTTAACCCTCAGGTCTAACCCCTTTCAGTCGAACTCTCTATTGGAGAGAAGTGTTGTTCTTAGCACTGTGCCATTACGGGCTGATGTTATACAGAATACACTACACTTTAACAAATTATTATGTCGGCACGACTCTGCACGTGATGGCAGATGTAGTACATTGTAACTTTCGCCCATAGGTATGGCCTGAAATTTAGAGCGCCAATTGTAGAAAGTGAGGATTGGGACCTTTGCTCAGCAGTAAAATGAAATGTTTGACACTTATCACTATGTAGGTTTATTTTTATATTTTGAGCGAGATAAACGTCTGAACTAATATTTTCTTAGGATATACTTATACATATTTGATTGTAATCTTTTCCTAACCATTAACAATTGATTTCAATCTATTTTTTTCGATTGATTATTGATGCCAATAATCAATCGAAAAAAATAGATTGAAATCAATCTGGATTGTTTTCTACTTCTCGATTGGTCTCTTGTCATGTTGCCATAGTTTTTTGACTACTGAGATTGATTATTGGCAATATAGTATCAGAAAAAAGATTGAGCTGTCAATCTAAAAGGGCAGATTTTGGATTGGGATTGTTTATTGGCAGCGGTTGTTGTATCAGCCCATATACGTCCCACTGCAGGGCACGGGCCTCCTCTACAATCGAGAATACGATTGAGAGTGGTTAGGCCATATAGTCCACCACGCTGGCCTAGTGCGGGTTGGCGGACTTACATACCATAGAAATTTTATAAATCGCTATGGTATGCAGGTTTCCTCACGATGTTTTCCTTCACCGTTTTAGTGCGTGGTGATTGACTATCAATACACACATGACTCCGAAAAGTCAGAGGTGTGCCCTGTGATTCGAACCCGCGACCACCGTGAACATGTTGGCAGTCGCGTCTAGTTCGTTTACCAACAGGCCACCACGCACTACTAGCGGTTGTTAATCTTGTATTATTCTGACGCGGCACAGTGACTGCTCCGCTTGTGACGGTACGTGCGAAATGCTTCGGAAGGCGTGCTGATGTGCAACACAGCATCATCTTTCGTCTATCAATACGATTATGCCGGCCCACTCCACTGTTTTGGTACTACCTGTGTTGTGCTTAACTTACGGCAAAGATAAGAGAAATTCACAAATTAACGTGATATGTCGTTTCGTATTTTCCCCTAAAGCAGCATCTTCATATCGCCTATTATTTTGAAAATAATTAAATCCTTTGTGACCATGGTTTGCGATGTTTTCAATAACCATTGTACTCGTAAAGTTGTATTTTATAGTTATAGTAGTGTTTAGTAAAGAATAAAGATTATTTACATCGGTGTAAACAATCCAAATGGATGGGTTGTGTAAGCCGAGCCGTGTCGTCTCACCCCTTTTAACGTCCCGCCTTGCGCAGTTTTCCACTCACTAATTACTGGAACACCTCTTGTACAACCGAATAACCTCATATATCGCACATAAATTGATTTTTAAATTATATTTATTTTTATTTATTGTTATTTATATATGCTTTATTGTACACCAAGAAGAAATACAAAAAACTTTAAAAAAAAAACTAGATTATATATTTTTAATAAAAAATGGTATTATGTAGTTTTTTTGCTTTTGGTTTCTTAGGTATCGCCTAATTTACTTTAACAATGTAGAGACAAGATGTACTTAGTATTTAGCTTATTCATAAATAATATTTTTATCAAGTTACTCTGGCTTTGACATTATAATAATTTAGTAACTTTTCTTCTTGATAGATTTCCGATTTACTTACATCAACTTAGCTTTAGTCTGATGTTGCTTTTATTTATAGCAGTAAAAAGCTCTCCAAATTTGCGTTATTAGTGAATTGTGTGTACCAACTACCAAATTATTTCAGTAGTTTTAACTTTTGTAATTAAAATACATTTTGTTCTTTCTGAGTATGTGTTATTGTAATGAATAGACTTAGATTATATTGAATAGACTTCCCACCTGATTCTACAATAAAGAATTCATCATCAATATCATTATCCCAGCTACAAGAAGTCTGAATGAATATAGTCCTCTTCAAGGATCTCCACACCGACATGTTGGAAGCGGCCTGCATCCAGCGACTTGACTTCTTCAACTTAGCATCAACTCAGCTTAACATTTACATTATATAACATTATTTTTATATTCCAACAAACTATTAAAGTATATAAATTGTGCTAAAACTGGTAAGTTTTTCCCAGATACCTACACTGCTTGCATCGTTCTGCTCTTATTACAAGTGTCAGTGCGGTCATCATGCGGCTCCAGAAAAGCTATAAGAGAAATACAGTATAAGTATTATTTACAAACATTATTTACAGTAACAATTTGTTTTTATTACAAACAATTTTTGTAATCACCAAATAATTGCGACGAATAACCATTCTGTTTTGCATTGAACATGCGCTCTTTTATTTTCGACCCTACTATCAAGAAATAAAATTTAAATCAGCCATTCCATTCTACTGAATTTAATCATGTTAACAGCTGAGACCCAATGTTACAAAATGACACATATTTGGTACGACCTTTGAAAAGCTAGTAATTGTAATAATAGAACTTACTCGTTTGTCCCTCGGGGCACAGCACCACGCGACCGCCGCTTCGTTTTCACCACCAGTTGACGTCGTCGGCTGACGGTCACCACTTGCCTGCCACCATGGATACTAAGGTAAGTGTAATAAATATCAACATTTCAGTAATTCATTCAATAAAGTTGTGAAGAAGCAGTCGGAAAATTGAAAAATAAATCTTTCTGCATCATAAATAAGACAAATGTTATACTACGCCGCAAATATGTTGTGAGAGCAGGTAGAAGAGGAAGAATATTATATAATTTTTTTTTTTATGAATTTGTTTTTGGGTCCTTTGTGTGTCAGTGCAGTTGGTAGGTGTCATACACATACACATAAGTACATATATAAGCAGAATTGTATGTTCCTTTTATTATTAGAATGTTATCACAACATTATCGGTGCATTGTCTGGGGAACATTATATTCTGCTTTTCACAGGTGCTAAATGATTAGTTCAGAGTTTCAGACAACAGGTGTTCCACCCTCGCTCATGCTGGTTGCTGAAAGCCGGCGCGGCGTGTCATAAATCTCTATCATTATTTCATACATTACACATTACACATGCAGTTTGAGCAAGGAAGACAAAACATTCCATAACTAAAATAGATTTTTTTATAAACTGACTATAAATAAAGCCGTTCCTATACGACTATAGTTTATAATATGTTTATTCTCATCGGCTGTGAGATATCGATGATTGTAAGTTAATCACTAATGTCTGATGTCCAGATTAAATTCATTTAAAAACTTCAGCTTGGCAGTATTAAAATTTTAATATGAATTTATTCATCTAGATAGTTTAGATTCATCTTGGGCCTGGTAGGTAATGGATATCCTTTCCTATCTTTTAGTTATCGATTCACTTGCCCTTGAAACTGGTGTCCGTAAGTTCTTAGAGACGGCTCTGTATGCCATGTTCCATAGTCCATACTAACCAATAAATTAGAACTCCTGAGGGCCACCGGTCGTCTTTAGTCGTCATCATCGTCTCTGGATGTCATCTGGCCAAGTCTGTTGGAACCATGAGACGCCGTCTCTATGCTTTATCAGTCTGCTCTATCTGTCTCTATATACAATCTGAGTTTATAATCAGCCCATCTGTCGCCCAATCTTATTATGGTGGTGGCTATCGGACTACATTTAAATATAAACTGGTAGAGCCAAGTGCTAAATCGATTTATTTTCAGGTAAAACTTGGCCGTCTCTATTATTTATGAAACATAAAGCCCATATTCGCCCCTCATTGGCCACTGAACTTTTAGTACTACCGTAAGTCTGATTGATAGGCTGATGCCATCCACAATACAGAACACCGCGTACTCTGAAAAAATAAATAAAGTAATTGAATTTCCTTTTTTACCAGGGCAAAGAAAAAGGTATTCTGAAACTGGAACCGCGGCCAAGAATCATCATCGATGTGAATAAAACGGTGCTCACTCCCCAGGTTGGTGTTATTTATATTTACATTAAATACGCAATAGAGCCACACTGCAGCTCGGACTGCGGTTGGGAAGAGCGGGCGAAGGGAAGAGAGAGGTCGACGCGGAATGCCATTATTCGCAGACGGGATACAATGATAATGTACCTAAAATCAATTAGATTTAAACTACTTTAGCCAATTGTATTACCCGTTAATAGTCGCCCATAACATTAAAAAATGAAACGTGAAACGCTTTGTTGGGTGAGAGGATTTCCAGGAACTAATTCGCTCATGTATGCAAATGCCAATATCGACTGTCCTACTCATGACTTTTTATAATAATTACAACCAACAGTCACATGCATAGTCCTGAGTTCCTGACCCCATTAAGATCAATTAAGTCTCATGTCATGGGTATCAGGAACTTTTCGGTCTCACAAGCACCATATTCGAGAGAAATACTTGTGGGCCACACAAACATTTGTATCAGTGTGTGGTGGAACCCGCGGCCTCTCGTTTCATAGCCGGCGTCTAACCAACTGCGTCCAGGAGGCTGTTAGTAAGGTCTGTAAGTATTTAGTAAGTGGTTAGTAGGCCGCACAAAGAGACCAGCTAATGTGTTGCCGACCCATCAAATCGTAAGGGAATTGAAGCGGAAAGGCAAAGATATGGGAGGAGGCATTGTACATCCGGCAATCACACTCACCGCAACAACGAAGTCGCATCACTAAGATCTTCTGTGAGTCCCGGCCTCCCCGGGCGAGCCTTCACTTTACTTTGACTGGCGGTAGGTCTGCCGCCTGGATAGGTACCATCGCAATATCTATGTCTCCAGCCAACAGCAGTGTAAATGCAATGCTGTGTCTCGGATTGCAGAATTTTGAAGCCAGAGTAACTACTGGACATATTGAGATTTAGCATCTTATGTTCCAGGATGGCGAGCGCAGTGGAATGCCAAGCATTGCTTTGTAATTCATGGTGTTGTTTGGTTTTTCTACTGGTTATGAGTGGTCGTATCGCTCTCTTTACCATCAGGCGAACGGCATAGTCGTTTCGCCATTCAGAACAATTAAATAAAATAAATTACAAACCTTTCTTATATCGCTATGCTGGGTTTTAAATTTTTCTTCCTCGATATTATGATTTCGCTCAAACGATTCGCTGAGCACGATTCGATGGCCTAAAACTAGTATTGTTATTCTTGTCCAAGTGTTGTGTGGGGCAGGTTAGTCCAAATTGGTAAAAATGCATGAATTAATTTGTTTACGAGTCCATTTTAGCTCTATCAAAACTATTTACATAATTTTTACCTTTTTTATCAAATTCAACTCAAGAATTTATATTACGTTATGATACAGTAGTAAGTATAAATTAGTTGACCCACGCCACTGCAAGGAAAGACAAATATTATTATCAGCGCCCGTCAAATGAATGTGAACTACCGAAACCGCGGCAAATGTATACAAAATAAACAAACAAAGTGTAATTAGTAAAGAACGAGGGCTCGGTCCCGCTAAATATCCAAATAAAACGCAATTAACGAAATGTAGTAGTTAAACAGAGCCGTGATTGCCATGTTACTTCCACTTTTATAGAAATTAAACCGATGCAGTGATACCTACTGGGAACTTGCTAATTTGTACTAAAATAATTATGGAGATCTCCGTCATCACTATAACAACAAGATTATTGTTACTGAACACGGCTCTACCCATAAGATTATACAGCAATGCTGTATATATCTATTGAATACTGGCAGTCGGTAGAATAATGTAATCTCGCCTTTCATTGTATAATTATGCTGACCTGCTTTGTTCCTTAATTCGTGGAGATGATAGGATTTTGGCGACAAGTTAGCTGGCAAGCTGTTTAGCATTTGCACAAACACGTCTAAGTAAAACTGTGAGTGTGAATGTCAGTTTTTCGTAAAGATAAATCTCACACGGTTGGTTAGTATGTCGATAATTCGATATGCTCGACTCATATCACAGCTTGGGATAAAATCCTCTTTAAGAATAACAAACAAACAAACAAAAAACAAACAAACATATATTCATTAACCAAATTGCGTTACAATTTCTTAAAAAGTAATTAAAACATACCTACATTATTTCTAAACTAATAACATTACCAGGGGCTCCCAAACTAGGCCTAGCCTGTCTTCTTGGGAAGCCATGGCGTAATTGTAATTACCTAGTTATATTTTATAATGGCGAAACAGTAATTGCAATAAAGTTCCTAATTGGATACATGAACACTTAGTTTTGTTACGAAAAAATATTAATTTTAAAGTAATAAATTTCACATACTTTGCACCGAAAGAAAATATGATAATTATAGAAAAAAGAAAAATACAAGAAAAAATATATGTACCTACATATTTAAATAAAGCAAACTATGAATATGACATAAGTGCGTGGTGGCCTGTTGGTAAACGGACCAGACGCGGCTGCCAACATGTTCACGGTGGTCGCGGGTTCAAATCCCAGGGCACACCTCTGACTTTTCGGAGTCATGTGTGTATTTGATAGTCAATCACCACGCACTAAAACGGTGAAGGAAAACATCGTGAGGAAACCTGCATACCATAGCGATTCATATGAATTTATATGGTATGTAAGTCCGCCAACCCGCACTAGGCCAGCGTGGTGGACTATATAGTCCACCACGCTGGAGAGTACGATTGAGAGTGGTTAGGCCATATGGCCTAACCACTCTCAATCGTACTCTCGATCGTAGAGTAGGCCCGTGCCCTGCAGTGGGACGTATATGGGCTGATCCAGATCCAGATGAATATGACGTGAAAAGGGTCTTTGTCGTATCATAGTAAAGACTGCTTAACCACTTTGTGATTTTCTTTTTGGCTTCATTGATTGTAGCTCTTTTTATGTCACACAGCTTAGTTACTTTATTATTGGAAGTGATCTTTAGTGTGCTTTATTATAAAGGACTGAATGTAAATAGAATGGAAATCTTTTGGCAAAAGTGGAGTTAACTGTAGGTTGATCTAATTTAAAAATCCTTTTACTAATAATGTGTCATAATCATCGGAATTAATTGTTGTTTTATGTGTTTGGATGCAAGTTTTGAGTATAAATAGATGGCGGACTCTAAGGACATCTGCTTCCTTATACAGAGTATCTGTGGGAAATCTAAAGGGCTTCTGCAACATTACCTTCAAGACCGCTCGTTGCGCCCTTTCAAGGGGTAGCATCTTAGATTATATACTCGTCTAGATGACACATCATACCTCACCGCACGGCTCAAATAAAGTCTACCAAAATTGGTAGACTCGCTTCTCACGTACGTCAGTGTCATTTGAACTACATATGGATAACGTGCTCCCGAAAAATAATTAAATATGCCGGTTTGTGCTGTCGAATTGTATCGCAATTATGTGGGAAAACTATATAATAATAACAATATCACTTTCTAACGGTAACGTTATTGTTAACCCACTATTATTTGAAGAAAACATGAACTTTTAATTCGTTATTCTGAAGATGAGTTTCATTGGCCAGTGTTGTCAATTTATTACAAGGAAGATTTGTTGAAACTATGGGAGAATATTTCGATCAGAAGAACAACAAGAAGAATGGCATTATTTATTTAATGAGTATATAATAACTTACCTACACAATATGAATGAAACCCATGACGTCATGCACTTTATAGTAATTTTGTTAATTCTTTCATATATTTTTTAGACTTCCTACGGATTCCGTACTAGCAAATTGCTGGAGAGACATTACACAGCGGAAACGAAAAGAAGACCATTCGTAGCCTCACATGACTTCAGTTGTGTATTCCGAACATTTTACTTATGATGATTTATATTTTACATAAATACAGAAATCAGATAACAGCCCAGGCAATAAATCCAAAGAGTTAATTCTATTCGGAAACAAACACTAGGATATGGGTTTAGATCTTTATTATTTTTACTAAAATGCGTTATAAATATAATTAATAGTATGATTACTTTAAATAAAGCAAAAATATTTTATTTAACCTATTTTGTTTAACAAATAATGGGGAAAAGTTAAGTTAATAATCTGGAGTAGGCATCCCTAAACACACACACCTTTACAGTTGGATTACAATAATTACACGACCGGTACTCACACATATCAAAGAAAGTGAGGACACTTTTAACGCATCGTTTGTTGGCATTGCTCAATCTAGACGAGTATATAATCTAAGGGGTAGCATGTAGGATTTGCAAGCACCACCCCATATCGAAATACAATAATTGAGCAGAGATTGACAGATTGCAAAAATAAATTAGTCTACGAGGATTGATATTGGCAGAGTTGCGTACAATCTTCATGATTCCAATCACTTTGCGGATTCTACTTGTTAATTTAGTAATATGCGGCTCAAAACTCAACCGGTCATCCAGAATTAGGCCAAGGTATTTTATATGATTGATTCGATGAATTGAGTTGCATCTGCAGTTTGTATTATATGCGGAATCGCGAGAGTGGATTTTGCTCGACTGCTTCTAGAGGTTTGCTACGCGAGGTTTTATGAAAGCACAAAAATTTAGTTTTTTTGGTGTTAAGAGTTAATAAATTATTCTGTAACCATTTGTTTACTAACCACATTCCGCTTTCAGCGGCTCTACGAGCATTTTCCCAGTTTTGTCCGTAGAAAACAATAGCAGTGTCATCTGCATAACACACTATTTCTGCTGATTCTACACCTAGACCGTGGATATCATTCATATACAATATGATAAATAGTAATGGGCCCAAAATGCTGCCCTGTGGCACACCGTAATTAATAGGGAGCGTAGTACCTTTTAGAGAATTAACTTTCACGAGTTGGGTTCTGTCAGAAAGATAGCTGCGGAACCAGCTTAATGCAGTGCCTCGAATACCGAATCTTTCTAGCTTCCGTAACAGAATGGGAACTGATACTGTGTCGAAGGCTTTGGCAAGGTCGAGGAAAATTCCGTAACAGCTTAGACCAGAATCGAGATGTGACGCAATACTGTTTACGAGTTCTTGTATGGCCCCTTCTGTAGACTTATGTTTTCTAAAGCCGAATTGTCTATTTGAGAGAAGGTGGTTGTTTTCCAAAATGGTTGTTAGGCGGTTTAAGTTTTTCTAACAATTTAGAAAAAACACTCAGCAGAGAAATGGGTCTATAGTTGCTCGGTACATCCCTCGGCCCTGCCTTGTGTATCGGTGTTATAGAAGCTGTTTTCCAAGCATCAGGAAAACGACCAGAGGTAAAACTAAGGTTAAAGATGTGAGCAAGTGGTATATTAATATAATTTTTGACAGCTTTTATGAGAGTGTTGGGGAAACAGTCTAAGCCCGGGGCACTATTGTTTTTTAAATTAGAAATTAACTCCCCCACTTCCGTGGAGTCAGTGGGTGAGAGAAAAAAGGAATTTGATGGGCCGGAATTTGTATTAACTTTTTCCGCTAGGCATTGTTCAGTTTCGTTATTTGCTACCATTATTCTATTTGCTAGATTGTGGCCTATTGATGCGAAAAATTAATTGCAATTATTAAGGGACGTTTGAATTTCTTTAGAATTGGATAACAGCTCAGTGGGTGGATTATTATTGTCTTTAAAATGACACATTTCCTTAATAGTACTCCAGAGCGCCTTTGTATTCTTAAAATTCTTTTGAAGTTTTTGGCTGTGGTATTCCGCTTTCAACTTTCGCAATAAATTATTGCAGAAGTTACGATATCTAACGAAAGAAGTCTGAAGAATACTGTTATTAGGATTTTTTCTAGCAAGTAAGTGAAGGCGGTCTCTATGGCGAATACAGCGTATCTACAATAGTTCCAGATTTATCGAGAAACAAGAGCTTTGCCATAATTATAAAATTATAACGAATATGACTCACTGTTCTCATTAAGTATTTTGTTTTGATTAATAATTTCGCCAACCCGCACTAGGCCAGCGTGGTGGACTATATGGCCTAACCACTCTCAATCGATTACAATTGTAGAGTAGGCCCGTGCCCTGCAGTGGGACGTATATGGGCTGATACAAAAAAAAAAACAAAAATAATTTTGTAACTCACAACCATAAAGCCTCGCCTAAATATTCAGCTCTTAGAACTAAATTCGGTGAATCGTTAGTGAAATCCGTCATTAATATACGAAGATATAAACAGTCTGTTGCCACCCCACGGGCGGGGCGGTGTTTAATGTTATCAAAGCACAGGGCTTTCGATTCAAATTTGATAAAAATAATGTTACCTACTAAGTAGTAGTTTTTCTTTAAGATTTCTTTAAGTAAATACAAAATAACAAATGGTTATTTGTAAAATAACTTAAAATATGTTTGTCACAGAAACGGACGTACATAATATAGGAACTAATCATATATTGGTATCAGCGCTGGCCTTCTGTGTAGCGGTTAGGTGATATGGTCAGTGACAAAAACTGCATTGAAAAGACCTGCGAGCTCCGAATTTATTTATTCGAGACCAACACATCGCTGTGGAAAGCTGGGTGAGGCATGTGTTCAGCAGTGGATTTCCTATGACTGAACATGAGGTCGATAGTAAAAATGATACTAACAGTACATTACCAGAAATTAGTATTTTTTTAATCTGTTGTATAACAACTAGAAGACTGAAATCATGCCTAGTTATATGACTAAAAAGTATCCTAATTCCCTCATTTTTTATACGTGATACTTTGCAGGATGCCTTCGAAACAAATGGGATATTTTTGAAAAAAAAAATTGTTTATTCCACAATGCCCTCAGCGGTCCGCTAACAGCCCTATGTGGCGTAGTTAATCAGCCTCCCAGATTGGCGCTCATTGACGCGGCGGTAAGACAGATGGCTTGGGGTCACGACACCTGTACCGCCGCCGGGCGCCGGGGCGTGGTCTTCTGTTTGCTACTACGCATGAGACGAGCCCGCGATTTACATTTCAACCATGACACATGAAGTTTAAGACTTTCTATGCGGTACGGTTGCACAATAAATGCCCCATTCTATTTGTCTACTCCTTTATCTAAATCAATCGTATGTTCCTTAATCCGGCAAAATGTCTCCATATTAAGTTTACCAGGAAACGAAATATTACAATTAGTTCCTACTCCATTTCCAATGTTATACTAAAAGAGGTTTCAACGATACGCGATCTTGGGATAACTATTGATACCAAGCTCCAATTTAGCCCACATATTACCAATATTGTAAATTCTGCCTTCCGTGATCTTGGTTTTGTCCTTAGACAAAGCAGAGATTTTCACAAAATATCAACTGTAATAACACTCTATAACGTCTATGTAAGAAGCAAATTGGAATACTGCTGTCAAGTTTGGGCTCCTTACTACCTTCTTATAAGTTCATGAGAATCACATAGAAAAAATTCAAAAGCAATTACTTAGACACTTAGCATACAGATACAGAATACCTAAAACAATAGCATCCTATCGCAAACAGCTAGACTATTTTAAAATTAAACCATTACATATCAGGAGAATGATACTAGACCTTAAATTTCTTCATAAATTGTTCCACAATAAAATTGATTATCCAGATATATTGTATCGATTTAATATCAACGTACCTCGTAGACCACCACGGAAACCTTCTCCATTTTTCAGCATTCCTAAATTCAAAACGAATCTTGGGAAGAACACTCCCATCGCGCGAATTTCCCGACATTATAATGTATACGCAAACAAGCTTAAGTAACTCGACCTTATAACTAATAGCTAATAATATTTTAAATTCCAATATTATTACGCGGTTGCTATTTATATTTTTATTCTCTTTTTTATATTTTTTATTGTGTTTTTTGTGTTGTCTCGACGGCATGGTATAATGTTACTGTACTCTTAAAATATTAATATTAATTTAAATGTTAATTTTTTTGTATCTTCTTCTTGTTTTTGTTTTGTCTTATTCAAGTTTTATTAAAATTTCATTCAATTTTTATAGCTAATTTAATTTAATTCGGTTGTGATTTGGTTGATTTTATATTGCTGTGTTACTGTATTACTATTATTGTGTATTTTTGTAGTTAGTTAAGTTTTAGCACTTAGTGGACTTTTGTTTTAGAATAATGTCATTTTGTTATATTTATATTATGTTTACTGTTTTTTATCTCGTTCTAAATAACCTTGTTAATTTCACCTTAATTTTAATGTTAAGTCTGTCTAATACTCCAAAATTATATTATGCATGTTGTGGCACCTGCAGGCAATGCTTTAAGCATGATACCGAATCAATTATGTATTAGATTTAAAAAACATTATAATTGCCGTTGGATGTCCTCGAATAAATTAAATAAAATAAAAAAATAAAAAAAATCTTTTTCTACAAGTTTTGTTGAAATAGTGTTAGACGTTTTTCCTGCTTCTGTGTGGTCTAACCAATTATGCATGAATATTGAATGGTCTGGTAGTTCTGGTCATGATATCTAGAATATGATAGGACCTGGATTCCTGTACCAGGTAACCTACCTATATCGTTATTTTCTGATGTTTTAACATTTGAAATACAGGAATGACGGTTAATTTCTAGAAGAGGAGAAATCAAGGATAGATGCGTTTAAAATTAATCAGCTACGCTTCTTACAAAACAAAAAGTATAAGCAAAAGGAATATGTAATCAAATCCACACATGATTAATTAAAAGTATAGTATAATTAAACGCCCTACTACAGAATATAATTATTCTCTGATGCAAACAATTTAGTCTCTCCCCAACATACAGCTAAAAATTAACACAAAAAGCTAACAGTTTAGCCACTTTCCCATTAGCCAAACTTATTTTTACAAAAATATAACATTTAAGCACTATGACCATTTAATTAATGGAACAGATTTACGTGGATGTAAAGGGAGTAATAAAAATTAACAATAATACGCGCATATATCACGGCGGACTGTAATCATAATGAACTGTTCGCGTGATTCCCAAAATTATGTCAATGAGTACAGACCCGCGCAAAAGCTCTTCGTTGTCATTTGAATACTTTATTTGTTTTAATGTATTAGCGTCATTGGCGAAATTGTCGAGTCTGCGACAGAGCCATTAGAAACAAAAACTGAACTGAATATATTAGCGTATTCCACATCCTCCTATTTGTTTTTCTGTCTGATTAATTTCGATGCGGGTTAAAGACAAGCTAGTGTCCCCGAGAGACTCGCCGAGCTCCGGAGCTTGGTGTCCATTCTTTGTGTGCCATTGTTGATCCTGGCTGACAGGAGATGCAGTGGTCGGTGTGAGTGGGAGAAGGTCTCTATAACATATTTTCCATTGAGCAGAAGAAAACATTTTTTATGGGAAATAAAGGTTCAATAGAAAATATTAATAATTAAGGTCCCTCATAAAAGAGAGGCCGCCTGGATGCCAAATTATTAAATAGCATTGTAAATGCACTATTGTGTTTTGGTTTGGAGGAAATTGTAGCCAGAATAATTGTTGGACATATTGAGACATAACATGTTATATGTCAGGATATGTGAGCACAGTGGATTGCCATGCATTGTTTTCTAATTCATGGTGTTTGGTTATGCTATTGTCTATGAGCGGTCGTATCGCCTAACATCATGCGAATGGCGTGAAATGTCTCGTCATTCATTGCAATAAAAGAAATAAGTTCAATAAAATAAAATAAAGCATATGCTTGTCATAAAAACGGCAATACTTGGCGTGTGCATATATGTATAATATAATCTATATATATAAAAGAAAGTCGTGTTAGTTACTTCACTTATAACTCAAGAACGGCTGAAATGACTTGGCTGAAAATTGGTGGGGAGGTAGCTTAGAACCAGGAGAAGGACATAGGATACTTTTTATCACGTTCCCGGTTTTCCGAGTTTCTATTAGCTTATTAACATTTTCTCATGCAAAATGTTCATGGGTTCGTAACTGTCAAACATTTAATGTTCATCCCGTCGATACGGTAAATTCTTCCTTCAAATGAAATAACGTATTTAAATAAAGTTTTCGAATCGACAACATACATCCATAATATTCGATTAATGGCGTATTTTAGGTTTTAAAAATGTAAATTAATGACAGTAATAAAAAGTGATTGACATTTAAATTGGTTGTCAAATATTTATGCATGCGTTCAGAAATTAATTTTGTGTAACCAAAAGAGAATATATTATGAAGTTAAATAAATATAGGACAATTAAATAAATAATATTCACACGTAAGAAGATATAGTTTTTTTCAAGATAAAATATCACTCGGAAATGAAGAATCTTTATTAAAATAACAATTTTACATATGGAGAATATTATAATATGTGTGTTGTGAAACCAGTTAAATATAATTGTTATTACATTAAATGTGAGTGTCAGTGTGAGAAAGTGCTAATAGTGTATGTTTGTGTGTGTGTGTGTGTGTAATGTGTTATTATGTTTACTTTTATCACGAATTTTTACGGTGGCTTTACCTTCGCTATAATTCACTGATTGAAATATTATACATTTTGAACTGTTATGTCGAAGAAAATCGAAACCAGTGAAGTTATTTCTATGAAAATTAATATTTCATCTCTTTATTACTAACAAAAAGTAATGGCGTAATATTTATGGAACAACAGCATAGTGAGGGTGAAATAAGGGATAGAATATTGCATGGATAATCAAAATCGCTAAAGTGTTTAATGTCAAAAATTGATAAGGAACACTATTTGGATATGGAGAAACGGGATATAATAGAGTGGGAGGTACGGGAGAGGACTGGGTTATAGCTGACGGATTTGATAGGACGAAATGTAAATGCACGATATAAGACGGGATGGATAATGAAGAGAAAGGACGGGACGTATCGGGAAGTGACTGAATAGATGAGATGGGACGGAATTGAGCAGGACAGTAGGATAAGTACGTCATGTTTAGGTATACAAGAGCTTATACGAAAAATAACATGTATGAGGTGTGAAGTAAAATTAAAAAAAAAATCTCCATCCAGGCAAAGGTGGGTCGGGCTTTTTTGCTATGCTAAATAATTGAATAAAATATTAATCATATAATAACTAAGCCATAGCGAAGCGTGGTCGGGTCAGCTATGGTATCTTTTAATTGATTTCAATGAATGTCGTCGGAGTAGTAACAGTGTTATAATATCTCCGTAGCAAAATAATGATTTAAATCTGGAGAGATGGGATAGAATAGAATATAAGGTGGATAAAATGGGACAGAAGAATAGGGACAGGATGGGATTGGAATTGAATAAGCAGTTTAGACAACGGCTGTCATGTTGATTTTAAGTAAAATATGGATTGGAATCAGTATTTGCACCCAGGCGAAGCCGGGCCGGGCCGCTAGTATAATATAATATCAGCGCTATCAGGAACCGAGCTCTCAATCTTTTGTCCTCCTATTTGAGCAATAGGGTACAGAAGGTTGATATTAATGGAAAACTTTCTGGAGGATCTGCGGTCACTATGGGAGTACCGCAGGGTTCAATTCTGGGACCTTTTCTATTCCTGGTCTACATAAATGACTTACCCTATCACGTCGGGAATAATCACGAAGTTGTGTTGTTTGCGGATGATACATCTTTGACATTTAAAATTAAAAGACAACAATTAGATTTTGATGAAGTAAACAGTGCCCTTCGTGAAGTTGTACATTGGTTTAATATTAATAATTTATTACTTAATGCTAAGAAAACTAAATGTATTAAATTCACACTGCCCAATGTTAGGCAATTATCTACCACTGTACAAATTAACGGTGAAGAATTGGATCCTGTTGCGTCTACTACGTTTCTGGGCATTACGGTCGACGCTAAACTCCAGTGGGGGCCGCATATCAATAAACTATCTGGTAGATTAAGTTCAGCGGCATATGCAGTTAAAACCATTAGGCGTTTAACGGATGAGGCAGCGGCAAGAATTGTCTACTTCAGCTATTTTCATAGTATAATGTCTTATGGCATTCTTCTCTGGGGAAATGCTGCGGATATAAATAGTATTTTTATTTTACAAAAAAGAGCTGTTAGGGCCATTTATCAACTTGGTCCAAGAGTTTCATTGAGAGAAAAGTTTAAAGAAGTAGATATTCTTACTGTTGCATCTCAATATATTTATGAAAATTTATTATATGTTCGTAAAAATATAACTCAATTTAAGCGTAATTGTGACATGCATAGTAAGAACACTAGGAACAAACATAATCTTGCCTCACACGTTACTCGTCTCCACAAGATAAATAATTCTTTTATGGGTCAAAGTGTACGCTTCTTTAACAAGCTTCCCAACAGTTTAAGAGAACTTCCAATTAATAAGTTTAAAAAAGTAATAAAAGCTAAGCTGTGTAAAAAGGCATACTATAGAATTTCAGATTATGTGGAAGATAAAACTGCTTGGGAATAAATTTATCATGTTCTGAATCAAACTGACATTATTGTAACTTGTGACATGAATCCTTAGATTATATACTCGTCTAGATGACACATCACACCTCACCGCGCGGCTCAAAAAAAGTCTACCAAATTTGGTAGACTCGCTTCTCACGTACGTCAGTGTCATTTGAACTACATATGGATAACGTGCTCCCGAAAAATAATTAGTTATGCCGGTTTGTGCTGTCGAATTGTATCGCAATTGTGTGGGAAAACTGTATAATAATACCAATATCACTTTCTATCGGTAACATTATTGTTAAACCACTATTATTTGAAGAAAACATGAACTTTTAATTCATTATTTTGAAGATGAGTTTCATTGGCCAGTGTTGTCAATTTATTACTAGGAAAATTTGTTGAAACTCTGGGAGAAACTATAAAACACAAATATCATTACATAATATTTCGATCAGAATAACAACAAGAAGAATGGCATTATTTATTTAATGAGTAAATAAAACTTACCTACACGATATTAATGAAACCCACGACGACATGCACTTCATAGTAATTTTATTAATTCTTTGCCTTGCATGTACCATTCAAAATTTCATAAACGGGGTACTGCTATTGTCATCTTTGAAGAAACAGCGAGAACTTATTCAAGGTCCTAATAATATTTTTAGACGTCCTACGGATTCCGTACTAGCAAATTGCTGGAGAGACATTACACAGCGGAAACGAAAAGAAGACCATTCGTAGCCTCACATGACTTCAGTTGTGTGTTCCGAATATTTTACTTATGATGATTTATATTTTACATAAATACAGAAATCAGATAACAGCCCAGGCAATAAGTCCAAAGAGTTAATTCTATTCGGAAACAAACACTAGGAGATGGGTTTAGATCTTTATTGTTTTTACTAAAATGCGTTATAAATATAATTAATAGTATGATTACTTTAAATAAAGAAAAAATATTTTATTTAACCTATTTTGTATATCAAATAATGGGGAAAAGTTAAGTTAATAATCTGGAGTAGGCATCCCTAAACACACACACCTTGACAGTTGGATTACAATAATTACACGACCCGTACTCACACATATCAACGAAAGTGAGGACACTTTTAGCGCATCGTTTGTTGACATTGCTCAATCTAGACGAGTATATAATCTAAGCATGAATCATTTCAATTGTAAATGGCGATATAAAAAAAAAAAAAAGAAAAAGACAGAAAAAAAGAAGACAGTTCGTGTTGCTGAGGGAGTTTCTTGCGCCGCTTCTTCTTCACAGCCACAACACGTTCCGAAGCGGTGGTAGCAGAAAAGGACGATTCAAAAGATCTTGTGAAAGACTATTTGAATAAAGAATATTTTGATTTGATTTTTGATTTGATTTGATTTGCTATTCTTCCGTTCGACCGTTAGGTGACGTCACGTGCATTGATGGAAGGCAGTTGTATGTTTCCTTTAAATGTGACTAGTTAAAGATATTCAGCTTAGTTTGTCCGTTATTCGATTCGGTGCCGTGGTCACTGGTTTAATTTCGTATTATGTTATTTTATCATTTTGTCTGTACGATCATGCTACGTTTTAACGGGCAGAGAGAAGTTTGAGATATGTTTCTGTTGCATTTTCTCTGAGCTTAAATCAGTTATTAAAAACTTCTACAACCAAATAAATCATCCCCTGAAACTTGAATTTGGATGAATTAAATTCATCCAAAATGAATAATTGTATTTTGTGTTTGATTGTAGGCAAAAATTATCTCACCGCACCTCCCAATAACGAGCTACCAACTATATTAATGTAAGGCTCTTCTCACACCAATTTCATACTATTCTTAGTATTTGTTATTTAATCTTACATTATTGCACATGTATTGCTGGAGACAAAAACAACATTTTAATAAGATGACAGGACTTGCCTTATGTGAGAGTTCTTACAGTACTGAATTCAAGCCGCTCGCGCTCTACAGAACATTTGTAAATAATTTTATTTCTTATTTAAGTAACTTATTATTGCAGGATCCTGTAAACAAATTGTGATAATAAATATTATTATTCTTATAACAGTGTCGAGTTTTGAGAGCTCGATTAAGAGGACTTAAGCCATAGTTATCTATACATCTATACATACATATAAATAATAATAATAATAATAATAACACCCAACAGTCACATACATAGTCCTGACCCCACACTAAGATCGAGTCTTGTGTCGTGGGTATCAAGAACTACGAGAGACTTTTCGGTCTCACAAACACCCAGACCCGGAAGAAATATTTGTGGGCCGCACAAACATTTCTCTCGGTGCGGGGATCGAACCCGCGACGTCTCGTTTCACAGGCGGCGTCTAACCGACTGCGCCACGGAGGCTGTCGAAATAAAATTGAAGTGTCTGTTTTAAAAGTGAAAATAAAAAAGATGACCTACTACATATCGTTATACACACAATAACTGTGCAGAAAATGATCTTTAATTTTTTTTTGTCTGTCTGTCTGTCTGTTTGTTCCGGCTAATCTCTGAAATGGCTGGACCAATTTTGACGGGACTTTTTTGTCAGGTAGGTGATATAACAAGGAATAACTTAGGCTACATTTATTTTAGAAAAATTCTTTTATTTAAGAAAAATAAAGTAATGTTGCAATGGCCGTGCGCAGCTCACACGCATGCCACCACTGGGCCGTCACGTCAGGCACCTCCCACCAGTTCTCCCACCAACGAATCAATATCACATTTACAAAATATTGTATATAAAGAAATTTTTCAATAAAGCTAATACAAAAAACTGAAAATAAATATGTAACGGGAGTTTACCGCCGCTCGCTAAGAGATGGCGCCACCGTAGAATTAGATCGCGTTATGATTTCGTTACAAAGGTTGATAATTAAAATAAAAATAAAAATAGAAAAACAAAAAAAAAACTAAATAAACTAATTATCTTTTTTGTTAAATTCCACGCCAACGAAGTCGCGGGCACAGCTAGTAATTTATAAGACGACCCTAGTATATCGTGGGTTGGTGAGCTACGGACATTTAGGGGTTTTATGTTTCATTATTTATTGATTTAGGGATTGTTTTTCTATTATTGGCGTTATAGTTACCTATATGTGCTAGCAACAAGCCACATTCATGTTACGTTTGAATAATACTTTATATTAGTCAATCAGAAACAGGCACTTATAACAAAACTTATCATTTTATTGTGGCTCTGCCCCATTAGCAAGAAGCATCCACTTCGGGGAACACCTGAAGCGGCTCGTAAATTCATTTTATTGCTCCCAGTGTGCGACGGGCTCGTGCCACTAGTCCTACAGTTTCTTTATAAACAGGTGAACAGTCCGCCGTGTCTGCCCGAGGCACTCCACCGCCGCGAAAGTCTGTTGCCGCCATATTGCCACCCAACTTTGAACTTCGGTGAGCGGCTTCGGTGATATTATTGTTTGATTTCAAATATGGAACTGCCGATCGATACCAAATTTTTAAATTCGAAATTTAAATTTCAATTGCATGTTACGTGATTCGCTAAAAATGGGATGTACAACCATCGCAGACTTTATAAAGATGAACATTACTATGCTACTGTCTAATTAAAACCATTATTGTTATGAAAAGTGTAGGTTGTGGTTTAAATAATATTTGTAATAAATTGAATGGTTTAATGTGGTGTTAACACGCAAGAGACGGCACTAAGTGTTATTAAAATCTGGCGGACAAAGCTTAAGTGATAATAATTACGGCGGGTGAAGTTTCTCTAATGGAAACATAATAAACCTAAAATTTAGGCGTGACCACTAAATACTATATGTTTTGGGTTGAGGTACATGGTATATTTTTATAGTGCCCATGGAAGGCTAAATCCGAAATTACGAAAAACATACTGAAAGGAGTCACGAGCTCGTAAATCCATTGAGTATTTTTTTCTATTAATAATAGTATGCTAATTAATTCATTTGTAATGTTATTTACATTGATGGTGGTTCCAACAATTCGATGAAATGATCTGCTCAGAGCATTCTTCATTCTTATTGAAAGAATCAAAACGTACATTTAGACATTCTGCTCGAGTACTGCGGGGACTGAGGCGGGAAGAGTGTCTCTTACCGAGCAATATTTCGGCTGATGTAAATATTTATAAGTCTTGAGACTATTATCATCAGAAATTTCTAGGAACGCCGTCCAATCCAGTGAGCGATGAGCAGGCCATTCAAAACCCAAAATTATATTAGTACCAAGCCACATAATTACCAGACAAATTACTGAGCACAATACATGCGTACTTTTCTGGGGGCACGGCAGTGCCCCCTCTAAGTCGAGCTAAAAAGCGGCACAGCCGTACTATCCTTTTCTCGAAGCACTTCAGACCATTTTCAACCCCCCATAACTTCGTTGTGGTTAAAGCAAGAAGCCTGAATTTACTAATTAGGCATTGTGTAAACACGGTATATTTAAAATTTCATTCAATTTGAACCAGTAGTTTAAGAATTATAACTTGTCAAACTTTCGCAATTTTGTCACTCACTGACTGATTGACCGATCATCAAAAGTCTAAGGCACTTCTAGCAGACATAGAACCTTCAAATTTAGAATATAATAAGTGTTTAGTGTCTAAAGTAAGGAAAAATTCAAACATTTCATAATTTCTGTCTAGTTTTCTAGATACACCAACTGCGTGAATAACTTTGTAACCTCATATAAATGTATAGGATTACAAAGATACATTTGCAGTTAATGATTCGTTGTACTCGTATATAATGGAATAATAGTTGTAGATTGGTATCTATATATATTATATATGAGGCATAACAGGAGGGGGGTATAAAGAGGGAAAGGGTGTATTCAGCCCATTAAACTGTACAACATTCCTCTAGAAAAACATGACAAAGATAACTTTGCAAATAAATAGACTAAATAGCTCGAAATCAATCACCATGAAAGAAAGAACACTAATAATCAAATCCGCTATATTTGTGATAAATTGATACCTACAAAAATAAGAAAAAACCATAAGACAGAGGCTTTAAGAAAAATCATTATATATATTCTAGAAATAAAAAGTACCGAAAAGGAATAAAGTAGGACTCTACAAAAAGACGTGAGATCCCATCAAAAACATCCTGTAAAAAAATTCCAAGTCTCGCAGCTCAGTTTTTCTACCGCAAAAAGTTGTGAGATCCATGTAATACCAAGTCGATTAATTTATTTAGTCCTTGATTGAGGGACGTTCTGTATAAAGTTATTACGTAAGTTATTATCAAATCAATATTAAAAATTCTTTACGTTTTAAATAAATAGATCGACTTGGCCAGCAGCATTATGCATAAATTGTACGATACATTATGTTTTCATGCGATGGCCAAGTCGATCTATTTATTTACAACGTAAAGAATTTTTAATATTGATATGATAATAACTTACGTAATAACTTTATACTGAACGTCCCTCAATCAAGGACTAAATAAATTAATCGACTTGGTATTACATGGATCTCACAACTTTTTGCGGTAGAAAAACTGAGCTGCGAGACTTGGAATTTTTTTACAGGATGTTTTTGATGGGATTCTTAAACTGAGCGAAATTATCTCATAAAAATATGGCAGGGAAATTGTATTTATTAAAATAATTAGGAAAATATGAAAACCAATAACAATAAAAATTGGGATTGTAAGACCAAGAAAATAATTAATATTTATTGGTGTAGTATATTAGTACCTGTTTATTTCACCCTAATGAGTCTAAACAATGCTAGTGTAATGTACTAGTAGAATGCATCAACGGAGTAAAAATACAAAAGCTTCAAATGTTGTAGTGGATTGTGTATGTATAGTGCGTTTGAGGCATTTGGCCTGGTGCCTTGAATAGTAGTGATGATATCGGGAAATCATGATCATGAACCTATAATGCGCCGATGATACTATACCTACCTGATTGTACCTTTTTAGTCCCAAGAAGGATAAATAATAATCGGTGCATACATACCATACATACTGATGGTAGGTCTCTCATATGTGAGAGGCCATCTGGGTAGGTACCACCGCAATGTCTATTTCTCCCGTGAAACATCAAACAACACTGCGTAAGTGTACTGTTGTGTTTCGTAACTACTGGACATATTGAGACTTAACATCTTATGTCTCAGGATGGCGAGCGCAGTGGAATGTTGCTACTGTTTATGAGCGGTCGTATCGCTTACCATCAGGCGAACGGCTTGCTCGTCTCGTCATTCATTGCAATAAAAAAAAAAACCTTTAGTAACGGGTATATGATTAATGTATTAATTATTAGCAAAAAAGGAATTTTCGATATTAAGTTTTCGAGATTTATTGTGTATGCAGATGTCGTAGTTAAATGAATACGTTTTTATTGCGTAGTTTTGGTTTAAGCTTTTCAACAGACAGCCATTTCTCTTTGGTGGATAATCAATTCAGATTGCATTGATCCTATCAGGTGTACGGCTGACACTGCAGTGGTGGTGGTATATCACTTAAAATAATTAACATATCATCCTTAGCGTTCGTATGAGCTGACGCCGTCGTCTCCTCAACCCTCAGTGGATCGGCTGTCCGTGACGTGGGCGGATCCTGGCAGCATGAACTCTTCGGGCGTCAACTTGTTCCACCTTCCTTCGGAGACTCCGGCCAGTAACGAAGTCAAGTTCTCTCCAACAACTGGCGGTATGACTCCTTTGTTATGTTTATACATAAGTACA
This sequence comes from Hyles vespertilio, assembly GCA_009982885.2. Lineage (NCBI taxonomy): Eukaryota > Metazoa > Arthropoda > Insecta > Lepidoptera > Sphingidae > Hyles > Hyles vespertilio. The sequence continues at coordinate 866,941 of CM042833.1, read as the reverse complement.
TCGTGTAATAAGGCAGCAGATGAGTGTTCCCAGTCTATAGTCTACCTGGAAATGATGGCATTGCTGGGACTGAGTCGCTCTGTCGAGAGTACGAGACGGCATGAACAAAAACTTTTAAGCTATTGCATAGCTTCTATCGCGAGCCTTGAGCGTGGAGACCGAATCCAGAAATTCCGTAACGAAAATAACCTAAGTACGACCGAAATTTAAATTTAATATTTTTATTTTGATTGATTTAAATATGTGCCAGTACTTTTAAATGCGAATTGCAAAGCTATTGCGTGATTAATTGTAATCTAACCTCTTTTGATATTTAGTTTTGCCATCTATCGATCAATAGTAGAACTTTTAATGACTTTTTGAAATATCACGCTTGTCTCTTTAGTTCAGCAACTCGCCTCTAACTGCCTTTCTCAATAATCTATCTATCTTTAACAAGAGATTTCATTGCACAATTATATGTATTTTATTATATTTTATATTTCAGTTAACAAAGATACAGAGGTTTATATATGATGCATATATTTATAGATCGCTAGTTAAGATATATTATAAGTCAATCTTTGTTTAATGAAGCGTACAACTCTACTGACACAGTTATGGTAGCTACTTTAACTTTTTGTTAGATATAGATAGAATATAGAGAACGGCTCTAGGTGGCATTGGTTGTATCGGCGTTACTGCGCATGCGTAATCCCCCTCTTCGCCCCGCAATCTGGTGACTCATGCCTGCTTAGAGTTTCGGCGTTAGGGCACCTCCTCTTTGTATTTACTTCATGGTACGACTCTACGAAGCTCGCACGTACAACAGTGAATATCTGTACAATTAATATCAAAGAAAAACAAAGGAAAAAAATACTGCATAAATAAAAGAAATAAATAAATAATTATAATTACATAAGTTGATAAAAAATTCTATGCAATAGCTTTACCGCGGCAGTCTCCGAGTGCCACACGTCTTTTTTGTTTACATCGATGAGTCCCGAGAATCAAATCTTAAGGACAAATTGGAAAAACATCTTATTTATTATTACACATGGCTCTGTATTTCTTGTTATTAATCAGGTATTTTGCGCAGTAAGCATTCCTTGGCCAGAATAAATATGAACGAATATTAATTTCAGACAAACCATTATAAAATTGATTCAAGTAATAAATGTTGTTCGGTATTATGTTTTTTATAAACATGTTAATTATAGACTTAGTTCGATAACTGATACGTCATTACATGAAATAAATTATCAGCAGTTGGCGGTTAAAATGTTAAAGTCGTGTGATAAGAGATGGATAAAAGAAAAAAATATTCACAATGGATAAAATAAAGAATAAAATTGAACCAAAAATAAATAGCAAGATAAAAATATTGCTAAAAGTTATGGTTAATGCAATAAAACAATAAATAATGCTTTTAATGGTATGAGAAAGAAATCCAACGCCGAATTCGGTTAGGATGGGGCGCGTTCAGCAAGCTTTCTGACGTCTTCGAAGGAGACATACCTATGAACCTGAAACGAAGATCATTCAACCAATGTCCTCCCGGTAATGGTATATTGGGCCGAGACCTGGACGCTCACACAACAACTGTTCCACAAATTGCAAGTCACTCAGAGAGCCATGGAGCGGGCTATAATATAAAATTGTTTCCAATGAAGTCCGGCGAAAGCACCGTCGCGTCGCGCTGGTGGTCGTTGCTGCGAACATCTGTTCAAATTCGCCGTAATTTTTTATGCCATCCTGCGTTTAACAAAGCCGCTCTTAAATTATATTAGTCTTTTGACATCCTCGTGTAGCTCAAAACAAGGGTATGGTAATTGGTTCCTCGAATCTATTCACAGTAATGAATTTGTAAAGTTAGCAGTTGTTGTTACAGAATAATTAAATTTGTGCTTTCACATGCAGACGTGTTTTTCGTTTTATTGTTTATATTTTATTGAATTGTTCACATTTTATGGGACGACAGAAATAAATTGTGGCGGTTGCAATACGCCAACTTAGATATAGCTTTTAAAGCGGTTGCAATACGCCAACTTATATTTAGCTTTTAAAATAACACGCTTATTAGTTGTAATTTGAACATTATTTAAACACGCATTTCATTTTAAAATATAATGACTGCAGATGTTTAACCATAAAACATCTGCGAGTCGTTTTATTTAAGTAAGAATTTTTGTGTACCTTATTGTATAATATTAGTTAAAAAGATGCTGTTCTAAATTATTGTTTCCTAATTGTAATGGCCCGTTCATACCGGGGCAATAAAACTGTATTATTATAGTTAAGTTCTTTAGTGGCGACAATCCTTTGCAACAAATTTATGTTTTTTAGACAATAGTACACATGTTTTGTAAACCTTTCTGTTTGGACAATAGCCCAGATGTTTGGGCCGACCTTAATTTTTAGTTGAAAGGATAGACCCTATTTTATGGCTTAAATATATTTTCTGGAAGATTTATCCCCACCGATCCTCATTGGGGTAGTCCTATAAAAGGGTCGGTTTATTTGGATGAGAAAAGACAGTCTGCCATCTCTCGTCACGAGCACATCTCGCTCCGAGTCGCATAATTATAATTTTACTCTGTCTGTGAATGTATTAAGTGTTAATTTACAAAATATACAATAGTTAGTTCCTGGAAGTGAGTGCTTATTCTAATACCTACACTTATAACCACCAAAAAATAAAATTGACAGAAATAAAACATCAATCTTGGTTTTGGGGATAAAGAGTTATACTATTACGCTTTCTATCTCTGCCCACCATAACATAGCTACCTATGAGTTTTTTTAAAGGGGTCTATTTTTGCTGATTTTGATACAAATACAAATCGAATAAACCACTTTCAATGAAGAGGAGGGCCGTGCTGTGCACTGGGGTGTATATACACCATTGCCCATATGGGTGATGGGTATACATATACTGTATAATAAAGCACAAGGTGGCATAGTCGAATGTTTGTGTCGTCTAGTGAGATAGTCGTAATTCTCGCCAGCCGGTAATGCAATGAGACACCAAAATGGTCACTTCGTCATGTATACAATTTAAATATAATAAATAAAAATAAAACACAATATACTGTTACAATTTTATTACAAAACTATTAATAATTACCAGAGTAAAAGAAAATGACTCAGCTAATGCTAATTGACAACTCAGCAAGGAACAGCACTGATTTGATCTGCAGATTCTGATTGAGATGCAGGAGCTAGGAAAAATGATTCGCTGTGCTATAAAATAAAACTTTTGCTTTTAATACAAAACTTAAGTAGAAAAAAGGGAACATTTAGAATGTATATTTAATAAGATAACAATACTATTTATAGGGTATACTAGCTGCACCCGCGACTTCGTTCGCGTGGAATTTAACAAAAACTTTAATTTCTAAAATAAAAGATTTTTTCTAAAATAAATATAGCCTAAGTTACTCCTTATTATATCAACTACCTGACAATAAAAGTCCCGTCTAAATCCGTCCAGCCATTTCAGAGATTAACCGGAACAAATAGACAGACAGACAGACAGACAAAAAAAATCTAAGGTCATTTTCGCTATAGGTATCGTTTATAAAACGCATAGATTTAGTATAAAACATAGATCGGCAACGTGAAAGAGATAGAATAATTTAACTCATATGTTAAAGCGAGATGCATGATGCGACCATACGTTTACACAGAAGTAGCCTGCAGTGAGCCAAAGTCGAAATATGTCAAACTAAGCGAGCAACAAAATTGCTTATTTTCATAATTTATTTAATTTTACAGTAGCTGGTTATATTTATTAAACGTAGTTTATTATAGTGCATTGTGCAGTGCCAAGGTGTGGTTCATGCAGGCGTAAAAATCCGCAATAATTAAAGTTTTCACAGGTACCGTACACTTTTGTACAATACTATTTTGTGACGATATTATAGAATTAAATGGAAATCCGTGTATACATATCGGTAGAAAAGAATATAGTATTTCATTATATAAATACGCTGAAAGCATCCATTGCGTATAAAAAATAATATCAAATACGTGAATTTACAATAATTTCAACCAAAAGTTGCTAGGGATTGACTGACACGTTCGATCAATAAAAGGTTGTCGATAAAATAGTCGATGACAACACATGTTTCTCTACATTTTTATGGAGCTATAGTATGTTGTGATAGTGTGCATTCTTCTTCTTCTTCTACCTGGCGTTATCTCGACTATATTAGCCCGGCCATTATTATAGTATTCATTCTACAATATTAGTTATTACTTTACTTTTTCTCAATTTTTATATTTGTGGAATAATTATTATAACACTTCATGTGTGTGATTTATGAATTAAGAACCTGCTTCAATCTCTGCCTAGAGGCTGTCAATTTATAATAGTAAAACAAGAACATATTCAATATTATTATAAAATATGCGATACTTCTATGCACAATATCATCGTCCAAACCTTGAAGCAACATTATTGATTTATCATAACATTAGGTATAGGTTTCAAATTTATAATTCTCATAGGAAAAACATTAGTTTAGGTGACGTGATCTAGAAAAGCTTCATAGTTTATTAAACTGTCTCTTTCTTCAGCCACAGGAATGCGACTAATGCACATAGACCTTCCACAAGAATGTCTACATCAGTTTGTTGTAAGCTGCCTGCATCCAAGCTCCTCCGTACACCTCCAACGCGGCCTAGCAGGCGTCCAACACTTCCCAATGTGTTACAAGTCAATTAATTGACTTGAATAAGCATATTTTTTTAACTCTAGTACACATATAGTAAAAATGTGTTTCTTAGACTTACGCGAATGTTATTCATTGAAAAAAAAACTAATAATCACGGATTTTGTTGCAGACTGAGTCCACTCTGTGACTATGAAAGCTGTAAAGTAATCGAAACTTCGCGACGGGAAATTAAAAATGAAAAAAATAAACCGAAAACGCTAAATTTTATATAAATTCGCTTTGTAAATTATAGTTTAATTTTATAAAAATGATTTTTGTTCTTAGTTTAATTAGGTGTATGTACTATGTATACATCACAATGAAAAAAATAATTTTGTTCAGGTAAACATAAAGACCCATACAAAACATCTCAAATAAAATGTTTTCACATAATATGACAATTTACCTTTATTTATTTGTGTGTTTATCAATCTGTATTGAAATAAACACATCAATAAGTTTCTGTTAATATATAATAAAATGTTGCATATATTCATAACATTTTATTTCACAACTACAGGCCGACGGCTATATCGATATCGATATGATAGTATCGAAAGTGCATGGTATACCACTATATGTCAAGCACACATGTAAACTTCACGCACACAATCGTAAATCAGTTTTGGTCGCGCTCAAAATGACACATTGCCGATCTATGTTCTATACTACATCTATGATAAAACGATATGTAGTTGGACATTTTTTTTTAATTTTCACTTTACAAGCAGACACTTCAATTTTATTTATACCGGGTATCTCAAGACTGCTACCGGAAACGAAGCTGGGTGGTAGTTTTAGTGGCTACAAACACAATGCAATTAAAAATTTCGCATAGAAATGCGACAATTATTTTTTATGATTTTTTAAATATCGTCATTTTTGGGTGGTAAATCCTTCGTTTTTGCTAAAATAATAATTTAAACTCTTTTATACCTTAGAGTATTTATAAATAAAAGGGTATACACTATTATTTTAGGAAAAAAACGTATTTACCACTCAAATATGGCCATAGAAAAAAAAAAACAAAAAAAAATTGTCGCTTTTTATTGCAACTTTTTCTGTTGCATTGTGTCTGAAGTCGCTTAAACTACCACCCGGCTTCGTTTTCGGTAGCAGTCTTGATATACCCTGTATGTATAGATTAATATAAGGCAATATTAAAATAATTGACTTGGTGGAGTAGTTGTACTATGATAAGATTACAAAGCTGAGGTCTCGGATTCGAATCCTGGGTCGGGCATAGTAATATTGGATTTTTCTATTCATTATCAGCCCGGAGTCAGGAATTTTTGCCCGATAACTACCACATTTTGGGACGAAACATAAAAGGCGAAATATAGGCGTCCTGGTTGCACATCTACCTACACGTTCTGGGAAAAGGGCTTGAGTTTATGTCTTTATGTACGTATTTATGTACAATAAGGTAAGACGCTCAGTATAGGTTTATTTCTAGACGGTTCGGATGACGAGGACTATTCAGCTAGCTTGAGTGCTGTCCTGCGGCAGCGGCGCGCGAGTGTTCGAAGATCGCGCAAGGGCCGCCCCAGGAGACCCTCGTCTCCGTTCCTGGCGGACGAGTGCAGGCCCAGGAGACGTTCATCCGTCTTCACCACCAGCTCTGGAGAGTAAGAGGATATTTAAGCAGCTTTTCGAACAAGATTTGTTTAGAGGCGGCTCGCTTGCGGCTCGTTACAATATTATGTTTTTTGCAAATGGATAAAATAACTTAGACTTTTTATCATATATCTTTTTTTATACTATATTCTTCACAAAAAAAACCTATGAAATGATAAAAAAATACTATACATATAAAACTTTTTCTTGATTCACTCTATTTATTGATGAATATTGCATTAAAATCTGTTTAGTAGTTTAAACGACCTAAGCTTTCATATGGACAGCGACTTGATTTTCAATAATGTACTCGTATATAGATAATATGCTACTAAAGCTACTATTAAAATATCAAAATTAGATACCCCAGGAGGCGAAGAAATTTTAATATTGCTATATTGTACAGCACTGCGATATCCATAGAGGAGGGCCCGCCCATCATAGTGACCCAGGAGCAGATCTTCGAGAACATTCACCTGCACAAAGAAGTGCTTGGGTCTGTGAAACAACAGCCTCTGGGCATGAGGAGGAAGCTCAAAATCGTTCATCAGGTAAGGGTCTTGAACTACAATCTTTTAATTAAGTATATACGTGACGTCATTATCAGATCCCCTTTATTTGTTTTAGCTGTGCTAAATTTGTATTACCTAGCTTAGTTTGTCATGTCATGTCTTGGCTGGACTTAGTGTGATTTGCTGTGGCCTTGCTGGTGTTGTAGGCATACAACCTGATCTTTGCACAGTGTTCTTACACTAAAGCAGAGAATTTTAGAGCGAATATTCTGCAGCTAATTGTTTTCAGGCGAAGGCGTACATCAAGCGGCACGAGGGTCAGTTGCAGGAGCGGCTGGCGCAGTCCAAATGCACCAAGGATATATATGCCAGGTTTAACATTCTGATGGCCTCAGTAAGCATTCATCTTCTTAATATTTTGTTTTTTTTTATTATCATTTATGATTACATGAATTTTGCTCCTACAGTCATTACCTCATGGTACAGTGCAGTCCGGATTCGTCGGAGGGGCGGACCAATCCCAAGAATACCATTATATCAACCCAGTGTAGTAGGGACTGCCATACTACTAGTTCAGTCGATCCTATGTCACTTTACCTTTTAAAAAAACTCAACTGATTGTTATTAAATAGAATTAAAATACTAATCTGGATTACAGAAATGGCAGCAATTGAAGCGTGAAGCGGCAAACACGTCCAACTTGCTGATCCCTTGGGAGCTCCGTATCAAGGAGATTGAGTCTCACTTCGGATCGGTTGTGGCCTCATACTTCACTTTCCTCAGATGGTTGTTTTGGGTGAACCTGGTTATTGGGTTTATATTGCTAGTTTTCGTTATTGTACCTGAGGTAAGATATACGGAACTCCACGCCATATTATTAAATAGTCAAATTTTATGTACCTACTGCATGGCTCTGTGCCGCGATAGTAACTCTACCGGGTATCTCAAGACTGCTACCGAAAACGAAGCCGGGTGGTAGTTTTAGTGACTACAAACATAATGCAACTAAAAATTTCGCAAAGAAACGCGACAATTATTTTTTATGATTTTTTAAAAATCGACAATTTTGTGTGGGTAATCCATAGTTTTTGCTAAAATAATAATTTAAACTCTTTTATACCTTAAAGTACTTATAAATAAGAGGGTATACACTATTATTTTGGAAAAAAATGTATTTACCACCCAAATATGGCCATAGGAAAAAAATATCAAAAAAAAAATTGTCACTTTTTTTGGCAACTTTTTCTGTTGCATTGTGTCTGAAGTCGCTTAAACTACCACCCGGCTTCGTTTTCGGTAGCAGTCTTGATATACCCTGTATATGACACGACATGATGAAACTCCACATCATCAATTCTTAAGTTTACAATATCCCTCAAAAATTTATCCACTGCTCGTTGGTAGCAAAAATACACAAAGCGCCCTACTAGTAGGTACATAGTAATTAGCATCTCAGTTTCATTTTATTACATAAATTAATTCAAACTGCCCTACTCAATCGAATAGCCAGAATATTAAAATGCGAAAAAGGGACTCTATTTTGTGCAGGTTTTTCAATTTGATAAAATAATATATTATCCCTGATTCAATGTAGGAGGCGTTAGTGGCACTAAATTTCGCTATATTCGGCATATTACGTTAACTATTTTTTTTAACATAGCGGTCTCTACAAGCTATTAATCCATTTCAGTACCTCACAGCGAATCCCAAACAAGACGGAGAGAGGAAAGTGATAATGGAGGAGGAGCAGCGGAACGCCACGAACTTGCTGACGCTGTGGGAGTTCGAGGGTGTGCTCAAGTGCTCGCCCATCTTCTACGGCTACTACAGCAACGTGGAGCGCGCCAAGTACAGGATGCCCCTCGCATACTTCCTCACAGGGCTCGTGGTCTACGTCTACAGCTTCGTGGCTATACTCCGAAAGTAAGTTTGAGAATTAAAACGTACGCATGGTTACATTATTCAATATTATAGCTTATACCAAGTTATTTTAACTCGCGTTTGTTGTTTGCTCTTTATGAATGAACATATTATGAAGAAATATAAAAAAGTAATAAATAACGGGGAACTTCACCAAATAGTTTGCAAAGATGACGATGATGATATTTCAGAATGGCTGAAAATTCACGCATGTCCAAGTTGTCTGAAAAAGAAGACGAATGCATTTTCTCGTGGAAATTGTTTACCGGGTGGGACTTCATGATTGGTAATACGGAAACAGCCCACAACCGCATCGCGTCTGTTATACTTGGCTTTAAAGAGGCGCTCCTAGAAGAAGCTGAGAAGAAAAAAGACCTTAGAAAGTAAGATTACTACAAAACCATCTTTCTTTATTTTTATTTTATTGCTGTTTCTTACGAATTAAAAAATATATCTCATGAGTCGTAAGTTTACTTCTGCTTTTTTGTCACAGTTGGCGAATAATTTCTCTGCGTGCAGTCGTCAATATATGCGTAGCAATACTCCTCGGAGTATCTGCATACGCAGTAGTATACGTAGTGTCGTACCCTGACGACGACACTAAGGTGCGGAGTTGGTGGCGTGAGAACGAGACTACTATAGTTGTCACAGTCATATCTATAACATTCCCCGTATTCTTCGAATTGCTTGGGTTTCTGGAGCACTATCACCCACGCAAACAGTTGCGGTTACAATTAGCAAGGTTGGTAAAAAAAATATATGGTAACATGCCTTGTGTATTGATTTTAATTTTAAATAACTTAGAAGTTGCAGTGTTAAAGCAATACTCGTATATAAAGTAACTTTTTTTTTTGCAGAATTATGCTGTTGAATTTGCTCAATTTATATTCATTAATATTTGCACTATTTAGCAAGATCGAAGGGATGAGTTCTGATTTGGCTAAATTACAACCAAAAATGGAAATGAATGAAACCATGATGTCAGTTATGCATTTGAATGAATTTGCACTCACCTCGTGTTTCGAGGAGAGAATCTCTTGCGGTCCTTGCACTATAGAATTGACGATAAAGTTAGAAACGGATGATGCTGGTGCGGTTTCTGCTGTAGTCACAACGCCTATGCCAATTAATGAAACTACTGTAAGGGTCCAGAAACGAAACATAAAAATACATGATGTAAATAATTATTTAGAGGCTGAAAACTTGGTGGAGGAAGCAAGCATAGAAACTAGTACAACTATTATAGATAGTATACTTTTAGTAAGGAAAGAGCTTGAAAGGTTGAGAAATATAACTCGTTATCAACTCCCAGGAATATTTAATGAAACAATAGATAATACCTCGTATGTTGATTATATCGGTACTGATGAAGTAGAGTCTACTACTTTAGATAGTATATTGTTAGGTTTGAAAGAGTTAGAAAAACTTAGAAATATAAGTCTTTACGTGTCGCCAAACGGTGAAGAACCTATTGACACTTCTGATTATGAGGATTACTCATTTTATGATATATTTATGGATACATCAACTGTATCGACATCATCCGGCATATCATCATTGTTTGGAGATGATACGGCAAGTTCTCCCGAATATGTAACAAGTGAAGAAACCGACGCATCTACAACTTTTTCAACAACAGAAGATAGCACAGAATTGGGTAGTGCATCTACAATTGCACAATTTTATACAAGTACAGAAATATCGGAGGGTGCTCCAGAAACTACTATAGAGGATTCATTCAGAACAAATACTGAATCAACTGAATCATATATTGACATTGATTCGTCTTCTGAAAATACACTTATGGATGCATTTACATCAACTTATAAGGGAACATCGGATACTGAATTTACATCTGCATCAGAAGCATTTTCTCATTTAAATGAGTTAACTAGTAATTTACATGAATCAACAACAAAAATGACTACTCTAACAGAGGATTTTACGACAGAAAGAATGACTGAGACAAGCAGTCAAGATACTATCACAGATGCTAATTTAAGTGATTTTCAAACGACTTTACCGCCAGATTTATATGGATTAAGATCAAAACCAACCCCATACATGAACGAACCGACGACGAAATATGTGACTACTGATGCATTGCAGACTAAATCCACTCTCAACTCAGGAACTGATTTGAAACATTCCACTGCTATAGAAGTTGTGACTTTGTGTCCAAACATTACGTTTAATTGTACGGTTAACTGCGGGGGAGAGAATGTAACACAAGTTTTCATTATGTACAATTGTACTATAGTTAGTAGAGTTTGTTATGTCACGAGATGTAAAGATGATCTCTATAAAAATGATACCAAAAAGAACCACACAGAAATACTTATGAGAGATGTTTATTATATTGATGAGAATAATAGAAAAATGTATAACTTAACACTTGCTACCAAAAGAAAATTACGGAAATTGTGCTGGGAGACTATGTTTGGTCAGGAGCTAGTCAAACTGACTATGATGGATTTGGTAAGTTATTTGTTGAATTCATTTTAGATTTTATGAAGTATTAGGTTTTAACAATGTATTCGTACAGCTAAAGAAGTAAAAAGACCATAAAATAAGGTTTAGTTCATTGTTTTGTCACCCGCTTTGCACAGAGGGACGTGGACAATAATTGTATTTCCAACTCCTCCTATTAATTTCACTTTCTGATTAATTTCGTTGCGGGCTAAAGACAAGTTAGACATTCCTGGAGACTTGCCGAGCTTCAATGCTCGGTGTCATTACATAGCGTGCCACTGTTGATCCTGGCTCACAGGAGTTACAGTGGTGGGTGTGAGGGCGGGACAGTGACCTAATATATGGTAAATTATTATACCTTTTAAACTCTTATTCAAAGTAGGTATTGTACTTCTTTCTTTTCGTACAACAAGTGTTTTTTTTTGCTAGGTATTCGTGCTACTGGGAACATTATTTATGGACTTCTTCCGAGCGGTCTTCGTAAGATATATGAACAGATGTTGGTGTTGGGACTTGGAAAAGAAGTTTCCCGAATACGGAGATTTCAAGATAGCAGAGAACATATTACATCTGATCAATAACCAAGGGATGGTCTGGATGGGCATGTTCTTTTCGCCGGGACTCGTCGTTTTAAACGTTGTCAAACTGATGATTATGATGTACTTAAGATCCTGGGCGGTGATGACGTGCAATGTACCACACGCAGTTGTCTTTAGGGTGTCAAAAAGCAACAATTTTTACTTAGCTTTGCTTCTAACTATGTTGTTCCTGTGCGTTTTACCCGTTGGCTATACCATTGTCTGGGTGAAGCCTTCTTGGCATTGTGGACCATTTTCAGAGTACAACAAGATTTATGAGATATTAACAACGAACATTTACAAAATATTACCAAAGTCTCTTAGGTTCGCTCTGGGATATATAGCATCACCTGCAATTGTCATACCGTTGTTGGTGCTATTGATACTTATTATTTACTACTTAACATCATTGACCAATTCGTTGAGAGAAGCCAACAACGATTTGAAGGTCAGTGTTAATCAACAACAAATATTTATATACATTATTTGTTTTTTATTACATGTTCTTTAAACAATTTTACGTCTAAACCAGAGTGAAATGTTAATAGGACCTTGTCCTTTGGGTTTTAGTAAAGATTTATATTTATCTCAATTATTTTGTATGCGTTTGATAAAAAAATAATCTCCTCCTCCTCCTCCCCTCTCTCCTCTTTAATTATCAGATACAATTACGCCGAGAGAGAACGGAGGAAAGGCGAAAGATGTTCCAACTAGCAGATAATAGAAGAAGGACGGGCTCGTCTGCCATGGACAACACGCCGTTTGCAAGGTGGAAAAAAGCTCTGCCTTCGCTGCCTTTGAGCAAATCTATTGATTCTGAAGATCGGAAAACGCTCATGGGAGACGATATCATCCCACTGCCAAAGAGCATTAAAAAGCGGGGTAATCATTTGGATCTCTAATCTTATTGATGTCTTTATATTAAAATAACGTTATTAAATTATTTAAATGCTGTTTTTAATTTTTATTTTATACTGGGTATCTCAAGACTGCTACCGAGTCACTAAAACTACCACCCGGCTTCGTATTCGGTAGCAGTCTTGCTATACCCTGTATGTTAAAATAGTTGATTCATCAAGCTAACCGCATTTTACGTATCACAGGGGGAATATTCGAAAAAATAGTCAACATGGCTTTAGATAAGAAGTCTGCTGTCGAAACAGTTCCGGAAATCAGCGACCCCTCACCCTCTCCAAACAATGTCGATGACGAAACTGACACAGACTTTCACGAATCATTACCTAAGGAAGTACTAAAAGCAAAAGATATTACAATTATCAAACATTCAGATCAAAAGAAGAAAAATAGCGTCGAATTTAAAACGACTGACAGCGAAACCATAAAGAAGAGATTCGTGGCCAAAGCCCTGAACTTAAAATTGGAAAAAGATGAACGCACTGAAAAGAAAGCTGTAATAGAGAAGCAAATAAAAGATTCCACAAGAAAAGATTCCACAAAATCTAAAGTTTACACAAGCGAGGATATTCCTGAAGAGGACATAGTAGTAGACAAAAAAATTAGCAGACATCAAACTTCTCAATCAAGCACCCAGTCCAGACAATCAGATTCTGTTGGATCAGTTATTCCAGTTATTACTATAAGTACCACGGAAAGTGACGAAGAAATACTCGGTAAAAAGGAAACTGAGGAACAAGGAGAGAAAATGGTTGGTGCGCGAGTAAAAAAGAGCAGTTCTGATATTAAATCGCTGAGGCGCCAAAGCAGCGTCGATAGCATCAACGAGCAAAAAGTTTCTAAAGAGAAGAAGCCAGATAACGGGCATAAGTACCAATATTCCTTGTAGATTATATTATTAAGTTGTAATAAAGTTAATCATTTTAGCACACATGTATTATTAAGATTGAATCCTATTGACTATTTTATTTATTTATTTCGGTCCAACTATCTATTATTTGATAAACAGTAAAATATATATATACAACGTGTAACAGGATTAATTCACAACCTCAGACACCCCAACTTTAAAATATTATTGCAATCATAGTTTATGCTTTGAAATCGTACTATCATAATTACAAAATCTTTTATTTATGAAATTAGTTATACCAAATGTAGGTACTTAACATGGTCACCTTACGAGTTACAAATAAGAGTGTACTACTACACACGCTCGCCGGACACGCACACATGTACACAAGACACATTCACACGAGTACCTAACGCCGGTCGCCGACCGCTGCGCCGCGCCGCGCCGGCAGAAACAGCTGACAATAAACGAAATACAAATTACAAATTACGTACGTAACTGATTACTGGGTGGTTTGGTAAACAAATTATTATTTATTTAATCTGTAAGCATAACATTTGTGTTTTAACTATAAAATCTAAATATTTTACTTACTAGATATAATGCGTACGAACCCAACATAAGACAATATTTTGCATGAATCGGCTATAAAATATTATTAATTTCACTTCCCCTAAACTTAGTTCCTACAGGCGGGCAGGACACGGGCGTCATTTATTTTGCATTATTATTGAATAAGATAATAAGATAACGCAATATCTAACAACGAATACTAGATTGGGAATCACAACCTAATCACAACACAAAAAAATACAACAAAATTAACTTACGTGTTACATGGCACTCATGAGGCGATTTCTTTTTAAAATATGTTCGACATGTCCACCACCTTGATACACTTTGATGCACATTTGCGTAATTGTTCACGTAATTTATGTAAAACTTCACTTTTAGGAATTTGCTCCACATTACCCTCCTCATCCTGGATCCTCCACATTAGTACTTTCACTGAAGTATACCAGAGATTTATTACGTCCCCACAAAAAAAGTCAAGAGACGTCAAGTCAGGTCAGGTGACCTAGGAGGCCATTGCACAGGTTCGCCGCGACCTATCCAGCGCTCTCCGAACTCAGCATCGAGATACCGTCAGACATGCCAATGATACATTATCACCACACAGTGCCAAAGTTCTCACCATTTCAGTGTATTTGAATATTCGAATACCGAAAAGACATCGCGCGCGAAAGTTATCGAAATATCTACTTAACACTTAAACACAAGTAGACACAGATAACTGCGGTGCACGACTAGATTTTTTTCACATATTCGGTGCCCATTTAGGGATTGCAATAACGGGATATCTGACACACCGGGATTCCGCATACATTGTAGCAAAATTACAAACCGAATTTAATCACCATTTTAACGTTCCCCGAAATTATTTTTCATAGAAATACCTATTTGTTGTTTCTTTTCATATTGATTTTGTTACATTTAATTTGTTTCATTTAAGTGCATGTATTGCGCGGGATTTGGATCGCCCGGCCTTGCAAATACCGGGAGTAATTTTTTTCGCGGCGCATCCCTATACCGCCGCGCGCGCCGTCGTTTGTCGGATGGATCAAATTGCATTAAACAATAGCTGCATCCTGCTCTATCTAGTTGTAGTTAAATGTGCGGAAAAGAGAATATGATAGTTATTTATTTTGGTAGCTTATTACGTTTATTGAGGCCTATCGTTGTGTGCGTTTGATTAATGATAGATTGCTTAAATAAACTTTATGACTATCGAAATAAAGTTCATTTTTGTTCATTATTTAGTTTATTAGAGTATTCGTTTAGTGATTCATTTAAAAATGATCTTATGTGCTGGAGTTACGTTTCAATTTCGTTTGTTCGGAGTACTAAACGAAGGAGTGTCTGTAATTTACTTGGTCTTAACTAATTATTTTGAAAAAAAATACCTACCGAAAAAAATGTTGATATCGGTTCAGTAGCTGATTCTGAACGTACTACTTTCCGCTTTTACATTTAAATCTGTTACATGTTGTATATATTCATGTAGTATTACTACAGATCTGTACACCAATAACACGTATAAGCACTTCATTAAAAAATACAAATCACATTTAAAAAATTTGAAATTAAAATTGAAACTTTAATAGAATCATTTCAGTAATCTAAGTCTACGCAAATAGCACGCTTAATTGGGGGTAGGGTGTCAAATGTGAGAGGCCGCCTGGGTGGTACCACCGCAATGTCTATTTCTCCCGCCAAACAGCAGTTTAAAGGCACTGTTGTGTTTCGGATTGAAGAACATTGTAGCCAGAGTAGTACTGGACACATTGAGACTTTACATCTTATGTCTCAGTATGGCGAGCGCAGTGGAATGCCAAGCATTGGTTTGTACTTCATGGTATTGCTTGGTTTTGTTACTGTCCATGGCCGATCGTATCGACATATCGATGTTATAAATAGGCGAATGGTAATCGAGTCGCGCGCGCGTCGCATCGCGTAAGGGTAGTGGACTATATGGCCTTTTCAATCGTACTTTCAAGCTCAAGTGATAACATTACATTATATATATATAACTTACTTATACAAATGATTTAAACCTATTATGCCTTAACTAAAATAAAAATTGTCAATAACGGTTGACCATAATAGGCAATGTATTCACCCGCCATAATATAAACAATAAAACCCACGAATAATCGTAAACTTGAGCTCTAGTAGATCCGTTGCAGTACCTTTTTGAGCACACACATACATGGTATCGCGCGTACAAAGATACAGCACGACTGAAGGGAGTGAGGGTTGCGTGGGGACTGACCACACAGCCATCATTTACGTCATGGAGAATATACTCAAGTGCGACCAGTCTCTTTGATGCAAAACTTCTACCTTTTGTGGGCGGCTTGGTCCTGCAACCTCTCTCGTTGTATGTCGCTCCCACATCTAAAAACCTTTTGAAACAACCTCCTACGACATAGCGGCCTCTGCACTTTGTTTTCTTTCTCCATGCCAAGTATCCTTTCACTTGATTCCGTGATTCGAATATATTGTAGCAGTCCATATTGCTTAAATTGGGGGTGTCCAAGCCGCATGTGTAGCATCTCGGTACGCCTCGATTTCTATGGCCTCTCCTTTCTGAGCCGGTTTCATTGTCAATTCCGGTTTCGTTATTATTTGCAAAAGGGTATATCCATATAGGTTTTAATATCATCTTTTTTAACGTTTTATTAAATAACTTTAATTCCGGTATATCAGGCATATAGGTTTCAGAACTGATTTCTGTAATTGTGATGGGCGTTACAGTCTTGTGTGTGAGGGGTTTCTGTTTCCTTGTTTTTGTGTAAATACTATCGAAAATAGGGATGAAGTTACTTTCTGTTGGCTCTCTCTTTATATAGTTATTTCTATTTGCTGAAATTGTAGCCTCTTCGACATTATCCGTCGCATTAGAGCGGTTGGAGATTGGTGCTGTGTATGCGTATGAGGTAGTTTTGGCAGATAATATAGCAGAAGTTGTTATCATCTTCGCATTAACCTTCAAAGCTTCTGTTGTTTCTTCCCCCAAAGGTTTCTTCGACGTTTTATTCCGTAATGCAGTCATCATGTCAAACATATTTACCTGTTCTTTCATCCGGCCAAATGACTTAAGATTATCCAAAAATTCTGCGGGAATCAAAGTCCGTTTTGAATTTCCCAGTGTGGGCCTCCATACATATCTATTTCTAAATGCGTCGCGGAACTTTACGACTGGGGGACTGCGTGTTCCAGAACTTAACCATTGATACGTGGCGTCAAATTCACTGATGCTCGAAGTTGAATAATTTGTTACAAAGTCGTCGATTGAATAGTCTTGAGGAAGTATTTCAAGATTTACAGTGCTCTCGTACAGATACTGACTTTTTAAACGTGACAATAGAGACGAGTCTGTGGTTTGGCCGTTAAATAATATGAAGCAAATTATGGTATATAATGAAATATTATAAAAAATAATATACATTTTTAGAAATAAACGGAAATAAACGTGTAATTATAAAATGTAAATAGAAGTTTATTCTGTCACATTAACTTGTCATTTTTGGGAAAGAGTTAAGGATGTTTGTTAAGTTAATAAGCTTTGAGGTATTAAGCTATGAATATAATTTTATTACTTATCAAAACACAAATAAATTTTATTTCAACAAATAAAAATATTTGTTCACTTTAAAATAGTATTTAAATTGAATAAATATATAAAAAATATTATACGAGAATATTGTGGCAATATTAAACAATGATTAAGTTGTTCCTACATTTTAATTTCAATGCTCAAATAAAATATTTGTTATATCTAAGTACAAACAGGTCGAATTGATAATCTCCTTTTTTGGAGTAGATTAAAAACACAAAATGAAACACGAAGCTAACACAATTCAGACAAAGCAAAAACAATCACAACAGATAAGACGCTTAACATTCCAAATACAAGAGAATTGCAAACAAAAAAAGGATTTGAAACACCGCCCCTTGAGATTAAAAAGTGGCTGATCCGGAGGGTTGGCGCGGCGAGTGGAGGTCGCGGGCGCGCGCGCCGGCCAGCAGCGGCGGCCGCCACTCGACGCCGGGACGCGGCCAGCACAACATGCCGCCCGCGGCCGCGCTGTTTCCCGCGCTGCTGCTCCTGCACGCCGCCAGCGCCGAAATACTCACTCCTCCGTACATCAACCTCGCCACTGGAAAGAAGATCACCGCCACGGCGACCTGCGGCGACGAGGGGCCCGAGCTCTACTGTAAACTGGTCGGAGCGATCGCCGACCACGACGAACATGTGATCCAAGGGCAGGTATGTGGACCAGTTTTTGACCTTTGCTTAGATTTTTGTCGTTCGGGACCTGTTTTGAGTTAATAAGTAGCGTGTTAGTGGCAACAGACTTCCGAATGGAGTTTTGTCTGTGATGCATTCTGTGTTGTCATAGTAGTTTGTTTACATTATTAGTTCATTTATATTCAATTTGTTGGAATGTGGAAGAGCACATTTCATTTACATTGTGGTTTTGATCATTCATTATTGATTGTATTAGAGACGCGAATTAGCTAGAGATTAAATGTAGATTTTTTATTACATAGTTGATATTATTGGATTTAATTTGCACGAAGACAATGTTGCTTGGTATATAATAATAATATCAGTATTAAATATTAGGTACAATTTGTGTTATTGGATATTTTTGCTCACACAGCTGTTTGTTTGTTTATGTTATGTTATAGTTCTGTGTTCAGTAAAAGCTAACTTCAACTTTATGTGTTCTGCTATAGTACTACTATAGAAGCTGTATTAGTATCGTGACCATTTATTTTTTGTGCCAGAGCGGGACATCAGTGGAATTAAATAATAATAATAATAAAGTTTTGTGTTTTACAAGTTTTTATCATAGAAGACTGAATAACAAAAAATAATAATCAAAATCGTATTTTTGTATTTGTCGGCTGAACAAATTGTTTCAAACCATGAAGTTTAGTTTTTAGAGGTGTGAAACTCAGTACATGATTTATTTATACAGACACTCACCTGTGTCTTATAACTTGTCCATATTTTGATAATGTGAGAAAAAAAACTCTTTCGATAGGTGCATTACTTTCAGGCAGATCCATAACGTACTCAATAATAATTGTGGAAAAGTTTATTAAGTCAAGATGTTTTTACAAATTTGTTGGTATAATACGACCCCACGGTTTCCAGTAGTAGTTCGGTTAAGCATTTCGAAATACATTTTAAATTACTATTTGGTCTATTTGCAAAAGTGGGACAATGTCTGCCTTGCTGGGGACACCGGGACAGACTTCCTGAAAGCGGGACTGTCCCGCCCGAAGCGGGACGTATGGTCACGTTATGTATTAGTGATTATAACGTTGGCAATCGTCACGTACCTATCCTTTACTTGATCGGTGTAATCAACAATGGATTGCTAACCGCGAGGACTTGGGTTTGATGATCGTTTACCGGATTGGATTATTTGCGTAAATAGAATCATTTTGTCCTAGATTATTAATTATTAGTTGCCATTATGATCGACATCAATTGTTTAAATAATGCTACTGAACGCTAAGCAAAACTGTCGCCATTATATAAACAAAGTATTCTGACCGTTTAACCCACGTACTTACGTTCAATAACATATTTTTGTTCAAAAAGCTTTGACCCAATCTATAATATTTATAATATTAATTCCATAAAAACAGACGCCTTCCACGAACAACCATTTCTTTGAGCGGCAATCAAACCTTCAACCTATAGAACCTATAGAAAAATACAATATCACTTTGCCCAACCCGGGATTCGAACCCAAGACCTCAGATTTGTAATCACACAGTAGTAAAACTACGCCAAAAAGGCAGAAACATAATATATGACAATAAAAGATAGATGGAAAAAGATGCAAGCGACTTTTGATAATAATTACTTACCACTTCATATGCTAATCGCTAAGTAAGTCGAAAACGCTAACGCAACCAATGTAAGCCGCTTGAAATAGGTCATCTGTATCTATATCTGTATCAGCCCATATACGTCCCACTGCAGGGCACGGGCCTACTCTACAATCGAGAATACGATTGTGAGTGGTTAGGCCATATAGTCAACCACGCTGGCCTAGTGCGGGTTGGCGGACTTACATACAATAGAAATTCTTATAAATCGCTATGGTATGCAGGTTTCCTCACGACGTTTTCCTTCACCGTTTTAGTGCGTGGTGATTGACTATCAATACACACATGACTCCGAAAAGTCAGATTTGTGCCCTGGGACTCGAACCCGCGACCACTGTGAACATATTGGCAGCCGCGTCTAGTCCGTTTACCAACAGGCCACCACGCCAAATAGGTCATAGTGGATTGATATAATGGCAATGCGTTCCCACTGTCGGGATCTTATTTCGTTTGCAGGGAAATTGCCGGAGACCCAATAAATTTTCCTCCTAGCTCTCTTTTCACTCCATATTTGAGAGGCCGGCAGCGTATTTACAACCCAAGTTATGGAGATGTTAATAAACAGCGGTAATTACTTATTATTATATGATCAATTTTAAAGAAGAGTATAATGTTGGCCAGCTAGCTCCAGTTAGTTTCTACCCTATGGTAGCTCTAAGGCTTATAAAAGTGGCTTAGGAATGGATGCCATGTTCAGCAACTTATTTTTTATTAATTAAAGTTTAGAATGAAAAATGTCAACTAGTATAATGAAATGTGACGCTCCCGTGCGGCCCGGATAGCGGCGCAGATAACAGTTATCTCGCGTCCTGTTGGCTCACCATCCCGCTGATAAGGAGTTCGATGCCTCACCCGGCACCCGCCACCGAAACTACTACTTCATTAGCTTAGCTAGCTGATAGCTCTCTCAACTAATTACGACTTACAGTAATTACGTATGTATACCTACTGTTGTATTTCTAGTCGCCTACTTCTACTACCTACTGATAATTCTCACTAAACGAAAGCTTTACAAATTTAGTTTTCTTGCATGTGTCCGCGAACCATGGGGCAGATGCTTCAGAGCCGGTTCACGGCTTTCGAATTGCGGATTCGAATCCCGCACGGATACAAATGATTGTGTGGCTCACTCAATATGTGTTATTTGATTCGGATACTAATAACACAAACATAGCATCTTATTCTGTTGTATAGTGTTGAGACTATAGATGTGACATAAAATACAACAAGACATTTAATTTTTTGCCCCAGAACCTAGTACAACGCCTGGCGTACACTGCATATCCCGACTTTGGAATCGAAGTTCAGACTGTTACTATACATGTTGCTACTAGACCGATAATGTGCCATTTATAAAAACACATCTAATTAGTAATGCTAACTAGTTTACTGATAACCGTATCCGCCGAGTAGTATGGGCTACCGAATACTGCTGGCCTTTGACACCGCTATCGGACGTCGATTATACGCTGTTCTAAAACGTTCATTCAAGCAGCCTGGTTACCAGGGACTCCCCTGCCATAGTTGTAAACGATCTTTAGATATTAACGGCTTTATTCAAAATCACTTTATAAACCAATTTTAGTAATATTGTCTTCTTCGCTCGTACTGAATTCGAAAGTCGTACGATAAAGACATAACACTTGATAACTAAAACAGGTTAATAAACTATCTATGAAGGGGCTATTACACTAAAAAAATATTTATGTCACAAATTAACTACAACAAAGATATACAGTAAGATCCCAAAAAAAAAAACAAATTTCTTGAGGATTACCAATCTCATAACTAATCTAATACGCACGTCGCAGTGTAACAATGCTCGAAGTCTGTTAGTAAGAACTTGACAGGACTCGTCAAAAAGCTAGCCATTGATCAGATTCCCAGAAAAAAAGATCAGATCTTTTTGAGTCCCGTGTTAATTTTAATTACCATTCACCTTAATGGAGAAGGAAAACTTTACGGAGATCTAAATTACGTAGAGTATTATGCCTTTGCAAGAAATTATATTGTGTGCGAGTTCCCGCTGCAGGCCAGCTTGTAGGCTACGGCCAAAGTCTACAAGGTGACCACTGAAAACCAGCGTTGCGCTGTGGCTCGGGTCGCAGTGCAACAATAAGCTGAGTGGTCACCTACGTGTCACATTTATGTGACGTACAAACCTCCTTTTTTTCTTTTATTTTGTTTTTGTTGTATGTTAGATAATATATATAGATAGATAGAATACGGACATAAATATAGGAAGGTAAAAAACGAATTAAAAGCTTAATAATACTTAATATACTTTCCTAAAAGGGGGGCAATGTACCAGCGATGCTTCTGGTGTGCTGTGTCTCTGGTCGACGATTACCACCAGTCATTATCATGTGCCCTCTCTGCGCAATTTCCCCCATTTTATAAAACTAACACTTTGTTATGTTACATGTAGAATTTCGTAGGGACATGACGACATGGGGCCCTACTATATTCATCCGAAACGAAGTTTGAAACTTCGGACGGTCGAAGTTGTTTATACGATACGAAAAGGATACGAATGTATCTACTCTGTAAAAGTTCGAATTTGTATAACGTACATCGTGACTATAAGTCTATGGTTACAACCATAAGTCAATAACGACCATAAGTATATATAGGTACATTCGTATCGTATACAAACTTCGATCATCCGAAGTTTCGAACTTCGTTTCGGATGAATATAGTAGGGCCCCTGAGCACATTTTTGAAGACTGCAATTAGGCTTTAAGCTTTAGCGACGTGTACATTATACGGGCATTTTAAGATAAAAATGCCAATTTACATTATCGGGCTTAATTTTAGAAATAGCAGCTAAAATCATATAACACTCATTTGCTAGGAAATTAAGAGAAAAGCAATAATTCATTGTACTTATTTACCAAGAACTAACGTCAATGAAATATCATTAGTAGTGTAGGTATATTTGATATATGATATTCTACATAAATCATCTGGTAACAATAGCGTAGATGGGCCATAAAGCCTTATGTTTAGAGCTTAACTCATAACTCTGGAAGAATAGATGGGATATAAATCACAAGTCTAAGCTTTTAGTAAATTAAAATAATCACGTATTAAAACTTTATTATTGTATTGTCTTTCAATTGTGCCATAGACTGGAAAAAGTACCATAATTTGTAGCCCATCCTCAAACAATGGATTGGAAACTACACGAAACAGTCGTACACGTGCTTTCTTTAAGCAAACAGGTCCCACGGTTCATTCAAGCAATTCATTCAAGCCGCGCTCATTATTCCGAACGCGATGTATTTGTCCAAAAAACACTCAGAATGAGCCCATTGTGCTGTTCCCGAAACAGGATCGGGATGCGCTCACATTTGGCCGCCATATGTCTGCAAAAAATTACGAATGTTACCGAACACAACCGATTGTAGCCGAACCGTGTAGCTAAATTACAAGCCAAATATTTAAATAGTTTTTTGTATGGGCTTATGACGGATGGTTTTGTAGTAGGTACGTGTTAGATGCTGGTGATCTACTCCAGACATTTGATTTCATTTGTTGAGGGTTGGATTTGTTGGGAATTTAGGTCTAATTAACTTTGTAATAGGTAATAATGACGGTTCACACTTTACGTATTTTTTGTGTTCAGTATACTTAAGTACATCAGTTTACTTTTGGTACATACGCTTCTTAATGTGCATTGCACTTACCATTAAGAAAATATGGCCATAATAACTTGTTCATCGTATCAAAGCACAGTAACATGACACAATTATTGTACCGCAGGTGTGCGACTACTGCGATGCGTCCAGCGACTCGAAGAAGCACCCGCCGGAGTACGCGGTGGACAACAGCGAGACCTGGTGGCAGAGCCCGCCGCTGTCGCGCGGTATGAAGTACAACGAGGTCAACCTCACCATCGATCTAGGACAGGTGGGACAAACTACATTACAGCCTCAATGCATTCGTCCAAGTGACAATTAGTTGCAAATATGTTTTGCACTAAAATAACTTACCAGGTAAAAAGGAAGGGAAGAAAATATCTACCTTTAGCTTTGCTCTTTCCGACATAGCATACCGTGTTGGTAACAAGCACATCAGACCAGATAAAATATTTTTATGAATTAATATGGAATGCTGCCGGCTAGACCAATGTTATTCTATGGTGCATATTGCATAAAAATAATAGCTTTTGTCAAATAAGTTCCTAGCATAGTCATGGTATGATACATTGTAGTGAGCAGAGTACCTTTAGTAGTAAATAGAAGGTGCAATTCCTAGAAATTATTTCTTAATAATACATATATCATCATTCAAGTTATAGAAGAATGCAATGTCCAGTAAGTGGCTGTCTAAATCCAATTTATAAACAATATCATAAATATTTAAAGCATAATGTTGCACCTCTTCTAAAGTTATTATTAAACCGATAACAAATGCCACGGCAACATTGTTTATTAGATAATAAAGATTTGTATCAAATCCTTACTTCCTTGCTGATTTATAAATCCTAATGAAATTTTAATTCTTTGTAACGTTCGTCGAACTACTATACCAATCATCAATAAATTTTGCATACACGTTGTAAGCGATACAGAAAAGGATATAGGGTCCGGATTTTTATCCAGGAAACGAGGTGATTAGTTTAAAGCAACTATCTTTCTGGTTTATGAATGCGAACCAGCAAAATAATGCAGATATTACGAGGATTATGTAAGTAAGTTTATAACTAAAAAAAAATGGAGCCATCGGTATTACGTCATTGTTTTTTTTTAAATCTCATTAACATATGGTCAATAACTAGACAAATGTCTAGGAACACAATTTTGATAGTTGACTGGGCGACCGATGACATCAGACGCACGGCATGCCAGAAACAAAGAATTTTATGCAAGAGAGTGGACGGGCGATTAGTTGGAGCATATTGAAATTAAAATAATATTACGGATTTCATCGCCATTTTTTTGGTTTAAGCATGCATGTCTCAAGTCATTCTATAATATCCCAAAGTCAAGGCTTCTTAGTTCTTACATTTTGGTAAGTAAGCTTATTAACAAGGGTCGATGGTACTGGGAGTTCTGGCAGTTTGAAATTGTCTTTCAAATGTATTGCATAATATACTTTTCTGTATCAGCCCATATACGTCCCACTGCAGGGCAAAGGCCTCCTTTACAATCGGCAGTACGATTGAGAGTGGTTAGGCCATATAGTCCACCACGCTGGCCTAGTGCGGGTTGGCGGACTTACCACAGGTTTTTTTAAAACCGCTATGGTATGCAGGTTTCCTCACGATGTTTTCCTTCACCGTTTTAGTGTGTGGTGATTGACTATCAATACACATGACACCGAAAAGTCAGAGGTGTGCCCTGGGACTCGAACCCGCAACCACCGTGAACATGTTGGCAGTCGCGTCTAGTCCGTTTACCAACAGGCCACCATGCACTTTTTGCATAATATAAGCACGTCTATATGACTGAAGGCGTAAGCAGAGCTGACATTAATAAAAAGTGCAATACGCCGACTTTATGTCGACCTGGAATCGAACCCAGGAATTCGGTGCTCATGGCCCGTTACGCTGTGACTAGACCAATTAGGGCAATTTCATTATATGTTTTAATCTATATATATAAAAATGAAACCCGTTTCGCGTTGTCACGGCATCACGCGTGAACGGCTGAACCGATTTGGCTTATTTTGGTCTTGAAATATTCGTAAAAGTTCTGGGAAGGTTTTAGGAGTGAGAATAATTGGAAAATTTCTAAGGAAGATACTAAAAACCTTTTTTTTGGGTATCGTTCAAGCGTGATGCGTCCAGCTAATATAGGATGATCTTTGTTTATTTGACGGGAGACGTAAAAGACGGTCCAGCTTCAACTACCATCCAACGTAAAATGATCTATCTTTCCATTGTCTTTCATTGACGGCTGACGAAATAGAACAAAATTCAAAAAATGTGTACAACGTGTATATAATATTATCTAGATACGGCGTCTTGCGCGTAATTTTGTTAAATGTAAAATAAAACGATGTCCATATCTACCAAAATAGACCATTGTTTTTTTAGATTATTGCAACAGTTTTAAACAAGTTTTATACTCTATCGAAGCGTTTTGCCGGAGTACACCAAAATATATCTAATTATAATTTTTCGTTTTCATAAACGACCTTAGATTATACCGGGTATCTCAAGACTGCTACCGAAAACGAAGCCGGGTGGTAGTTTTAGTGGCTACAAACACAATGCAATTAAAATTTTCGCATAGAAACGCGACAATTATTTTTTATGATTTTTTAAATATCGTCATTTTTGGGTGGTAAATCCATAGTTTTTGCTAAAATAATAATTTAAACTCTTTTATACCTTAGAGTATTTATAAATAAAAGGGTATACACTATTATTTTAGGAAAAAAATTATTTACCACCCAAATATGGCCATAGGAAAAAAATAACAAAAAAAAAAATTGTCGCATTTTTTGCAACTTTTTCTGTTGCATTGTGTCTGAAGTCGCTTAGACTTAGACCGGCTTCGTTTTCGGTAGCAGTCTTGATATACCCTGTATACTCGTCTAGATGACACATCACACCTCACCGCACGGCTCAAAAAAAGTCTACCAAATTTAGTAGACTCGCTTCTCACGTACGTCAGTGTCATTTGAACTACATATGGATAACGTGCTCCCGAAAAATAATTAATCATGCCGGTTTGTGCTGTCGAATTGTATCGCAATTGTGTGGGAAAACTGTATAATAATACCAATATCACTTTCTATCGGTAACATTATTGTTAAACCACTATTATTTGAAGAAAACATTAACTTTTAATTAATTATTTTGAAGATGAGTTTCATTGGCCAGTGTTGTCAATTTATTACTAGGAAGATTTGTTGAAACTATGGGAGAAACTATAAAACACAAATATCATTACATAATATTTCGATCAGAATAACAACAAGAAGAATGGCATTATTTATTTAATGAGTGAATAATACTTACCTACACGATATTAATGAAACCCACGACGACATGCACTTCATGGTAATTTTATTAATTATTTGCCTTGCATGTGTATTACCATTCAAAATTTCACAAACGGGGTACTGCTATTGTCATCTTTGAAGAAACAGCGAGAACTTATTCAAGGTCTTAATAATATTTTTAGACTTCCTACGGATTCCGTACTAGCAAATTGCTGGAGAGACATTACACAGCGGAAACGAAAAGAAGACCATTCGTAGCCTCACATGACTTCAGTTGTGTATTCCGAACATTTTACTTATGATGATTTATATTTTACATAAATACAGAAATCAGATAACAGCCCAGGCAATAAATCCAAAGAGTTAATTCTATTCGGAAACAAACACTAGGAGATGGGTTTAGATCTTTATTGTTTTTACTAAAATGCGTTATAAATATAATTAATATTATTTTATTTTTAGATTACTTTAAATAAAGAAAAAATATTTTATTTAACCTATTTTGTATATCAAATAATGGGGAAAAGTTAAGTTAATAATCTGGAGTAGGCATCCCTAAACACACACACCTTTACAGTTGGATTACAATAATTACATGACCGGTACTCACACATATCAACGAAAGTGAAGACACTTTTAGCGCATCGTTTGGCGACATTGCTCAATCTAGACGAGTATATAATCTAAGATAAACGACATTGTTTTTTGAATTGATAATTTTAGATGCGCTGGGGGACAAATTTAAATTCCGCATTAGTATTGTTTTCAGACTCAAGTATAAAAAAAATGGTACGTTGATGCCGTATCTAGACATTATAATGAAACGATATGCAGTTTTATATTTTTAAATATTTGTTTTATTACTTACGTCACCTGGTAAGGCAGTATGAAGGTTTTATTAATTTGTACATGGTAACGTACTAGACGCGACTGCCAACAAGTTCACGATGGTCACGTGTGGACTGTATCTTCTTCTATTATATAAAAATGAATCGCAAAATGTGTTGGTAAGCGCATAACTCAACAACGCCTGGACCAATTTGGCCAATTCTTTTTTTTTAATGTTTATTATTACTTTATTACTAATAAAAACTAATGGCGTGTAATATTATTTGGAAAAAACAGCGTTTTGGTGCTGAAATAAGGGAAGGAATATTGGATGGACAATAAAAAACGCTAAAGTTTTTAATGTCAAAATTTCATAAGGCAATCTTTATATGTACATGTATATGGAGAGACGGGATATAATAGAGTGGAAGGTACATGTCTGGGACGTTCTGATACGACACGTGAGATCAGTACAACCGGCTCCGCAGACCATCAGATAGCTGAAGAATGTGATTACCGCGGAGTGGGAACGTATTCCGCAAGCAAGTATCCGGGATATCCTCGCTAGCATACCCAGACGAATTCAAGCTGTGATTTCAGCTAGAGGGGGTAACACTTGATACTAAACATTTATCTGCTTTTACTTTATTAAAGAAAAAACAAACAAAAATCTTTGTTAACTTTTACTTCACGAGCATATGCACTACTAGCGAGCATACACTACTAGTGAACTTTAGCATTAAAACCCATAAATTTTATCAAAATTTTATGATAATACTGACGAAAACGATTATTTGCTTATTAATTTACAAAATTGTGAAAGTAAAACTACCTATAATTATCAAACAAACCAATAGTAACATTTGAAATGGTTCATTGCTTAGGTGCCCGTTTTTTTTTGCAAATGAGTTTATATGATGTGCAGTTTGTTCGTACTCACAGTCAGGTGTAGAGCATTGACACGCAGGCGATTCAACCAGCTTAAAAGTGAATAGTTTGCTCCTAAAGTTGCCATGTCCCGTTAGGAACTGTGATACACAGTGATCAATTTCTAGCCAAGATTTTCTTAAGCGGTCACGTACGGACGGAAAGTATTGATATAAGTGACGCCCCTTTGAGGAAATATCCCACCGGTTCTGCCATTCGTCAATTAATACAGTGTACGCAGCAGAATATGGCTTAAATAATCGGCTAATCTTCAAAAATTAGCCGATTATTTAAGCCATATTCTCGGGATGCAATAAAGTTAGTGTCTTTTGTCTCTCTATTTGAATAATATAATGCGGCGTGTCTTTGAACCTCCAGATCGACCGGAAGCACACCTGCGAGAACCGGCAGAGCCTCTGTACTAACGGTTCTGTAAGCCTTACACAAGTCGTACGTCAAGTTTAGGTATACAAGAGTTTATACGAAAAATAACATGTATTTGGTGTGGAGTGGAATCAAAAAATATATGGACCCAGGCGAAGCTGGGTCGGGCCGCTAGTATAATATAAAAATAAATCCTGTTTATTAATACATTTGAGTAAATTTAGTGCAGAATTCTCTTTATAGCATCTGATATTATGCATTTACCTAATTATTACCCTGATTCTAAGCCCTTTATCGAAAACTAGGCAACAGAAAACTTCAGATGTAAGCAAAAACTGTAAGAATTATTTTTTAAGGTCATATCGTCTGTATCACAGTGCATGTTGTGTTTTGAATGGGATTCTTCTCCTATACACCGGTTCACAGTACCTTCGTTTTATTGTTCATATCAAATCGAACAAGGCGTTCTCGTTGATGGGAACTTATTTCTGGTCCAACAATTAATATGTTCATGATAGTCTGCTGCCTCACATGTTGCCTACGATCCTTTCTTTATTTGGTCATTAAAATATTTCCTTTCCATGATCTCAATTTGTTTCGCCGAAGACGCTTTAAAACTATATTGGCATGGTGATGAATAAGGGAATCATTCGATGTGTATGGCATTACAATCACCATTATGTACAAAGCACTTTTTCGAGTCAGAACAGTATTTAAAAACATTCCTGAACTTTACATCCGCTTCAGGATTTATATTCTTCTACTCTGTTCGATATAGGTAATACAAGACTTACATAGTTGGGTGAGCAAAAAGTAGCACTTAAAGGAATGTAAAATGTTATCCTCGGCCTAAACCTACTGCAGAATGTAATAAACATAATAAATGTAAAACATAATACATTTAAACTAGAATATACAACTAAGAATAAACTAGAGAATTTTAGAGATACAACAGAAACAGCGCCTGTCTACGCGACATTCCATGTGGAGTTCGCTCCAGCTGTCGAAAATAGCGTTATGGCAGTGCGTCGACCCCTGCACAGTAGGCACATCAAATTATTTATAGAGCAGGATTTACGACCACTGCTCCCGTTGGGCAATCTCGGAGGATGGCGACATTTCCTTTTTTGTCGACAGGAATTCTAAGAACTCCACCATCGTCTAGAGAAGTTATCCTAGATATTGGAATTTTGGATGCTAGCTAGTGGCTACGACTTTAATTTTATTTTAGGCCTTC
Organism: Hyles vespertilio; assembly: GCA_009982885.2. Classification (NCBI taxonomy): domain Eukaryota; kingdom Metazoa; phylum Arthropoda; class Insecta; order Lepidoptera; family Sphingidae; genus Hyles; species Hyles vespertilio. The sequence continues at coordinate 836,567 of CM042833.1, read as the reverse complement.
AAAACAACTGTGACCCACCACCAACCTGAAAAAGATTAGCGGACTAACGCCATAGACCTCTCTACTGATTGATTGTAGAGGAGGATTGGCATTGGGCATACATGACGAGGAAAACATAATTATATTTTATCTGCATCCAAACTTTTAGTCAGTATTCAATATGAGTAAAGAAAACGCACTTCATTAGCACAAGTTGTGTAGTTTTTTCCACGGCCCATTACACAAAGCAACGACTTAGAAATTAGTACATATCGTATGTTATAATAGTGTTAATTGCGTCGAATGCAGTGACTCAGTGCATCCGCGTATGATTTCCCAAAATAACAGCTAAGCGAAATGCAATAGGACTGTGTCGCGGCGCCTCCACATGCTTTGCTAATGTTTCCTGTTCTTTTTGACACGAGCTATGCGAATATTCAATGATTGCTTTGCGACTAATGTTTTCATCAGTCTTGAGAACGAAATCAATTCTGAATGGTTAATTCCGCTTTCATAACCCAGGTGAACAAAGTGAAATAAATTTTATGAAATATTGTCAACAACATTCGATTTGATATTTAAGTTAAAAGCTTGCCATGTGGGTTTTGCATAACAAATACAAATCATGCATTTTAAATTAATGATCCTTTTCAATGCAAAATTGTTCTTGGAAACCTTCGATTGTATTGTATTTCGTTTTACCTGTGCATGTGCATGTATTTTTATTAAAAACTCTTTGTATTAGACCTGGATGAGTAAAAGGGTTCGGAAATTATATTGCTAAGCAAAGTGCGAATATATTATTAGTTTATATTGGATAATATACAATGTTATAAGCGTTGTTTTTATTGCAATGCGAGTGTTTATTATTTAAATATATCTAGTATAATTGCTCTTAATTGTATTAATAAAAGCATCTACCTACTTTAGTAATAAATATTCAGTCGTTGCTTTTTGTACTTAAGTGGCCATATAAAGGTTTAAGAATATTATGTTTGTTAACATGTAAAACTAGTCTATACAATAAACTCCAACGATAATTCATTACTATAATCAACCTCGTCATTCTCGGCAAGAGGAAGTCTACTGCTCAACATAAAAAGATCAAAGATTTCAATAGCGCCCTTTCAAAGCAACTCATCATGCGGATTTCACAAAGACGTTAGAGATCACATATTTATACTTACATCCAACCTAAATCTGTATCTGTATCAGCCCATATACGTCCCACTGCAGGGCACGGGCCTACTCTACAATCGAGAATACGATTGAGAGTGGTTAGGCCATATAGTCCACCACGCTGGCCTAGTGCGGGTTGACGGACTTACATACTTACATAAATTCTTATAAATCGCTATGGTATGCAGGTTTCCTCACGATGTTTTCCTTCAACGTTTTAGTGCGTGGTGATTGACTATCAATACACACATGACTCCGAAGTCAGAGGTGTGCCCTGGGATTCGAACCCGCTACCACCGTGAACATGTGGGCAGCCGCGTCTAGTCCGTTTACCAACAGGCCACCACGCACACCAACCTAAATGATTTATTTTACTAGTTTTATTATTGTAAAGTTAGGTTTAATTATACGATAACCTTAACCTGTAATATGAAACAGTAAGAATGAAACCCGACCTGTAGGGACTCTTCGTTTCAGGTTTGCCTACTGGCGACTAAAAACAAAATAAGTTGCTAAAAAGGTATAAGTATTTTATAATTAAAACGATATATTTATTTTATCATTATCAAAAACAATGCTATAGTGGCAATAGAAGCAGACACGTGGCAAGAGCGTGGAACAAACGGGAATGAGTGTTTGATAGCCCCATACTGATAACAATGCTATAGTGGCAATAGAAGCAGACACGTGGCAAGAGCGTGGAACAAACGGGAATGAGTGTTTGATAGCCCCATACTGATAACAATGCTATAGTGGCAATAGAAGCAGACACGTGGCAAGAGCGTGGAACAAACGGGAATGAGTGTTTGATAGCCCCATACTGATAACAATGCTATAGTGGCAATAGAAGCAGACACGTGGCAAGAGCGTGGAACAAACGGGAATGAGTGTTTGATAGCCCCATACTGATAACAATGCTATAGTGGCAATAGAAGCAGACACGTGGCAAGAGCGTGGAACAAACGGGAATGAGTGTTTGATAGCCCCATACTGATAACAATGCTATAGTGGCAATAGAAGCAGACACGTGGCAAGAGCGTGGAACAAACGGGAATGAGTGTTTGATAGCCCCATACTGATAACAATGCTATAGTGGCAATAGAAGCAGACACGTGGCAAGAGCGTGGAACAAACGGGAATGAGTGTTTGATAGCCCCATACTGATAACAATGCTATAGTGGCAATAGAAGCAGACACGTGGCAAGAGCGTGGAACAAACGGGAATGAGTGTTTGATAGCCCCATACTGATAACAATGCTATAGTGGCAATAGAAGCAGACACGTGGCAAGAGCGTGGAACAAACGGGAATGAGTGTTTGATAGCCCCATACTGATAACAATGCTATAGTGGCAATAGAAGCAGACACGTGGCAAGAGCGTGGAACAAACGGGAATGAGTGTTTGATAGCCCCATACTGATAACAATGCTATAGTGGCAATAGAAGCAGACACGTGGCAAGAGCGTGGAACAAACGGGAATGAGTGTTTGATAGCCCCATACTGATAACAATGCTATAGTGGCAATAGAAGCAGACACGTGGCAAGAGCGTGGAACAAACGGGAATGAGTGTTTGATAGCCCCATACTGATAACAATGCTATAGTGGCAATAGAAGCAGACACGTGGCAAGAGCGTGGAACAAACGGGAATGAGTGTTTGATAGCCCCATACTGATAACAATGCTATAGTGGCAATAGAAGCAGACACGTGGCAAGAGCGTGGAACAAACGGGAATGAGTGTTTGATAGCCCCATACTGATAACAATGCTATAGTGGCAATAGAAGCAGACACGTGGCAAGAGCGTGGAACAAACGGGAATGAGTGTTTGATAGCCCCATACTGATAACAATGCTATAGTGGCAATAGAAGCAGACACGTGGCAAGAGCGTGGAACAAACGGGAATGAGTGTTTGATAGCCCCATACTGATAACAATGCTATAGTGGCAATAGAAGCAGACACGTGGCAAGAGCGTGGAACAAACGGGAATGAGTGTTTGATAGCCCCATACTGATAACAATGCTATAGTGGCAATAGAAGCAGACACGTGGCAAGAGCGTGGAACAAACGGGAATGAGTGTTTGATAGCCCCATACTGATAACAATGCTATAGTGGCAATAGAAGCAGACACGTGGCAAGAGCGTGGAACAAACGGGAATGAGTGTTTGATAGCCCCATACTGATAACAATGCTATAGTGGCAATAGAAGCAGACACGTGGCAAGAGCGTGGAACAAACGGGAATGAGTGTTTGATAGCCCCATACTGATAACAATGCTATAGTGGCAATAGAAGCAGACACGTGGCAAGAGCGTGGAACAAACGGGAATGAGTGTTTGATAGCCCCATACTGATAACAATGCTATAGTGGCAATAGAAGCAGACACGTGGCAAGAGCGTGGAACAAACGGGAATGAGTGTTTGATAGCCCCATACTGATAACAATGCTATAGTGGCAATAGAAGCAGACACGTGGCAAGAGCGTGGAACAAACGGGAATGAGTGTTTGATAGCCCCATACTGATAACAATGCTATAGTGGCAATAGAAGCAGACACGTGGCAAGAGCGTGGAACAAACGGGAATGAGTGTTTGATAGCCCCATACTGATAACAATGCTATAGTGGCAATAGAAGCAGACACGTGGCAAGAGCGTGGAACAAACGGGAATGAGTGTTTGATAGCCCCATACTGATAACAATGCTATAGTGGCAATAGAAGCAGACACGTGGCAAGAGCGTGGAACAAACGGGAATGAGTGTTTGATAGCCCCATACTGATAACAATGCTATAGTGGCAATAGAAGCAGACACGTGGCAAGAGCGTGGAACAAACGGGAATGAGTGTTTGATAGCCCCATACTGATAACAATGCTATAGTGGCAATAGAAGCAGACACGTGGCAAGAGCGTGGAACAAACGGGAATGAGTGTTTGATAGCCCCATACTGATAACAATGCTATAGTGGCAATAGAAGCAGACACGTGGCAAGAGCGTGGAACAAACGGGAATGAGTGTTTGATAGCCCCATACTGATAACAATGCTATAGTGGCAATAGAAGCAGACACGTGGCAAGAGCGTGGAACAAACGGGAATGAGTGTTTGATAGCCCCATACTGATAACAATGCTATAGTGGCAATAGAAGCAGACACGTGGCAAGAGCGTGGAACAAACGGGAATGAGTGTTTGATAGCCCCATACTGATAACAATGCTATAGTGGCAATAGAAGCAGACACGTGGCAAGAGCGTGGAACAAACGGGAATGAGTGTTTGATAGCCCCATACTGATAACAATGCTATAGTGGCAATAGAAGCAGACACGTGGCAAGAGCGTGGAACAAACGGGAATGAGTGTTTGATAGCCCCATACTGATAACAATGCTATAGTGGCAATAGAAGCAGACACGTGGCAAGAGCGTGGAACAAACGGGAATGAGTGTTTGATAGCCCCATACTGATAACAATGCTATAGTGGCAATAGAAGCAGACACGTGGCAAGAGCGTGGAACAAACGGGAATGAGTGTTTGATAGCCCCATACTGATAACAATGCTATAGTGGCAATAGAAGCAGACACGTGGCAAGAGCGTGGAACAAACGGGAATGAGTGTTTGATAGCCCCATACTGATAACAATGCTATAGTGGCAATAGAAGCAGACACGTGGCAAGAGCGTGGAACAAACGGGAATGAGTGTTTGATAGCCCCATACTGATAACAATGCTATAGTGGCAATAGAAGCAGACACGTGGCAAGAGCGTGGAACAAACGGGAATGAGTGTTTGATAGCCCCATACTGATAACAATGCTATAGTGGCAATAGAAGCAGACACGTGGCAAGAGCGTGGAACAAACGGGAATGAGTGTTTGATAGCCCCATACTGATAACAATGCTATAGTGGCAATAGAAGCAGACACGTGGCAAGAGCGTGGAACAAACGGGAATGAGTGTTTGATAGCCCCATACTGATAACAATGCTATAGTGGCAATAGAAGCAGACACGTGGCAAGAGCGTGGAACAAACGGGAATGAGTGTTTGATAGCCCCATACTGATAACAATGCTATAGTGGCAATAGAAGCAGACACGTGGCAAGAGCGTGGAACAAACGGGAATGAGTGTTTGATAGCCCCATACTGATAACAATGCTATAGTGGCAATAGAAGCAGACACGTGGCAAGAGCGTGGAACAAACGGGAATGAGTGTTTGATAGCCCCATACTGATAACAATGCTATAGTGGCAATAGAAGCAGACACGTGGCAAGAGCGTGGAACAAACGGGAATGAGTGTTTGATAGCCCCATACTGATAACAATGCTATAGTGGCAATAGAAGCAGACACGTGGCAAGAGCGTGGAACAAACGGGAATGAGTGTTTGATAGCCCCATACTGATAACAATGCTATAGTGGCAATAGAAGCAGACACGTGGCAAGAGCGTGGAACAAACGGGAATGAGTGTTTGATAGCCCCATACTGATAACAATGCTATAGTGGCAATAGAAGCAGACACGTGGCAAGAGCGTGGAACAAACGGGAATGAGTGTTTGATAGCCCCATACTGATAACAATGCTATAGTGGCAATAGAAGCAGACACGTGGCAAGAGCGTGGAACAAACGGGAATGAGTGTTTGATAGCCCCATACTGATAACAAAGTTGTTTAGGGGTGGGTCGGGTCAAACCAAAGATTGCGCTGTATTGTTACATAAATAGACTCGGAAAAAATACATTTATATTACATTGTAATATAATGCTTCCATTAATAATAAATATCGTCGGTGATGAATGAAACCCAAATCAGAGCAAGAAACAAAATCAACACATTTGTTATCTTTTGATAAAGAGAATCAAAAGCGAATGATAATAATAATCAACAGCCCCGTGGTAGAGTTGGTTAGACGCAGACTGAGAAACGAGAGTACCCCCGTTGTAGCACGCACAAATATTTCTCTCGGATCCAGGTATACATATTTGAGACCGAAAAGTCTGTCGTAGTTCTTGATATCCACGACACAAGACTCGATCTTAGTGTGAGATCATGACTATGTATGTTACTGTGGGGTGTTATTCATTTATAATATTGATGCCCAATTCGACAGCGACGGCCTCTAATAAAAAATAGCGCATTAGTGAAGTTTTACATACGGTAGGTATCCGAACATTCGAAGTTCGTATCGTTTTCATAGAGTAATCTCCCTGGTGCGGTCAGATAGAGTATGATGAGCTTGAATTTTGCTGGTATGTATCCAGGTGAAAACAGAATGAGCACTAATACTTACATACACTCCTGGGTAACGAAGAGTGTTCGTGTGGTACGGCGATAGCAATCCGGGCGGATACAAATATCGAAAGTACTCAGATGATTAACGGAGAAACGGACTAGACGCGATTGCCAATATGTTCACGGTGGTCGCGGGTTCAAATCCCAGGGCACACCTCTGACTTTTCGGAGTCATGTGTGTATTGATAGTCAATCACCACGCACTAAAACGGTGAAGGAAAACATCGTGAGGAAACCTGCATACCATAGCGATTTATAAAAAAATCTATGTGTATGTAACTCCGCCAACCCGCACTAGGCCAGCGTGGTGGACCATATGGCCTAACCACTCTCAATCGTACTGTCGATTGTAGAGGAGGCCCGTGCCCTGGAGTGGGACGTATATGGGCTGATATAGATAGATAGACTCAGATGATTAAAAAATATATATGTAATGCTCGGCAATAGCCAAGTAATTATACCTTAACGTATCAAACCATGTCCATGCTAAGAACGAGACCGGCGTCGAACATCCGTACTTGTATCATAAATGCGAAATTTTCATGGATCCTGGTGGTTCTTTCACACAGCGACAACAAAAATAGCTGGACCGATTATGATAAAATGTTGTATACAGGGAGCTGTCACCCTGGATTAACACTGCCTACTTTTTTAAGATCTTAAATCTCAATATGTCTAGAAGTTAGAGAAATGTAGCCTTGATAATTGATTCTGTATTTTAGGCGTGAAGCTTAACAACCAATCTTTCCGGTTTAAACTATCTATTTAATATGGTTTATCTTTATGTTATTATGTACAGGAGTTTCACGTCGCCTACGTGTTCGTGAGGATGGGCAACTCGCCTCGCCCAGGTCTGTGGGTGCTGGAGAAGTCTACCGACTACGGGAAGACCTTCAAACCCTGGCAGTATTTCTCGGAATCCCCTCAGTAAGATAAATACATCAATACACCATATAGTTCTAACCATACACTAGGATACTAGTTTGGGACCAGAATCATGGGCAAGAAGGGCTTGCAAACAAGCAGGTTGAATGCAGCGGTTCGACATGACATGATTTAAGTCACATTATGAACATTTTTATGGCGTTTTTGTGTCGCCGGGCAACTGAGCAGAGTCTTTGCATCGACGAAATGTCGCCAACATGTCAATGGGCAACATGTGCGGGCGTTTGTTGCAGACATTTACTTTCTTATCAGGGGCGTAACTACACCATCGGGGGCCCGTGGCAAAATCATCGGATGGGGCCCCCCTTTTTTTACGGAGAGGAAAACTGTTAAGTTTATTTTCCGGTACCCCGGAGGAGACCGAAAGGAATATATCAGAATATATCAGTGTCACTGGCCTGCCAGCACATTGCGGTCGAGGCGGGTCCCTAACAAAAAACTGCGCTAGCATTCCGAATAAGTCCCTGTCTACCGCATTTCGGGCGGTACTGGATATAATGTCAGGACGAGAAGCGCCCCGATTCCTTTCCCGTGATCGCCCGGCGCAAAACCAGGACGCAGGTCTCTCTCAGTGGGGAGCAAAGTTAATATCCACTTATGTCTAGATCTGGACGCCCCCTTAAGATTATGTGGGCGACATCACGTGCTCTGTCGTCCATCTCGGAATCAAAGTTAGTAAGAGTGCACCGCAGAGCAGTTACTCCGGTGGTTCCTTTAGGTAGCCTTATAAGTCTTGCGTGGGAGATCGTGCTGGAACTCTTACACCCGTAACCTAAATAGTAAGGAACGATAATATCGAACCGTGGGCGTCAAAATAATTTGGAAAATCCGAAAAAAAATCCTATGTCACATAAATTGTCATTTCGACCCGCGGATGCGCCTTTGGTGTGTAGTGCGCCTTAGTATTAATGTCTTATTTAATACATGACACCATCGCCATGATATAGCTTTCTTATTTTTAAACATATGTTTTTTAAGTATTCTGTGTAGGTACTTGATAGTAGGTACGATGCTTTCCAGTACGGCTTTATATCATAGTAATGTCTATTTCATGCGCAACAAGATTACTAATAATCTTATCGAAAAAAATGCGGTTTTTTTTTTCAGTTGAGCTTTAGTGTCTATTCTATAGGCACCATGAAACATAGCAATAGCCATGAAACGACTCTCGTTAACTAATATTTTTTAGTTTAGTACTTTGTTTTAGCTGTTAACTTTGCGGAAGTCTGAAGTGGGAATAAATGTTTAAGTGTTTGTTTTTTTATTTTTGTCAGTAGTTAATTTATAGTAGCTCAGTCATTTATTTATTTATTTATAATAAGCATTGTATACACACAGCGTTTTACGCCAATAATCATCTATAGATTATACACAAAACTAAGCCTGAAATATAGAAATAGAAACAAACATACATAAAATAAAAACTAATTAAACATGGATAAAATTTCAATAAAGAACGCTGATATAAATTATTCACAACTAAAAATAAATAAATGGAAATAATAAATACAAAACTTAATTGTATATTTACTACTTGACTATGACTGCCCACAATTTAGTTCCGCTTCCTTTCAATATTTGCCTTTTATAACAGAGACTGTGAGAGATATTTCGGCAAGGAGAGTCTGCAGCCCATCACTAGGGACGATTCCGTCATCTGCAGTACTGAATATTCGAAGATTGTTCCTTTGGAGGGTGGTGAGGTGAGAATAATTTTTTTATTAATCCCGCTTTGAAAAAGAAAAATAGGGAAAAAGAACAATAGTATATAATAAATTAAAACAACACATAGACTGCTACAGACGTATGTTATGTATGATGGTTGTTTAATCGGCATAATATATTGGACCGAGCTTCTAGCTTCAGTTGATTCTTATTGAAGACTGAATACTGATTATGTAGATATGGTCTTATCACTTATGATTGACACAATTTTTTCAAGTCATAAAGAATGTTATCAGCAATTTTCCCAGTTTCAGTAACCCTTCAATTACACCAACCTACCGCCATCTAACGGCTTATAAAGTAACCATAATATAACTTTAAAAAAAAATTAATAAACATAGGAATAACGTAAAGGAAAGCATATTAGTAGTATTTAAATCAAATTTCAATTTTTAAAAGTTCGGTAGTGTTATATTTAATGATAGTTTCTAGGTTTATCTTAAGAAAGCAGTACTTGATAAAATGTTATGTCCAAAACGCTTAAATCCATCAATATATCGCCTCTATATAAGGTATACTCATGTATAATGTTAAAAATATTATAATTGTGAGACAATATGTAATTTTTTAAATTTCTCTTCACATAAGGACAACTACTAATATAAAAATGTAATTTACAGATTCCAATCTCACTCCTGAACTACCGGCCATCGTCAGACAAGTATTTCAACTCATCAGTATTACAAGAGTGGACCCGGGCGACTAATGTCAGGCTTCGGCTGCTCAGAACCAAGAACTTGTTAGGTCACCTCATGTCAGTAGCCAGGCAAGACCCCACGGTCACCAGGCGTGTAAGTAACTTAAATAATATATACTTATAACTGCTATACATTTTGACGTTCTTGAACAAAGGCAACCTACGGAGTCACTCCGAGCATCACACCGATTCGATCCGCAATCCTTAAAACAAATGTAGCGTTTAAAAAAAACTAGTATTTTAATACTGTATACTGTACTGCACTGTATAAGCCAATACACGTCTCACTGCAGGACACGGGCCTACTCTACAATCGAGATTACCATTGAGAGTCCACTCTCAATCTTAGTACTAACAAATTAAACCGATTGTCATGGCGAAACTTATATGGTTACATGGTAGATCTTGGCGATTTTCTTACGGCCGCATCTTCGCAAAATCTACACTAAGTATTATTCATCTATTTTATATATTGACAGCCTCCGTGGCACAGTTGGTTAGACGCCGCCTGTGAAACGAGAGGCCGCGGGTTCGATCCCCGCACCGAGAGAAATGTTTGTGCGGCCCACAAATATTTCTTCCGGGTCTGGGTGTTTGTGAGACCGAAAAGTCTCTCGTAGTTCCTGATACCCACGACACAAGACTCGATCTTAGTGTGGGGTCAGGACTATGTATGTGACTGTTGGGTGTTATTTATTTATTTATTTTATTTATATGTTGTAACTACAAATAAAATAAAAAATGTATATATATATTAAACGCTTTATTTGAGATATGTTTTCCTAGTAAAAACAACAAGCATTTATACTCGTAATCTAATGATATTAACAATTCAATATAATAAAATATGGACAGAGAAAAACATGGAAAAAAACATAATGACAACAGCGCATTATCGAAAGATTCGAGACGATTTATAATGATTTAAATGTCTCTGAGTACGGCATTCAGACAGCTTTTAAGTTCCAACATAGTTAACTGTTTAGAAAATTTCGTGAACATATTATTCTACCGGCTACACATCGACAAGATTAGATATATTTAATCTGGTGAATGTAGGCATGCATAACGAATTAAAGAACATAATAAAGGGGTTTCTAAAAGAAAGTAATAACTTAGCTCGTACAAATTAAACAGTACATTCATGGAGGGCCTAACAGTCTCCGCTCGTGTTCTAGGAGAGACCCCGTGTTACGTAATGCGTTAAGGGATGGCGCCACTATGTATTACGTTTCTGAATCGCGGTATGGTTTCGTTCCGAGCGGGGTATATAAAGCCAGGCTGATTTTCCGTTTACTGAAAACTGTCGCAACTCGCGAAAAGTTTATACCAGTCTATTTTTTGACACGCGCTGTCGGCTCACGCCCTCAGTGTGTGAAAATGCTTGGAAAAATGTAATATATCAAATGGATACCCCGTATCTTGCTCTCGATTGTAGACATTGTACAGGAGGCCCGTGCCCTGCAGTGTGGATATAATGTATAATTTAAGCCCTAATTTGATGTTGGCAATGTATATTTTACTTAGTTCAAGCATATTCACATACAAATCCTTGCTATATTTTAGTATTTCCCGAGACTCGACAGTAAATTGTTTTAATATAAAACTACATATAATACGACATTGAAGCTAAAGTATCCTTACGTTTGCCAGGAAACATGTAAATGTTTAAATCTAGATAAAGGCGGGTGGCTGTGCAAGGGGTGATTGAGGTCAGTAGCATTGATTCCTTCTAACTATTCACAATGAACTACGTTGTACTTAACTATCTTAAGGAAGTTTCATATTTTTCAATTACAATATATTCGTGGCTCTATAGCTGGTTGTTCAGTGATATCGAGATATTTATTATCGATGAAATTGATTATCTGACTGATCTCCTTCATAAGCAACATTTTAATAGTCATGATATTTTTTCTGCTATTGGTAATAATAGGGTATTTGACTATGATGAAAATATGAAACATATTGTTACCAAATTAACTGTAAATATTTTATTAAACCAAATCCACCAATACAGTATTTAAAAATATGTGGGATTGTCTTAAGAAATCATTTTAAAAATAAATAACTTTTCGAGCTTGACCACGTGACTAAAAACGCACGCCATTGGTTGCATTTAGAGTAAAGTCACTTTCTTGTTGTCTGTCGATTTTTAGAACATTCCATGAGGGTTTTCCTTGTTTTTCTCAGTAATTTCTGAAATATTGATCCCATAGCGGCACTAAGGGCACACTACTTTATCTGTAATTAACAACTTACTTTATAAAAGCTCACAGTGGAAACTTCCCAAAAATATACGCGATTGTGATCGAACTATTTTTTAAAACAACCTTGATATTTACGCTGCTGAATTAAATTATTAATGTCAAACCTTATTCACATACCTATGTAAATATCACTATTATATTAACAATGTATGAAAAATACAAGAAATTGTTTTATTCCACTATTATACCGTTCCGATATTATACGAGCGAGCTTTGACTACTTTACCCGAATCCTGGTGGTCTTTGGAATGCTCACAAACATTTTATCCGGTATTTTAATAGATGTATTCGTGCATTTTGGGACTACACACAACTACAGGCATTTTTAGCTGTAACCGTATCAAAGTTATTCTTGGTAATTAATCAAAGTGTTTGTTTTTCAAGCAAGTGACGTAATAATGTCAAATGACTCACAAATATGGCATCTAAAGCGTTTTGGCGGTCTTTTTTATTTATCATTCCATCTTTAATCATGATTTTTATTAAAAACTAGCGGCCCGGCCCAGCTTCGCCTGGGTGCATATATTTATTGATTCTACTCCACACCAAATACATGTTATTTTTCGTATAAATTCTTGTATATCTAAACTTGACGTAGCTATCCTACTGTCCGGCTCAATCCCGTCTCATCCGCCTGTTCAGTCTCTTCCCAATCCGTCCCGTCCCTTCTCTATAATATCCATCCCGTTTTATAACGTGCATTTACATTCGTTTCTAACAAATCTGTCAGCTATCCCAGCCCTCTCCCGTACCTTCCATTCTATTTTATTTTATATCCCTTCTCTCCATATACATCCATATACATATACATATAAAGATTGCCTTATGAATTTTTGACATCAAAAACTTTAGCGTTTTTTACTGTCCATCCAATATTCCTTCCCTTATTTCAGCACCAAAATGCTGTAATTCCAAAAAATATTGCACGCTATTACTTTTTGTTAGTAATAAAGAGTTAAAATATATTTTTTTATAGACATGACTTCAGTGGTTTCGATTTTCTTAGATATAACATTTCAACCCTTTTTTACCCCCTTTAGGTATAATATAACTTATCTCAGTCCGATACGATGTACATTTCTATCAGTGAATTATAGCGAAGGAAAGGCCACTGTAAAAATTCGTGATAAAAATGGCATTCGATCTTGAAAATGAGTAAGTATAACTTCTTATGCTGCATTTAAACGCTTGGCCAACCTCAGCCAGCCTCCACCAACGCCAGCGTGTAAACGGAATGTTTGGCTCGGCTGGCCTTGTGTTTTTCATAGTTAATAGCTTGGAGTTGGTAGACGTTGACCCAGCCTCAGCCAACATGTAAATACACCATTACGTGTGAACATTATTTATTTCATTGTCCTATATTAATGTAGCTAGATATATTCTCCATAGTTTAAACAAAATAAATTTCTGAACGCATGCATAAACAATTAAAATCAATTAAAATGTCAATCCATTTTCACTACTGTCAATATTTTACTTCTTTAAAATCTAAAATACGCCATTAATCGAATATTGTGGATATATGTTTTCGATTCGAAACCTTTATTTAAATACGTTCTTTAATTTGAGGGCAGAGTTTACCATATCGACAGGGTGAAAATTAAATGTTTGACAGTTACAAACCCATGAACATATTGTATGGGAAAATCACGCACATTGTTTTGATAGATATGATTGAATTTGAATTTTGTATAGCGGTAATAAAGTGCGAATTGACTCTTTGACGTAAGGAACATACCTACATTGTTTAAACAACAGTGAGTGCTTGTAATTTAATATAAACTTTATAAAATAGTAATAAAGCTCAAATTGACTCAACGTTTTAGTTAGAAAACGTTTGTATGGGGTAAAGAAAAGGGTTGTTTTTAGGGCTTTTCCGGTAATTATTCGAAATTTTCTCGCCGTAAGAACCATCCTTGGACTTCCACAAACATTTAAAAAAAAAATTATACATATCGGTTCAGCCGTTCACACGTGATGCCGTGACAACGTGAAACGGGTTTCATTTTTATATATATAGACTAGCGGCCCGGCCCGGCTTCGCCTGGGTGCAAATACAGATTCCAGTCCATATTTTATTTAAAATCAATATGACAGCCGTTGTCTAAACTGCTTATCCATTTTCAATCCCATCCTGTACCTATTCTTATGTCCCATTTTATCCACCTTATATTCTATTCTATCCCATCTCTCCAGATTCAAATCATTATTTTGCTGTGGAAATATTATAACACTGTTACTACTCCGACGACATTCATTGAAATCAATTAAAAGATACCATAGATGACCCGACCACGCTTCGCTATGGCTTAGTTATTATATGATGAATTTTATATTGAATTATTTAGCATAGCAAAAAAGCCCGACCCACCTTTGCCTGGATGCAGATATTTTTTTATTTTACTCCACACCAAATACATGTTATTTTTCGTATAAGCTCTTGTATACCTAAACATGAATTAGCTATCCTACTGTCCTGCTCAATTCCGTCCCATCCCGTCTGTTCAGTCACTTCCCGATACGTCCCGTCTTTTCTCTTCATTGACCATCCCGTCTTATACCGTGCATTTACATTTCGTCCTATCAAATGTGTCAGCTATCCCAGTCCTCTCCCCTACCTCCCACTCTATTATATCCCGTTTCTCCATATCCAAATAGAGTGCCTTATAAATTTTTGACATTAAACACTTTAGCGATTTTGATTATCCATGCAATATTCCATCCCTTATTTCACCCCCAGTATGCTGTTTTCCAAAAACATTACGCCATTACTTTTTGTTAGTAATAAAGAGATTAAATATAAATTTTCATAGAAATACACTCACACACACAATTAATGTAGTAACGGTCATTGAGTAACGGTAGTAACAATTATATATAACTGGTTTCTCAAGACACAGACAACGCCTAATTTGAGAATCCCTGCAATATTCTCCATAATTATATAAAATTGTTATTTTATTCAGTTCAGTTCAGTTTTTATTTTTATGTGTTATTTTATGAAAGATTTTTCATTTTCAAGTGACATTCTATCTTGAAAAGAAGTAAAACTTCTTACGTGTGAATATTATTTATTTGATTGTCCTATATTTATTTAGCTTCATAATATACTCTTTAGTTTACACAAATTAAATTTCTGAACGTATGCATAAATATTTGACAACCAATTTAAATGTCAACCACTTTTCATTACTGTCATTATTTTACATCTTTAAAATCTAAAATACGCCATTAATCGAATATTGTGGATATATGTTGTCGATTCGAAACCTTTATTTAAATACGTTATTTAATTTGAGGGAAGAGTTTACCGTATTGACGGTATGAACATTAAATGTTTGACAGTTACAAACCCATGAACATTTTGTATGGTATAACCAAAATCAACAACTCCTTATAAATAAGAAATTAATTGAAAAAACATTTTCCAGTAGACCAAACTGTAAATCTAAACCATTCTCGAATCTCCACGAACACACACAAAAAATTTCATCAAAATTGGTCCAGTCGTTTAGGAGGAGTTCAGTCACATACACACGCACACAAGAAATATATATATTAAGATATAGCAGCTCATAAAGAAATACTTTAATTACAAATGTGTTATGGTATAATGAACAATTTGAGACAATTCCAAAAAACTGTAAAATACCCTATAGGGTGGGCTTAAAGAAGCTACTGTGTACAGGCTGGTCTCCAAAGGTTACAGAGCAGTTTCGCCATAAAGAATCCAGGAGCCCATGAGATTTTCTGTGGCTGTCAAAATGGGGATTGCAAGTGACATGATACTTTGTTCCAGTACTTCTACAGTATCAAGGACATCAGTATCGGCGGTCGGTGCATGTGCAACGGGCACGCCGACATGTGCCTGCCCGACGACTCCAGCGAGAACTACAACATCCTGGTGTGCCAGTGCCAGCACAACACCTGCGGCCCGCAGTGCGCCAAGTGCTGCCCGGGCTTCGAGCAGAAGAAGTGGAGGATCTCGCAGAATTGGGACAGATTTGCTTGTGAACGTGAGTACGATTTGTATGCACAACTTATTGTCACGTATCAGCAAAACGAAGCGTTTCAATAAGCCTAATCTAAAGGGTACATTGAGAATCTTTGGTGTCGGATAACACTTTTTTTGTTGACTGGCTCAATGGTTTTCATACGATTCATTCACGATTTAATTCCTAACAGCTTGTAACTGCCACAACCACACGACGGAGTGCACCTTCGACCCCGAGGTGGACGAGAAGCGACTCTCGCTGGATATCCACGGCCGGTACGAGGGCGGAGGCGTCTGCCAGAACTGTCAGCACAACACCGAAGGCATCAACTGCAACAAGTGCCGGCCCACCTTCTACCGCCCCTACGGGAAGAAGTGGGACGAACTCGACGTCTGCCAGCGTGAGTCACATTTCGAGTCAATTTCAATAAAAGTGTATTTGTAGCAGGAATTCGCTGATTGTAAGCAGTTTTCAATTAATTACCTTGGAAATATCTCGACTTAAATGTGTTATTATGTAATATTAACTTAAAACTTTGACACAAAGAAACCAAATTGCGCTCCAATATGCTTTTAAGAGGTAATTCGGCATTATGATTACTCATCATGAAGTATCCTCACAGCTTGCAACTGCGACCCTCACTACTCGACGGGCAACTGCGAGGAGGAGAGCGGGCGGTGCGAGTGCCGGCCGGAGTTCAACCCTCCCAACTGCGACTCCTGCGCGTACGGATACTTCGACTACCCCAACTGCAAGCCCTGCACCTGCAACCTGAACGGTACCGAGGGACAGCACTGCACGCCTACTGACGGACTGGTAAACCACTTTACAATGTAATTTTTTAATTTATTCATAAGGACATTTTAGGGGAATGCAAAGGGTAATAGATACTCATATACAGGGTATATCAAGACTGCTACCGAAAACGAAGCCGCGTGGTAGTTTATGAGACTTCAGACAGAATGCAACAGAAAATTTTGCAAAAAAAAAAGCAATTTTTCTTTGTAATTTTTTCCTATGGGCATATTTAGGTGGTCAATACATTTTTTTCCTAAAATATTAGCGTATACACTTTTATTTAAAAATAATCTAAGAAATAAAAGAGTTTAATTATTATTTTAACAAAAATAATTGTCGCATTTCTTTGCAAAATTTTTAAGAGCATTGTGTTTGTACTCACTAAAATTACCACTCGACTTAGTTTTCGGTAGCAGTCTTGATATACCCAGTATATAACATATTCATTGTTAGTCTTCCTCGACTCGACTTCCTCGGTGACATAGTTGTACTAGGGTACGTTTATAAAGCTGAGGTATCGGGTTCGAATCCCCGGTTGGGCAAAGTGATATTGGTTTTATTCATTATCAGCCCAGAGTCAGGAATTTGCACCCGATATGGCGATAGGCTCGCCACTTATCACATCGTGTGACGTAACATGCAAGGCGAAATGTAGGTGTTCTGGCATCTTTGCCTACTCCTTGTGGGGAAAAGGCGTGAGTTTATGTATATACATATGTTTGTTCATTGTTAGTCTTAAATGAGGAACAAATCTGATAATTTTTTTTGAAAGTTGCACTTTAGCCTTTGTGGGCTCGTACTCACTAATACATGCATATATTAAACATACTTTCTAATATTTGTTAAAATAAATGTACAATGCGCAGCAGTAAAGGGTTCCTTATTTTTCAGTGTCCATGTAAATATAATTACGCCGGAAAATCTTGTGAAATGTGTGGTGACGGGTACTACTCAGCCGAATGTAAAAGTAAGTACATCATATTAATTTACGTAGGTGCATGACATACAAATTTACTTTTTTGTAATTAGGACCACCATAAAATACATTTCAAAGTGGTAGAGCCACACCATTAGCAACCTTATGGTAACACGGTCATAAAAAAGCAATGACAATACATGAGGTGTTTGTTTAAAGCAAGTATGCATAGATCAAGCAAAGGGGCGGTTTATAGTCTTCGCCTAACCCTATGGGATGCAGGCGTGACGTTTACGTATGTAAGTTTACATGGATAAACCTCCACGCTTGCATCCCATGAAGGTGGTAGAGGATATGGATGTGACTTGTATTCAGTAACGTGTTGTTTGTAGACTGCGAGTGCAACTCCGTGGGTTCTGTGTCGCACGTGTGCGACAAGGTGTCGGGCAACTGCACGTGTAAGAGCAAGTACAGCGGGCGCACGTGCAACCAGTGCGAGGCCGGATACTACAACTACCCCACCTGCAAGCGTAAGTATTCGCTTACTACCTACTGCTTACTACGAATTACGATACTGACCTCTAACTTTGGATGGGTGGGTTTATGGTATGCATTTTTGGCGCGACATGTATTTTTTGGACATCAAGCTAAAAGAAATGTAATCAACATTTCGATATTTGATGGTTAAACTGGCAAGTGTACACCTACCGGCGATATACTTTGTCAGCTACGAGCAATAGTCATTCACTGGTGAGCGCAAGAATTTAAAAGTTCGATCATGGATCTGAACCAGTAACCTCTGCTTCGGCAGGTTGTGTACCATTAATTAGTCGTTACCAACAGCTCGCACGACACATATATATTAATGATACTTTTTAATATTAGTAGGATATTGTATAATATTGTGTCCCTTCTTTGACGTTAATCTGGCTGAATTCGCGCAAAGCATAGTTTATGGTTTAACACACCGCGCGTTTTCAGAGTTCGCATAATAAAAACTATGGACATTAAATTTTCTTAAATCGTTTGCGAAATTTCTGCACCTACACCCACTAAGTGCAGAGAAAGTTAGTCAATGTAAGTCACCTGTCCTATCACAATCCTGTTTCGATTCGATTGAAGGACATTGTAGCCAGAGCAACTACTGGACATATTGAGACTTTACATCTTATGTCTCAGGAGGGTGAGCGCAGTGGAATGCCAAGCATTGCTTTGTAATTCAATCGTATCGCTTACCATAAAGGTGTGTCCACACATTGAGCGGCAAGAGCGCGACAGCAACACGCGGCGTTTGCAGGACACATTTCTGCCGCGCTCAAGTTAGAACGAAGCCGACTAATGTTTGCGCAGCAGTATTGCGCGGCACACCCAAGACACGCCGCGCACTTCAGTTGGCATCCGAACTAAAATGAAACCTGATGCATGTGACGTAGCTCTGCTTATTATTAAAAAATTGCGGAGTAAGACTAAGAAAAAACATATTATATTTTAATGAGTAAATGCTGGACGAAACTACTTTTTCAATCAATAAATTACCAAATTCATTACCGAACACCACAATTTTTAAGATTAACTTTAGAAGAGTTTGAACATTTACATGGCCTGGTTGAGCCGCATATTAAAAAAGAAAATACGTATTGGCGTAAATCAATCACAACAAAAGAGAAATTGGCAATAACTTTGCGGTATTTGGCAACAGGAGACTCATATTCTAGCTTACAATACGTGTTTTGTTTTTATTATGGTATTCCTTTTTTCGAGGATCCCATAACTCATAAAAAGATCCATACTTTTCAACTAAACGAATAGATGTTTCGTTGTCCATGTTTGTGCGCAGAAATACGTCCAAACAATAATACTGACGAACGTTTACTAAGAATGTTCGTGCGCGGCAGGCAGCCAGACGCCCTCACATGCGGCTGTCGTCTAAACATAGTAGACCAGGGTAGAAGCCTTTAAAAATTTTGTGAAAACTTACCTTTTTATGTCCCAAATACGCTGTAATTTATTTGATTAAAATATTTATTTTTTCGCCTTATTTTGAATTAATATCGAAAAAGCACCCTAATTTTCAATCGAAAATTCACCTGTCAAAATAACAGCTTTTTTCAAAAAGTTGGTATGTTTTCTGTTCGTCGAAATCTCTACTTTCCGATGGTGAAAAAACAGATCGCCCGTAAATTATTTTTCCTTTCATTTTTATTGTATTCCCCCCCTTTTCTAATGGGTTTCATCCTATTATTTTTTTTGGATTTAAAAATTATCGACCCTGGTCTATAGCGCGGCGGGACGCGCGCGGCAGCTGCGCTCGATTGCCGCTCAATGTTTGGACACACCTTAAGGCGAACGGGATGCTCGTCTCGCTATTCATTGCAATAAAAAATAAAAAGTTAAAACTAAACACTCCAAAGAAAGTAATTGGTGAACTCCTTTTTTATTTATATTAATCATCACGCGCGCTGATAAGTCTTTCGTTAATTAATTTAATTAACGTATAATTAATAAATGTCTCGTGCAGTACATGAAAGAACTGCCTTATGTCACAGAAATAAGGGTGAATCTGCTCCGATGACCGATAGCTAGACGACGCGACGCCAAGAAGCTTGTATAAGATTTCAAAAAAAGAACAGTTTTATCAATTGCCTATCGGTATTAAATAACCGGCCAGTATTTTTTATTTTTTTTTATTCATATACCCGATATTCTGTAATAAACGAAATAGACAATATTGTATTATATTTTTTTTATTATGCGTACCATAGAACATAAAACTGAAAGTAAAGATGTTTTACCGCCATTACTAAGTTTTATGAACTTGTTTTTTATATATAAAAGTTTGCGTGAAGTTTGGTATGATGAGGCTGTGATGCATTTGATAAATCATTGACGAAATAAAATAAGTACGTATATTAATTGATATTAAGAAACTAAAACTAAAAACGTATGTCGTAAAACTTTAATATTAAATTGTCCAGATTGCAACTGCGACACTAGCGGGACAGAGCCGTCGATTTGTGATGACATCACGGGACAATGTATTTGCAAGACTGGTTTCGGAGGACCTCGGTGTGATCAGTGCCTCGCTGGGTAAGGATATAAACACGCACATTCCGACTGGTGTACACCATGGATTTGCATTACCAATCCAATGCAACAGTACTATAAAATAACATTAATTTAATTCCACTTATAAATCAATCAAAATATTCTTTATTCGAATAGTCTTTTAGAAGATCTTTCGAACCGTTTGTTAATGCGTAGTTTGTAATAATCGAGAATTATAATATTTAAAACTTCTTTTGTCAATGGTAAGATACGAATAGAATTTTTTTTTAGATTTCTATACATTAACATTACGTTTCCGCTAGATTTGATTCTACTATACGTCAATGCGATAAAATTTGATGCAACTGAATGAAATGCAGTCTACAGGCTGACTTAGTCACCTTCATTCATAATGAACATGATGCGCAGGCTCATAAGTGATTCTCGTACAGGTACTACATGGAAGTGCGCGGTCGCGAGCGGCAGTGCGTGCCGTGCAGCTGCGACCCCACGGGCTCCACGTCCACCACCTGCTCCGCCGACGGCAAGTGCAACTGCCTCGCCAACTTCGGCGGCAAGATGTGCGACCAGTGCTCGCCGGGATACTACAAGTACCCGGAGTGCTTGCGTGAGTCTCACACTAATCATTTTATTTATTTGTAGCCAGATTTAGGGCAGCATTAGGACATATTTTTATGTATGCAGTGCATCAGAAAGTTGTTTCTCATAACCTCCAGGGCGCAGTTGGTTAAACGCCGGCTGTGAAACGTGAGCAAACGCAAATATTAGTGTGCTACTTGTTTCGAGTCTGGGTTTGTGTGACCGAAAAGTTCTCGTAGTTTCTATTTATTCTGATACCCACGACACAAGATTCGACCTTAATGTGGGGTCAAAACTATGACATGTAACTGTTGGGTGTATTTATTTTTTATTCCAACATACCGTGAGCCATCATAGCATGAAGTACCGTAAATGACTGCTCAAAGCACCTCTAAGTCATTGCTGCCTTGGCATTATTTATAGTTTATCCTATACCACTCTCTCAACGCGTGATATTTTTACCATGTTTAGTATAATAAAATAATCTGTTGATTTCACGAACACCTATTATTTCACGACGCTAGTCCATTTCACACAAAATATTTGTAAAGATCTGTGTGGTAGCTTAGATTCGTGGTATTGTCTTCATAAATGTTAAAAGTGTGTAATTATGGTATGTGTGTGCAGCGTGCAACTGCGACGCGTCCGGTTCGATCGGGCTGACGTGCGAGGAGTCCGGCGTGTGCCACTGCAAGGACAACTTCGACGGCGTCAAGTGCGACCGCTGCCGCGAGCAGTTCTACAACTACCCCGCCTGCGAGGAGTGCAACTGCGACCCCAGGGGAGTCGTCGCCACATTCGCAGGTAATCGAATCATACTACATCACCAGCTCAGTAATTATGCAGAATTGTGAATGAGGCAGGGTGCTTGTCCGATGATTAGCGTCACGAGTATACATGAAAAAGTAAAACAGTACTTTCTCTTATTTTTTTTATTTGAATAGTACGATTACTAAAAATCAATTATACTTTTTAATTACTTCTTAAAATATAAAGAGTTAAACATAGAAACTTAACTTTTAACAATAAGCACAAACAAAAGATGAGAGAATTAATGGCAATTCTTGTCAATCCAGAAATTTGATTGAAACTCCACATTAACACAGTGTTACTTAGAGATGTAATTGATAGTGCCTACTCATATACAGGGGTATGAGCGGACCCATCATAAATGTCAACACTAGGACTTTTGTAGTTATACTGAAATTATTTTGGTAGTAATAAGTAGTTGTAATGATGAAGATGATACTGATTATAAAAACGATTAGTTTGATTAATAACTACAGTAATATATTGTGGTGTTGATGAAGGTTGCGGTTCGGTTCCCGCGGGCGAGTTGTGCCAGTGCAAGGAGCGCGTGCAGGGCCGCATCTGCAACGACTGCAAGCCGCTCTTCTGGAACCTGCAGGAGTACAATCCTAATGGATGCGACGGTATGACGCTTCCTATATCCAACAGGCACTTTACATGTTATTGACGGAGTAGAAAATCGCTGTAACAATTGAGATTCCGAATTTGTCATACTCGTTGAAACAACTTTTTTACTATAAAATTCAAAGCTGTAATTTTAACGTGTGCTGATCTTTTAAAATTGACCCTAATGTTCAAAATATAGGTATTTTTACAAATAGAGCCTTCGTAATTGGCTAAAATCCGCCCGTAAAACGCGGGGCTGCGGATTCGATCGAATACATAGCGTAAATTGTCTCTACAACAAGAGTATTTGTTGCCACAAATATTCTTTTAAGAAATTAACGATACCAAAATATTCCTTAATATTTCCGATACCCAAATGTTAAGACTGGATGCTAGTGTGTCCATTGATGCTATGTGAAATGAGCAGTGTGTAGAGTGATGGTCTCGTGTCGCAGAGTGCGAGTGCGAGGTGTCGGGCACGCTGGGCGGGCTGGGCGCGTGCGACACGCGCTCGGGCCAGTGCGCGTGCAAGCTGCACGTGGCCGACCGGCGCTGCGACCAGTGCCAAGACGGGTTCTACAGGCTGCAGAACGACAACCTCTTCGGGTGCACGGGTAAGGAAACACGTTTACCTCCATTGTGTTGAGGTGTATTTTATTTATATTTGGTATGCAACAGGGACCGCTGTGCTAATGCAGTGATAAGTGCAAAGTGGAGAATAGATAAGAATAGACACGTTTACAATATTTTGCATCCTTTTCTATTTCTACGAAATAACGTTTTTTATTGCTACCAAGAAATAATTGCAACTTATTTATTAATTCGAAATCTCTTTTTATTTATGATAATGTATCTTTCAACATAAATGTTTTTAAAAATTGAGTTAAATCCTTATTACTACCTACCTGGCTAATATAATTTCAATACTCCTTCTTCCACACTTTTTCTCTCCTTTTCTAATCGATTATTGAAAACGAAGCGCAATCACGGCAGTTTGCAAATGATTTCTCGATCTATACAATAGTAGCTGGATTCCAATACGTCGTATTACAAATCTTAGAAGAGTACGAGTATGTCTAGCAAACAACTATCAGAAGTTGAAAAAAAATAAGGTGTTTCTACTGTGGCCAACCCGCATTAGACCAGCATGGTGGACAATACAGCTCAACCACTCTCCATCCTACTCTGGAATGTAGAGGTGCCCGGGCCCTGCTGTAGCACTTACACGGGCCTTAACATTTTCTATCTCGAGCAGAAACACAGTGACATTATAATTTCAGAATGCGACTGCGACATCGGCGGCTCGATCGACAACAACTGCGACAAGGAGACGGGCCAGTGCCACTGCCACTCGCGCGTGGAGGGGCGGCGCTGCGACCGGCCCATCCGCGCGCACTACTTCCCCACGCTGCACCAGTTCCAGTACGAGCTGGAGGACGGCGTCACGCTCTCCGGACCCGTGCGCTACAGGAACTCCGACGACGTCTTCCCGGGGTACTCGTGGAAGGGATATGTCGTCTTCTCTTTGCTGCAGGTAGGTTTTAGAGAAAATCATCAATTAAATGATGACTGCCTTCAAAATTAACTGGTTATTGCTAACGGACTGGAAGGATCTGCATTTGTTAAAAAATATTACTTTTGGAGAATTCCTGGAAGCCAGCAGTCTACTTCCCATATCTATAACCACATACACTTCACTATTTAGATTCAGCAGAAAGTAATATATAAGTGGCTACAATTTATGAACTGGATAATGTATGTTCACATATTATTATTGTAGAACGAGGTGATCAACGTGGTGCAGATCCACAAGTCGTCGCTGTACCGCATGGTGATCAAGTACGCGAACCCGCTGCGAGACAACGTCATCGCCTCTGTCATCGTCACGCCAGAGAGCGTCGTCGACATACAGCAGAAGTGAGTTATCCATTACCTATCTAAATACTACACGTCGGTTTAACCTTTATAACGGAGCGAACGGACAGCGTGAACCAAATGCGTGAATACCACTAACAACGGAATGCGAAAGACACTGAGCGACTGAATGCACTGAACAGTGATACTAGCATGACATTCGCCTGATGGTAAGCGATCTGACCGCTCATAGACAGTAGTAAAATAAACAACAAAATGAATTACAAAGTAATGCTTGGCATTCCACTGCGCTCGCCATCCTGCGAGATAACATGTTCAGTCTCAAGCTACGATGATCTCACATACGAGAGACCGGTAGGTGGTTATCAGAAGTCTGCGAATGTGTGCGTAGTTTCAAATTATATAATATTATCAGCTAGTTACGAGTTGCTTGTTGACACATATGAGATCATAGTTACTCTATCGGACACACCCCTTAAAATATAAATGGATGGAGACGACAGCAAATCAATTAGCACAATTAGTTTGTTGTATGTATCTTGATATCGACAGATTATTATCTCCATACAAGGTAGTAGTAATTAGTTGTAATTCCGTGTAGGTTCACCGCCCTCCTCCGGCCGAGCACGCAGCCGCAGCTGATGACGGTGGCGGGCGACAAGGGCAACGCGCCTGCGCACTTCGTCATGAACCCCGGCAACTGGACCATCACCATCAAGACCACCAAGGAAGTTATGATTGTAAGTCTTCTACTGGCATTATAATGTTCATCAGTGGCTGATGTACAGATGGTTTCAATAGTTACTGAGCCTCTATCGTAAAAGTTTCAGTTTCAAGAAATGACTTCAATCCATGGACTTCGATATATCAAAATATGATTTTAACATTGCAGTGTATTATTTTAAGTTAATTTATTTTGTTCACTAAATGCGTTGTACCCAAACTTGTTCTGATGATGACGCCATTGATAACGGGAAATGGAAAAATAATGTGAAACCATCCCATCAGACTCACATAGCCGGAAAGAGATAGTGAATATATTGTTTGTTGTAGGACTATTTCGTGCTCATCCCGGAGGCGTACTACGAGGCGACGGTGTTGACGAAGCTGGTGGACCGGCCGTGCGTGGTGGGCGACCAGAAGCTGTGCCGCCAGTACACCTACCCCAGCGTGGGGGGCTGGCCAGCTGCCGACGTCACCACCCTCGTCACCACCGTCAACCACTTCATCGATAACCCTGTCGTAAGTAATACACAATACACAGGTTACTTTTTTAGAGGTGTTCTTATTCTGATGGATTTCGAGTTAAAATCATACTAAACGTAGCGATTTTTTCACAGCAACTATCCGAGCTGCAAGCGGGAGCCAGCTCCATCCCAATCCTCAGCAACGAGGAGAACATCGTGCAATACAACATGAAGATAGACCCTCCGGGACAGTACATCCTGCTGGTGGAGTACGTGACGCCCATCGACAGCGTGGTGGTGGAGCGCGAGGAGTCTACCAACAGCTCGTACTCGGCGCCGCGCCGGAGCCCCGTGACCGTGCGCTTCCAGTCCGGCGGGCAGCTGGAGACCGACGCCATAGTGAACCTCAACGACTGCCCCTACACCGCGCCCTGCAGGCAGGTCGTCGTCGATGACGTCGCCAAGATACAGACAGTCACTGTCGTCGATCCCAACAATGTCGTGTTCTTGCTGGTAAGTTCACGTTCAGAACTGGATTGTTCTCTCCAAATATTTCGACTACTTTAAAGATGTATGGTTTAAATTAATTTAATTGATGACAAAATACTAATTTGACCTGAGTTTTGGTTGCGTTAAATAGTTTTGGAAAGCTTGACTCAAATTCAAAATTTAATTAATCAGTAGCTACCTAACAACGTCTTCAGCTCACAAGAACATGAGCATATCAAAACTAAACTTAAAATTGTATATCCGAAGGTATTTTGTCAAGTGTTCAATCATCACAAACTGTTCTGTCCGTCGTGCAGGCTGAGCCTGGCGATGAGTCGACCCTGGTGGGCGTGAAGTCCATCGTGGCGATCCCGGAGGCGGAGTGGCACCTGGACTACATGACGCCGCGCCCGTACTGCCTGCGCAGGAACGGCAAGTGCGAGCCCGCTGTCTTCAGCGCAGCACTCGACTCCAAGAAGGTAAGGGACATCATAAGGATCTCAATAACTGTGAGACTGGATATTTGTATGTATATGCCACCGAAAATAACACTTGTATTTTGGTGTAGACTGTACGGTAAGGGCTCTATATATCTGACGTTTAGGGGTAACTTTTTATTTAATTAGTAAGTACATGACTAAAACGTGGGTATGCTCCTAGCGCTCATAGATTTTTTAGCTAACTGGTCATTATGGTCATAAGGTCCTTTTTAAAGAACATAATTGTATAACCCGTTACAGCCCATATTTCCAACTCCAATTTTATCACCGTTCATTTATAATAATAATAATAATAAAATATTTATTTCAGATAAAATCCATAAAATAATAATACAGTAGTCAGCACACAAACAGTTCAAGAATACAATTAATAGAAAATGAACGATATACTAATTCAATTAATTAAGTTATACAAAGGAAATGAATTAGAAACACATAATTATATCAATACAGTAGTAACCACTCTAAATTTTCAGTCTTGCAGTTAAACGTTGTTATAAAAGTTGATTTATAAAATTTGCGAATCGTGACTAAAATAAGAGCTTACCGGAAACCGTTGTTTATTCTTAGGTCGGCAAATGTAATCCTAATATATAAAAAAGATTCAATCACATTTAAAAGTTTAAGATATCTTTCAAAAGGTGTATCGGCGGTTATGATAATCGTGTCCCGAAAACGTTTGAGCGCTTATGATGAACTCGAACAAGAGTAGTTTAAAGATGCTTGGGTGTTAGGAGGTTAGGTATGTGCATATTTTGACAATATAAGTTCGCAAGTTTTAATAAATGTATGGCTATTGTGATTGGTGTCTGAGTATATACAGCTAACATTTTTTTACTATAGGTCAGTCGTTATTGAGCCACCGTAATGTCATGCCTTGATTTAGTTGAGATATGATACTGATAATGTATTATTGCGCAGTGGGAGATGGAGTGGGGCAGCGGCGGCGAGCGGGAGGTGCGTCCGCCCACGCTGGACAACTCCACGGCGCTGGTGCACCTGGCGCCGCACGCCGAGCCCGTCGTCCTCCACGGCAAGGTGGTGGCGCCCGGGAACTACCTGTTCCTAGTGCACTACTACCAGCCCAACTACCCCGGTAACTATTTATTATTATACAACTTCTTTTCCATAGGTGTGGTTACCTCACCACTTCACATTTTTATTTGTATATTGCACACAAAATCATGAAAATTGGCGGTGCTGTACTTGTTTTTAACAGCAATGCGGCCAAAGTATTGGTATTGTTGTTCTATCGAAAACCTGCGCGAAGTAATAGCGTTGTTATTAGGTTTAAATAAGCTTGTACAATTGCCGGAGTAATATAGCCCCTGCAGGTAGTACCATATATAATATCAACGTGAAAACACTAATTCCATGTATACGATCGTATAACCGAACCTAGGATCTAAATGATAATTCTAAAATAGTTTTATTGTTTTTGATTATACTAAGTAAGCCGGCAACATGTTATCTAAGTATGAGTGTACACGGTGTTTCCACCAGAGAGCATCGTGGACGTGTCGCTGACGACGGACGGACAGACGCAGCCGGTGTCGCTGGCCATCCAGCACTGCCCCTCCAACTCGGGCTGCCGCGCGCTGCTCACGCGCCACGACGCCGCCACCACCTTCCCCGTCACTGAGAACGTCACCATCACCTTCAATGTGAGTACACCACGCTTGTCGTGAACACCTTGGAGGATGCCTGTACGAGCAAGCACGTGCACAAGGATGTTGTTCGCATTAGGTCATCAGTCATACGGTATGACTCATACCGCGTGTACTTGTTATATCATTAATTTACAAAATAATTAAAGTGTTTAAATACACCATTTTTTATAGCAAAAAGATTATTATTTATCAGCCATCAGCCACTGGACGCACTGTACAATCCCTTTACATGTATTTTTTTAGTCTGAACGGTTAGAAAGAAAAGAAAGAAAGAAATACATTTATTGAAGGGGCAAACATACATAGGTGGGTAATAAAATAACAAAATATACATAAAATAAAAACATGACAACAAATACTATTATGCAACAATATTACGTGACTAAACTATTGCGCCGACAATGGGCCTCCCATTCAGCTTTATGCTGCAGAATGGGAGAAGCAAACTGCAGCGCTGATTTTCAACGGGGTGCCCTGGTGAGACACGAATATCCAGTCGGTAGGCTGACAAAACATTATCATAAATATATGTTAATAATTACATTATTTTTAGTACCATGCGTACCCACGCATGGTTTTTTGATGTGAAACATCTATAGGCTCACTTGTAAACCGAATTGTTGGCGTGGCGACGCTGGCCGTGGCGACGGGTCGCCACGCTATACTAAGGTATACATTATATTTTATTATTATAATATTAGGTATTTATTATTCTTTTATAGATCGTATTTTTCAAGTGTCGATAAATGTAATTGTTATATTTTTATATTTAATTAATTATATTCATATTAATCATATTAGTAATTATATAAATTATATTAATATTATGTGTTCCGTTTGACGTCCGAAGTCCTTTATGAGAGAGTACATCGTATTTCCGCACGCATCCGTCAGATGTCGCTAACAAAATCCGGTCAATCTGTCGCTTTTAATAATTTTATCTGAAAACAACTTGTATAAATCTGAGCAAGCCACCCGTTTTTAGTCATTGTTGCGTCGTTTTTCAAACCGTTCGCTAAGTCGCTAAGTTTTTGTTTAAATTTAAAGTTCATAAGTGTTTTATTTACTAGTAAATTTAAATTATAACGTTTTTAAAAAATCCGGCGTAGTCAAAATGGACAGTGATAAAATTGTCGCGCCTTCGGAATCGAATCGCGTTCAAGAAGCTGCCACGCGGTCGGTTTCGTCAGGGTGTTCGTCGAGTTCGGGTTCCAGTGTTTGCGACGATGATGAACCGCCGCGGAAAAGGAGTCGGCAGCGGAGCCCTCGCAGCTGTTCACGCGACTCAACGCGGGATTTAGATCGCAGGTTTGACTTACTTGCCCAACAACTGGTGAGTCATGTCAATAATATTATATCTGCAAATTATGCTGTTGGCTATCAGAATACTTCTGCCATACCTGTATCAAATTTTTCAATTAGATCAGGCGATCCATTTTCTCAAGTACCGTCATCTGTGAACGATATTACCGATTTAAATGTAACTGTAAAAGAACCCTCTGTACCCCAAGCTTGTCCTGATCGTGTATCTAAATTAGCTTCCATGCAAAGATTCAATTCTCCCGAGTGGAACTCTGTGAGATACACAGACGTACAGAAAAAGTATAGAGCATTTCCAGCATTTACCGAGCTAAAAGTAAATGAGGAATTAAGACATTGTGACGATCGTTATGGTTCCTTACGTTGGTTTCAAATGGAACGAAGCTTTGCTGCCTTATCTAATGCATTTTTGGCACAAAATGAATTTGTCAATATAGCCTTACGCAGCATTATAGAATGGTCAGCACAACCTGGTACGATTTTATCACAATCGTCGATATATGGAAAATTAAAAGAATTATTTGGTGACGATTCCAGTTACAAATCCGTTTCTCATGATATTTTACAAATTATTTGCGGGAAACGCGCGGAGGTACTAGAGTTAAGACGTAAAGCGCTTCTCAAAGGATTAAAAAGTAAATTTATACGCGAAGATATTGGTAAAATACCCCCAAGCACAGAGTACATGTTCAATCCACAAGACTTATCAGATTATTTACGCAAAATTGGGGGTATCGATAAATTGGAAACGATTTCTAAACCACAAACATCTACGGTTAAATCGAGATCACCTGTGCGAAACAAGTCTCCGGAGGCTTCTACTTCCCGTGATAATTTATTTCGTTTTCAACAAAAGCAGAAGCATGAAAATAGTAAAAAACGAAATTTCATTGAACAAAATAGAAAGAAAAAGGGGGGGCGGAAAGATCAGATACAACGAAATAGACAAAAGTGACTCGAAAAGGATTTTAGGCGGTTGTCTAATGCATTATCGAGAAGTGTGGATGCAATACAAGCCACCGCAAGCAATTCTCAAACTAATTTCATCAGCTCGCATTCCTTTCCATCGAACACCGCCTCTAGTCTTTCCCACAATGGACTTAATGTTGAAATTTCAAACACCAAGTTCAACGATAATGTCATCAGAGATAAAATGGATGATAAAAAATCAAATTCTAGAGCCCGCACCCTTAACACCTTCTTTCATAAGCCCGCTTTTCATTATCACAAAAAACGACAAACATCGGGTTATTTTCAATCTGAAAGCATTAAACGGGTTCATGAAGTCAAAACATTTTCACCTGTTTCACCACCACCAAATACCCAATTTTTTACAAGCCGGCGATTGGATGGTAAAAATGGATCTGAGTCAAGCATATTACCACCTGCCGATAGCGAAAGAGCATCGTTGTTTTTTACGGATCAGTTACGAAGGCCTTTTACTGCAAATGACATGTCTACCATTCGGGCTAGCAGCAGCACCGAGAATGTTTGCGTCCGTCACAAACTGGTTGGCGGAGGTATTACGCAGCAAAGGCCTACGGTTGGTAGTATACTTGGACGATCTTTTGATTGCCCACCAATGCAGAAAGACATTAGAGGTTCATCTTTACAAAGCATTGAATTTTTTGACAAGCCTCGGGTGGAATATCAACATGGAGAAATCTGTACTTACCCCGACAAAGCTAATAGATTTCCTTGGAATTATTTGGGACACAAAACTAAATTCCAAATACCTTCCGCCGGACAAAATTTCCAAAATCCGTCAGTGCGTATCCTCTCGCTTGACAGCCGGCAGTTGGACCCTCAAGCAAGCCCAGCGCCTCTTAGGGTATCTCAACTTTGCAACCTTCGTCACCCACCGGGGAAGGTTGCATTGCCGTACGCTGCAGCGCCACAGTCGTCGATTACGAAATTTTCTCAAACCTATTCCGTTTGCGACCGAAGTGTCGAGGGATTTAAAATGGTGGCTCAACAACATATGCCAAGAGACTCCAATTCACCCCAAGAAGTTACCTGTAAATTATGTTATCATAGATGCATCGGACGTCCAATGGGGTGCCTTAGTAAACAACCAACGTCTGAAAGGCTATTGGAGTCATCATCAACAAGATTGGCATTGCAACATGAAGGAAATGTTTGCAGTAATTGCCGTCATTTCATTGGAAGCAAGACGTCTAAAAAACTCAAAAGTAGTACTGCAAAGCGACAACAGGACTGTAGTGTCATACATAAAGAACAAAGGCGGCACAAAGTCGCTACAACTTCTAAATATGACGAACCAACTCCTAGCACTGACGGACAGCCTAAACATTGTATTGATCCCTCACTACCTTCCGGGACTTTACAATACGGACGCCGACCAACTCTCTCGCAATCGCGCGGGTTCCGAATGGCATTTACTGAACACAGTAACGACAGAAATCTTCCAACAGTGGGGAACTCCAGAAGTCGACTTGTTCGCTTCAAAAAATGCTCATGTCGTGTCGGCATATGCTACGCTAGACTTATCCGACTCGAAGGCTGGTTTTCACGACGCATTTAGCGCATATTGGACTTACAATCTCGCATGGGTGTTCCCTCCACCAGCTCTACTGCCACGTGTATTGCACCATCTGAATACAGCGAAAGGAAAATACATCATAGTGGCACCCAAGTGGAAGAAACCTTTTTGGCGCCCAGATCTGAAGAGCCGCGCCCTAGCACCTCCAATAGAATTACGGAATCTAGAGACATCTCTGATAGATACAACGACGGGCCGTCCACCACCACAAGTTCACCGCCTAAAGTTGGAAGCTTGGCTTATTTCGGCTGGGACACACTAACGGAAGGTTGGTCAAACGAAGAAAAACAGTTATTGGCCACATGTTGGAGAGCATCTACAATTAAAACATACGCACCTATTTTCAACAAATGGTCGCAGTGGTGTCGTGAAAACAAATTAGATTTTAGATATCCTGATCCTAGCTTTGTAGCTAGATACTTAGCCAAACTATCTATTACTGATCGATTATCTTACCGTACCATTCTAGTCCATAAATCTGTTATAGCATCAGTATGCGAAACACTTTCTGATATAAAAGTTTCTTCAAATAATTTAGTTAGGCACGTGCTTAAAGCTATATCCTTGGCAAAACCCATTTTACCAAAATTGCCAGTATGGGATGTAAGATTAGTAATTCAGTTTATGAAAAATACGAATCCAAATTTGCATAGCTTATATGAAATTTCTAGGCGAACAGCCACAATTCTATTACTAGCCTCAGGTCGTAGAATACATGATTTGACATTATTACATTGCGATCCCAAACATTTAGTGGATAAAGGGGAGTCAATCACTTTTTATCCTACATTTGGTTCCAAAACTGATTCGGCATCGTTCCAACAATCAAACTGGCTTCACTAGATAGGAATACAGATCCTATTTTTTGGATTAGAACTCTCATAGAAGCGTCGAAAGGTATTAGGGGTTCTCTGACAAATTTATTTATAACTACAAGAGAACCGGTACGACCGGCCACTACTACAATTATAAGTAGTTGGATTAAGAGAACTCTTTCTGAGGCGGGAATTGAGGCTTCTCCTGGTAGTTGTAGATCAGCTGTCTTCATTAAATTTTTTATAAAAATATCCAATTAATGATATTCTGTCTAAAGCAAATTGGCGTCATGAGAATACATTCAGGAAATATTATCATAGACCTATAGATGAAAAAAATCACAATAATGAATTATTGTTGGAGAAATCTCTTTCTCAATACTTTGTAGCATCAAATGATTAGACGATTTTGCATTATTACAGAAATTATATTATCTAAATATATATCTGAAAGCATTTCTTCAGTTGAGTACCTTTTGTAAAATAGTTTATCGTACATTTCAAATAATTTAAAATTATACGTTGATATGTGTATTATATGTATTTTGGAGTTTTCTTTATTTCATATTTCCAACATATTACAAATTACACTTCGTATTACCATTATTATTTCACATTGTTGCGTACAATGCCACCAGGAGATAACAAACAGATCTCTCATAAAGGACTTCGGACGTCAAACGGAACACATAATATAAAAATTTTACCTTCCATTAAAATTTGTATTATGTTTCCTAAGACGTCCGAAGTCCAAATAATTTCTTCCTGGTGCATCAAATCATTATATTATGAGCAGAACAATGACTAAAAACGAGTGGCTTGCTCAGATTTATACAAGTTGTTTTCAGATAAAATTATTAAAAGCGACAGATTGACCGGATTTTGTTAGCGACATCTGACGGATGCGTGCGGAAATACGATGTACTCTCTCATAAAGGACTTCGGACGTCTTAGGAAACATAATACAAATTTTAATGGAAGGTAAAATTTTTATATTATCTTCAATTAATTATTTTTTACTAAAATTAAATATTTAATGTATTATTTAAGTATATAATGTTTATTAAATAAAGTTACCATTTTCTGTAAGAAATTCGTAATACTTCATTTTTCCATTAGGCTATATTTAATTCCTGTAATAATATTATGTTTTATGCATATTACTTGTACACACACGATGTTTCACATCTGCCAGGCGTCCCATGACGGCTCACATTTTTTTTGTGTAGTTGCGGCTGGAATGCGCAGTCACTGAAAGGCTCAACGAACTGCATCATCGTACACATAGCATAAAGCATTTCGCACACGTTCATTTAAATGTAACAAATCTTCAGTCTAAGAGAAAAAGGTCACAAAAGTCACGAAGTGGTACAATTTGATCGACTAGTTTTATATGATAATTTTCTTAAGATAGCCTTACAATCCTCCAGAAAATTGAAGTCAATGCAAGGCTTTATTTCTTGTCATATTCGACGTATGAGATTGCCATCCGTTAATTACCTTTTCCTGTTTTCATCATCTTTTCTTCTATTTTCTATCTTGTTTTAATAGGTTCTTAACGTACCAATATTTTAAGTGCTGCAGATTTAGCTGAACAAATGGATTTCCGAACCAATGCAATACAGAAATCAATGTATCTAAAGATGATGTATACGTATGTGATAGAGGTGGGTCTGCTAATTGTATGTGGTGTGCAGGGCAACTCGAGCCGCGGCGTGTGGCTGGACTACGTGCTGGTGATCGCGGCCGCCGACTACGTGGACTCGGCCCTCACCGAGGCCAACACGCTCGACTACACGCGCGAGTTCATCGAGAAGTGCGCGCTCAACCACTACTACGTCAGCCCGGACGACACCGGTACACTCATACAAATGTCTTACATCGATATCCTTGAGTCTATTGCTTTATTATTACGTATTGATCTTAAAAAATATTTATCATATCTTCATTTCTAGTTATTTACTTTTTTGTCCATGTAACATAAAACGACTATTCGATTTTAATACCGTAACACTATCAGCTTTTACATAGCATTTTTTTATTTATATAGTAAACTAGGATATCGCGATCAGTCACGAGAAGCTCGTTGCTGAACAGAACGTGTTCAGCCCCCAGTATGATCACAAGCAGAAGTAGGAAACGTCTGTTTCTTCCCTTAGGTTTCTGCCGCGACGCGATGTTCTCCATCACGGCGGAGTACAACAGCGGCGCGCGGCCGTGCCTGTGCGACTTCATGGGCTCCACGGAGCTGGAGTGCGAGGTGTTCGCGGGCCAGTGTCCCTGCAAGCCCGACGTCATCGGCCGCACCTGCAGCGCCTGCCGCACCGGCTACTACGGCTTCCCCAACTGCCGCCCCTGCCACTGCCCCTCCACCGCCATCTGCGATGACAACGGTAACTTCTCATTGTTTATCGAACAATTACACTTGTGGTGATAGATGCCTACTTTAATATCAAAGCGCTCACTCACAGATATGCAAATGTGTTAGTGACGATTTTGATTTTCTTGTTCTTGAATCTTTAAAAGTTGCTCTAGATATAACAGTTAACGACAGCATTGTGTACCTATCAGATTTACAATTCTTATTCGCTAGTAAACGTGCAAAACTGTAACAATTGATCTTATTGTTTCTCCACAAGACACGACGTCCTTCTCGTTTTGTAGTTTTGTATGTCATGTCAAGTTGTTAGTGAAGACGCGTTGTGTGTCGATCAGGCATGTGCATCTGCCCGAAGAACGTGGAGGGCGAGAACTG
Organism: Hyles vespertilio; assembly: GCA_009982885.2. Taxonomy (NCBI): domain Eukaryota; kingdom Metazoa; phylum Arthropoda; class Insecta; order Lepidoptera; family Sphingidae; genus Hyles; species Hyles vespertilio. The sequence goes on along the minus strand of CM042833.1, from coordinate 800,546 downwards.
CGACCGTTGCAAGCCGCTGACGTTCAACTTCGACGTGCAGCGCGGCTGCGACGACTGCAACTGCAACCCGCTCGGCGTGCGAGACAACCGCCTGCAGTGCGAGCAGGACAGCGGCAACTGCGCGTATGTCACCACTATACACCACTATACACCACTCTAACAACGCACACGTGTCTCTCACCCACCCATTAATGTTGTGATTTTACTTGAGTAACCGTCAATTTTGAATTAATCAAAAGTGAGATTGGAGGATGATTCTATCAATACACTTGTAATATAACTTACATACATACATAAACTTACGCTTTTCCTCACAGGGGGTAGGCAGAGGTGCCAGGACACCCACATTTTGTGGGTGTAATATAACTTACCCTATCATATCATCATTATTACGTATATCATTGACATTATTTATAGTTGTGAGAACTCAGAATGACAGATATACAGTGTAGGTATACAAGGTATTAACAGAGTGTTGTGAACGTGTCCAGTTGTCGCGAGAACGTGATCGGTCGCGTGTGCGACCACTGCGTGGCGGGCCACTATGCGTTCCCGGAGTGTCTGCCCTGCACCTGCCAGCTGGACGGCACCACCGACGACGTCTGCGACCAGAACACCGCGCAGTGCTACTGCAAGAAACACGTCAAGGGACAGGTCCGAATGTACTTCATACAATACTAATACTTGTAATACAGTATCAAAATTACATAATATAAATATTCCTCCATTCATGCATTCCTAAACTACACGTATGATACCTATTAGTGGCAGAACATTATGACTCATCTTAATTACATTTTCTATACAGGTATTCATATTTTTATTCGATTAGATTTTAAAATATGAACCTAACGGTCCTTTTGAAGCTGTTTTTTTTTAATTTGAGTAAGTTTAATGTGTTTTTCCACCAGGCCTGCGACACGTGCAAGGAAGACTACTTCAACTTGCAAGCAGACAACCCCGACGGCTGCACGAAATGCTTCTGCTTCGGAAAGACCACGAGGTGCAGCAGCTCTTACTTGGGCTGGGCGGCGGTGAGATCACTCATATCTTTATTTAACTGGATATAATGATTATTTAGACGAAGTGACTTCGAAAGATATCTTCCGTCATAGTATCATCACAAAATCATATTGATTTTGCAGGCAAGAATTAAAACATGAATTGAGAGTTATCACTAAGATAAACGTAATATTGCCATTCGTAGGTTTGTATAATAATCTAAGAAATAACTTCCAATAAGAGAGTTAACTTAGATATAGCTTTTATCAATTCCATTGCTGGAGCTGGACCTCTATTGAGCAGATAGGCTTTCCATTTTATCAGGTCATTAGTAAATATGACAATTAGTTGCGTACAATCCATAAGCACTTCAAGTAATATTAATGTCTAGATCGACGGCGTGTCGACGTGGCACCTGGTGAACGTGGTGTCCAACGGCTCGCTGAGCATGTTCCCGCGCCACCAGCCCATCACACTCCTCAACGACTCCGCCATCTCCATCTCGCTAGAGGGAGACGACACCGACGAGAAGGTCGCCTACTTTGGAGCTGCTGACTATTACCTGGGTAAGGAAGGCTGCATTAAATGTACTTGCACCGTACATTGCCTCATTCAGAAATTTGTCGCAATACGCACGACCAAAATTTAGTTATTAAGTCAGTTCGCAATTAGTCATCAAAGGCCCCGCGTCCCCGTTATTTATTCATATATTCATTTATCAAGTGTTTAATTTTATAAGTAATTTTGACAATATATCATTTACAGTTCTAATTTGCATTGATCATTATAACAAGGTAAACATAGGTTATAGTTTGTGCTGGTCACTTTGTAACTTTATGGATATTTTCAGGCAAACGGTTAACCTCCTACGGTGGTTACTTGACGTACTCCATCCACTACACGACGCACACTGACGGTAACGCCATCGCCGCCGCTGACGTTATACTCGCTGGACCTAACGGGTGCGTACACACATACATTTTTAACCCACTTCAAAAACAGGAGTTTCTTTTTAAAGATAGGAATACGAATAGCTTGTTGTCGTTGCGGTTGATAGAAAAAAATACCAGAGGGAACATCTAATGGCTAGCTTAGAGATGCTTTGAGATTTGGAATGCTCGTTTTATCAATGCCAAGTAGCTTTTGACGTTTATCATTTTGCAACTATTTCAACTAATGGTGTTTGTATATGTAAATGACTAATATATAATTTTCTTATTTCATGATACAGTATGATACACCACTAATATATTAGTGGTGAATAACAATAGGCTAGTATCAAATGTGCGGTGTAACTAACAGGTTGTGTGTGCAGGTACCTGGTGCACACGAGCGTGGAGCAGCCTCCGTCCGGCGTGACGTGGACGCACTCGGTGCGCCTCGCCGAGGACGAGTTCACGACCCCCGACGGCATGCCCGTCTCCCGCGACCAGCTCATGACCACGCTCGTGCACCTCACAGGCATATACATCCGCGCGGCGTACTGGAAGGAGGCCATCGACACCAGGTCACTACTTTATGACACTTTTATCTCGTCAGTAACGCCAGAACGGCTAAACGGTATTCGCCTAGGCGAAATTCTGTATGTGTATCTGCCCATATATGTCCCACTGCAGGGCACGGGCCTCCTCTATAATCGACAGTACGGTTGAGAGTAATCATTGGCGAAATTACTTCATCCTAAAATCAAATTTGGAAAGTAACATATTAAACGACTATTATTTTCTAGTCTCTACCCATATTTTTTACCCCTGATAATGTTTGCCTCGGTTGGACTTGACCTTATAGTACCTACCACAACCAAATCGATACCTAGAGATAGAGAGCCAGTTCAGATACCTAGGAACGTCGAGAATGCATGTTAAGATTGATGAAAATACATGTTTAAGTATATACACAGTCAGGTCATAAGTTTTGTCACACAGTAAAAAAAAATCGTTTAGAATGCTGGCCACAAAAAAGTTTATTGAATTCGAATTTCGAATTGTTCATGAAAATAAAAATATTTACTTTTTAGAATTTTACTCATTTTCAAATATGGAGTGGACGCTTAAAGAAGACAGTGTTGCAGTTATTGCGTTGCATAGTTGCGGTTACGCGCCAATTCAAATTTTTGACGTACTGAAAAATTTGAATATAACCAAAAGATTCGTTTGTCGTACCATCAAACGATACAATGAAGACTCTAGTGCAGATGACAGGTCAAGAAGTGGTCGCCCTCGGTCTGTTAGGACTCCAGCAGTGATAAAAGCTGTGAAGGCGCGAATTTAAAGAAATCCCAAACGTAAGCAGAAACTGTTGGCCCTTCAGATGGGGTTAAGCAGAACCACGGTGAAAAGGGTGTTAAAGGAAGACTTAGGGCTTCGAGCATATCGAAGAAAAACAGGACATCGTTTGAATGCTTGTCTAATGGACCTCAGACTGAAGAGATGCCGCGCTTTGTTGAATCGGTACGCGGGAAAAAAAATTCGGGAAATTCTTTTTTCAGTTGAAAAAAAATTCTCCTCGTTCGTGCTGCGATAAACAACTGGCCGCGCAGATTGAAGGCCTGTATTCAAAATCACGGAGGTTATTTTGAATAAACTTTAGTGTCATAAGAATCTATGTTTTGTTAAGTTCATTTTGGTATATAAATGGTTACATAATGAATAAACTTGTTTCGATTATTTTATATTAAACATGTGACAGAATTTATGACCTGACTAGGTATTATGTCGTACTCATAATACTGCCTAAGTGCCTACTTAATATTTCAAACTAATACTTCCTCAGCATTTCTGTCTCGTAATGAGATACGAGTAAACAAGAGTCAGTTTGAGCCGACTGTCTCAACGTATTGCTCGTCCACTTAATTACCTTTTGGGTCACTTTTACACCATAAAAAGTGTAATTTGAAAAAACATTATTAATTAGCAGAAAAAAAGTAAATGTATCTCTGGCTCCGTACAGGAACAATAATAGTAGAAAAAATCTTTTCACGAGTCTCAAATTGCATACTAATAAGCCTGAATTGCACGCACCACAATAATAATTTGATGGTCACTACTTTAGTTCTACTCTCCAACGTTGTTCAAAGCGTAGTGAATATTGCAACTATTGACGTACTGTGTACTTTGATCAATATTGTGGTATTTTTAGTTTATACATTAAAGTGTGTACGAGAAACATGCTTTTGTATATTTCCAGCTTTTTCATGTAAGTTTATGTCACAGTTAATTTTGTTTCAATAACAACACAACTAGGTTTTTTTTTGCTTTATATTTTAAGTAAATATTTATTTGGACGGTTCATTTACAAACACATATGGGGTCCCATGAGTGTACGTACATACATGTTTCCCTTCAAGAATATATCATATACTTGTATTGTTGAAGTGGGAGGCGCAGGTGACTATTTTCGCATCCACAGTTAGTTTACTTCTGTCCCGAAAGTGACTAACATCGAACCTGTCGTCAAGCCGGTGCATATTTCATAGCTTTTGTGACCGATAAAATCACATACCTAGTACTTTTCTCGATTTGAATTCGAACCCAATATATCGCGGGTTTCAAAAGATTGCTACTTTATATTATTGACTCACATTGCAATTTCTCACACTTTTGCTGTGTCATAAAAATGCTCGTATTCTCAGAACTAACTTTCTGGCTTATGCATTCAGACTACTACATGTTGAATGATAACTGAGAGGATGTTTTTAACACGATTTAAAATATAAATAAAAGATATTAAAAATTCATTTATGCTGCGTCAATGAATACCTCATTTTAATAATATTGGGCATATCAAGACTGCTAACGAAAACAAAGCCACTGGCAGTTTTAGTGACTGTTTGTAACACAATTTAACTAAAAATTTCGATACTAATATTTAATATTTTTTTAAATATTTGGGTGGGTTATCATTTTTGGGTGGGAAATCCGTAGTTTTGCTAAAATAATAATTTAAACTCTTTTATATGTTAGAGTATTTATATATAAAAGGGAATACAGTAATGTTATGTGACCTTGTTGCCGTAAAGCAGTAATCGACGCTGATACAATGTGACGATTCCCGCAGCCTGTCATCGGTGACCCTGGACGTGGCAGTGGAGGAGGACGACACGGAGACGCGGCGCGCCTCGTCGGTGGAGGAGTGCCAGTGCCCCAAGGCGTACCGCGGCCTGTCGTGCGAGCAGTGCGCCGAGGGACACTACCGCCTGCCCTCCGGCTTCTGCGTGCCCTGCCAGTGCAACGGACACTCCAACGAGTGCGATGTTAACACGGGCATCTGTCTCGTGAGTACTCGAACATACACAGGGATTTTTATAAATGGGTCTTCACCCATTGATGGCCAATAAAGATGAGACGTATTTACGATACCAGGTTTTAAAACCAGGTATTCACTTCGAAGTACGGCGCCCTGGTACGAGCAGAAAATACTTACAAGTATGAAAGTATTGCCATACGTCGATATGCACAGAACCCTGAAAACTATACATGGAAATACTTGCATAGGAAAACAATTCATAACTTAATATAGATAAGAACCACAATCGTATCTGTCAATAACAAATACTTTGAACTTCAAAGTATTTTTTATTCATACTATTTTGCTCTTTATTTACCATCAAATACGGGTTGAATTCCTATGCAAGTATTTTCAAATTTAGGCGCCGCTATACGTCGGTGCGCGAAGAACTTGGAACACTATACATAAAAATACTTCCATAGAAAAACTATCCTTAAATTCATATAGATAAGGATCACAATCGTATTCGTGAATAGAAAATACTTCAAAGTATTTTTTTCATTTATGCATTGTTGCTCCTTATTCGTTACGGAATACGGATTGAATTCCTATGCAAGTATTTTATAGACGCTGCGCCGCGGCTGGGACGCGAAGGGTTGCCGACTCATACTAACAAAATACTTTTAAGTATTTTAGAAGCCCTGGTATTTAATTTTGCAAGTATTTCTTTATATACAATATTTTGTAAATGTGATATTGATTCGTTGGTGGGAGAAGTGGTGGGAGGCGCCCGACGTGACGGCCCAGTGGTGGCATGCACATGAGCTGCGCGCGGGCATTTCAAAATTACTTTATTTTTCTAAAATACAAGAATTTTTATAAAATAAATGTAGCCTAAGTTACTCCTTGTTATGTCAGCTACCTGACAAAAAAAGTCCCGTCAAAATCGGTCCAGCCATTTCAGAGATTAGACGGAACAAACAGACAGACAGACAGACAAAAACATTTTAAAGATCATTTTCGGCACACGTGTCGTGTATATAATGATATGTAGTAGGACATTTTTTTTAATTTTCACTCTTAAAACAGACACTTCAATTTTATTTATACAGGGTATATCAAGACTGCTACCGAAAACGAAGTTGGGTGGTAGTTTTAGTGACTTCAGACACAATGCAACTCAATTTTGTGCAAAAAATTGCGGCGATTTTTTTTTGTTTTTTTTTTTTTCTATCGTCGTATTAGAGTGGTAAATGCATAGTTTTTTAAAATAATAGTGTACACCCTTTTATTTTTAAACACGCTATAGTACGCAAGGTTTTAAATTATTATTTTAGCAAAAACTATGGATTTACAACCCAAAATCGACGACATTTGAAAAAAATTAAAAAAAAATTGTCGCGTTTCTTTGCGAAATTTTTAGTTACATTGTGTTTGTAGTCACTAAAACTACCACCCGGCTTCGTTTTCGGTAGCACTCTTGATATACCCGGTATTTATATAGATTAAAGTATTCTCCTGGAGGTAGGCAGCGACTTTGTTGTGCTGGTCCCCTGGCGCTACGGAGGTCCATGAGCAGCGGTAGCCGCTTACCATCTGGCGGGCCGCTAGCTCGTCTGCCTAAAAGGCAATAAAAAAAATTTTAACCAGAATAATTACTTGAATCAAACCTCGAAAAATGAAACCCTATTGAAAATATATGGAATTACATGTGGCAATGGTCCTCTTTCGTTAACTTAGCGCCTAGTCTATTTACCTGGAGTTTTTTTTATGGAACAGGAGGCTAAATAGGGGACGAACCATCTGATGGTAAATAGTGTCGCGCATAACATACGGCAGTAGAATCTTGGCCAGTGTATTATCATTTCTGCCATTGCAGAATTTGTTCTTTATATTTTTGTCTTTTTCAACATTCACAAAGTAAGTAAGCAGGTACTAGGTAGGATTATCGCCAGTAAGTTATAGCTATATACGTCAGAATAACATAATATTATTTTCTTGTATTATTATTTGTTTATTTTATTATTTTCTCTTAGGAATGCACAGACAACACGATGGGCGACCACTGCGAGCAGTGCATCCCCGGTTACCATGGCGACGCCACCGTCGGCACTCCGCGCGACTGCCTCATCTGCGCCTGTCCCATGCCATACTCTTCCAACAAGTAACTTATTGTTTTACTATTTTTGTCTTTAGAAATTACTACTAAGATTAACTATAATTTTTATATCTTCTTCATAGTCCTTACCTACTTTACTTCAATATATAACTTTTATTTAAATGAGTCATTTCACGTTCTCTACAAGAGTTTCAAAAGTATTTCCTATTAAACGTTGTTATGAAGAATGGTCGGTAAACTGGGTCATTCCAAACTCATTCGACGTGATGAGGATGACCTTGCGCCGAAAAATCTGTAGCACCTAAGGTGACAAAATAAAGATAGACAAGTTTTTATACGAAGGCTTGAGTGAAACGCGTGTTTCAGTTTCGCGCTGAGCTGCGACCTGAGCGAGAACGGTTCCCTGATCTCGTGCAACTGCAAGCCCGGGTACGGCGGCGCGCGCTGCGAGTTCTGCGCGGCCGGGTACTACGGCGTGCCCGAGGAAGTCGGTCTGTATCGCTACACTACTCATCAAACATCTTGACTCTCTACTGCAAGGTAGCAGGTTTACTGCTGGTAGGTCTTATATGAGAAGAGGCCTGGATAGATATTAGATACCGCCGCAATGTATCTCGTTGGTGTATTTGAGATTGAAATATATTATAGCCCGAGTAACTAACATATTGAGATTTAATATCATCTCTCCCAGGATATTGACAGCTGTGGAATGCTAAGCTATATTGTTTTGGAATTCAAGGCGTCGACTCGTTTTGCTGCTGTTCACGAGCGGTCATATCGCTTATCATAAAAAGTATTCCAGCACCGCTGTGAATTTATCGAGTACTAGCGGCCCGACCCAGCTTCGCCTGGATGCATATATTTTTTGATTCCACTCCACACCAAATACATGTTATTTTTTGTATTAATCTCTTGTATACCTAAACTTGACATAGCTATCCTACTGTCTGGCTCAATCCCGTCTCATCCGTCTGTTCAGTCTCTTCCCGATCCGTCCCGTCCTTTCTCTTTTATTATCCATCCCGTCTTATAACGTGCATTTACATTTCGTCCTATCAAATCTGTCAGCTATCCCAGCCCTCTCCCGTACCTTCCACTCTATTATATCCCGTCTCTCCATATACATGTACATATAAAGATTGCCTTATGAAATTTTGACATTAAAAACTTTAGCGTTTTTTATTGTCCATCCAATATTACGTCCCTTATTTCAGCACCAAAATGCTGTTTTTCCTAATAATATTGCACGCCATTACTTTTTGTTAGTAATAAAGTAATAATAACCATTTAAAAAAAGAATTGGCCAAATTGGTCCAGGCGTTGTTGAGTTATGCGCTTACCAACACTTTTTGTGATTCATTTTTATATTATAGAAGAAGATATTATAGTCCACCCTGCTTGCTTAGTGCGAGTTGGCGGATTTTATTTCACGTAGAAATTAATCCGAAAAGTCAGAGGTCTGCCCTGGGATTTGAACCCGTGACCATCGTTAACTTGTTGGCAGTCGCGTCTATTACGTTACCATATACAAATTAATAAAACCTTCATACTGCCTTACCAGGTGACGTAAGTAATAGAACAAATATTTAAAAATATAAAACTGCATATCGTTTCATTATAATGTCTAGATACGGCATCAACGTACCAATATTTTTTTATTCTTGAGTCTGAAAACAATACTAATGCGAAATTTAAATATGTCCCCCAGCGCATCTAAAAGTATAAATTCAAAAAACAATGTCGTTTATGAAAACGAAAAATTATAATTAGATATATTTTGGTATACTCCAGCAAAACGCTTCGATAGAGTATACTTTGTTTAAAACTGTTGCAATAATTTCAAAAAACAATGGGCGATTTTGGTAGATGTGGACATCGTTTTAATTTACATTTAACAAAATTATGCGCAAGACGCCGTATCTAGATAATATTATATACACGATGTACACATTTTTTGAATTTTGTTCTATTTCGTCAGCCGTCAATGAAAGACAATGGAAAGATAGATCATTTTACGTTGGGTGGTAGTTGAAGCTGGACCGTCTTTTACGTCTCCCGTCAAATAAACAAAGATCATCCTATACTGGCTGGACGCATCACGCTTGAACGATACCCAAAAAAAAGGTTTTTAGTATCTTCCTCAGAAATTTTCCTATTTTTCTCACCCCTAAAACCTTCCCAGGACTTCCACGAATATTTCAAGACCAAAATCAGCCAAATTGGTCCAGGCGTTGTTGAATTATGCGGTTACCAACACATTTTGCGATTCATTTTTATATTATAGAAGATATGCAAAAATAATGTATTTTACAATTTATGATCATACAATAATATTTTTTTAATTGATAAGTATAAGCAGGAGCATATGCTACATTGTTTGGGGTAGACCGAGATACCACATTCCCCCATTGAATATGTTAGTATTGTTGGCGGCATGGTAACGGTAGTGTTGTGCAGGTAACTACTGCCGTCCGTGCAACTGCTCCGGCAACATCAACGTGGAGGACCCCGGCTCGTGCGACAGCATCACCGGCGACTGCCTCAAGTGCGTCAACAACACCGCCGGCGCCGCCTGCAACCTCTGCGCGCCAGGCTTCTACGGAGACGCCGTGCTCTCCAAGAACTGCACAGGTACGCGCACGCACTATACTAAAGCTAAACTCACTCAAATACATCACGTGTGAAGTCAGGAATAGAGCAATATAAATTGAGGCAAACTCTCGCCATTCGATTCAATTATTTGCCGGCTTCATCAAAACTGCAAATTCACATGCTAAATTTTAGATATACTGAGATGTACTTACATTTGTCATCATCAGGATACTTGCATTTATCATTACGACAGTTTTTCAAATATTTTATTCAATATGGGCCATCTAATCACATGCGAATATTTTACATCAAAATTGTTGATTTACGGCGTTTCCTCCCCCCAGTGAAGAGCAATAATAGTTTTTTGGCCTCCTATTAACTTTTGCAACGCAGTCCTTAGTAAACACAAGAAGGCTTTATCACTTCTACTTTTATCTCTACTATATAAATCCCTAGTACAATCTATTTTTATATGCTCCTATTTCTACATCCATCCAATGGTTGCCTTGAAAAAATGTATTGTTGTTGAAGTTGAATTTATTTATACTTAAGTTATTCATTCATTGCTATTGATTCTCTGTAAAGTGTAAAAAAAAGACAAAAGTAGCTACATAATGTTGAATTGTGTTATCCAAATCAAATCATACCATTTTGTCTGACGACAACCACGCGACGAACACGAGTGATGTCGCGTCTCAACAGAATATTTCCGTCCTGAAGCTATGTTGATGTAGTGTGTATAAGCAAGCGTGTGATGTCGCCAGCGTGCATCTGCGACGAGTACGGCATGGAGCGGTGCGACCCGGCGACGGGCACGTGCGTGTGTCGCGCGGGCGTGGTGGGCGACAAGTGCGACCGCTGCGCGCCCGACCACTGGGGACTCGCCAGCGGCCGCGGCTGCACGCCCTGCCGCTGCGGACTCGCCGCCGAGTCCACGCAGTGCGACCACGATGATGGCCAGTGCAGGTACACTACCATACCGCTAGTAGTCCACGAATGTTGATTAAGATGTGACCATACCACCTCAATCGAATGAATATATAGAATGTTACTATGAGAGTAAAAGTGAAGGAGACATGGGAGCTTTAGTTTCGATGGTTTTTTTTTATTTATCTGGAATGGCGTCAGTAATGAGGTCGAAGTTGGTGCCATTGTCGCTCATCCATGCTTTGTGTCGATGAAAATATAAATATTTCTAATGAATTTCCATGCTTAATTTCTTATCAACCTCCATAGTCCTCGTCTCTAGTCCCATATCACCGATTTCTTCTAATCTAATGTGTTTACTTTTCTTTACCCCGTATCGAATAACTAGTCGTATATCGAAACTCTCTAACACGTAATGTTGTGTGCAGATGTGCGAAGGGCGTGACCGGCAAGCAGTGCGACCAGTGCGCCGCTGGCTACTGGAACTACACCAAGGAAGGATGTGATCGTAAGTTATTTTATTTGTATTTGAGTGCCTCGTGGAAAAAATAGAAATGTTTAGATATTCGAACCTACATCCTTAAATATCTACGATTAAAGCCCTCATGGTCTCGTAAAAAGAAAAAAGTTCTCTTATGAATTGATAAATACAGATAATATGTATGTGTAATGTTTAGATTGCAACTGCAACACTGGCTACTCGGTGGGCTTCATGTGCAATGCCACGGGGCAGTGCGAGTGTCTGCCCGGAGTCACCGGTGAGAAGTGCGACCGATGCCCGGAGAGGTAAATGTCCCTTACAATTAAACGATAACAATCGTGCATATTGCTCTAAACAGGGAAAGTGGCATATTAGTGTCATCATCATCATCATATCAACCAAAGGAAGTCCACTGCTGAACATAGGCCTCCCCCAAGGATCTCCACAATGACCTGTTGGAAGCGGCCTGCATCCAGCGTCTTCCTGCAACCTTAGCCAGATCGTCCGTCCACCTTGTAGGCGGGCGGCCGACATTTCGCTTGCCTGTACGTGGCCTCCACTCAAGAACCTTTCGGCCCCAACGGCCATCGGTTCTACGAGCTATGTGCCCGGCCCACTGCCACTTCAACTTACCAATCCTATGGGCTATGTCGGTAACCTTGGTTCTCCTACGGATCTCCTCATTTCTGATTCTATCTCGTAGGGAAATACCGAGCATAGCCCGCTCCATGGCTCGTTGAGTGACTTTGAGCCTTTTAATGAGGCCCACAGTGAGAGGCCACGTCTCGGTGCCGTATGTCATCACTGGTAACACACAACTATCGAAGACTTTCGATTTTAGGCACTGAGGTATTTTGGACGAGAAGACGTCGCGAAGTTTCCCGAACGCTGCCCAACCGAGTTCTATTCGCCGATTGACCTCTCTCTCGAAGTTGGACCTGCCTAATCGGACCACTTGTCCTAAATAGACAATAGACATACTATGTATAGGCATATTAGTGTGCTGTAGACTATTCTCTATCATCCCTGACAGATCTTAATTTTAGAATTAAAAGTTAGCAGCTTTTTTTATTTTTCATCAAGAGTGGCAACACCATGTGGCATGTAATAAATAAAAGAAAGTTTGAAATATGTAATTGCTGGTGCAGATGGGTGCTGATCCCTCACGAAGGCTGCCTAGAGTGCGACTCCTGCACGGACGCGCTGCTCTTCTCCGTGGAGGACCTCAGCGAGTTGCTGGCTAACGAGACCATGGACTTTAAGGTTAATATTAATTTGACTATAAATGTCACCAGTGTTAGTGGAAGAAGTTTCCAACTCTTTTTTTATGTCTGATTAGATTAACTTTAAAATGAATACCTCTAGATTTCGCGCTCTTGGTAAATCTCCTTTTTGTTATTATTTTATTGCGGGAAAGCTTAGCTTTAGATGTTCTTTCATTCAGGCATATGAGCTGGGAAATTTAGTTGGATATCGTTGAATAAGACTTATAATCATTTTTGGATTTTAGAGAGGAATTTCAGAACTAGTTATTCTATCGATACCGATAGTAATCAATTTTCTTATAACAGGATAAAGCGGATTCGTTCTTCACGACCCAACGTCTCAATTACATATCGAACCAAACGGAGATGCTGCGGCCCAGGGTGGCGGAACTGAAGAGCGTGGACAGCGACGAGGTGGCCACCTCCGTCAAGAGCCTCGAGACCAGCGCCAAGAACCTGCTCAGATCCGTGAGTGGCCAAATATTTTTATATCAAAATGCCGTCCATTTACAACCACAACACCAGGATCATTGGAGCTTGCAGAATTCTTGAAAAAGGAAGGGATGACAGTAGTGATGTTGGGTTCCAACAAACTTCACATTTTCTGATCTAATTTCTTTCTCTTTTACTTGAGCCAGAGTAAGCTTACTGCTGATGCTAGGCCTCGTCCAAGACGTGATGTGGCATTTGATTGTCACGCAGGCGGAGTTCGCAGCGACGGACGGCGACAAGCAGATCGGTCGCGCGGCGCGGCTGGCGGCGGACGCGGAGGCGGCGCTGGCGGCGGTGCGGGCGCGCACGCACGACGCCGCGGCCGCCGTCACGCACGTCGCAGACCTCGCCACCGGCCTCGAGCTCAGCCAGCAACCCAAGGTGGACAGCGCGCTCGCCGAGGCCACGCAGATCAACAAGGATATAGCCGGTGAGGCAACACACTTGTACTAACATTTCAACATGATAACATTTTTAATGTTATTACTTGAATAGTAACTCGAAGAAGTCACACAATTAATGTGCTTGTGTGCTGATTTTCTCTGCCATCATGTATAATAGTTAGGATATAGTAACAATGCACAATGGGAGTCCAGTACAATCCAAGCATAGTATCCACCGATGCTGGGAGAAGTTTAATTTTTCTATTTTAATACGCTTATTTGAGATAAAACCACACTTACTATACCTGAATTCCAGTACTGATAATTTGTAAACTGGTAGTTGAGCATGGACCTGCCTCGAACATCAGTTATACTAAACTTCTGATGTATTCCACAAACAGAGAAGAACTTGTCACCGAAGAAGCAGCTCGCAGGCTCGTCGTACCTCAACGCGACCACGCAAGTGGAGCGGATGAACTTGTTCGTGCAGCCCGTCAACGAGCACGCCACTGTGAGTACATACAACCTCTTTCTACTACTCTATATACCTCAATTAGAGTATTTTCATAATGTTCATGTCGTAAGTCCTGTTCCCCCTTCCTGGTCCTGTTGGACCTATCAGTTCGTATTTCGACGTTGAGTAACAAAGTTATCTAAGAAAATTATAAATAAATAGAAGTGTAAAAAATACGGACACATCAAATACCAGTAATATCCATCTATTTTCAATAGACCGCGGTGTCGCTGCAGTGCACATACACCAAAGACTTCACTGGGTTTTATGTAAATATGTACACATATAATATTAAGACCTACATTATAGTGTCAAACCGTCAGATGATGATCACTTAGATGTCTAGATTATTATTACAGTTCCTTAATTAAATCCAAATGTTTTTGTTACGCTATCGTGCAGAAATTTGAGGGTCTGGTGAACGCGACGCGCGCGCTGAAGGCCAAGCTGGACGAGATGCTGCAGTTCAAGGAGCTGGCGCAGCGCACCGCCGACCACGCCGACCAACTCAACGCCGCCAACAGGTACGTGCTGTCACACCCCCATACATCCCTTCATACGCTCTCACCACCGGCCTCCTATACACTGCCACACGTACAGTAACAGTACCGTCAGCTGACTACAGACACATATTCTTACTTGCTAACATTTTTATAAAAACCATTCCTGGGAGATATTAGGGGCCGTCTGGACATCACCGTTTTTTATTTCTACTGTGCCGTGCGCACAATTATTATTGTAGCCAAATATGGATGTCTCAAGTAGCATAATTTGTTTTTGTATTACATACATCAATTAGTCACTCTGGAACTGTGCAAATATACACACATATTATTCGTGTTGGTTGTTTTCATTTGTGAATACCCGATTTAATAAAACTTGGACGCCCTAACACCCTAACTGGCACACTACCCTCAAGTAGCACGGATGCACTGCTTATTTTAAATGATTGCAGCCAGAGATAACTGGTTATTCTTTCTTACAATTATGATCAACCGTTAGCGTCTTCAGACGTTATTCTTGACATTCTTAATTTTTTTGTAATAAGTACGAGTTTTTGGATTGTGCGGGCTCTTGAAGCTAAATGAAATCAAATCGAGCGCAACCTATTAAATAATAGAAAAATATTCATCTGTCAGCCACATACATACTTCTGACTCCACACTAAGGTCGAATTTTGTATTGTGGGTATCAGGAGCTACGAGAGACTTTTTGATCACACACACACCCAGACCCGCAACAAATACCTGTGATTCACACAAATATTTGTTTCGATGCGGTGCTTAGACTAAAATACTAATATAAACCTTGTTGCAGACTATCAAAGTTCGGCAACAAAGTGTTGTCAGTGACGAAGCTGAACGCGGCGGCGATGAAGGAGCTGATGGACGCGGCGCTGGACATCGGCAACGCGACGCACAGCAACGCGCAGGCGAGCGGCGTGGTGCAGCGCGCCGCCGCCGCCGCCGCCGACGTCGCCGGCGCCAACGCGCTCCTGCACGACAGGATCTCCAGCCTCGCGGACCAGCTGCCGCAACTGCTCAACCTCACAGAGAACGCGCTGCATCACGCCACCATGCTGCGCTCCAGGGTCAGTTCAGCTCAACACTATTGCAGTAGTGACGAAAAATAATATATCTTAATATATATAATTCACGTGTCACGTTGTTTGTCCGCGATGGACTCCTAAACCACTCAACTGATTATAATGAAATTTTGTAGATATGTGTTATTTGTTCCAACTTAACGGTGGGATAGTTTTTATCTCAATTGAATATACGAAAGTATAAAAAAAAGGAAAAAAACATTTTGCCATACAAAATGTTCATGGGTTTGTAACTGTCAAACATTTAATGTTCATAGCGTCAATACGGTAAACTCTTCCCTAAAATTAAATAACGTATTTAAATAAAGGTTTCGAATCTACAACATATAGCCACAATATTCGATTAATGGCGTATTTTAGATTTTAACCCCTCAACCGTCGGAACCTGAAGCCGGTTCCTTCCGGTTGCAAGCAATAAGCAACCTAATTTCATTAAAATAGGGTCTATATTAATACGGCTCATCGGATTTCAAGCAAAAAAGCAACCTAACGACATTGAAATAGGGGCTATTTTTGAATCAAGGTCAGTAGGCGGCGCTTACGACAGGCTAAGGGTTAAAGATGTAAATTAATGACAGTAATGAAAAGCGATTGACATTTAAATTGGTTGTTAAATATTTATGCATGCGTTCAGAAATTTATTTTGTGTAACCTAAAGAGAATATATTATGAAGCTATATAAATATAGGACACTAAAATGAATAATATTCACACGTAAGAAGTTTTACTTCTTTTCAAGATAGAATGTCACTTGAAAATGAAAAATCTTTAATAAAATAACACATGAAAATAAAAACTGAACTGAACTGAATAAAATAACAATTTTATATAATTATGGAGACTTTGCAGGGATTCTCAAATTAGGCGTTGCCTGTGTCTTGAAAAACCAGTTAAATATAATTGTTAAATATAATTGTGTGTGAGTGTGAGTGTATTTTCTATGAAAAATTATATTTCATCTCTTTATTACTAACAAAAAGTAATTGCGTAATATTTTTGGAAAACAGCATAGTGCAGGGTGAAACAAGGGATGGAATATTGCATGCATATTAAAAATCGCTAAAGTGTTTAATGACAAACATTTATAAGGCACACTATTTGGATATGGAGAAACGGGATATGATAGAGGAGGTAGGGGATAGGACTGGAATAGCTGACAGATTTGATAGGACGAAATGTAAATGCACGATATAAGACGGGATGGTTCATGTAGAGAAAGGACGGGACGTATCGGGAAGTGACTTAACAGACGGGATGGGACGGAATTGAGCAGGACAGTAGAATAACTAATTCATGTTTAGGTATACAAGAGCTTATACGAAAAATAACATGTATTTGGTGTGGAGTAAAATAAAAAAATATCTGCATCCAGGCAAACGTGGGTCGGGCTTTTTTCTATACTAAATAATTGAATATAAAATATTAATCATTTAATAACTAAGCCATAGCGAAGCGTGGTCGGGTCAGCTATGGTATCTTTTGATTGATTTCAATGAATGTCGTCGGAGTAGTAACAGTGTTATAATATCTCCGTAGCAAAATAATGATTTGAATCTGGAGAGATGGGATAGAATAGAATATAAGGTGGATAAAATGGGACATAAGAATAGGTACAGGATGGGATTGGAATAGGATAAGCAGTTTAGACAACGGCTGTCATATTGATTTTAAATAAAATATGGACTAGAATCTGTATTTGCACCCAGGCGAAGCCGGGCCGGGCCGCTAGTATATATATATATATATTTTCTTAATGGAATAGCAGAACTTCAAGGCACAAATAGTGTTACACACTGACTATAATCTTGTGTTCTTAGGTAATTTGTCATCTTGTTACAATATTATGCATACTTACAGACATATAAATTTATGAAAGTTTTGATGCAATTTTGCATAAAATTCTTGTTAAAATACAAAGTAAACTTAATGCCGGCCTGAATATTTAAGCAAAATTCAATTACGAATACCTACTTTATTTCTATGCTTAAGATTCGTTTATTTCCATTATTAATTGTTACTAATTTTAGTTTAATTTAAGGATTAAGGGTACTAATACAGTTACTTAGGGTATTAACAAACAATATATTTCTGACAAATCACATGTGATCCAATGGCGACACCTAAACTAATCTATGTGTGTGGCACTGTCAGGCGGACAACCTGCGCGCGCTGGCGGAGCGTGAGAACAACAACACTCGCACGCAGCACGCGTACTCGGCCGCGTCCGCGTACTCGTCCATCGTGCAGGAGGTCGCCGACGCCAACACCGCCGCCGAACAGGCGCAGGACGCCGTGCAGAACGTCACTGACATCGTGAGTTACTTTATCATTATTATTATCTATATTACAGGAGTTCTAATTCGTCTGGAATTAAGTTTGATACTTATTAACTTCAGATTCATTTTTATTGAAGTGAACTTTGGCCTGGTAATTGCTAAATGAGACCCATTGTGCTTGCACGAAAGTTTGCCAAGGTGAATGTTATTCTTTAATCTAAGCTTAAAAAGGTTTAGTACTATAAGATACCCATAATGGTTTTTTGTTCAACCAAAAGCTATACTGGGTGGAATCGCTTATCGTCCGGAAAATTTAATACTGTATTGTGTATGTGAAATTAACGTTATATACGAGATTTATCATTAAAAACTACAAACTACCCCATAAACAACATCAGTACAAGATATCCCCAAAACGCATATTATCTAAATCACCCTACACTTAAAAGTGCAATGACATGTCAATACTCAGGCGCGCGAGTGTATGAGTCACGCCACACAACAGCTGACTGTCGCGCATCGACCTTGAACTTACTTTGCGCCTATTTATCGGTATTATTACTCTAAATATTACCATATAACATTTTGATTTATTTAGAATTTTAGTGTGTTAGGATCATTTAAGTAAATTTAGTTGTTGGTAAGTTGTTAAAGTGCGTGGTGGCCTGTTGGTAAACGGACTAGATGCGGCTGCCCACATGTTCACGGTGGTCGCGGGTTCGAATCCCAGGGCACACCTCTGACTTTTCGGAGTCATGTGTGTATTGATAATCAATCACCACGCACTAAAACGGTGAAGGAAAACATCGTGAGGAAACCTGCATACCATAGCGATTTATAAAAATTTCTATGGTATGTAAGTCCGCCAACCCGCACTGGGCCAGCGTGGTGGACTATATGGCCTAACCACTCTCAATCATATTCTCGATTGTAGAGTAGGCCCGTGCCCTGCAGTGGGACGTATATGGGCTGATGCGGAAGTTGTTAAGATTTACATTATTATTTTCATAACGTACCTACTATCCAGGGACCGAAACCCATTCGACATAACGGTACCGGTATCGACGAATTTCGGTTACCTTTAAGATTTCGGTAACCGCTATGACGCAATATAAAGGTTACCCTTATATACGGGAACCGTTTTAATACCGGTAACCTTAAAAGACCTTGAATGCAAAAGAAAATGCGTTGTTGTTGCATAACAAATAAAAATCATACTTGTCGTGTTGTTTACACAATATCGCTGGATACGGTTCATTTCAATTTTGGTGGGTAATTCTGTTGAAAAATTCATGAAATGAGTAAAGATAATTGTGTGGTATAGTGCCATAATGTTTAGTAAAGACAAACGGCGGTATAACCACACACAGGCACTGCCCCCGCTTTGACTTATAAGGAACTTCGCATGAAACATAAAGGTAACCCTTATTTCGGTTACCGGTATGATACCGGTTAAATTCTAGGAATCGAATAAAATTGGCGGATACCGGTTACCATTAAAAATACCGGTATTATTTTTTTCGGTTGATACCAAAAAATACCGGTATTTTCGATACCGGTTTCGGTCCCTGCTACTATCTTAGAAAAAGCTGCATATGTTTTTATTTAAACGTTTTAATAAAGTCGAGAATAGACGACTTCGCTGTCGTAGGTCACGGATTCTTGCATGATTAGGAAGTCTGAACTTACCATGATCGAGTAGCCTCGGATAAGTCGTTAAAATAGTTCTTGTGCTGGGAACTCGTGGATTCATCATTTATGATACCATTCCTACGCAAAGACTGCAGATGTTCTGTATCTGTACATCCTTCTTGCATGACCCAACTTTTTATTGGATCGAACATAACATGTCATTATTGTCACATACTCACTGTTCGTGTAATCACTCATTTTGACCGCAAGAAACTAACCAATAACCAAAATAATTTCGTACAACGTCACTCGGCACCGAATTTCGCACGACTGAGGAAGTGGCAAGATCCCTGGAAGGTGTCGGCGGCGCGGGAGCGGGCGGCGCGGCGCGGCGTCACGCTTTGTACTTGCGCTTGCGGCGGCGCGGCGGTGAGGGCGGCGCGATCAAAGGATTTATTACTTAGATTTAGAAGTTTCTACTCGAATTCATATTGTATAAAGTAGGGTAACAATAATGTGTATTTATGAAGATTTTTTTCATTTATGGCATCTTTCTCTAAACAACGTTGTTTTATGAATAACTTATTCTAAATTAGTAACTAGTAGTGGTAAATTAATTTTACACTACATAAACAAAAACATAAAAAAATTAAAATAAGTATGCCAAAGTATTCTAAATCATGTACTTGCCATGCACAATTTTTTTCGTGACGATAAGCGATTCCACCCAGTATAAATATGTAAAATATATCCGCAGTTAGGCTAAAACCCCAAGCATAGGCTGAAGTGCGTGGTGACATGTTGATAACACGGACCAAACGTGGTTGCTCACATGCTCACAGTGGTCGCGGGTTCGAATTCCTGGGCACATCTCAGCATTTTTGATGTCATGTATGTATTGATAGTTAATCACCACTCATTAAAACGGTGAAGGAATATACAGGATATCTCAAGACTGCTACCGAAAACGAAGCCGGATGGTAGTTTTAGTGACTTCAGACACATTGCAACAGAAAATGTTGAAAAAAAAGCGACGATTTTTTTTGTGATATTTTGTAGCTATGGTCGTATTTGGACGGTAAATTCTTTTTTTTCCTAAAATAATAGTGTATACCCTCTTATTTATAAGGACTCTAAGGTATAATCGAGTTTAAATTATTATTTTAACAAAAATTATGGATTTACCACCCAACAATTACGATATTTAATTTCTTCAGTCAATGGGAGTTGGAAAGTCTCGTACCGATTCTAGTGCCAATAATTTAAATATTGATTTAAGTAATTCACATTTTACAGCTTCGCCCAATTTTGATAGGGCCACTAAAGAAAAAACTTTAAAAGATCTTTCCTCTACTCCAATCCCTGACTATTCTCAATGTGTCATAAGTCAATTCTTCAATTGTGATGTTAAGAAGAGCATATTGTCGATTTCCTCCAATGCAGTTGGTAACGACTGCATCAGTCGTGCTATGATATTACCAATCCTGGTCGAAATTCTTCCTATACTCTGTCACATTTTAAATTTTTTTGTTTGCATTTCCGCCTTCCCCCCTTTGGAAGGATGCCGAAGTCATACCTCTCCCTAAACGTTCTAGTCCTACATCATTTAATGACTATCGCCCTATCTCCGTCCTTCCATTTCTCTCCAAGGTCCTCGAAAATCTTGTTCATAACCAGCTTTGCTCCTTTCTATCCAAGAATAAACTCCTCAATCCTTTCCAGTCTGGATTTCGTCCCGGACATAGCACTACAACTGCATTGGTTCATATCACGGACGACATCAGGGCTGCTATAGAGAAAGGCAAGCTGACAGTTCTAGCTCTGCTAGATTTCAGTAATGCCTTCAATACGGTTGACTATGATGTCTTGCTTAGTACACTTCGCTCTATTAACATATCTCCAATGGTTGTCTCAAATTGACTGGTTTCGTGGTTACCTGACGGGTCGCCGGCAGCGTATACGTATTGAAGAAGCAGTTTCTTCGTGGTGCGATAATTCTGCTGGCGTTCCTCAGGGCGGCGTTTTATCTCCCTTACTTTTCGCGTTATTTATTAACTGTATCTCAACTAACCTGATTTCTTCCTACCATCTGTACGCAGATGATTTACAAATTTATTACCACGCACCAGTTGACCGGGTGACAGAGGCCATAGTTACAATTAACAACGATCTTGCACGTATTAACGATTGGAGCAAGATGCATGGTCTGAAAGTTAATCCGACTAAAACTCAAGTCATTATTGTCGGCAGCTCCAGGATGGTTTCCAGGATTGATACCAGTCTGTTACCTCGTGTAGTTTTTGATGACTGCATTATCCCTTACAGCGATAATGTCAAAAACTTAGGTATAATTCTGGATAAAACCTTCTCCTGGGGTCCCCAACTACAAGACCTCAGCCGCAAATTGTTTGCTGCTGCGGGGTCCTTGAGAAGACTACGGTATTTTCTACCAATTCCCACGAAAGTTGCGCTCGTTCAGTCTCTTCTATTTCCTCTCCTTGATTATGCTGATGCTAGCTACCTCGATCTCTCCGAAGCCCAGTATGACAAGCTTGAGCGACTTCAAAACTTTTGTATCCGGTTCATATTTGGACTTCGCAAATATGACCATGTGTCTGAATTTCGTACAAAACTCTAGTGGCTATCAATGCGCCTTCGCCGAAATACTCGCATTCTTTTACTTTTGTATACCATTCTTTTCCACCCCTCAACTTCCCACTATCTTAAAGAGCGTTTTAAATTTCTAAAAACACATGTACGTTCACTTAGGTCCTCAGAAAATTTGACACTGGCAATTCCCAAGCATAGTAGTTCTTTTCTTAGTAATTCGTTTACGGTTCATGCTGCACGCTTGTGGAACGATCTGCCACTAACTTGATATTATAAGTAGTTTATTTATGTTTATTAAAAAATTTTTTTTTTCACCTTTAAATTCTGTTTTGTTTCTTTGCACTCTTTTTCGCTATACCGTGACCACCCATTTCTTCCGTGCTTCCATTCATTCCAGTCCATCTTAAGGTTGTCTGGAAGAAATCGCTGATAGCGATAAGACCGCCGCTTGTTACACATATATTAGCGCTTTGTTTTAAAATGTTTTTTAAGTTGTGTGGTGTACAATAAAGTATTAATAAATAAATAAATAAAAAAAATATTTAAAAAATCATAAAAAAAATTGTCGCGTTTTTTTGACATAATTTTAGATGCATTGTGTTTGTACGGGTACTTACGTACATAAGATGAATGTTGATAGTAAAGGCAAGAATAACTTGATAATCTTGAGTAATTATTTATTCTTGAATGTTAACAGTTTAATAGGTCGAACGTGAGCGAGAACTAACTGATATAACGAAACACACATATTTATATTTTGGCGTAAGCGCTGAGTTTGCAAATGTGCGACTTGCTCGTACATATTCCCGGCCCGACAAGGGCAGGATAATAGAATGAAAGATTGGTGAACAAACGAAAAATAATAGTTATCGCACCTTTGTAAACTTTACAATGAAATTTGAAAAAATTAACAAATAGTAATTAACAAGTTTATAAATGAAATAATGTTCGGCGGGGTGGTAGAGCCGGCGTTGCGCGCGTAGATGTTGCTATTTCGGCGAGCTCGATGCGGGCTGCGCAGGAACTGGACGGCTCCGTCGGTGACACGCGGGCTACACGCCAGCGACACTCTGCACTCTTGTAGCGCTTGATGAGAACGATCAACGTAATGATGCCAACCACGCCGACTATCACGTAGATCATGGCGTAATGATGCACGTCATGATAGGATATCTTCTCTGATATGATGTTATCCTCTTTCAATTGCTTAATTCTCTCATGCATTTGCATCATCTCATTTGATTCATTGGAAATATTTTTTTAAATTGTGTATGGTACGGTTAAGTTGATGATATGATTGATTGGCGCCATTGTCGGTGCATAGACCTCTGGATGCGTCTTGATTTCACTCACATGAAGATTTTGAGCAAATATCGTAAATTGGTCAGTCTTAATCAGGCAGTCTTGACCTATATTTATAAGACCAGCGTGAGTCAGCTGATGAGCAGAAACTTGATCCTGACATATGGCGCGAATTTGACACGGCTCACAACAGAAATATAAATAAGTGTTGACTGTGTTCATTTGTTTCCAATAATTTTCGTCCAACTTCGTGGTAGTCTCACATTACGATATTTTCATTTCACAAAAGTTCTTGTCACTTCTTATATGAAATAAGGGTTGTTTTACTGAGCAAAAATAATCTTCGAATGTAATTAAACATGTTCTGATGTCATACTCTGTCATAAGTATGAAAATGTCCCTTTTAATATTGATAGAAATATAATCTGCCACAGGAGATAACTCCTGTGGCAGATTATATTATATACATAAGTATATCATGTCCTCTTTAACCTTCTTGGGAATCGCGTATATTTGCATGATATCATAAACATCTCGACTGACCAGAGGGATCTGTATTTCAAAAATCAACATATCTTCCAACATCCTGGTCTTTACTTTCAATAAATTATATATCTTGCGTAAATCTGTATGTATGTTGTCAATCGGCAACGATACATCTGTCTGCAGTTTACTGGATAATATAACACTCAGCACCTCTGATAGTTGTTCCGGTGTAAGTACGTGTAAGTTGAATCGGCCTTGGTATATATCAGTAATAGTGTCCATTAATATTTCTTGAATGGTCTTTAAACTCTGTATCATATTGTTTGCAATAATAGCTCCTGTGTTAAAGTCATTAATGTAGTTTGTGGTCTCAACTTTATTTTTCAGCGTAACCAGTGCCTTTTCTAACTCGTTCATATGCTGATTTATTAATTTATGTTGTTGGTTCATGATGTCTTGTGTACGCATCAATATGTTGTATTCAGCTTCAATAATTGATGTTTGGTTCTTCCAAAGGAGTGCTACGTGATTCTCATTTTCATGAATGAGATCAATATCCTTACGATATTGTTCTGCAAATTCTTCGTCCAGTACCCCAAACAATGAGTGTGCAATGCTCCCGATGCCATTTATGAGACCACGACGCTGTCGTCTAGTAGCACGTGACCGTAGGTGCTGACTTAGCATCAGCTGGTTGTAGTATTCTATTTCTGAGTACGCTTGATTTAATTGTAGTAATATGACTCCACAATGTGATTGTTTATTTATGATGTCCCATGTTTGTTTTAACGACAGTAAGTATGTATTTAATACCTTTGTCGCTTGCCAGTATGGGTCCAAATTATAATATACAATAAGATTCCACTTATCTCGAATTAACTTCATGTTGCCGATTTTGTCAAAGTAAATACTTTGGTTCTCTTTGAAGGGTTGGATATTCACCTGGCATTCAGAACTTGTTATTAAGGTAAATAAAGTTAGAAGCGTCGCCAATGACCATAAGCTCCGTTTAGTGTGATTGTTCCTTTTCTTAACCTCTTGAGGACGCGGCTTTGTGGACTCTATATTTTTGGGCGAGCTAGTGTTAGGAGTATCTTGGCTTTCTAACAAACGGGACAGCTTTATAATTGGAAGCTTTATGAGACCATTCTTGGTTTTTAAAGTCATCACACGTACATAACCATCTGCTCCTGGGTGAAGTTTTATTACTTTGCCCATAGCCCACTTGCCTGGGGGCAGGTTGTCATCCTGAATCAAAACCACATCGCCATTATTGATGTTTTTCTGCGGCTGAGTCCATTTACACCTTGCGTTTAATTGCGCAAGATATTCATTGCGCCATCGCTTCCATATATCGTTTAGTATATTTTGCGTGAGGCACCAGCGGGTGCGTAGATCTTTTTCCGTTTCAACTATTGTAAGAGTAGCGCCACCAGTTAGAACATGAGACGGAGTTAAATAATCCAGATCCTCGGGGTCTTCGGACAATGGGCACAAGGGCCTAGAATTTAAACAAGCTTCGATTTGGTTCAATAATGTGCTTAACTCTTCATAAGTCAATCTTTGCTCGCCTAAAACTCTCTTGAAGTGAAATTTAAAACTTTTGACCGCTGCTTCCCATAGTCCGCCCGCAGATGGCCACGCAGGTGCATTAAAATGCCAATTGATCTCCATACCGGCAATTTCTTCTAAAAAACCATCGTCTAGTATTTTTTGAAGTTTGTGATATTCCTCTTGAAGAACATTACTCGCTCCTACGAAATTGCGTCCATTGTCGCTGTATATGTCTAGTGGAGTGCCTCGACGTGCTGCCATTCTGCGGATCGCTGCGATTAGGGCTGATGTAGTTAAGTCAGACACTAACTCCAGATGTACGGCCTTGGTCACCATACAAACGAAGACGGCCACATAACCCTTAGTGCATTTAATGCCACGACCCTTACTGGATTTGACATACACTTGTCCTGTGAAGCCAATACCAGTACGTGAAAAAGGACGACAACGATTGACTCTTGCTTCAGGCAAGTCTCCCATTATCTGGTGCTGATTGTCAGGATTATGACGTTTGCAGATAACACAATGACGTAATACTTTCTTGACTGCATTATTGCCACCAATTATCCAATATTTGTGACGAGTATATGCCAAGGTAATACGAGCTCCGCCGTGGCACGTGAGCTTGTGTACGTGATTTATTAATAATTCAGTAAGACGATGACTATGGGGCAAAATTATTGGATTTTTCATATCTGGTGGAATATGTGCATGCTGTAATCTACTACCAACTCTAAGAATGCCTTCTTGGTCTAGATAAGGGTTCAGTTTTGTAATCTTGCTTTTAGTAGATACTCGTTCTTTTCGTTGCAGATTCTTAATTTCCTCTTCGAATACTATTAATTGAATTTCCTTGATAATAAAGTTTTTAGCTTGTCGTAATTCCAACAAAGTGATATACGACGGTCGTTGTCTTATCTTCTTATGTGTGATAAAGCGTAGTACCCATGACAATACGCGCACAGCTTTGTTAAATGAGTTGCATCTAGTTAGTAGAGCAATAATGATGTTGTCGACTGGTTTTGTAACAGAGTTACAAATCGTGTTGGTTTGCTTGTTATATTTCAATTCTTCATTTGTTATGTACATGGGAACAGGGACAGCTCGTTCTTCCTGTTTGATTACTGGCAACCATTCTGGACCTTGCCACCACAAATGATGAGCAATGAGGGCGGTTGGATATAATCCACGACTTGCGCAATCTGCTGGATTTTCAGCTGACTTGACGTAGTTCCAGGACGTCGGTGGTATGATATCCGTTATAATACGTACTCTGTTTGCTACAAAGACTTTCCAATTTTCCGGTGGTTTCTGTAGCCACCCTAATACGGCAGTGGAGTCCGTCCACCCATATATTTTGATATTATGGTTGGTCAAGCTTAATTTTACTTTTTTCATTAGCTTTACCAGTAAAAGGGCTCCGTTTAATTCCAATTTTGGTAATGATATATCTTTGTTATGAGGTACAAGTTTTGATTTCCCGACCAACAGAGAAATTATTGTGTTTCCTTCGTGTTGTACTTTGGTATAAATAACACAGGCGTATGCTTTCCGTGACGCTTCGCAATAGCCGTGTAGTTCTATACTGCTGACACCGACCGTATTTATCCATCTTGGTATTTTAAATTGATTTATAATTGTTATCTCGTCTTTGATTTTTGACCATTCCTTTCTGATGTCATCTGGAAGCTTATCATCCCATTGCAAATTCGTTTTCCAAAGACTTTGGAATAACAATTTCAACTTGGTAGATATTGGTGTGAGCCAGCCTAATGGATCGAACAACTTGGAAATTTCCGAGAGTAATTGTCTTTTTGTATCGGTTAAGTTCGTGTTATTAAACTGGATTTGAAACAGGAAGTTATCTTGCTGTAGATCCCAAAAAAGCCCAAGTGTTTTAGTTGATTGAGGTTGTTTAAAATTATAATTGCATTCTAGATTTTCCGTACTATCTTGTAATAAGTCTTCGGAATTTGACATCCATTTTCGTAGATTGAAACCTCCCGACTTCATGAGTGATTTCAGGTCTTGTTGTAATTGGTTGTCGGTTGTTGCATTACTGGTAGCCCTAAAAGTGTATTCATGTGAGTGGTAAATATTAACTTCTTGTTATTGTATCGGTTGTTCAAGATATCCCAGCATGTAATATAATTATCGGAGCCAATTTGTAAGTGTTGAATCAGACGTTCTGGTTCGCCTTTAAGTTTAGTTTTAAGAAATTGCATTTTTTGTGCATACGACAGGCATGGGTTATTGTGTATGGCTTCTTGAAATAAGTCCTTGAATGAAACCCATTGTTGATAGTTCCCATTGAATATAGGTATGTCCAATGTAGGAGTACTTTTCTCTCTGTGGGACACGGACCACAACTTGCTGTTGATTTCTTTCTTGCTGCGTATATAATTTTCTTCATGCTCTTGGAAACACTCGGTATAGGTATAATCAATATTGTCACCAATCTCATTATCTATTTCCCAGTGCAATTTATCAATAACATTCCAACGCGTTTCTATGGCTTTTAAGATATCCTCGAACTCCCACCTTTCCGTTATGTTTTCCAAGTTAACTTTTGCCAAAGTATAAGATAATGCCTTGAAATTTGTGTTCTGTCGGCGATACATCTCCTCTAATTTTGTATTTGTGAATTGGGAGGGGGTGAACAGTGTCCCTTCGTTCTTGCTTTGTACATCTTGCTGGTCTAATTCCTGTTGTTGTTTCTTGGTCTTGTTACCCTGCGGCGTCTTAGATTCTTGTTGTTTAGATGTAAAGCGTTTTGCGCTGATATTGTGGCTGACGACGCAATTTTTGCTCTAATCTCTTCATAAAAAATCTTCGTACTGTCATAATCTTTTTGGACAAAATATTCGCTTGACTGATCTTCAAATTTCATTAATAAACTATGAGTTCGGTTAAAATCTTCCCAATATAAGTCTATGGCTTCTAATCTTCTCTTGATGTAGTCCGGAGTCCTGCGCTGTGGACCATCTTTCTTAAAATTAGACCAGATTGTCTGCAGGCCGGACATAAGTTGATTTTGGTTTTGAAGCAACGCTTCCATGTCTTGACCTTGATGCATGTTTCTAACTTGGTAAAAGAAATATCTTGATTATTTCAAAACTTGTATAAAATCTTGCCTTGTATAATGAGTTCTCCCGTTCGCCAAAACTTGCTGATATTGCTTACTTGATATTTAGGTACCTTTAATATGTTTTGATAAAAATGTTGCTTGATGCGCGTTTTTATTGTGAGATACTTGATGATCTTGATATTATGCTTGAAAACTTGAGACTGAAGTTTTACTTGATTAAATACTTCTTGATATGTAGTTAGTTCTACTTGTTAAGAACTTTCTCCTTCTTGTAGTGAACTTGCTGCCTTGATCGCCTTGTCCTTGATTTTCCACTATACTCGTATCTCCACGTGTAACCTTATGCACCTTCTCAATTCCACTGGGGAGACCCGCTTCTGGGAGGCCAGAGGAACCGATTTGCAGCCACACGCAAATACACAAATACAGCAGAAAACTACCACTCGAAGGACCATTATATGTACGGGTACTTGATAACCACGTACATAAGATGAATGTTGATAGTAAAGGCAAGAATAATTTGATAATCTTGAGTAATTATTTATTCTTGAATGTTAACAGTTTAATAGGTCGAACGTGAGCGAGAACTAACTGATATAACGAAACACACAAATTTATATTTTGGCGTAAGCGCTGAGTTTGCAAATGTGCGACTTGCTCGTACAGTGTTTCTAGTCACTAAAACTACCACCCGGATTCGTTTTCGGTAGCAGTCTTGATATACCCGGTATGCATACCATAGCGGTTTACAAAAAAAAATCACTCTTGATTGTATTGGAGGCCCGTGCCCTGCAGTGGGACGTATATGGTTAATACAGTAGTCTTAAACTACGTAGCTATGTGTTTTTACGTTCCTCTCATTCTTTTAGTCCTTGTGACTTAACAGAGCATATGAGATATTTTGTTGTTTGTTTCAGAACAACGTGTTGAACTCGCGTGTGTATCCGGCGCGAAACCGGTCTCAGAGCCTGCTGGAGCTAGCGTCGCTGCTGCAGCAGACGGTGGAGCAGCGGCTGCGGCCCAACCTCACCGCCGCGCAGCGCGCGCTCGCACACGCCACCACCACGCTCGCATCCGCAGACGACGACGACAACGCGATACAGCTGTGAGGACACGATCCTACCACACACCACACAATACTAATTTACTGTTTGTTCGCGTGTTACATTACGGCTCGAAGGACCACAAATGATGATGATACAGACTTAAATTACAGTCTAGATCCGAATAAAAATCTATATATACAGGGTATATCAAGACTGCTACCGAAAACGAAGCCGGGTGGTAGTTTAAGCGACTTCAGACACAATGCAATTGAAAAAGTTGCGAAAAAAAGCGACAAATTTTGTTTTTGTTATTATTTTTCTATGACCATATTTGGGCGGTAAATGCATTTTTTCCTAAAATAATAGTGTATACCCTTTTATTTATAAATAATCTAAGGTATAAAAGACTTTAAATTATTATTTTAGCAAAAACTATGAATTTACCACCCAAAAATGACGATATTTAAAAAATCATAAAAAATAATTGTCGCGTTTCCTTGCGAAATTTTTAGTTGCATTGTGTTTGTAGTCACTAAAACTACCACCCGGCTTCGTTTTGGGTAGCAGTCTTGATATACCCAGTATATAGTAAAATTAAACATTAAAATGAATTAAACTGATTGATAGCTAAGCACGTGCGATGTAACTTATTGCCGTGAACGCACTAATAACTAATCTATATATATAAAAGTGGAACCTGACTGACTGACTGACTGACTGACTGACTGACTGACGTATCAACGCACAGCCGAAACTACTGGAGCTAGGAACGTGAAATTTTGCACAAAGGTTCCTATTTTGACGTAGGGTAGCACTAAGAAGGGATTTTTGAAAATTCAACCCCTAAGGGGGTGAAAATGGTTAAAAACTGTTGTATGGAAAATCGAAACCGTTTGAGTTACGATTGTCAAACTTTGCAGTTTCGTTAGCCAATCAAAGACAAATATAACTGCATACTTAGTTTTTCTAAAATTAACCCTAAAGGGGTTAAAATAAGGGTTGAAGTGTTGCGAGACTAGGGTGATTTAATGTCTGTCTAATCAACGCACAGCCGAAACTATTGGAGCTAGAAACGTGAAATTTTACACAAGGATTTCTATTATGACGTAGGGTAGCACTAAGAAGGGATTTTTGGAAATTCAACCCCTAAGAGGGTGAAAAGGGTAAAAAACGGTTGTATGGAAAATCGAAACCGTTAAAGCTACATTTCTCAAACTTTATAGTTTAGTTAGCCAATCAAAACCCAATATAACTGCATACTTAATTTTTCTAAAATTAACCCTAAACGGGTAAAAATAAGGGTTGAAATTTTGCAGAACCGAACTATCGGATCAACGCACAGCCGAAACTACTGGAGCTAGGAACGTGAAATTTTGCACAGAGGTTCCTATTGTGACTTAAGGTAGCACTAAGAAGGGATTTTTGGAAATTCAGCCCCTGAGAGGGTGAAAAGGAAAAAAAACGGTTGTATGGAAAATCGAAACCATTAAAGCTAAAATTGTCAAACTTTGCATTTTAGTTACTCATCTAGAAACAAGAATAACTGCATACTTTATTTCTTTTAAATTAACCCTAAACAGGTTAAAATAAGGGTTGAAATGTTGTAAAACCTAACTGTCGCATCAACACACAGCCAACACTACTGAAACTACGAACTTGAAATTTTACACAGGGATTCCTACTGTGGCGTAGGGTAGCACTAAGAAAGTATTTTTGGAAATTCAACCCCCAAAGGGATGAAAAGGGTGAAATAGTGTTTTATGGTAAAACTTGGAACTTTATTTAATTATTACAAACAAATATAATTGCTTACTCTCTTTTCTCAAAATTAACCCTAAAAGGTTTAAATAGGAGTTGAAATGTTGTATGCAAAATCGAAACCGCTGAAGTTATTCATATGAACATTTGTATTTCACCACTTATTTTAAACGCAAAATAATGCCGTGAACTACTATTCGAAAACAAGCACTAAGGCGGTGAAATAAGGGATGATATTATATTATGTGATAACTAGAACCACTGAAGCTGATTTATGTATGTTATCAAAATCATTTTTTTGCAAATCTTTCGCAGAGATTACAGTGTAATGTTGTTGAAGCGATATAATGTATTAATTTTACATCCGTATTATTATAATATACACACAGACGAAGTTGCGGGCAAAAGCTAGTATGTAATATAGCTAAGATGTGTTTTGTGCGCACCAGGTCGCTGCCGGCGCCGGCTCCGTCCTCGCTGGAGAGCGAGATGCAGAAGGCGGAGCGCGTGAACGCGACGGTGGGCGACACGCTGGACATCATGTCGCAGCTGGGCGTGGACCTCGCCGCCGGCAAGGAGTGGGCGCAGACGCTGCCCAAGCTCGCCGACGAGGCGCAGAAGATGACCTCCAATGTCGACAGCTTGCGTGAGTTCAAATATGGACACGGAACTCTTCTGCAACGAATATTTCGATTGAGAAGATAAACATAATATACAACGCTGATCTGTTTAACGGAGTGATAGTGGTTATTTTTCAAATGAAGGAAATATACTACTTCAGAGAAAATAATAAAGGCTGTTATTTCATCCGAAACAAATGACTCGTCACCAGATTATGGGCATGTTTTTTTATGCACAATAGACTTTGCAAAAAGCTTGTTTAAATAACAATCGGTGCAATTCCACTTTCATTTAAGGCTTGACCAATTGTAACAAAAAATATCATGACTATCATAAAATGTAATTTTATTGTAATTTAACCAATTATTTTTCCCTTAGTGAAACAAATAAACGAGATGGAGCCTCAAATCTCGACCACATACCGAAGTGTGAAGAAAAACCAAGACGACCTGGAACACAGGCGCAAGGAGGCCGACGAGAAACTCAAGAAACTCAAAGATTTAGTGGAACAGGTATACTCAATGCACTATTCATTATTCAAAGAAACAAACATCCGTTGAATTTTTCATGGGCACTTTGAGTAGATGAATGATGAATAAAACTTGACTTGGTTTTACACAAATTCAAACAAAACTTTGCGTATTTTGCATTCCGATTGAGAATATCATTACTTAATATTGTAATGTCATCCAAAAATACATCTCTCCAGTCCTTTGGGTATTATTACCAAGCTTACTGACTTGCTCTGATTAGTAATACCAAGCTAGGCTTTTTTATAGATAGATATCATCATCATCAGTTCATAGAGTCTACTGCTGGACATAGGTCATTTTTAGTGCACCATTTTATCCCGTTTTTGGCTCATGTCCAGCATCCACCAGCGATCTTTCGCAAATCGTTATTCCGCCTAGTTGAAGGGCGTTCTAGGCCATTCCCAGCACCATTGCTAATAAACAATGCGTCATTCCCAGGCCCGCACGGTCGCCAACCGCATCCAAGTGGGAGTGACGTTCGACAGCCGGTCGACGCTGCAGCCGCGCCTGCCGGACTCCGTGGACGAGATGTCCACCTCCACGCACGTGTCCGCATACTTCAGGACCAAGGAAAAGGACGGCTTCCTGCTCTACCTCGGCAACCCCAAGGAAACCAATCTCAGGAGGACTAAATCCGTAAGTGAATATGGCTCACTTGGAAAAGGTTATTATTTGATCTGGCCTGTGGGTGGTGATAATATTTAGTTCAGAAAAGGTAACTACAAGATAAAAGTAGAAATTATACCGAAGAATAAATTGTCCAACGTAAAATTAGTACTAGTTTCAGTTTGAGTAGTGTAAGCTTTCGAGAGAAACATTAAAATTTTTTATACATCAAATATTTTATAATTTTTGTAAATTCAGGACGACTTTATGGTAATTGGCGTGGAAGACGGGCACCCGTACGTGGTGATGGACATCGGAGACAGCGCGGAGTCGGGACGCGAGCCGGCCAAGATCACCAGCGACAAGGCCGTCGACGACAACCGCTGGTACCAGGTCATCGTCGACAGGTTGGTTCACTTTCACACATAAACAGGTTTTTATACCGTCGCAAAGCTAATATGCGGAACATTACGAGGTGTACTTAATACCAGCAAGAAATCCAAGTGAAGCATCCATTAGCGAAAGATAGCCATATCATGTAGCTACAGCACCACTGTACTGCCTTCGTAGCCGGAATAGCCGCAGTTTACGTGTAATTTTATTCCTTTTCCCGTTTAGCATACATCACAGCAGGAGCAGTAGTGTTTTTTTCCTAATGATCAACATTAGGGCCTAAAATGGTGTGATGGTGATGGTGTATGTGTGTGTGGCGGTGAGTGCTCTGAAGAATTGTTCAACTTGATCCCCTCCTCTCCATTCCTAACCAGAACCACGCGGGCTGGCTTGCGAAGCCATAGCTTGACGGTTCACACCATCCCGGCGCGAACCAAACGGTTCTCGAATTCGTTTTTGTGCCGCACCGTCAGGCTGTGGAATTGTTTGCCGTCTCACGTGTTCCCTCCTTCCTACAATCCTGGGTCCTTCCGCCGTAGCGTGAAGAGGCACCTTAGCAGGCCGGCATAATTGTTTCCATTGGCATGGCACCGCCGTCCGATGCCAATGGATACTCTGCCTGGGCGGCATTAGCACTTACCATCAGGTGCAATGCCGCCACTATGCCGGGCCAGTATAAAAAAAATAGATTAAAGATTAATAATTAATAATAATTAAGACATAATTGACCAAAAATAAAAAAATCGTACCCAAGTCCTTTTTATTACTTTTTTTACTACGACTGATTTTTAACTTTAGGGTCGGTCGCAACGTGAAACTGTCGATTCGCGAGAGCCTCGAGGACGGCAGCGATAAGCTGCACTCGAAGGAAGCAGTGCTGCCGGGCCAGCACACCATCTTCAACCTGGACCGCGACAAGTCCAAGCTGTACGTGGGCGGCGTGCCGGCAGACGACAAGTTGCAAGGCATCAAGTTCCGCGCCTTTGACGGACAGATCGAGGAGCTCATGATCGGAGACACGCCCGTCGGCCTCTGGAATTTCGTCAGCGCTGCCAACCTCAACGGCGCCAGGCAGAGGTAAAACATCAGAAATTGCTATTTACGTACGATATATATAGTATATACGGTGTGTCGTCCGTAAGACACTTGGCCCTATTTGAGAAACGTGATTTATACTAATTCAAAAAAGGGTTGTGTTAGTTAAATTGAATCACCGATAGTCTTCTATGTAACACTGGTCCAAACAATGGAGTCAGCCTTCTTTAAACTGGTATATCAATATTAAATATACGTCCATTAAGCAGTTCATGGTTAGGCCATATAGTCCACCACGTTGGCCTGGTGCGGGTTGGACTACCTTTGATACCATAGAATTTTATCACACATCACTATGGTATGCAGGTTTTATTCTACGTTGTAGTACGTAGTATAAAAAATATACACAACAATGTTGTATCGCAGGGACAAGCTGATCACGTCTCAGTCGGGCCCGCAAGAGTACCGGTTCAACGGGCGCGGGTACGCGACGCTGGCGGGCCGCGGGTACCTCACCACGCAGGCCAACCAGGTGCTGCTGTTCTTCAGGACCTACGCGCCCAACGGACTCATCTACCTCGTCGGAGACAACACGCACTTCTTCTCGCTCCTCATGCAGGACGGACGCGTCTACTTGCAGGTACTTGCGACTTAATGATAGATTCAAAATGAAGTTTTATATTCAACACAGTATATTTGTTTGATATTGTATATGCAGAGCATTTTGTATTGCAGTGGAATTGACGTGAGATTAAGGCTTTTTTTTGGTTTTGTGAAAGATGTTTTGAAGTTAGAATTAGTTACTTGGATGTTTCTTAAAAGAGTAGACTTGGCGTAACGCAATAACCCAAGGCGACAATCTTTTCCTAAGTAATGTACGAGTGTATATGTACATAGTTGAATTATTTGTCCGTCAGGTATCCCTTGGAAATCCCGAAGAACTGCTCATCATAGGCACCACGAAAGCCTACAACGACGGCAAATGGCATAAACTCGACGCTCGTCGCTTCCTGGCTAAATGTTCTCTGACGGTGGACAACGAGGTCCTGAAGAGTCCTGAGTCATCCTCTGAGTCGGTGGAGATCCTGTCCCTGGACACTATGAACTTCGGCGGGAACAACAAGGGAATACTGCAGATACCCAACAAAGGGTTCGACGGCTGCATGCGCCAGATCAGCATCAACGGAGTGAACGTGGACCTGTCCGAGAACCAGGAGTCTATAGGCATGGCTTACGGATGCCAGGTAAGGCCAAGCACATCTTTGAGTATATACGAACATAGTTATTAGCACAATGGGTGAGGGGAGTTACTCTGTATTCCAAAACAAAAATCGAATATTCTGACGTTGGACGTCCAAAGTAAGTGATAAGTTTTCCACTTCTAAAAAATCAATACTTATTCTCTGTGATACTTAGAGATAGAGGCTTTAAACATTTTGTGGTGTATCTAGGTACATTCGTAATTTTAAACATAACGTTGGAACATTCAAGTTTCGTTTCCAATAGAAGAGTAACCCCCGAGGTTAGTGCAATTTCCACGAACAAATTGTTCGTATTGCTTACTAACATTTATGAATTGCGTGTATTGTGCTAACCTTACACAAAGCAGGATGTATTTTTATAAAACAGTGCAATATTTGAAACAAATTAATTTCGTATGTGATCCATTTTGAAGGTATCATTCCACGCGATGACACCCATTGTAATCGGTATAATTCTGTTGAGTGTGACACATGGTGGAGTTGTATTATGTGTGTGTCTCAGTTCGCGTCGCTGGTGTCGCTGAACGGCACGGACAGTTTCCTGCGGTTCAAGGACATCACGTCGGAGAACCTGCAGCTAACGCTGAAGTTCCGCACGGCGGCG
Source organism: Hyles vespertilio (assembly GCA_009982885.2). NCBI lineage: Eukaryota > Metazoa > Arthropoda > Insecta > Lepidoptera > Sphingidae > Hyles > Hyles vespertilio. Next base: position 764,132 of record CM042833.1, on the reverse strand, counting down.
CCGGACGGGCTGCTGTTCGTGTACGTGAGCCGCACGCAGACCACCAGCGCCGCAGACAGCATCTCACTCGCGCTAGTCAAAGGTAACGCTGCGGCTTCCTGCTCTACTCCATACGACTTCTCAAAATTAACAAATCTACCTCCAAAAAGAGTACACACAAATGTGGATAGAACTGGGTGCATGGACTATCCTCTATGTCCGTGACACTTTAGTTTATGATGCTACTTCTGCTATAAGACTCTTGTCAATATATCAGTACTCCATATTATGGATTGTGTCATTTAGATTCATCAGGATCAAATAATTGACCAAATCGACCTGCGTAACCTGAGCGTATTCACTACGTGATAGACTGCTAAAATATAGCTCAAGCTAATTGTCTAATAATGTGTATAACATATAATGTAACTGTGCAGGTAAGCTGGTGCTGATGAGCCAGCGCGAGCAGCTGGACACTGGGCTGAACACGTACAACGACTCGCAGTGGCACGTGGTCACCGTCACGCACAACTCCAACGCGCTGCGCCTCGTCGTCGACGACTTCGACTACTTCAGGTACTTTGGTTTAGCTTTAAATACAACGCAAAAGGGCAGAAGGACCATCTGACAGTGATCTAAAAACCAAACTACTGCTTAACAATATCACGAAATACGTTAAGATACATAGAAACAAAACGATTGTGGTGTGTGTATGACCTTCACTTTACCTTCATCATCATCATCGTTTTCTGCTACAAAAAATTAACTTACTAATATACACCTCCACAAAAGATTTCCAAAGCACAAAAAGTATGACCTTCTTTCAGCTGCGTTCTGAAACCATAGTAATAACGTTACTGTAATGACGGTACAGCAAGAATAACGAGTGATAATAATGTGATTGGTTGGCGTTCAGCACTGACACCGCTCCTGCGCCGCTGCACATCCTATCGGGCGTGCTGTTCGTGGGCGGCGTGCAGCCGGGCTACGTGGTGGGCGGCGCGCTGGGCTCCAAGCTGCCGCTGGCCGGCTGCATCGCCGACGCCACGCTCAACGGCCGCCTGCTCAACCTGCTCGAGCCCTTCGCCAACCACAGCGTCACCTTCGGACGCTGCGGCGACACCACGTCCACCGGCGGTGTCAATCCCGGTAACTTTACACCACTTACTATATTATATTCCTCCTTTACATTAGGATGTCCTAAAGTGTTCTATTGTTAAGCAATTTGATCGAGTTCCAGTAGTTGAGATAACGCGTTAAGGTGTAAGTATTTCTCATAAAATAAATATAAATAAATCAACTATTTCCCACTTACATAAATCCATAACTAACTAGGTGAGTTATTGGGATCTACTAAGAATCTATTAAGATAAAAATCTGGAGCATAAAAAAATCATAGAGGACAGCCGGTAACAGTAGCGAATTACTAATTTATGTCCTATATTTTTTATAATGCTTTGTGATAATACCTTTTTGCTTGAAATACTAAGACGAGGTTGAGTCTCTTAGGAATACTCTCCAAGTGACTTGGCTCCTTGTAACTAGTATGTAATATTTGATGTACTCGTCGCAGAGCTGGCAACGTGGACGGCGCCGCCGGGCCCGGACGTGCTGCCCACGCCGGGACTGAACCCCGTCACCTCACCAGTGGACACCTTCACTGATAGAAGTAACTATACTTTATTATGGGTTTTCTAATACTTCTCATAGTATAGTTGGTCTAAAGCAGTCTTTCCCAAAGTGGGCGATAACGCCCCCTTGTGGGTGCTGCAGGTTTCAAGGGGTGCGGTAAGAGACCCAGAAAGAAAATGTGGGCGTTGTGTAGGAGGCGGAGGCCTGGGGGGTGATTTGTAATTTTATTTAGCTAGGAGGCCTCTTAGACAACGACTGCATGAGCTCTCAACTCTCAACAACAACTGGTGAACATCAACTAATATGAATTAAAAGATTGCTCAAACTCGGTTCTATATTTCTCTCCGCGTAGTTCATATATCTGTCCTATTTTATTGAATGTAGAAAAAATGAAAATGATGTCAATCGGTCGCTCCGTTTCGTAATGAAAGTAGACACAAACAAACAAATAAAAAGGCAACAGACACACTTTCGCATTTTAATAGTTATTAGTACTCATAGATATCTATCATGATTTAACAAGTTTTTGTTAAATAACCCGAATTGTGCATTCCTGTATCAGTCGGCTGGTTCATTGAATACTTGTTCGGACTTGTTGAGTACGATTGAGCGTCGAATGAGTTAAACGAGTTTACGAATGCTTGTTTTATTCCTGTCGGTGCGTGCTGCTTAAGCATTCCTATATAAACAATGTAATATTTATTTTATTTTCATTTGTGGTTTCGCGCGCAATAGATGAGCAGTACTTACGCCTCCTCTACACTACTCGCAAAGTTGAACGTATTTCTCAAAGCAAAACAATGTCGGAAGTAAAAAAGAAGAGACGGCAATACTGTGCGGAATATATTAAATTCGGATTCATTGAAAATCCCACAAACTCATCGTCGCCTTTGTGTCTTCTATGGCTAAAAACATTTTCGAATGAAGCAATGAAGCCTTCAAGACTGCAAGATCATTTTAATAAAATGCATCCAGATAAGAAAGACAAGAATGTAGCATATTTTCAAGACCTAGAGAAGAAGCATAATACTCAGCCAAGTGTAGCAAAACTATTTTCGGCGGCTGCTAAGCAAGATGACGACGGAATTAGAGCTTCGTACAATATCTCCTTGTTAATTGCTCAAAAAGGCAAACCACATAACATCGGAGAAGAGTTAATATTGCCAGCAATAAATGAAGTAATAACTACTGTGCTTCATAAACCGGCCGCAGATATTATCCTGAAAAATTCCTTTGAGTAATAATTCTGTGCAAAGACGAATTGATGAAATGGCTGAAAACATTCTTGATAGCATTCCCATCGTCATATTTGTGTGAACGTGGATTTAGTGCTGTGACAACACTGCTTATTAAAAAGAGAAATCGTTTGCTTATTACCGAACGTGGCGACTTGCGACTGTTCTTGAGTAAATTGGAACCTGATATCAACAAACTTATTAAACAGCATCAGATTCATCTTTCACATTAGTTTTTATATAAGGATCGATTATTTTAGTTTTATTTTTAATAAAAGATACTCTGTTTTAATACTATAGAGTTGCGTTTCAATAATCATTATTATTGGCAGGTGGAGCCCGTAAGAGTTAACTTGAGACCTAAGCGTCGTTGTATGTTACCGCGCTCAGGTTTCAAGTTACTGGTTATAGTAAAAGTTTCATTTAGAATTCTCCGTTAATATACATATATCGTATGGGTCACAATAATTAATTAATTTAATTTGAAGTTATAGTGGTTTTTAAATAGGTGAAAAAATGGGGGCGCTAAAAAAATATTTATTCTCAAAGTGGGCAGTAGACAAAATAAGTTTGGGAACCACTGGTCTAAAGTAAGGTTGAAGCAAAATGATAATAATTTTAAGAATTTACATACCTGATGCCTGTCTCTATTCTTATTCGTAGTGTTTACTAGATACGCACTAGAACAACTTCGACGTGTTTTTTATTAAGCTCCGGATTTTCCTGAGAGTGCAGAAAGGTGCATAAAAGCGTATAGTACCCGTAAACATTTAGCATACACCGCTTAACGTGGGAATCCAAAAAGGTTTTCCCTATGGAAAGTACGTCTTAGTCTCCACCACTTGAACTATATAAAAAAAGTAATGCAAATTCTTCAAAGCCATCAGTCTTATGAAACATAAACCGACGCGAACCGCAATGCGGCTTTTGTTTACATTATAACCCTATTACACTAAAATGAACCCTATTTCAATGACAGTAGGTTGCTTTTTGCTTGAAGCCGCGTTGGCGTTTCCGACCGTCTACGGTCATGACAGTTTTTTGACATAAAAACAAACGACAGTCGAGGGGTACATATTACGTCTTTATTATAAACAATATATTTCTCCCCTTAGCAGCCCATCTATTTAACGAGATAGTCCCGCCGCGAGTGACGCAGGAGGCGCCGCCGGTGGAAGAGCGCACGAACGCGCCGCCGGTGGAGATGACCACCAGGGCTGCCACCACCACCACCACCACCACCACCACCACCACCACCACCACCACCACCACCAAGCGACCGCCGCCCAGGCCCGAGCCCGGCTGCGCGCTCGCATACGACCCGCACTACTCGCTCGGAGACCCCATCGAAGGGTACCGGTTTGGTGAGTCATGTGGACTGATACAAAGGCCTACTTACTTGAGTGCTGAGGCATTTTATTTGCCATTGTATACAATATTATTATCACAAATTGAACTATATTCAAAGTATACTTCCGATTTCGGAAGGTCAATGTGCGAGAATTTTGGATCATCCCAAGTTACTTTATGGAGTTGCTGAAAGGACTTTTTGTTAAATTGGAAATTAAGGCGTATCTATAACTTTAAAAAATATACTACGTCATAGTAGTCAATATAACCTTGTAATATTTATTTAATAACAATTTAATATTATAAAAAGATTCTTAATTTTTTTGAAGTTCTTCCCGATGGCTAATATGGTGGGGGTCGATTTCTTTGTCTCTCAAGGATATTTGAGTTGGCAATATAGCGGTGTATACTTGCGCACCCGCAGGTACCCGCAACGACAGCCGCATCGAGTACGCGAAGCTGCCGGGGCGGCAGCTGGAGGGCTTCGACCTCACCATCTCGTTCCGCACGTTCGACAAGCACGGCGGCCTCATCTTCTACGCGGAGGCGGCGCACGTGGCGCGAGATCCGCCGCAGTTCCTCGCGCTCTACATGATGGACGGCAAGGTAACACCACCACCCTACCACTTACCACGCAGTTACAGCTATTGTACAGGCCGGAGTGATTACCAGGGTACCACTGTCCTACAGAAGATCGATGTGGAACTACGACTTAGCTGTCCTTTTATCAAATTCAATATTGGGTAATCATCAGCCACTTATTACAATCTTCTGTCGGTATACTTGTATTGTTATTCAGGTATTCAGTAGGAATTTTAATTCCGTTCACCTAGTGTTGCCATTATTTCTTGTGACATTAAATGAATCTCTTTTCGCAAGATATTTATGTACAGGTATTATTAGAGCTAAGTACCTATATGTTGTTTATCAGGTGCACTTCTCGTTCAACTGCGGCAACGAGACGGCGGTGGTGTCGTCCGCGCAGGCGTACAACGACATCGAGTGGCACACGGCGACGCTGACGCGCAAGGGAGGTCACGGCAAGCTGGTGCTGGACGCCGAGCGCGTGGAGGCCAGCGTCTCCTGCAACGCGCCCGTCGCGCTCTCGCCGCCATACTACTACGGGGGACTGAGGCACGTCACGCCCAGGATCTCGCAGGCGTTGAAGGTAGGCAAAAATATTCTGATTATTTCTTATTGTTACTTCAGGTGTCCACTGGTTCAGTGTATATGTGGTATTATCATTTTTCAATTCTTAATCTCATGTGACATGTGACACAGCAGTCACTGTATACCCCCACACACCTCTCTTCACATCATACTCAGGCTCTTTGAGTAGTAAGAGGTTTGCAATGGAGATAGTGAACTAGTTTCCTCATTTCTAAAAGGGTTGATGAAAATGTAATAATAAAAACTATTTCTTTCTGTCTAAAGCATGTAACTGACTAAAATAATGGAAATGATTATATCGTCATTTAAACTAATTATATTCTGCTCAAATATCTCTAATACTCTTTGCATACTCGTGTGTGCAAGTGTATGTATACATGTGTTGTGCGTGCAGGGCTTCTACCAGCCGTTCACGGGTTGCCTGCGCGGGCTGCAGATGAACGGGCAGCACGTGTCGCGCACGGCGCGCGTGCTCAACGCGCTGCGCTGCACCGACGCCGTCGAGGAGGGCGTCTACTTCGGCGCCTCCAACGACACGCACAGCAACTACCTCAAGGTAACACCACGCTGGAATCACACTACCAATCACGTATTACATAATGTAACAGTGGCTACACTGTCATATTTTAGTCGAAGAGTGAAATTGACATATATCAGAACATCAATATATTTTAAATTATCTTGTCCGTTCTCCTTCTCTTCACGTCTCATTTAGAGAGCCCAATAAAGCATCCACTATTGACTATTCAAATATCGACGTCCAAAATTCAATAATGTATTATCCCACGATTCGTTTACCAGTTTGTAATCATTAATGCAATTTCCAATATATTAATTCTAGTTGATAGAGAACTTCAAAGTGGGTGACGAGTTGTCGATCTCGATGGAGGTGCGTCCTCGCAACTCGACGGGTCTGCTGCTGAGCGTCCACGGCAAGAAGGATTACATGGTGGTGGAGATGCTGGAGAACGAGGTGGTGGCGCACGTGGACAATGGCAACGGACCCTTCCGCGCCAGCTACAAGCTGGGACACAAGTACTCGCTCTGCGACGGCAACTGGCATAAGATTCACGGTACATACATATCTATTTTACACGAATCACAACTGCCTTCAATGAGTTTGTCGTTTTTTTATTGGTTATTTTATTAAAGTCTCAAAATCTGCCCGCTGGACACGGGTCAAGCTGCATTGAAAAGATTCGACTACTCTCGTGTGTCGTCTAATTTTGAAATTAAAATAAACACACAATAGGTAAAACTATGTTTGGTATCAATAGCACCAGTGGTTTTTATGTTGTAAACCCAATAGGCCACAGAGGCACATTAACGCTCTGTAGTAAAATTCATCGCTTGAAGAGAGCGAGTGAACAACGATCGACATGTATGTTGCAGTGTTGAAGTCGCTGTACGTGGTGTCGGTGGGCGTGGACGGTCACTTCTCGCGGCCCGGCATCGGCTCGCTGCGGTCGACGGACACGCGCTCGGCGCTGTACGTGGGCGGCCACGAGCGCGCCGTGGGCAAGGTGCGCGGCGTGCGCTCGCGCCGCGGCTACACCGGCTGCATACGCAACATCGTCATCGGGGAGACCGCCGTGCCCATACCCACCACCGCCGCCGGACGGAACACGCACATCGGAGTCTGCCCCGTCGACTAGAGTATCAACTCTACACGACACACATATACATACGGAAAATATACTAAGAATTAAATTGTTACATTACACTTATTACAATGATTCAAATAGATACTGATGTTGAAATGAATGATAACAAAACAAAATATACTCTGTAAATATGTCTGTAAATTATACAAAGTAAAAAAAATATAATTGCGAGTACATGTTAGAAAATACCTTGGGCCAATGTGCTGCCCATGCTGGTCAACTATAACTGCTAGATTACTTTTTGAACCAGTACATTGTTTATGAAATACGATATTCCGATGCAAAGTAGAACTTCACTTTGGTGTGAATAGCTTTACAGTACCAAAAAACGTGCATTTAATTGTCATTGTTTCCATTATAATAGCATTTATAATTTTAACATATCAAGAAAGCTAATTTTATACCAAATAAATCAATAGTTTGTAATACTATGTTTTATTTTACCCCCAGTAGTAGAGGAGACCGATGTCCTGTACTGTAGATGTACATACTATGTACATTTGAAACCACAATCACAGATCATTTGCTGAGGATCCACGCCTGGTCCATAAGTGACATCAACACCGTAGAATTAAAAATACTATAAATAACCAAAATAAACCACGATTTAACAAAATACCCAAGTAAAACGTAACAATTAATGTTAATGTATTAGTATTAAGTAACTGAGAAAAATAAACTCATTTGCAAAAAAAACGGGCACCTAAGCAATGAACCATTTCAAATGTTACTATTGGTTTGTTTGATAATTATAGGTAGTTTTACTTTCACAATTTTGTAAATTAATAAGCAAATAATCGTTTTCGTCAGTATTATCATAAAATTTTGATAAAATTTATGGGTTTTAATGCTAAAGTTCACTAGTAGTGTATGCTCGCTAGTAGTGCATATCGCTCCTTGAATACAAAAGGGCCACAATTAAAAAAAAAATGAAAATCGTTTTATTGCAAAAATGACACCTGAACCGACTATATTTTATAGTGAAAAAAAAACTCCCATCATTTTTGCCTATATTATGGCTGCACTGACTTACCGCCATTTTTGCATTAGCTCACTTTGACAGGTAATATCAGTGCAAAACCGCCATATTGTAATTTGCGCCCGGAGATTCAACGCAAACGCACGTCGTTTGCGTGAAAAAGTGCCACAATCCAAAATACGTCTGTGTTGGATTCGAAATTTCAGGTAAGTGTGATTATATTTTACAATACAAAAGTGCCATATTTTGGAAAACGTCCGTTTTGCATTCTAACATTAGTATTTGTCATTATATTTTGTAATACAAAATTGCCGTATTTGAAATGCGTCCTTTTTGTAATCCAATATTAGTTAAGTGTAATTATATTTTATAATACAACTGTAGCATATTTTGAAATACGTCCCTTTTGCATTAAATTATAGTGGAATAAATAATTATTTTTAGCGTGCTAGAATGGGAAGGCCAGAAATATGGCCGCTTTGCATGATAATAATTTTAGTTTTCATTACAATTTCAAAAATAAAAATTACCATTTTGATGTTAATTTTTTTCTATTCTTATTACTTCAGAGATTTTTAACTTAAAAATCATACAAATGTATTTATTTGTTAGTAATTTAATAATATAAACTAAATTGAAGCCCTGTCCCTGTAGCTTTCGTCACTAATTTAAAGTTTTTTAAATAATATCAGTGAGTGTTTATAGGGACCTATAATAGTATGGGTAGATATTCGTAAATGTTGAAAAATATGTGATTAAGATGCATTGCCCCATATTTTCTGTGAATTTGAATGTTAAATATGAGGTGGTAGCTTAAATTTGTTAAATATAATTAAGGTGTTATTGCTGGCAAATTAGTATTGAAAATGTCATATTAAGGATTGTTATGTATTTGATTGTGTTTATGTTTTAGTGTATGTTTGTATTGTGTGTATGTACTAAGGATTGTATAATATATGAATAGAATTGTGGGTATTTTATGTTTTTTAGTCATAAAACGTTAAAGGTTTTTTTTTACAGATTGACAAAATGAATAGAGCACGAAAAATGCTGAGTATGGCAGCCTCCGTTCAAGAATCGGAAAAAGTTCGCAATAGTATTATTAAATACTAGCTGTGCCCGCGACTTCGACCGAGTGGAATTTAACAAAAAAGTTGTTTTTTTTTTTTTTTTTTAATAATGGCCTGGCATAGTGGCGGCATTGCACCTGATGGAAAGTGCCAATGCCGCCCAGGCAGAGTATCCATTGGCATCGGACGGCAGTCCCATGCCAATGGAAACAATTATGCCGGCCTGCTTAGGTGCCTCTTCACACCACGGCGGAAGGACCCAGGATTGTAGGAAGGAGGGAACACGCGCGCCGGCAAACAATTCCACAGCCTGACGGTGCGGCACAGAAACGAATTTGAGAACCGTTTGGTTCGCGCCGGGATGGTGTGGACCGTCAAGCTATGGCTTCGCAAGCCAGCACGCGTGGTTCTGGTTAGGAATGGAGAGGAGGGGAGCAAGTTGAACAATTCCTCAGAGCACTCACCGTGATACAGGCGGTAGAACACGCTTAGAGAGGCGACATCTCTCCGGAGTTGTAGCGACTCCAAGTTGCTCGTAACGTCTGCATCATTCACAATGCGGATGGCCCGCCGCTGCAATCCATCCAAGGCATCGAGCAGGTACTGGGCGGATCTATCCCAAAGGTGCGAGCAGTACTCCATACCCGGCCGGACCTGCGCTTTATATAAGCGGCAAAGCTGACCGGGCGTGAAAAACCGACGCACCCTGTTCAGGACTCCAACCCTGCGTGATGTGGCAGATATTACGCCCTCGATGTGATTCCTTGGATTGAGATCACAGCGGATATCCACACCAAGGATACACAGGTCATTCCGCACTGAGAGGGGAGTACCCTGAAGAATGGGGAGGGGAGAGAACGGGGTTTTTTTGCACGTGAACGCACACACCTGGGTTTTCTTGGCATTGAACTCAACCATATTCCTGGAACCCCATGTAGAAATGAGATCCAAGGTCCGGTTGAGCTCAATGACAAGATCTTCGCGTCCCTTCAGTTTCGACACGGCAACCTGGAGGCCCGCAGTGGTATCGCCCATGAACCGTGCTGTCATCTGCATAGCAATGAATGTTGCCAAGCGACAACAAGTCATTGATATGCAGAATAAACAAGGTGGGCGACAGCACCGAGCCCTGAGGAACTCCGGCATTTACCGACATGAGCGCCGAAGCGTGTCCGTCTACGACTACACGTATTCTACGCCCATGCAGAAAGCCGGAAATCCACGAACACAGGTTGCCGGGTAGACCGTATGCCGGAAGCTTGGACAGAAGACCACGGTGCCAGACCCTATCAAACGCCTTGGCAATGTCGAGGCTCACAGCAAGAGCCTCGCCACGCCGGTCTATCGCCTCACCCCAGCGATGCAGGACAAACGCTAGAAGATCACCCGTCGATCGATTATGGCGGAATCCGTATTGTCGGTCACTGATCAACGAGTGATCCTCCAGGTAGCGGACCAATTGAGCGTTTATGATCCGCTCCATGACCTTACACATCACTGAGGTGATAGCGATAGGGCGGTAATTGGTAGGGTCCGATCGATCACCCTTTTTGGGGATCGGTTGCACATTGGCCTCCCTCCAAGATTCCGGCACAACACCTGTGCGGTAGGACGCTCGGTAGAGGCGAGTCAGTGCTGGAGACAACTCGGCTGCACAAGCCCTTAAAACCACCGCTGGTATCCCATCCGGACCACTGGCTTTCTCCACATCGAGAGACCGTAACTCACGCCGCACATCACACTGCCTGATGCGAATATTTGCCATTGAGAAACCGCAATCAGGCAGTGTAGGCAGCGACTGGGAACCACGGTCTTCGAGGCGGGAATTAGCCGCAAAGAGATTTGCCAGCAAGGCAGCCTTCTCTTGCGGCTTGTGGGCCAGCGACCCTTCAGGGTACCTCAGCAGCGGCAACGCTGGACGGCAGAAGTTAGATTGGACGGCCCTGGCTAACCTCCAATAAGCACGACTGCTAGTTGGGTGATCGCCCAACGCACGCCCAATCCTGCTAACGCGCTGGGCATCCGTCCTAACGTAGGCCTTCTTGCAGGCCTTGGAGGCACGGTTATAGGCTTCTTTGAGGGAACTGATATTGGGATCCTTCATGGCGCGACCCCTGATCCAAGCGCGATACGCCGCCTGTTTGTCACCGACAGCATCGGCGCAAGCACGATTAAACCAAGAGCGTCCACGGCCCTTACTGGCGATCTCAGAGGAAGGAATGTAATATTCCATTCCAAGTCTGATCTCGTCAGCAATAGCGTTGGCACTCGCTGAGGGATCTTTACCCTCAAAGCAGCGCTGCCTCCAAGAGATGGATGCAAAATATTCCCGCATACCATCCCAATCTGCCGACGAGTAATGCCAGACCCTTCGCCTAACCTGCACGGGACGTGGAGGTGATGCGATCGGTACTGACGACCCAACCAGGCAGTGATCGGAAGTGCCCAGAGGCGCATTAACGGTCACATGATACCCGGCTGGGTGACTCGCCAGCAGAAGGTCCAGCAAAGAAGGCGCATGACTCGCCACATCCGGGATCCTGGTGGGCTGGTTCACCAGTTGTGTCAAGTCATGAGTCAGAGCGAATGCATGGGCAGCTCTGCCAGCATGATCAGTCTTGGAGGAGCCCAGCCACAGTTCGTGATGAGCATTGAAATCCCCCAAGACCACCATTTCGGCCGACGGGAACTGCGCCTGCGCGTCATCAGCCGCCTGGCTAAGATACCTGAACAGCCGAGTCGTCTCATAGTCCCCGTTGTGAGACCTGTAAAGGCACACGTAGATACGGCTCAGGGAACCTAGATCCACGTGCACCCACAGAGCGGAGAAGGAGGGGTCCTCCATGCAGTGCAAACGGCGACAGCAGATGTCCGACCGAACATACAAGCATACCCCGGCTTTAGGCTTGAAGTTTACTTCAAGCGAATAACCGGGATACAACAGGTAAGAATTATCGGTCGGACAACGAATCTGCGTCTCCGTTAGGAAGAGCAAAGCAGGCCGGGCCGTCTCAAGATGGTGGTGGACGGCATTGAGGTTCGTATGGAGTCCACGGATGTTAGTGAACTCCATAGTGAACGCGGTGGTGGGGTTAAGCACCGCTGAAGGACCTGCTCTGTTTAGTTGCACTGTCATGGTAGAAAGGATGGGATTGGTGAAGAGGCAACGAGGATCTTAGGTTCGGGCACTAAGAAGGCCGATTGGGCACCGGCACGAAAGGGTCGGCAGGAAGCGAATTGATCCGCCGGACGGAAGGGCCCCCGTACCCTCCCGGGATGGGCCGCCGGGACCCCACTTCCGGTCACCAACCGGCACGACGTACCCACCCAAGATTATGCGCGGCATGGTGAGGCAGCCTCTCGAGGTGGTTAGCCCCGATTGGGCCCCTGTACTATACCGCGGGCGGCCAGCGGACAACCGTTTCTACGGGTCTCCCTGGCCGGCGGATCAACTCTCCTCCCTTCGACAGAGGACCGAAAATACCCACACGGTACAACCTCATGCCCGGACCTAAGATCTTCGAAGAAACCGGAAAACCACTGGCTGATCCCGGAACGCGATCCCCTTACGGAGATCACTATGGCGGTCTTTACGCCTCGTGGACGGAGGTCGCTACCCGGGCGGACACATAAGTCCTACCACCACTATGTCACTCATTTGGCACTACCCAGGGGTCACGTGTAGGGAATCTAGAGTCAAAGCCTACGGACGCGAGTGACGTTAACCCCCAATATAATTGTTTTAGAGAGATGTTTAATTTAACTGAATAATAGTTACGTACAAAGTTGATCTCAATTATATTACTTAATAATAAGTTAAGATTTTTTAGTTTAGATTTTTTAATACAATGTTTTCGTGGTGTCCATTCACTTATGTTTTTACTTAGTAATAAGATCAAACTTTTTGATACGGTTTTTTTACGAAAAAGGTACAATAAACCATTTTTATTTGTAAAACGGTGTTTAATTTATGACATATTTTTTATAATATTGGTTCAAATTTTGAATGCAAAAGGGACTTATATGCTTTTTTTTCTTAATAGGTAACAGCTATTACAAAGTTTATATTGTAGATGATAGATAGAGCTAAAAAATACGCGTCTAATGATATATTAACATCTTATATGTATTTAATAAATATATGAAATATTATAGAAAAACAGTTTCAAAAATTTGATTTGGCTGTCCTGTAAAATTTATGGATTTCGATTTGTGTCCCTTTTGTATTCAAGGAGCGATATGCTCGTGAAGTAGGTTAACAAAGATTTTTGTTTGTTTTTTCTTTAATAAAGTAAAAGCAGATAAATGTTGAGTATCGAGTGTGACCCCCTCTAGCTGAAATCACAGCTTGAATTCGTCTGGGTATGCTAGCGAGGATATCCCGGATACTTGCTTGCGGAATACGTTCCCACTCCGCGGTAATCACATTCTTCAGCCCTCTGATGGTCTGCGGAGCCGGTTGTACTGATCTCACGTGTCGTTTCAATAGCGGAATGGAATACGTTCCATTCCGCAAGCAACTATCCGGGATATCCTCGCTAGCATACCCAGACGAATTCAAGCTGTGATTTCAGCTAGAGGGGGTCACACTCGATACTAAACATTTATCTGCTTTTACTTTATTAAAGAAAAAACAAACAAAAATCTTTGTTAACTTTTACTTCACGAGCATATGCACTACTAGCGAGCATACACTACTAGTGAACTTTAGCATTAAAACCCATAAATTTTGTCAAAATGTTGTGATAATACTGACGAAAACGATTATTTGCTTATTAATTTACAAAATTGAGAAAGTAAAACTACCTACAATTATCAAACAAACCAATAGTAAAATTTGAAATGGTTCATTGCTTAGGTGCCCGTTTTTTTTTGCAAATGAGTTTATTATTCGTTATCTCGTTAAAATCTAGGGTCTTGATGATAAATAATTGTAAGCAGTCCACGCTATAACAATATAAGTAAATTATAATATTAGTATTTGACTCCTTTGTATAATCTTAAAGCTCATTATAAATGTTTTTACTTTTTTGTTCGATCCTTTACTAGAGAGTGTTTTTTTGTTCTATTATTTATGTTTTGTAAAAAAAATACCATATCCAAGGGCATAGCATAGCAGGCTCGATATGACGCACTAAAAATATTTTAAAAAAGCATGGTACACGATACTACATCACTAGAAAATTGACATGTCGACCTGCCTCGTACAGTACATACCATTAAATAGTGCAATCATCCACATAATATGCTGGGTACACTGCTACCGAAAACAAAGCCGGGTGAAAATTTTAGTGACTACAAACGCAATGCAACTAAAAATTTCGCAAAGAAATGAATCAATTTTTTTTATCATTTTTTAATTATCATTTTTGGGTGGTTAATCCATAGTTTTTGCTAAAGTAATAATTTAAACTCTTTTATACCTTAGAGTCTTTATAAATAAAAGGGTATGCACTATAATTTTAGGAAAAAATGTATTTACAACCCAAATACTAGCATACAAAACAAATAACAAAAAAAATCGACGTTTTTTTTAGTAACATTTTTTGTTGCATTGTGTCGGAAGTCGCTTAAACTACCACCCGGCTTCGTTTTCGGTAGCAGTCTTGATATACCCTGTATGAATAGGGAAATGATCGCATGAAGTGTACTGACCTAAGTGGGGCAGCCGCTCCAGTGCATCTCCAGTGGATCGTTACGATTTTGAAAATGGTGATGTGGATTATGACAGAATATTTAGTAAAAAACTGAAAATTCTAATCTATATTTTAGCATTCGTATTTCAACGTAGTTATGAAAAATCTAATAAATGGCGCAATTTTCACAGCTTATCTTATTGATACTCCAGATGTCCTAGAGGCTCTATTCTTAATTTTTAAATCAATGACTATGATGCATTAAGATCTTGAAATCTTGCAGTGAGTAATTAAAATACACAAATTACAACATGAAACTTTATTTCGTGATATATGCCGCTTTACCTTGTACACAATCAAAAACAACTTTATAATAATATTTACATCTCGAATACAATTTTAGATACATAGTTCGAAAATCATTTTCGATGCCAAATGTAACAAAATTATACAAACAAGTGAGAACGTATGCGGGAACGATTTACAAATAATGGTATGAATAAATAAATGATTCATATATCAAATACATACATATATAAATATATATTCAAATATTCAAAAGTGCTCGTCTGTACGTCTGTCAGTTAAAATTTCACGCGTATATCGCCAAATGCCGAAAATGTATTGTTATAATTTCGTATATTATTTTTATTTATTGACAAAGATGAAACAAAGTTTCCAAAACAATAAATAAAAGTATCTTTTGGATAAATTCCTTCAAAAACATTAATTTATTCGAGTAGATTGGTGCCAGATTACGAAACTGCAAGAAACAGGCACAGACAGTGCAGTCAAAAAACTTAGCGAATCCATAAAATTAAGTGTTTTTACTAATTTTAAAAACAAAAAGATATACAATCGGAAACCTTATCCCACCCTCCTATTTACAAAATAATAATTAAACCAATACTTTCAAAATTAATTTATAAGTGATTTTATTTATATTCAGTGACTCAAACAATACTCAACAAAAAATAATTCCAATCAAAATGCTAATTTGTATCCATGGTATCCATATTGATTTCGCAGTGTGAGTGACTGTGGTGGTATTTCATTATATGCGAACTAAAAGTTATTAATTTTGGAAAAACATTAAAAAAACATGTAATCATTTTATGGCCAATTTATTTTGTTGTTTTGGTACAAGATTTCGTTTTTCAAAATTAAACATAGATATTATTTTATCAATCCGTTCGTGTTCACCCCCGTGATTTGTGGTTCGTATCAAACCGCCAGTGATACCAGCACATCACGTGGGCCTGGACCGATATCTGGGAACTTCCTGCAGCTGCAGCAGCAGTGATTTGTGCTTTGATGAGCCATTAATGACATAGTAATAAGCTAGTTGGACACATTTAGAATGTACATCGTAACCATGTTATGACTAACTTCGGAGTGAATTATTAGTATCATAGAGAATAGTATTGATTTCTAGAAGTGGACAGGTTATAACTTACTTTGGGCTTCGAACATTCAAACTTTGTTTTGGATCATAGAGTTAAAAGTATTACATTTATTTAGTTCATAATAGATTTAAGCGAGTCACTGAATATAAAAACAAAAGGTTACATAAACCCAAACCTGCACATGGAATAGCCGGCAAAAAGTGATAAATTGAAGTGAGATACGGACTACATATTTAAATTCCTATATTATGAACCTTCCTCAGAGCATATAAAGCATGAAGCAAACTATAGTTTTTGCATGGAAAATGACAAGGTCAATAAAAGTTCTTAGCATAGATGCTATTTTAAATTACATATATCAGCTTTCAGCAATGCTTGATATATTCCTAGTTCAGAAAACAACTTGCCACAGTGTTAGCCGGGAATTATATTTTGGTAACTATTACAGAACCCCAAACCAACAACTTTGAATGCTTCATAAAGACCAGACAGAATTTTAGATGTTTTATTTATTTTATAGCAGCAATAGCTTTTTTTTAGCTTTGGTATTCTTGTAAGATAATTAAATACCGATGTTCAATAACTGATGAAACGAAAATTCTATTATTCTTACTTCGTCTACCTTCTTTCTTTATAAAAGATGAAAATCACTGAAGTCGTTACTATGCAAACTATAATTTTGATTCGTTCATTCAGAATTTCACTATAATTTATATACTCTGAGGAATACGTATACTGTATATTTACTACCGGATAAAGACAATAATAGACGGAAACATCGACATGATAGCTACCACATTTCTGTATTCTTATTTATTGGTGACTTGCGACTTGGCCCAGTGCCCCCTTTCACATAAGTCAAACACGCCAAAAAACAGCAAGCAGCACACTACTTTGGGTACCTATCTACATATGGCGCTACAAGCCATCCCTGACTGCACCTTACCACTTTATTCGTGCATATGAGAACTAAGTAGAAATCAACCCTATTCCATTACCTACATTACTATTTACATAATCTACTAGAAGTAACGTGAAAAAACAACAATCAGTCATTCAACAATACAGTCGTATAGTCAATGCTAAAATCATGATATTTCTTCAAATTTACTTATCGGCCCAGTTGAACCTTCTACGAGAACTGTCCTGAAATTACTGTTGACAGGTTTATATACCCAGAACCAGTACAACACAACACAACGACAACTACGCACATCACAGATATCGACAAACCCTCTAAACACCTAAAACTATCATCCACCTCCAATAAATATTCCGAGCATGTGTTAAATGTTTTCAATACTACATTACTACATTACAGAAATTAATTACAATCCTCTTATACAAAGAGAATCAGTCATTCCCACCATGAAAGCAACTGCACAATTACATAAGGTGGAATAATAGGTAGCCATCACGTCGAAGGTTATTTAAAAATGCTTAAACCTGTTTTAATATGTATGTGAGAGTTTATTAATCAATACGTTATGAATTGTCTTTATTATTATACAATAACTGCGAGCGTAGGTTCCTGTCAACAAATATTACATAGACACGTAAAACAGTCTCTGACGACTGACATACTATAATGGTTTACATATTTGAGCAAATAGATATATAATCATATAAATACATATATTCACCAAATACATTGCTTCATCACTTTCCAAGACTAGAGACTAGAGATTCTGCAACTATTTCCAGTTTATCTTCCAAGGAGTATATTACCATACATTATACACTTGTTAGTGCTTTTAAAAGGGATATGTCTTTTGACTCCAAGTACAAGATCTTTGATTTTATATCATGAGTGCCTAACAAAAAGGTAGAATTTGCAAGTTTAAATTTCGTATAATGGTCGCTATTATGGCGTAGTTATATTACAATCCCTTGCTAGGGGATATGAAACGGCCAATATTAATTTTCGATCTTAGAATGATTTTAATTGCCCTTAAATACAAACGACACTATTGAAATTCGTTTATCTGAACGTTGTCTTAGAACAATAAACATTAGTTCTAAACAAGATAAGTATAGAGCATGACAAGAATAGAACATTCACTTTGCTGCCCAAGGCCTAAAGTAATAAAGCAAGCTTGTAGATGGAAAAAATGAAAATTTTCGACATGAGATCATTCACATTTGAAGTAATATATCATAATATGAGTTTTCAGGAAACATTAGAAGCTTCCTACAAACGTAAACTCTATACATAGTATATAAATGATTCAAGGTATGACTGATGATTATGATATTTGATATTTGTGTTGTGTCACTAATGTTGGAAAGTATTGATTTATATTACATTCTAATCATTAATTGAAATACTACGAAAATCGGAACAAATCGTTCCACATGTACAGACGTCCCTTAATATTAACGCTCCATACACTCTACCGAGTTGCGTGCGGGTGAGGTGCGGGTGAGGTGCGGGTGAGGTGCCCGCGCCACGCACTACAACCCGCACCGTGCGGCAGAGCCACTGAGCTAATCATTTAAAAGTAGCTATTTACACGCGACAACAGGTTCACATAACAAATGTAAATGAAGTACGTTCATGAAGTACGAATGGTTTAACTTAAGTCAATTAATGTCATTCACTGAACATATAACTTGGTTTTGGCAAAAAATCTTATTGAATCATTTTTTTTTTGGTAGTTACAGCATGAAAATTGTCGAAAACTTTAAATGTAGATGGATAAGTAAATGACACGTTCATCTTAGTTTAACACTAACTAAATGCTCCAGTGTATGAAAAACTCACTATAATAGAAAATGTACATGTTTTATTTGTGGATGTTGGTATGTATATGGAACCAGGCAAGCAAGTATGATTATAATATTCGGATATTGAATATTGAATATTATAATTGTCATCGAAAATGACATCATCATATAGAGCTAAAAGAAGTACGCTGTGTGACACACGACTCCGCAGAGCACTTTCACAGAACTGTACAGGAAGCGACCCACTAACAGCGACTTCGTATAACCTGTATTAGCTCTCAATCTGTGATTTCAAAGTTCCTTTCCTAGTTCCATATTACTATTTACACTTTCCATATGTTAATATACATCACATGTCATCAAAAAAATGTAAACTAGTGAAAAGTGAACCTGAGAACACTAACAAATTAAAACTAAAATAGATTATTTTTTGGTAACAGATATTTTTAAATACACATTTCACTCTTTATGGTAACAGCTTTTCTTATAACTAAACATACAATGTACTTTGCGAATCAGATTTGAATATATTCTACACAGTGAGGAACAAATATTGACTGTCCCAGAGGTCAATGTAATACATTATTTACTTAGCAATCTAAACCTGAAAACTACTATTGTATCCATTATTATACCGGGTATATCAAGACTGCTACCGAAAACGAAGCCGGGTGGTAGTTTTAGTGACTTCGAACACAATGTAATTAAAAAATTCGAAAAGAAACGCGACAATTCTTTTTTATTATTTTTTAAATATCGTCGATTTTGGGTGAAAAATCCATAGTTTCTGCTAAAATAATAATTTGAAGCCCTACGTACCATAGCGTCTTTATAAATAAAAGGGTGTACACTATTATTAAAGAAAAAAATGTGTATTTACCAACCTAAAACGACGATAGAAAAAAAATGTCAAAAAAAATCATCACATTTTTTTACAAAAAAAATTAATTGCATTGTGTCTGAAGTCACTAGAAGTACCACCCGACTTCGTTTTCGGTAGCAGTCTTGATATACCCTGTATATAAGTGACAAAAACTGTTCTGTAGGGCACTTATTTACTAAATTGTATTGAATAATAAAATATTTAGTTTAGTTAAGATTTGCATCGTATTAATTAAAAGTTTCTTAACAAGTGATGAAAGAATGTACACAATCGTCTTAAATCTATTATTAATATTTGCACTTGGGCTAGAAATTACATGGAAGCATTATTATTCAATATATTTTACCTATGTTTCTTAGGTGCCTTTCAAATTAAGAGTGAGTAGAAAATAGGCATAGTATACCATACCTATATCTATTGGTTGAACAAAAAGTAGTTGGCTTTCAGGGTATTTGTAACTAACTGTACATCAGGACTGAATAAAGACAATATCTTTGGAACAAATATTGGATCAAAGGAAAGCTGTTAAAGCTCTTCCAATATGATGATGCCAACCGAAAGGAGTTGGTCTCACAGGTGTTCCAGCCACACTTACAGATTTGGTAGCAGCGTGCCAAGTTTTAGTATTCTTCTTATTCTATTCTTGAGGATGTTGGACAGCTGTGTATAAGTAGGAATTGTTTATATCTGTCTTTTTAGGCAAGAAACTAAAATACTGTAAAATTTACATTATCAATAGCCAGTATTTGTCTGAAGATATTGAGTACTTCTTAACTTATTAAAATGACAAACTATGTATATTATCAGGTCTCGATCTGAACCATGCTTACACTTCTACTTGCCTTGCAGAACACACAAAAATCTGTAATAATATATTATTCATATTTCAATTGTCTATACCAACTGTGATAAGTAATAAATGCCTCAATATTGGATACTGTACACCAACACTAATAAAAACTGTTTGAGATAGCCAATTGTCGTTCCTAGTCCACTAACATTTTTAAACAAAAGATTATATTATACAAAGTGGTGACTTAATGTAACATTATGAATTCATAGTTGTATTAAAGAGATATGTACCATATAATAAGAATTGAAGGTATGCACAAAGATAATGCTATCTGCATCTTGCAACTATAATTACATTGTATATTACACAAAATTATCATTCAGTACACACTTGAATCAATTGTTAAAGTATATTTCATCAAATGTAGTATGTCTGTAGAGAAACTTACATATAAATAAATATGTTTTTATAAAGTAGTATTCTTCCAAGAGACAAATGTCTAAATTTAAACTAATAAAAAGTACCTTTGGGCCACCCGCTTTTAGTTGCATGCAATAAATTCACTAGATTTCCAAAAAAATACATCTATTCACAGTTTATAAATACAATATCATCGTTTTTATTAAACACTTTTTCACCTGGGTGTACGTAACGTATCAAATGCTACAATTATAGAGCGACAGTCTCGTGCATAATAAAGATATATTTAAAAGACATACGATTTGAATTTGGACAAAACTTGCGGCCATCATACAGAGTTTTACACAAATAATAGTAGTGTGTTCAGAAATAAATATTAATGGTTTTCAGCCAGCAACACAAACTGAGTCGTCCGTACAGTTCAGAATTTAATTGTTCTCTGCACAATGTTCTCGTAATTTCACTCACAACACAGCACACATGAGAAAGTCGTTATGTGACTGTTGTTTATTGAACAAGGTTTTGTAGTAGCAATGAATTTCACAAATGACTAGAAGTCCAAATAAACACGTCTTTGAGTGATTTGCACCTCCTATTCAGGTTCAGGCACAAATCTTACCAACACCCGCTCAGGGTGTTGTTGCCCTGAAAATAAACATTGTCATGTAATTTTAAATATATATATCACACTCCCGGTGCAACAATGTCACATATGCAAAAGTTGCAAGGTTGGAAGATATAAAGAAATAATCTTATATTTTTTAGAAGATTACGTGGTCACAATTTTTTAAACGGTAAATTAAAAGTTGATATTGTGATAGAAGCTGTTCAACTTGTCTATGTCTTGAAATATCTGATCTGAATATGAAATATAAATTTTACTGGTGGTAGGTCTCTCATATGTGAGAGGCTGCCTGGGTGGGTACCACCGCAATGTCTATTTCTCACGTCAAATAGCAGTTTAAATGCACTGTTGTGTTTCGGATTGAAGGGCATTGTAGCCAGAGTAATTACTGGACATATTGAGACCTAACATCTTATGTCTCAGGATGGCGGGCGCAGTGGAATGCCAAGCATTGCTTTGTAATTCAAGGTGTTGTTTGGTTTTGCTACTGTTTATGAGCGGTCGTATCGCTTACCATCAGGCGAACGGCTTGCTCGTCTCGCCATTCACAGCAATAAAAAAAAAAAAAAAAAAAAATATCATATTTTTATAGTATGTCAAAGTTTCAAATGTTTTTCCTGTTAAGTTGCATTTTTTCATAAGTGACATTGTTGCACCAGGGCCGGCGTGCGATATATGCGATATCCAACAGTGAGTTACATAATCATGACCCTATAGAAAGCTGTAAGCGCTCATTCCTTATTACACATTAAATGGATATGTATTGATTGCACGAATATTCGTCTCATTACGATGATTCAAGAATTTATTGGCTCAATAGATATAACAATTTGAATTGGCCACTTTATCAGAATCAAACAGAGTCATTTGAACATTGACATTTCACGTTATTGAATAAGCATATAGCTAAAGAGTATAACAATCAATAGGAAGTATTTCTTAGATCGAAAAGTCGCCCGGCGGCTGAAACTTGACCGTAATTCAAATACAAATTATATTAGAATGCAAGTTAAATTCTGACAACACGCATTCTGACAGTATTGAAATGTCGCGCCGCACGCTGCTTGTAACGAACGCGATTGTTAGCAGTGTAATAGGGGGTTTCCTTATTTCATAACTAGCGGCCCGGCCCGGCTTCGCCTGGGTGCAGATACTTTTTTATTTTACTCCACACCAAATACGTGTTATTTTTCGTATAAGCTCTTGTATACCTAAACATGAATTAGCTATCCTACTGTCCTGCTCAATTCCGTCCCATCCCGTCTGTTCATTCACTTCCCGATACGTCGCGTCCTTTCTCTTAATTAACCATCCCGTCTTATACCGTGCATTTACATTTCGTTCTATTAAATCTGTCAGCTATCCCAGTCTTCTCCCCTACCTCCCATTCTATTATATCCAGGTTCTCTCTACTTTCTAAACACTTTATCGATTTTGATTATCCATGCAATATCCCATCCCTTATTTCACCCCCACTATGCTGTTTTTCCAAAAATATTACGCCATTACTCTTGTTAGTAATAAAGAGATGAAATATTAATTTTCGTAGAAATGCACTCACACACACACACAATTAACGTAGAAACAGTAACGTATTTAACTGGTTTTTCAAGACACAGGCAACGCCTAATTTGAGAATCCCTGCAATATTCTCCATAATTATATAAAATTTTTATTTTATTCAGTTCAGTTCAGTTTTTATTTTTATGTGTTATTTTATTAAAAATTTTTCATTTTCAAGTGAAATTCTATCTTGAAAAGAAGTAAAACTTAATACATGTGAATATTATTTATTTAATTGTCCTTTATTTATGTAGCATCATAATATACTCTTTAGTTTACAATAAATTCCTGAACGTATGCATAAATATTTGACAATCAATTTAAATGTCAACCACTTTTCATTACTGTCATTAATTTACATCTTTAAAATCTAAAATACGCCATAAATCGAATATTGTGGCTATGTGTTGTCGATTCGAAACCTTTATTTAAATACATTATTTAATTTTAGGGAAGAGTTTACCGTATCGACGCTATGAACATTAAATCTTTGACAGTTACAAACCCATGAACATTTTGTATGGTAAAATGTTTTTTCCTTTTTTTTATACTTTCGTCAATTCAATCGAGATAAAAACTATCCCACCTTTAAGTTGGAACAAATAACACATATCTACAAAATTTCATTATAATCAGTTGAGTGGTTTAGGAGTCCATCGCGGACAAACAACGTGACATGTGAATTATATATATTAAGATTTATTTTATTGAGATTTTTTATCATACTATGTGGAACAGATATCTCAAACATAACACATTAATAATGCCTGATAAGATCTTTATCGATCGGACAGAGGATTTTTGTCACCCTGTATATACAAATAAATAAAATTGGCATAGAGGTTTTACAAACGACGTGAGCGAAATAATAGCATTAAAAATACCGGGTATATCAAGACTGCTACCGAGAACGAACAAGTGGTAGTTTTAGTAAGTACAAACACAATGCAACTATAATTTTCGCAACAAAACGTGGGTGGGTTTTTGAGGTGGGAAATTTGGGTGGTAAATCCATAAGTTTTTGCTAAAATAATAATTCAAACTCTTTTATACCTTAGAGTCCTTGTAAATAAAAGGGTATACACTATTATTTTAGGCAAAAAACGAATTTACCATCCAAATACGACCATAGGAAAAAAATACCAAAAAAAAAAAGACGGGTTGCACTCCGGGAGTGCCGGCAGAAGTGAAAACTTGATTATTAACGTTGAGCATGTTTGATATTTTGGAATGGTTAGGGAATAATTTTGCACCAATTGCTTTATCAGTATAAAAGTACTATCATTTATGTGGTAGAATACAATATTCATTTATTGCGCTATCGTACACAAACATGACAATTTATATTACATTAAAAATTTAACACTAAAACTATTACAATTATTTTACATTAAAAAGTTTATCTCTCCGAAAAATCAACTTTCATCCATAATTTCAACGACTTTTTCACCATCATCATTACCAGAACTATCATCGCCAATCTCTAAAACTGATACGATAGGTTTATGGTAGCTGAAGTAAGAAACGAACAGTTTTGATTCGAACCTATTTAAATGTCTAATAAAGACCGAATCAATAGTAGTTTTGTATTTCGTTGTGCTAAGATTGCGATCATTCGACACAGTTAAACCAAATTCATTATTTAAAAATTCAATTAATAGTTGATTTTTATCGTCTGCGAAGTTTATGTTGAAATCTCCACTCAAAATCATTGGCAATTCATCAAAGCTTTATAAACTGACAGCTAACTGACAGCTGTCTACTCTCCATCCGTCTTACGCTTTTCGTCTTACGATCAGGTCACGTGTCCTGACGCGAGTTTAAGATTTTATACCCATTACAGAAAAAGTGCTCAACGCCGCTAAAGAAGTTTTCACTTCAAAAATCGGCGCTTTTTTTTCAACATTTTCTGTTGCAATGTGTCTGAAGTCACTAAAACTACCACTCGGCTTCGTTTTCGGTAGCAGTCTTGAGATATCCTGTATATCATTTCAAATACTTTGATTACTTACAACATGCTTGAACAATATAATTTTAATTTATTATAATTAATTGAATTTGTAGCTTTTTTTAAAACTAATGAAACTTTTGGTTTCTGCGCTATTCCCCATACAATCATAAACTGTCCCTTTCATGCTCCTCCGTACGCGCAATTTTCGTATAATCCGTTCAATGCCACGTATGTTCACGTATTTATTTATAGAGATGTGAACATTAAACAGATTGAGTTAATCCAAAATTGAAACACGAAAGTTTTTTTTTAATTATACGATGTAGCATGTAAATAGTGTGTGGTTGTTATGATGTGAATGTCTCACCCGAAGACTATTGGTGCTGACTCTCGACGATGAGCATGATGGACTGGTGCTGCTGCGGCTCCGCGTGGATAGTGGGCACGGTGCGCAGGCACTCGATCTGGTGTGACGCCCAGTCCTTCTTCTGGCAGTACGTGGAGCAGTACGGCGTGCGCCGGCACAGCGAGCATTCCGCTGAAGCCTCGCGGTTGCAGTTCGCGCACTACCAACACAAAATTGTACCTTTATCTTTATACTCTACACCTATACATTTATCATTGTATATTTATCGTTTTACTGGCAACCTATCCAGTTGTCAGGCCGCCACCGCCGCATTCCATTTCCCAATAAGCGACTTTGGTATCCTCCTCCTGTCCTGTCACTTTTGGTAGGGTTTTGTATGGAGTTATATTTTTTTATTTTTATGTTATTGTGGGCAAAAGAGCATACGGTTTACCTGATGATAAGTGATCACCGCCGCCCATGAACATCTGCAACACCCTTAGGCATGGAGATGCGTTGCCGGCCTTTAAGGTGAGAATACGCTCGTTTTTCGAAGGTCGCTAGATCCTATTTGTCCGGAAATGCTGCCACTGGTTCCACAGATTACTCCATGCCGAATCCGAACATATTAGAACCACCGCCGTGTGGACTACTTCTGGCAAATACGTTCCGGTAGAAGAGCTCGATAGCCTTTTCCTCTGTCACTGCTCCTACCTCTCTCATAATAGGTGAAGATGGGTCCGAACCACGTTCGATGATGCTGTCGAATACCGGGAGAGGCGTTCAGTTGGGGGATGCTGATGTGCAGTACCGGGAGACACGGTGGGAACGATCACCGCCGGCCGCGTCCATCAGTAGAAGACAGGAACTCACCACTAACGACACACACGGACGGACCCAGTATAGCGGTTGATTACTACTTGGTCCGTTTATGCCCTGTGGCGAGTCCCAGTGGTTCTTCAACAACTAGAACTCGCACAGTATGGCGGTATATGTTAGTGCATTGGAATGGACTTTGAGGCCTGGCATAGTGGCGGCATTGCACCTGATGGAAAGTGCCAATGCCGCAAAATTTTTATTTTTTTTTTCAAAATTTCTGCCTGTCCAGTCTCCTACCACGGTGTAAACTTGAAATCGGCTTGGCCCATGGCGCAAAAGAGAACCCATGGCGATATTTGTCTCGAACTCGACGTTAGATGCCGGAGGAGCCTCACCGCCAAACATCCCGCCGTGTTAGTCTCCAGTTCGATATCAAAATCAGCCAGTGTGCTGTCTAACGGGAGCTCAAGCTTGTCGAGATAAGTCAAGTCGGCCAGACTGGTGGTTCGTTAGAAGTTCCTAAAACATGCGTTCTTAGTTTATCCCCGTGCTCAAGCGCCTTAAGCGTTTTTCTTATAAGAACTGGGTTTCGGCTTCGTGGAAGGTCGTCCATGTGTAAATATATCTCCAAAAAAGATGATGGGTCGGACTCTTTTGAGTTGCAGGCCGATTAGCGACCGTTAGTACGTTTTCCCCCATATCTCCCATTCCCCCATCGTTCGGCTGGTGATCTTCTCATGTACCTCAGGCACCATCGGGCGGAGGCATCGAACAGTAGGGGTGAGGTTATGGCGATTGGCCTTGTTATCGCGAAAGAGTTCGATCGAGTGTGGCACGCGACACCATCTTGCGAAGTTATTTGAATTTGAAATTCCCGAAAGACTACAAGTGACTGAATTCTACACGAACATTACATATTTTTAAGATAAAAGTAGCATTTGTGTAAATCAGGTTGCTAGCGAAATGCAATTTCTATAAAAAATGTTAATAAAATCGGTCTACTCATTTGAACCTTAACAAGTAACAGACATAGATTGCTTTTAGATGTAGTAATACCTTCTTGGGTTCGGCCTCGTCGACGTTGTGCAGCGCGACGTGTTCAGCGTCTACGTGCGCGTCCACTTGCGCGGCGGCGAGCAGCGCGGAGGCGCGCTCCTGCTCCAGCCGCTCGGCGTGCCGCGCGCTCGCCACGCGCACCTCCTCCACGCACTGCTTCAGCTCGCCGCCCAGACGGACCAGCGTCTGGCTCATCTCGTCCAGACGCTTCAGGATGCCGCTCATGTCCGGCAGCGACGCTGACAACATGCACCACACACTTGTAGCCCCTCACCGAGTACACTATACACGCACTATTACTATGTTATACACTACAACACACCACACTGCTTATTAAGGGGTTAGGGGTAGTCAGGATTTTCAAAAAAATCAATTTTTTTTTGCATGTTCGTTAAGTGTAATGTCTTAAAAATATTCTCGAAAATTTTGAAGTTGATCCTATAATTTACTTTTCAAGTTAAATATACAAACTACATTGGCGCTAGTGATTCGAAAACCTATTCTGGAATAATTATAAAAATACAACTATAAATAAAAAGAAATGTATAGGCCATGTTCAAAAGCGGATGGGGACTCGACTGCGCACTCTGAAAACTAAACAAAGAGGTCTTGGTGGTAGTAAGCTTACAGGAAAAGTAATAGACAAATTAACTGTGTAGTGTGAAACTTTAAATGCTTTTTTCTCAAAACTATGTTTTTTGAACTGGTGACAACTGTAACTCCAAAACCACTCCATCCATCCATCCATCAGCCAAAGGAAGTCCACTGCTGAACATAGGCCTCCCCCAATGGTTTCCACAGAGACCTGTTGGAGGCAGCCTGCATCCAGCGACGTCCCGCGACCTTTACCAGGTCGTCGGACCATCTTGTGGGTGGACGTCCTACGCTGCGCTTTCCGATACGCGGCCTCCATTCGAGCACTTTCCGACCCCATCGATCATCAGATCTCCGCGCTATGTGCAATGGGCAGCCATTGCCACTTCAACTTGCTAATCCGGTGGGCTATGTCGGTTATTTTAGTTCTCCTACGGATCTCCTCATTTCTGATTCGATCTCGTAGGGAAACCCCGAGCATAGCCCTCTCCATAGCTCGTTGAGTGACTTTGAGCTTCCTAATAAGGCCCATAGTGAGAGGCCACGTCTCGGTGCCGTAAGTCATCACTGGCAACACACAACTATCGAAGACTTTCGATTTAAGGCACTGAGGTATTTTGGACGAGAAGACGTCGCGTAGTTTCCCGAACGCTGCCCAACCGAGTTGGATTCGACGATTGACTTCTCTCTCGAAGTTGGACCTGCCTAACCG
The DNA here is from genome assembly GCA_009982885.2 of Hyles vespertilio. Taxonomy (NCBI): domain Eukaryota; kingdom Metazoa; phylum Arthropoda; class Insecta; order Lepidoptera; family Sphingidae; genus Hyles; species Hyles vespertilio. Next base: position 735,522 of record CM042833.1, on the reverse strand, counting down.
GACCACTTGTCCTAAATAGACATATTCGTCAACAACTTCAAGAGTCGAGCCCCCAACACCGATGGGGGTGGGCACAACATGGACATTCGACATGATCTTCGTTTTGTCCATGTTCATTTTAAGACCCACCTGTTGGGAGACTCGATTGAGGTCTTCGAGCATAGTGCTAAGGTCTTCCAGCGATTCTGCCAAGACTACAATATCGTCGGCAAACCGAAGGTGAGTGATATACTCGCCGTTGATGTTGATGCCGAATCCTTTCCACTGCAAGAGTTTGAAGGCATTTTCCAGCGCGGCAGTGAACAGTTTCGGAGATATGACATCTCCCTGTCTCAGGCCTCTCTGTAGTGGAATAGCCTTCATACTCTGATCTTGTACTCGGACCGACATGGTGGCGTTGTTGTATATACACTTCAACACTTCGATGTACCGATAGTCGATATGGCACCGCTGAAGAGACTGTAGCACAGCCCAAGTCTCGATCGAATCAAAGGCTTTCTCATAGTCCACAAACGCTAAACAAAGCGGCAAGTTATATTCCTCGGTTTTTCGTATAACTTGCCGAAGCGTATGGATGTGGTCTATGGTACTATAGCCTCACTCAATAGATTTTAATAAAATTTATACAGCTTTTAAAATACATAATAAACTCGGGCCTGTTCGAAGGATTTTTTCAAACTTTCGATTTTTTAAAACCAATTAACTCTTGATATTTTCCCGAAAATGTAGAAAAAAAATCCTGAGGCCGCAATTTAGTTAATTTTTGAAAAAAAACAGCTTCAATCAGGCCCAGGATTATCTATTTATAAAACTATTTTTTCTTATCCGATTAATTTTAAATGAATCTCCAAGGACTTATGATAGTCACCGCAAGGACCTTTTTTTGGAACTGGGTCAACACAAACAGCTATAACTTTGGAAATTATAATTCTTTTTTTTCAAGTTTTCGTGACTTCAAGTCAAAACATTGTGTAATAATGCCATATTATTACTTTTGTAAAATAACATGATTTAATAGCAAAAAAAATACTGAAAATTCTCATTTCTTCGTGTCTCTGACTACCCCTAAAGTTAAGAAATATTTTATTATTAACCGTTCGTAAAGAAAAAAAAAATCTGCATTTTAGGCGTGACACAGGCGCGTTGATCGTTCACTAATTGAAAAGATTCTTCTTGGAGAACAGCACCATCCAACTACCTGCTCTACACTCGACCAAAACGCACTACAAGAGCTTCTAAAGGGTTCCAATGTCGACGTTTTTTCCGCTATTAAAAGTCCTCAGCCAGCGTCTTGCTTTAAGAGCCTACCTCGAAAAATATTCGCAGCATTTTGGGGCGTGGTTAACGAAAGTTGCCGCATCACGCCGCGGCACTGCGCTACTGGCGCACATTCCCCGATTAAATATTATCTACTGGTATTATTAACATTAGTAATAACAAATTAATGTAGACCTATGTATATTTATAATCCGTATGATTCTGACAATGTGCCTATATATTGTTTATCATACTTTTGTATTGATAAAAAAATCTATTATAATCTAAGTGTTAAAACACGAACTTTAAACTATTACTTTACGAAAACCTCAAAAACATTTACAATAATATCTGTATAAATACAAGATAGGTACCAATTGTTTTGCCGGTCACTCGACTACTAGTGTGAAGCGCTAATCGCCTAGGCGCCCTTTGATAAATGCCGCCAAAGGCATTGCGCCTAGCGATGATTTATTTGTTTCTACTTCATTTGACCTGTGATTTTACCACTGACTTTCGCCTATAAAAGAATGTCATTCTTAGTTCTGCTGTTTTGTGATTTTTGACTTACGATACAACTGTAAATTTAACAAAAATGTGTGAAATAAATTTGAATTTTGTAATAACAACCAAACTAAACTGACTAGGTATTCCTGAAGTATGTACACAGAGCGGAAACGATAAGTAATTACATTAGATTATTGTTTGAATTCCACATAAAATAATTATTATTGATTTTCGAAATGTGCGGTCACACCGGCGCTCACGCTCTTATTATTACTGCTATGCGCTTGGCGCGAGAATGACGGCGATCACACCCGCCCGTTCCAGTTTGAACCTTCTTTACAACCAAATAGGGATAGTTTTTGTTTAACAATGTTTCTTTTATTTACGCTAGACAAATTTTTCGGCGAAATTATTTGATATCAATTACAATTATTTTGCTTTCGTTATATGAAAGCATTGTAAATATTAATTTTATAGTAATACTAGCGATCGGGCCCGGGTCCGCCTGGGTGCATACACGTTTTAAAATGGCGGTCAAAAAAGGTTTAATTCTGACTATCAGTTTAGAATATCGACCAATCGGACCAAGAAAAACGAACAAAATTTCTTCGTATTTGCTAGAAATATCACTAATGCTTTCGTCCTATAGGTCATAGCGTGATGATATATAGCCTATAGCCTTCCTCGATAAATGGACTACCCAACACTGAAAGAATCATTCAAATCGGACCAGTAGTTCCCGAGAGTAGCGCGTTCAAACAACAAGCAAACAAACTCTGCAGCTTTATAATATTAGTATAGATATAAACTTTCAGTGACATATAAAATAGATTCGTATAAAAAATATTCTAAATCTGGGGGCACGGCAATGCCCCCACCAAGTCGAGCTAAAAAGTGGCACAGTCGTACCATCCTTTTCTAGAAGCAATTCAGATCATTTTAAACCCCCCATAACTTCGTTGTGGTTAAAGCAAGAAACCTGAATTTTCAGTTACTAAGCAGGCATTGTGTAAACACGGTATGTTTAAAATTTCATTCAATTTGAACCACTAGTTTAAGAATTGTAACTAGTCAAACTTTCTTAATTTTGTCACTCACTAACTGACTGACCGATCATCAAAAGTCTAAGGCACTTCTAGCAGACATAGAACCTTTAAATTTAGAATCTAACTAGCTGTGCCCGCGACTTCGTCCGCGTGGAATTTAACAAAAAACTTTATTTTTCTAAAATAAAAGAACTTTTCTATAATAAATGTAGCCTAAGTTACTCCTTATTATATCAGCTACCTGACAAAAAAGTCCCGTCAAAATCGGTCCAGCCATTTCAGAGATTAGCCGGAACAAACAGATAGACAGACAGACAGACAGACAAAAAAAATTTAAATATCATTTTCGGCACAGGTATCGTGTATATAACGATATGTAGTAGGACATTTTGTTTTATTTTCACTCTTAAAACAGACACTTCAATTTTATTTATATGTATAGATTAGTGTTTAGTGTCTTAAGTAGGGAAAAAATTAAACATTTCGTAGAAATTACGAAGTTAGTTAGTTAGCCTAGTGTTCTAGATACACCAACTGCGTGAATAACTTTGTAATCCCATATAAATGTATAGGATTACAAAGTTACATTGCAGTTAATGAATAATTGTACCCGTATATAATGGAATAATAGTTCTAGATAGGTATCACTACATAGTATAAAACAAAGTCGCTTTCTCTGTCCCCTTGTGTGCTTAAATCTTTAAAACAACGCAACGGATTTTGATGCGGTTTTTTTAGTAGATAGAGTAGTAGATAGAGTGATTCAATAGAAAGGTTTACGTGTATAATAACATCCATTAAAAGTGGAGAAATACTGTTATATTTGAGGTTTCTAATGTGATGTCGTTAATTATCAATTTTTTTTCCGCTTACATTGCAAACGCAGGCTGAACCCTACGAGATTTATCAAAATAATGTAATAATTATTTGTACACATTGAAAAGTACTACAGAAAACTCCGCGATGGTATATGTCCATCTCTTATAGATATCCCACAATAACAGTTTTTTGTCATTTACTTTTTACGACAAATACAGCATTAATCCTTATCCAATTAAAAAGCTTAAATACATTGTTGGTTTAATATAGATCTATATGGTCCTTTACAGCACAAGATTTAAATGAATATTTTCGAAGATATTACAGATTTAAAATTGCGGGACGTAGCGCTTGCGGCGGTACTGGCCGGCCGGGGTGGCAGTAGCGTGCCTGAGTAGAAAGGTTTATACATGTATAATAATAATACGTACATATTTTTGTACAGAAATCTATTTGTACCCGGGCGAAGCTGGGCCGGGTCGCTAGTCTATAAAGGGTATATCAAGACTGCTACTGAAAACTAAGCCGGGTGGTAGTTTAAGCGATTTCAGACACAATGCAACAAAAAAAGTTGCAAAAAAAGCGTCAATTTTTTTTTTGTTATTTTTTTCCTATGACCATATTTGGGTGGTAAATACATTTTTTCCTAAAATTATAGTGTATACCCTTTTATATATAAGTAATCTAAGTTATAAAAGCGTTTAAATTATTATTTTAGCAAAAGCTATGGGATTTACCACCCAAAAATGACGATATTTAAAAAATCATAAAACATAATTGTCGCATTTCTTTGCGAAATTTTTAGTTGCATTGTGTTTGTACTCACTAAAACTACCACCCGACTTTGTTTTCGGTAGCAGTCTTGAGATACCCAGTATATAAAAGGCATAACAGGAGAGGGTATTGAGAGGGAAAGGGTGTATTCAGCCCATGAAACTGTACAAAATTCCTCTAGAAAGACATAACGAAGAAAAACTTGCAAATAAATAGACTAAATAGTTCCAAAATATCAATTACCATGAAAGAAAGAATATTAATAATCAAATCCGTGATATTTGTGATAAATTGACACCTACACAAATAAGAAAAAAACCATAAGAAAGAGGCTTTATGAAAAATTGTTGGTGATATTCTAGAAGTAAAAAGTACCGAAAAGAAAAAATGTAGGACTCTAAAAAAAGACGTGAGATCCCATCAAAAACATCCTGTAAAAAAATTCAGCCATCCAGCAGCATTATGTATGAATTGTACGATACATTATGGTTTCATGCGATGGCCAAGGCGATACATTTATTTATAACGTAAAGAATTTTTAATATTTATATGATAATAGATTACGTAATAACTTTATACAGAAAGTCCCTTACGCAAGGACTAAATAAATTAATCGACTTGGTATCGGTATATGCATGTAGCATCTCACAATTTTTTTAGGTAGAAACCCTGAGCTGCTAGACTTGGAATTTTTTTACAGGATGTTTTTGATGGGATTGTGTCTTCATCTGTCTATTGATAGAGGTGCTCCCGAAAGGTACTATTTTTCTAATGGTATTATACTGGATGGTTTTGAAAAATATCACAATATTATGATGACCAGTTCATGACCAGACACAAAACAGTTCAAAATGGCGGCCTCAACTATCAATTCTGACTTACTCATTCAAATGAAGGAACCATTAGATATCGATTTAGATATCAATCGAATCAAAAGCAAAAAAGTTCAAAATGGCGACCATAATTTTCAATTCTGACTTTGAATTTAGTGAAACGGAATAATATGGTAAAAAGGTATTTCTATTTTTTTTCTTTTTTTTTTATTGCATTGAATTACGAGACGAGCAAGCCGTTCGCCTGATGGTAAGCGATACGACCGCTCATAAACAGTAGCAACATTCCACTGCGCTCGCCATCCTGAGACATAAGATGTTAAGTCTCAATATGTCCAGTAGTTGTTCTGGCTATTTAATTCACTATTATATTTATTGGGCAAAACCCGACTAAAAGTTATAAGTAAATTCAATTGATTATAAAAGTTGGTGCGACCTTGGTGGGAATATCGCGTAGCCTTCATATTATAGGAGCTAGCAACAAGAAATATTGTGATATCAGATGAAAATATTTTTGATGAAAAATAATAATAATATATACTGAAAGAACAACACAACGAGAAACGAATTTATTTTAACCGAATTAATTCGATGACAATGATCGCAATGTCCATATCATAGGGATTACGTTGGATCCCTTATTTTCATATTTCTCGTATGTCGTGGATCTACATACATACATACATAAACTCACGCCTTTTCCCAGAAGGGGTAGGCAGAGGTGCCAAGACCCACATTTCGCCATGTATGTTCCGTCCCACAATGTGATAGGTGGCGAGCCTATCGCCATATCGGGCACAAATTCCTGACTCTGGGCTGATAATGAATAGAAAAATCCAATATCACTTTGCCCTACCCGGGATTCGAACCCGAGACCTCACCTTTGTAACCGTACCTTAGTACAACTACGCCACTGAGGCAGTCTACAAGTCGTGGATCTACAAGCTCAGGTAATAGTTGAAAGTTGAAATTAATTCGAATAAAACGATAAATAACAAAAAACAAAAATTAAAACGACCGGGACTCGAACCCGAGACTTCAGCGTCGTAATCATATGAGGCAAAATGAATAAAATTTCACGCGAACAATAACAAAAAAATCAATCAAAATGCGGACCACATGTTTTTTTTTCTGAGAATATTTTAATTTTTTCGGAACGATGGTTCTTTCAAATATCGATTTAGAACCATTCGGATAAATAACAAAAAACCAAAAAGTAAAATGATCCGGTTTCGAACCCGAGACTTCATCGTCGTAATTATATTACGAGGCAAAAATGTTACGCTCCCTTCGACTAATTTCGTTGAGCGCTTATACGTAAGTCAATGACCTTTCTCTTTTATTTTGGTAACTTAGCTAGTTAAAAATGAACTTAAAAATGAATATATACTGCTATTTATTTTTTAAATATATGTAAAAAAAATTAAATGTACAAACAAAAAAGAGTACCACCTAAAATAATAACAATTACGTAAATTTGAAATTACGTAAAAAATAATCGGCGGCTAGAATTTCGAAACGTCGAGCGCAGATCCGTCGTCCACCAAGGCCCGCGGCCGTCTGACGGGAACGCCCCCATGAGATAGCTTATATGGCCGTAACGTACAAGAATGGGATAGGATGGCCTATGCGCTTCTCAAAATAAAACAACATAAGCGCCAAACCATATTTTATTTTATTGTCATCGTACTATTTACTTTTTTCTTGTTTTTTTTCTCGCGAAAAAATAATATTTAAAAATATGTTTATGTCAAATTAATCTTGAGTTTCTACACGGGGTAAGTTAGGAGTTCTGAGTTCTTAAAAAACTTAACAGCTGCTACTTTGGACTGTACTTTTGTTAAGGCAAAGTGGCGTAATCATGTATTTTGATTCATAAAATTGGTAATTATATCATCAATTAAAACATATCTGAAAATGGACTACCTAATCTTAGTAATTTATGATATGTAGGCTTTTAAAAAAGCCAAATTTTTCGAGATATCCCCTTAAGCTACTAACGGGCTATCCGTATCTCACAATTTCATGAAATTATAATTTCAAATAACCGTTATAATGTACGCTTAAATTAATACGCTTTAATAATGTGTAAGAAGTATAAAAAATATACTTGAAATTGATGAGCTTAGAGCTGATATGTAAACATTGAAAACACTTCTTGTCTACACAATATACATTCGCTTAAAAGCCCGGAAAGTAAAAATGACGATTAACGTAAAAATCGGCTATTTATAAGACCATCATAATTAAACTTCGCATTTTAAAAGTACGTCTTAAAATACCTATAAATTGTTTTTTGGTTGAACTTTTATTTTGTACTAACAATTTATTCTATATTACGCAGATATACCAGCCACTTGACTCCACATGCAGTTGCATGAATAAATAAACAGCGGAAGATTAAGATACAGATGAATACATTACGTTAATAGAGACCTAACGAAATTCAGAATGTTTAAACCTACTTTAGGGTATTCTTATATCTGATGGCTTGGCTACACGTCAACAACTACGACTGTGGTCCTATATAAGCATTGAATACCTAAAAATTCATAGGCAAAATATATTCAGATCACAGATCGGCGATCTTAAGTTCGAAGAAAATTTACATATTAACTTGATAAATAATTAATCCTATTATGTACTAGTCCATTACTTGTTTCTTTTTGTTTGTGTGATTTATAAGCAGTGGCGTGACAATAGGGTGGCAGAGTGCGCAAAATGCCACGGGCCCCCGGCCTTATAGTACGAGAGATGACAACCAAAATTTTTGTCTCATAGCAATACGGCCACAACCGCATCAAATTGATAGATTTGATTATTTCGAACTCGAAAATACCGATTTCGGACATTTTTGGCGTAGCGTTTGACCGAACTGAATTTTCAAAAATGTCAACAAATTTTACCGGACTTTTTCATAGCAATCTGTCTGATTTTCTGACTGTAGTTTTATAATAGCTATAATATACCGAAAACATATTTTTCAGAAGTTAATAGTGTAGCGCGAACCCAAAAAATAATTTAGAAAAATTAAAAATTAGACAAAAAAATATGATGATAGCAATCCGTCTGAAAATGTTCTTTACGTAATGGTTTCTTAGATTTACGCGAATGTTACACATTGAAATAAGACTATTATTTACGGATTTTATCGCGGATTTAGTTTAATTTTACATTTTTTGAATTCCCGACGTTTCGATCACTTTACAGCTTTCGTGGTCACGGGGCGGACTGAGGTATTAGTCATCCGCTCAGTGACTGTTACAATTTAACTACCCTTAATTTTGAATTATTAAATTAAAAAGTTAATTTAAATAACTAATCTGTTTTGGCGTTCCGATCCACGCAGAAGGAGCTCACTGTGTCTTGAGGTCTGGCAGTTGGTCTTTTGGGTTCCGATTTAATTAAGTGTAGAATAGGATCCCATGCTTGTGCAAGCTTCAAGCCATCTTCCCTATTGAAATTTGGATGTTTTTTAATTTCAATAGCCTCGCGAAACATCCTGGGCAGGAAACGGTGTTCTTTCGCGAGGACTTGGGGCTGGTCAAAACGAAGGTAATGCTTGGAGCCTTCTTCTATGTGCTCAGCAACTGCAGACTTCGTTGAGCGTCGATGTTTGACGTCAGCTATATGTTCTTTCACGCGGGTCCCTATGCTTCTTTTGGTTTGACCAATGTAGGAGAGGCCACAGTCGCAGTCTATTTTATATACGCCCGGTTCTTGCAGAGGTATATGGCACTTGACAGGTGGTAGAAATTGACTAATCTTCTTGGGCGGCTTGAAGTATGTTTTGATAGAAGCACGCTTCAGGATATAGCCAATCTTGTCCGTGACACCTTTTATGTATGGCAAGATAACCGGGACCCGTTCAACTGTGGCTGGTTTCACTCGGTTTCTGTGACGGCGGCGTGGAATTTGGAGCTTGTTGTCTCGCAGTACTTGCTTGACGTGTTGCAGCTCAGTCGCCAGGTGTTTCTCGTCACAGATTCCTTGTGCTCTCTGAAACAAAGATTTACCCACGGTAGCTAACTGTTTTGGATGGTGGTGAGAATCACCGTTCAAGTATTTATCTGTATGGGTCTTTTTCCTATACACTGTATGACTTAAGGACTGATCAGGATTGCGGATTACTAAAACATCTAAGAAGGCAAGAGATTTCTTATTTTCTAACTCCATAGTGAATTGAATTTTATTGTTAATGGAGTTAAGGTGGTTTAAAAATGCAGTTACTTGGTTAGATGGTAAAATTGTGAAAGTATCATCTACGTACCGCTTGTAAAATCTTGGTGAGACTGGGGCTGTACTAAGGGCTTTCTCCTCAAAGTCCTCCATGAAAATATCAGCGACTACCGGAGATACAGGTGAGCCCATAGCGACGCCATCCGTTTGTACATAGTATTGATTGTTCCACAACATATAGCCAGATGTGAGGCAATGTTTCAGTAATTCTGCATATTCTAGTGGAAAGTTGTTCTCTGCTAACTTCTTAGTGACAATTGTGATGCAGTCTTGTACTGGTAAGCTTGTAAAAAGTGACTGGACATCAAAACTAACCATTGTCTCATTGTCAGCTAATTGTAGATGTTTAATTTCGCTGACAAATTGGTATGAATCCTTCACAGATGCTCTAGTGTTTCCTCTGAGTGGTGAAAGCACTTTTGCTACGTGCTGAGCCAATCTGTAAGTTGGTGTGTCGATTTGACTCACAATGGGACGTAGTGGAGCATTTTCCTTGTGTATTTTTGGCAATCCATACAATTTTGGAGGTTTTGCACACGATGGGATGAGTGATTTAACATTCAGATCTAACTTCTCGGAGTATTTAATTATTAAAGAGCTAGTGGCCTTTAATATTTTGTTAGTCGGGTCTGATTTGACTATCTTATAAGTACTTTCATCCGATAAAAGTTGTTCAATTTTTTGGTTGTAGTCTGAAGTATCCATCACTACTGTCGCATTACCTTTATCTGCACGGAGAACAGTCAATTCCTTCATCGATCGCAGGTTCTTTAGAGCGATAAATAGGTGTTTTGGGAGATTTGGTTTGGGCACTTTGTTACGACGTAATAAAGATGATATATCTTGACGTATCGCCTCCGAATCTTCCCTTTTCATATTGTTAGTGAAGAGACTGTTCTCAACGTTACAAATAATGTCTTCATACGGTATCCTACGTGGTGTTACGGCAAAATTTAAACCTCTTGATAAAACCTGAACCGTGTTTTCATCCAGTGTTTGTTTTGACAGATTAATGATATCTTGCCATACATAAAAGGTGTCACGGACAAGATTGGCTATATCCTGAAGCGTGCTTCTATCAAAACATACTTCAAGCCGCCCAAGAAGATTAGTCAATTTCTACCACCTGTCAAGTGCCATATACCTCTGCAAGAACCGGGCGTATATAAAATAGACTGCGACTGTGGCCTCTCCTACATTGGTCAAACCAAAAGAAGCATAGGGACCCGCGTGAAAGAACATATAGCTGACGTCAAACATCGACGCTCAACGAAGTCTGCAGTTGCTGAGCACATAGAAGAAGGCTCCAAGCATTACCTTCGTTTTGACCAGCCCCAAGTCCTCGCGAAAGAACACCGTTTCCTGCCCAGGATGTTTCGCGAGGCTATTGAAATTAAAAAACATCCAAATTTCAATAGGGAAGATGGCTTGAAGCTTGCACAAGCATGGGATCCTATTCTACACTTAATTAAATCGGAACCCAAAAGACCAACTGCCAGACCTCAAGACACAGTGAGCTCCTTCTGCGTGGATCGGAACGCCAAAACAGATTAGTTATTTAAATTAACTTTTTAATTTAATAATTCAAAATTAAGGGTAGTTAAATTGTAACAGTCACTGAGCGGATGACTAATACCTCAGTCCGCCCCGTGACCACGAAAGCTGTAAAGTGATCGAAACGTCGGGAATTCAAAAAATGTAAAATTAAACTAAATCCGCGATAAAATCCGTAAATAATAGTCTTATTTCAATGTTCTTTACGGGTAAATTAGGATTAGTTAATAGAAAAAAAATATTTTCAGAAGGAAATTTGGATGCATCAAATTTTGAGACCATTCTAAATATGTTAAGGAATTTTACCGATCGGTATCATAGCAATCTGTCTGAAAATTGATGAACTTGATGAAATGAATTAACCAGATGTAAAAAAATATATATCAGTAGATTTCAGTGTAGCACCTTCTTTATCAGACAACTTTTCGATATCGACCGTGTTGAAGCGTGACTGATTGCAAGTCAGGCAATCACTTTGCTTTTGTCTTGCTAAAATAGAGCGCGGACAACGTATCTATGCTATAAAAACGTCTATTATAATTGATAATTTTGAATTCTTAAAAACCTACTCTTCCATCCCCGAAAACTTCGTCAATGGCAGATGAGCAAACCATGCCTTATCATTGGGAATAGAAGGAAAAAAACGTCCGCGAGCCCTCGGACAACCAGCGACACACCCACGTCCGCCTGAGCAACGTATAGTTTGTTTTCACTTTAAGTGAGCGTCATTTCAACGGTTAGGACAGCTGGTGAGTGACTATGTACAGTAAGAGAGTGGCAGGAGCATAATATGCAAAAAACCATTCCTACCGCAGCAGGAACGTAAGAAGAGCTCAGGCATCGGCCAAGCGACTCCAAAACTCTCTCTCTTTTCTGTTTTGGGAGTACATGCGACATCTAAAATGTCTGAAAACATTTTTTGGCAATCCTGTCTTATTTACGAACGGTAGAAAAAAAAACCATTCGGATTGATATAATACAGGTCGGCTAAATTAGTTGACATTTTCAAAAATTCGCTTCAGTTATATGGTACGCGCAAAATGTCTGAAAACCAACTTATTCGTCATAAAATTATAAAATCTATGTACATTTCCAATATCAGACGTATTGCTATGATACCGACTGCCTTTTTTTTGGACACAGCAAAAATAGCCTCACATGCAATTGCTACACTTTTGACCGTTACTACCTACCTAGTCGGGTTCAGAATCACATAATCTAACGATTTTATACAGTTTCGACCGTATTGCTATGATACATGGTTTTGGTCGTCATCTCTGGGACTATTAGGGGCCCCCAGCCTTAGGGGCCCCCGGCTCGGCTGGGCCCTGGTCCGACAGGGTCTCAGGCCCGACGGCCCCGGCCCGATAGGGCCCCGGCTCGATAGGGCCTCGGGTTTAAGCCCGACAGGGTGTAAGCAGAGAATAATGTAAGATCAATAACGAAATCAATTAATACAAATTAATAATTGGCTACATTTTAAACATGACAAACATTTCACTATAATATTTGATTTAAATGTTTTTGTTTCGTTATAGTATAATCTTAGTTAGAATTAAAATATAAAGAAACAAATCTTGTTATAGAAACTATTTAAGTGGTAGCGAAGACCGAAAGAGGAAGAAGTCTGAAGCAATAACCAACCAAGGGAACCAGCAATTTATTGATAAAAAGGCGAGGAAACAGAGTCCCAGAAATGAACGAATGGATGAAACTAAAAATTCCATAATAGCAAATCTTGACGATAATCAATATTCAGACTCAGAACAATCACAACCAAGTATGAACAAAAATAAAATTGAACCATATTAATAGGAGTAGAAAATATTAAAATCTGCATATGTTACAGACAGGGGTGACTAAAAAAAAATGTGATGTGAAACTGTTTGTGATTGAGAAAAGTCACTGTAGGCCCCATGGCCCTTTTTATGAAACAGTGACAATAAAAATAAAATAATAAACGATCGTAGAAGTCAACAGTTAGTTCAATAGATGCTGCACGGCCTGGCTTCAGCCTCACAGCGAATAGATCATACTTCATCATACAACTTCGACAAAACAAAGTGTCGACAAAAAAAAAATGATCAACCACCACCATCATCCAACCTGTCACTTCATGTGACTACCAGCTGGAAGTTGGTTCCGAATATTCCTACCTGCGGCCGACCCTTTAACAAGATAGAAACAATTTTGAGAAAGACGCTACGAGGAGGTTCCAGCAATTGGTAAACTACGTTTTCTTGTCACCTTGACCACAACCTGTTTTTATGGATTTCCGGCTTTCTGCATGGGCGTACAATACATGTCGTCGTCGATAAACACGCTTAGGCGCTCATGTCGGTAAATGCCAGAGTTCCACAGGGCTCGGTGCTGTCGCCCACCTTGTTTTTCTGCATATCAATGACATGTTGTCGCTTGGCAACATCGCAATATCGGACGATCGAAGATTTATTACGATACGAATGTATCTACTCTGTAAAAGTTCGAATTTGTATAACGTACATCGTAACTATAAGTCTATGGTTACGACCATAAGTCAATAACGACCATAAGTATATGTAGGTAAATTTGTATCGTATATAAACTTCGATCATCCGAAGTTTCGAACTTCGTTTCGGATGAATATAGTAGGGCCCCAGATGACAGCTCGGTTCATGGGCGATACCACTGCGGGCCTTCGGGTTGCCGAGTCGAAACTGTGAGGGGACGTGCAAATCTTGTCATTGAGTTCAACCGGACCTTGGATCTCATTTCTACATGAGGTTCCAGGAATATGGTTGAGTTAAAAAAAAAAGTTCAATGCCAAGAAAACCCACGTGTGTGCATTCATGCGCAAGAAATCCCCGTTCTCTCCCCTCCTCTTACTTCAGGGTGCTCCCCTCACAACGGGGAATGACCTGAATATCCTTGGTGTGAATATCCGCTGTGATCTTAATCCAAGGAATCACATCAGATTTACAATACAAGCGTTTGACGCGTCGCAAGGTGATGCATAAAAAGCATCACTGCCGCGGAACGGATGATTTGTCAAATTAGTCGTTGTCAAAATGCCTTGGAGTGTGGTGCTCCAGCGAAATAGAGTAAAAATGCAGATTTGTGCTATTTTATCGTAAAGTTTCATTACTAAAGCGTTGAACATCATTAGAGGAAGAATCCCATACCATCTATTAAAGCCGATTTTATTAATTTTCACCTTTATTTCCAAAAATGCGGTTATTAATTACGACATTTTGAAGAATTCGATAATATGATAGACGACGTATCAAAAATATACATTGCTGATTACGCGTACATACAATGTACGCGAATGTTAAGTTCCTAAGCAATGCATAGGACTCATTTTTGTTATATCAACTCCGAAATTTGTCAGATGTCACGCAGTGTTGTAGTCATGTACATAATAACTGTATCGATGTAGTTATAGATTTCGTGTACTCGTAAATCAATTTTCATGCGCATTAAACAAAAAAAAATCAAATCCTTTAGCAATTTTAAATTGTATTACTCGTAACGTTTGTTAACGTTGACGACCTATACTTATGTTCTAATTTCACAACTCCGCCAACTTGAGAACAACATGCACATGTTTGTGTCTGAATATATTTTATAATATAGTAATTCATTTGTTTATATGTTTCTAAGGGTGAGTAGATAAAGGCAACACTCAGATACAACTGGATTCCTACAAAATCCAATACGATTTGTTCTAAGTATTCATTTTCGTGAAACGGAAGACGATAAAAAATATGTATCATAAGTAAAACAAAACAAACCAAAAATAATTACGTGCAACGCTTGTGAAAAAAAAGTATCATACAGGTGAAATAATGAATTATTGTATGAAAAATCAAAAGCATTAAAGCTATTGATGTAAGAAAAATCATAAATAAATTCCGGTCTTATAACAAAGACATATTTCCAAAATTTTATCGATATTTTAAATCGACTATTGCAAGCTTTCTATATTGGATTTGTGGAGGTTTTGTGTTTCCAAAACGACGACACTGGTTTTGATACAATTTGACGGCTATTGCCATTCTAACCATATTCAGCTGTTCTGTGGGTATAAATATAAATGTAGCAAATAAAGGCCTAAGATGTGACAACGTGTATACGCTTGGAGAACCTTAATCCAATAAATAATTTACCAAAATCAATAAATAACCTTTGATATATGTGTCAAATGCAATTCAACAGCAAGAACGCTTTAATTAAATCACTTTCAAACGTAAATAAACTTTATCAAGAAGTCCTCTAAGCGCTATAATTATTATAAATTTGTTATTTATGCCCATAACCACAGAATGCCTTCATAACCATATATAATTATTTAATTGGCATCTTAATATATCTAAGGTATCCAAAATGTAATCACCAATGTATGTACACCAAGAATGCCATCGCAATTACAAAATAGTTCGCTAATACTATAGCGCACAGCAACCACGCTATTGTTGAATACCGCATAACTTAAACTGGAGAAAATATACATCGCCTAAAGCTGAAGACAAGTCGCAACATCATTTATTATGGCCATCGCTAAAGCCTGTTATGAAGTTCATAAATACAACACCATTCGCAAAGCTTAGTTGACACAACTACACAACACTTTATTTGAACGAGGCTATGAATATAAGTCGATCTATTTATTTTAAGGGACTAAATAAATTAACCGAGTTGGTATTACATGGATCTCACAACTTTTTACGGTAAATAACTGAGCTGCGGGACTTGGTTTTTTACAGGATGTTTGATGGCATAATATTTTTTTAAAACAATTTAAAAAAATTATCATGGATTTCAACCATGAAACATGCTAGCTTCTTAACCGTTGCTTCATTACGGTATATTTTGTAGTATAATGTCAGCTCCAAACTCGTAAATATTTTATCAATTATGTTGCAAAGTTCTAACTTGAGAAATAGCTGGCAACAGAACCATCTAGGCCGTCATATCTATTTCTTTTAAATAATCTGCTCAGGGTGAACAAAGAATATATAAGAGAGCGGATCGACTGATCGCCTTTAATAAATATACAGCAGTAATGATTATTAGTAATATTTCTATTCTAATAATGTAATATATGAATGATATTTACCCACTGGATCCGGTGGAGGCTCTGGGTTCCCCAGGATGTGGTAGTCTGTGTTGGCCTCTAGCCCCTCAATAGACTGCCAGGTTTCCTTAGAATGGCTGTTGTTGCTTGACTGGTGCATCGCTTCCACGTCACTTTCCCCGATACTATTGTCCCTTTTGATCTTAGAAGATTTCTTCTCTTCAGGGTCAGCGTTTCGCCTCTTGCGTTTATATGGCGTGAAGAGCCTCACTGGACCCATAGCTGCAAAATATAGTTCATATTGATGTGCGTTTGGTGTAATAGCTTTGTTTATCACCAGTTGGTGATATTGAATCTGTTTACAAAGGAAATAAAAATGTCCCTATTAACATAGGATATTCACTGCTAAACACTGGCTACCTTGAAAAATAATGAATTACTATTAAGCACATGATGTGGTTTGCATCTGATAACAACAAAATAGTGTAAAAAAAATTTTAAACATGGCGTACCAATTTATAAATTTTGAGCATTTTAATCTGCAACCGTACCAAAAAATTTAATAAAAAAAGAAAGAATAATAAAATTGGGGTGTAAGTGGGCCACCAACACCTAAGGACCAAAGCCAACCTCACCTGCTCGCGGTGCACTCTGCTGACCTTACGAACGAGGCAATGGCGAACCTTTGGTTCCCAATTTATGGGTTGTGGGGGTCAGACGGCGGGTCGCCCCATGTTATACCAAAAGCTCCGTCATATCAAATGGTATGGAAAAAGGGAAAAGTGTTGGTACGGCTAGGGCGTCGCCGCAAAACGACGCGCAGGCCCATCGCCCTAAGCCTGTGACAAGTGGGCAAGGGCTACCGCGCAGGGTACGGGCGCGGCCAAAGACGCGAGTACCAACCAAGCTCCGTTTCGCCACATGGAACATTGGCTCTCTCACCGGTAAATGCCGAGAGCTTGCAGATGTTCTCGAGAGACGTCGGGTGCAAGTCGCGTTTCTTCAAGAGACTCGATGGAAGGGTGGCACGTCTCGGGATATCGGGCAGGGTTACAAACTGATTTACAGTGGAACTCCCACTGGCCGGAACGGGGTTGCTGTAGTGTTGTATTCGAGGGTTCGGGAGAGTATTCTTGAAGTCGACAGACGGAATGACCGGCTTGTGCGGGTTAAAGTAATGATTGAGGGGGTTGTTACCAACTTGATCAGTGCTTACGCCCCGCAAGCTGGTTGTTCGGAGTCGGAGAAAGAAGCCTTCTGGACCCTTGTTGATGATACTATGCGTAATCTGCCCCAATCCGAGAGCATTGTGGTGGGTGGGGACCTGGAATGGGCATGTAGGTGAGGACCGTCGGAAGAATGATGGATGATGATCGTGTTCATGGCGGCTATGGTTTTGGCGCACGTAACGCAGAGGGGGGCTCTATTCTCAGAGCCTGCCATGTGGCAGACCTGGCCGTTGTGAATATGTTCTTCAAAAAAAAACCTGAACATCTCATCACATACAAAAGTGGGCCCCACTCAACACAAATTGACTACCTGCTCATAAGGAGATGCCACATCAGCAAAGTGACCAACTGCAAGGTTATCCCGGGACAATGTCTCACGACACAGCATCGTCTCCTTGTTATGGATGTGAAGGTAACACCGAAACCCAAAGTGACAGAGTATCGAGCACCAAGGATAAAGTGGTGGTTGCTGGATGGACTTGCTGTGCATGATTTCCGCGAAGCTTTGATCCCCTTGTTAGAAAATAGTATGGGGATCGAAGATGTGGGGGAACTGTGGGGCGACATTCAGTCAGCAATCACCACCCTTGCGAAGTCGAAGCTCGGAACAACTAAGGGCGGTCGCACCCTTAACAGGGAGACTTGGTGGTGGAGTGGGACAGTCCGGGAGGCAATTCTCAGGAAGAAGACACTCTTCAAAAAGTGGCAAGCGACTAACTCTCCTGAAGACCGCGCTGCGTACAACCTCGCCAAATGCGCTGCAAAGCGAGCTGTGGCCAAGGCCCGACACGAGTCTCTGACTCCTCATTATGAGAAGTTGGAGACTGTGGAGGGTCAAAAGCTCATTTATCGGCTCGCAAAGACTCGGGAAAAGGCGACACTCGACTTTACCAAATGTCGATGTATCAAGGATTCCCGAGGCGCCTTGGTATGTGAGGCTGGCGCGGTGAAGGAGAGGTGGCGCTCTTACTTCCACGGTTTATTTAACACCATACCTTTGGGAGTGTCCTACCCTGGATTACCCCCGAACCAAGGTCTTGTTGCACCTGTTGCACCTGAAGAAGTTCTCTGTAGTCTTCGTCGCATGAAGAACCGGAAAGCGGTAGAGCCTGACCATATTCCGATAGAGGCGTGGAAGTCGTTGGGGCTTCATGGTGTGGAGCTTCTTGCTGCGTTATTTAACCGCATCCTGAATACCAAAAACATGCCTGACTCATGGCGGTTGAGTGTGATAACTCCCGTATACAAGGGTAAAGGCTGTGTTCAGGAATGCGGTAATTATCGTGGCATTAAGGTCATGAGTCATACCATGAAGCTCTTCGAACGCGTCATCGAGTCCGTCCGTCAAGAGTGTACTGTCTCTGAGTGTCAATATGGCTTCCGTCCTGCTAGTGGTACTACCGACCCGATATTTGCACTCAGGATGCTCGGCGAGGCATACAGGACGAAGAAGAAGCCATTGCACATGGCTTTCTTGGACCTGCAGAAGGCCTTCGACTGTGTGCCGTGACAGGCAATCTGGTGGGCGGTGAGGGTGAAAGGAATACCGGAAGCCTATGTGGACATTATCAGAGACATGTACCTCCGATCCGAGTCCTTCGTTCGGACCGCCGTTGGCGATACGAATCCTTTCCCGATTGATGTCGGTGTGCACCAAGGCTCGGCGCTGAGTCCATTCCTCTTTAGTGTTGTGCTCGACGCCATTACGTCTCACATCCAGGACCCTGCGCCCGGGTTGTTGATGTATACCGATGACATTGCACTGGTGGAGGAGGACCGGCGACTTTTGGAGCGCAAGGTCAACTGGTGGAAGGAGACGCTCGAGAGCGGTGGTCTGAAGTTAAATGTGGCGAAAACCGAGTACATGGCTTGCGGGAGTACGGACCCCCAAAGCATCGTGATAGGGAACGAACTTGCCGTGAAGACTGACAAGTTCAAGTACCTTGGGAGGGAGGTCTCGGGCATACTCTGCGACCGCAGGATGCCGATGAGGCTCAAGGTTCTCATCTATAAAACCATCGTGCGGCCGGTGCTCCTGTATGGTTCTGAGACGTGGCCTGCCCTCAAGGGGCACGTCCAGGAGGTTCACATCGCGGAGATGAAGATGCTGCGGTGGATGTGCAACGTTACGCGTTTGGACAAAATCCGTAACGAGCACATCCGTGGCAGTCTTGGTGTCCGCGATGTGGCTGATAAACTCCAGGAATCCCGCTTGAGATGGTATGGTCACGTCCTAAGGAAACCGCAGGAGTACGTCGGTAATGTGTGCATGAGCCTCAATATTCCCGGACCTCGACCGCGGGGTAGACCCAAGAAGCGCTGGCTCGATGTCGTCAAGGAAGATATGAGGGTCAATGGCCTTACTATTGAGGATGCCGAAGATCGGGCGAAATGGAGGAGAATTTGCCGGAAGGCGGACCCTGGCACCGGCCGGGATAACGCCAGGTAGAACAAGAAGAAGTATAAAATTGCGTGATAAATACTAAATTAAATATGTTAATATACTATGACGAATTCTTACTTTCGAAATGCCACATGCCACAACAACTCATAACAACATTTAACAAATTCCATATTTGTGAAAATGGCAAATGGCTAATTTTGAAAACAACCAATGTTTTTTAGGAACAAAAGCATTTCATAAATTAGAAAAATTCAGCAGAAACAAAACCAATTCTGTTATGGTAGCCAACCAGTAGAATGAAAAATTCCTCTTTAACTTTTCTTCATAATTGATACTTTTTTCTTACTTCATTATTTTTGTATATCTATATAAAATATTAAGCTGTTCTACTATCACATGTCGCGTTACTTATGCCATTTTTAATTATGAACCAATAAACTACATATTTTAGCTTTTTAAATTTATACAAATCCTGTTTTAAATTCGTAGAAGTTATAAGCAAAATAGTTCGTCCAATTGTTAATCGATGCAAAAGAGTTCGTCTATCGGTGAGTTAATTAAGATTATTCCTTTTGCATAATTTAAATTTCTAAAAGTAATTGTGTCATTTGTTAAGTGAGACAGTATAAATTCTGAAAAGTTCAGTTTTTTTCATTAGTTTTCAAATAACAATGGGTCTGGCAAACCCGTGTGTGAAGAGCTTCGAAAGCGAATATTTTATGGGGCCGATGCTGGCAAATCAAGTTTCCAAATATCTAAAGACTTGATACTTCCCAGGTCTACAGTCCAATCTATCATTCGGCACTATAAAAATAATAGAACGACTTCTTGTTTGAAGAAAACTGGTCGACCACGCATCAAGTGCAATAGAAAACAGAATCCTGAAGAAAATTATCAAAAATAATCGTCGTGCTCAAGCTGGAGAACTCACGGTGCAATGGAAGGACATCATTCACAAAGACGTCTCAGTTGATACTTGCAAGAGTCCTAAAAAGAATAGCTTACGGGTTTTACACCGCTAAGGAGAAACCACTGTTGACTGCAGACTGCTGTACGAAAGAAAAAAAGGTTGAAGTATGCTCGTGATCATTTAAATTGGACTTCCGATCAGTCATCAGTATCAGCGTAGTATCATTTGAAGTGACAGTCAGCGATGAAAGGTAAAAAGTGATTCCGAATAAAAATGAAGCATTTCATATTGATTGTCTCAAACGCAAAGTGATGTTTCCGGCGTCTCGTATCATATGGGGCTGCATGTCTGCACAAGGTGTTGGTGGTATGCAGTTTGTGGATCGTTCTATCAATGCTGCAAGGTATCAAAATCTTTTGGAAGATAATTTTCTGCCCTCTATTCCGTCACTTAAGCATCAAGATTCCTTCATTTTTAACAAGATGGTGCTTCCTGCCATACTGCTAGGACAACAAAGACGTGGCTACTGGCGAAAAGCATCCCTACAATCGAATGGCCATCTAACAGACCGTAATTGTCGCCGATCGAAACCCTATGGTGGAAAATGAAAAAAGTCCTCCGTAAAAATCCATCAAGATCGAAGAGCGTCTTAAAGGCTAAACTCTTGGCTGTCTGAGAGTCAATTACGCCTGAGGAGTGTGCAGTATGTGTGTAGCCATGCCTCTTCGCATTAAAGCTGTCATTGAGAGCAAAGGCGACACAACTAAGTGGT
Source organism: Hyles vespertilio (assembly GCA_009982885.2). Classification (NCBI taxonomy): domain Eukaryota; kingdom Metazoa; phylum Arthropoda; class Insecta; order Lepidoptera; family Sphingidae; genus Hyles; species Hyles vespertilio. Next base: position 714,122 of record CM042833.1, on the reverse strand, counting down.
AGACGAACTATTTTGCGCGAGTGACAAGGGTAGACGAATACTTTTGCGTAATGCTGTTTAGAATATTTTTTAAATTTTTTAAGTTAAGTAAAGTCATGAAAGAATTTCAGTTGTGTTAAAATAAACTTTAAAATGTTCCTCAAATTATGGTTTACTTTTTATTAAAAGTTCTTTATTATTTTACCAATATTTACTTTCTATATTTTAGGCTTGCACTACTTTTCATACTAGACGAACTATTTTGAACTCGTATTTGAAATTGTACAAAGTATTTAAGTACAAAGATTGGTCAATTGTTTTCAATTGTTTGAGAGAAAGTGGTAAAAAGAATAAGGGTAATAAAAAAAATACTTAACAAAAAACAAATTAATAATAAGAGATAGTTTTTGACGAATACAGAAAGTGTAAGCCTATCGAACTCGAAAATAATCAAATCAGATTGAAATTTTTAGAGTTTTTTCAGAATAATTTAAGTCTGAATAGTTACCGTCGATACTCTTTGTCCATTTTATCCTTTTTATTTTTAGGTTTTCTTTAGCCAACAATTTCACTCAGACATACTGTTTCACATCATAAGACTTTGTAACATCTAATAGTTGTCACATATTTTCTGCATAATCATGCAATACTGGAGCTGGAGTAATCCAGTATCAAAGTCAGAAAGGCCATTCTTACTTTGATTTACCATAAATTAGCTCCGAATTGTGCTGCAGAGTTCTCCAGTATATACAGGGTATCTCAAGACTGCTACCGAAAACGAAACCGGGTGGTAGTTTAAGCGACTTCAGACACAATGCAACAGAAAAAGTTGCAAAAAAAAGCGACAATTTTTTATTTTTTATTTTTTTCCTATGACCATATTTGGGTGAGAAATACATTTTTGCCTAAAATAATAGTGTATACCCTTTTATTTATAAATAATCTAAGGTATAAAAGTGTTTAAATTATTATTTTAGCAAAAACTATGGATTTACCACCCAAAAATGACGATATTTAAAAAATCATAAAAAATAATTGTCGCGTTTCTTTGCGAAATTTTTAGTTGCAATGTGTTTGTAGTCACTAAAACTACCACCCGGCTTCGTTTTCGGTAGCAGTCTTGAGATACCCGGTATAATTAAACAGGATAAAATTCTTACAATGATGACACCAAAAACATTAACCGAGGATTTATCCTACAATTGCTAACTAACCAGGCTCAAGCCTGCTATATTATTTATTTAATTCAAATTAAATAAATAATATAGCATGCAGATCTGAAAAATACACATTTCTCCATTGAGGTATTACAACTGGAGCGGACACGTAGAAGAAAAATTGTGCTCATTTCAATATGACAGCGAAGTATAGATAAAGTCGGCATTGTAGCAGATGCGACACTTCAGAAATTTATACCTACATCTATATACGCCTGATAGAGCCTATAAATTCTTATATTGAATTTAAAGTTTAATTTTATTTTCTTTATTTCGGAAAAAAAAAACATTATAACAATAAATATACAATTAACCAATTAATTAAATATATAAAGTTAACGGAAACTATAATTAAAATGCCAAATATGCCACATTTTTGTATTGAAAATAAATAAGATTTTTTAAAAATATATATCCCATCACATACAACATCCACTATCCCTATACGAAAACTTCAATTTTTACCTATCTGTCACTACATTAATATTAGTCTATAATTTCACTCAAAAATGGCGGTTGTCAAAACGACTCCGGTAAATAATTTCTTAAATTTAATTTCGTGCTTCTTTATTTAAATTATGGTTGATTAACCTATGGAATGAAACTCCATCTTTTCTTCCTATTGTTCTGGAATGGTTTTTGCACGTTTTTAGCACGCAATATGGCATTTATGGACCAATTATATTTACACCTAATTAGGTCTGTCTTCGCTGAAACGTCAAGGACGACTGACAGCCTAACGGTACATGTACTCTTGCGAATGTTCCAAACTATTTGGTCTTGATGTCCCCTCCAGTTGTGTAACTCAATGCATTTCTCAATTTTCTTCATTATCAATTTCCTTCAAGATACAGAATGTCAAAAAGCAACAAATATTATAAAACTATTTTGTGTGACAACAATAATTATTTCTTGTGTCCAGTGTATTTCTTTCTTTTAAATAAGAATTATTCTAATACTTAGGAGGAAACCTTAGTTAAGCAGTTAGTAAAGCACTTTTTGTTGCTTCTCTTATCAGCCTTTAAGTTTCAATGAAGAATGCCAATTTAATTCCTTAATCTATTTAGGGTTATTTTTAGAATAATTTGCAAGCTGTTGTCTAGCATAATCTACATAAGTAAACACATAAAACATTTTACCTTGGTTATATTTCGAAGTCTCATCAATAACACTTTAAAAAAATTCAAATTATGTTTTGTACTTCTCATCAATATTTACTGACCACAAACAAGGTTAATGGTAGTCAAATAGAAACAAACCATTGAATACCATTTGAAAACCAAATGATGCTATCGATTTTCATACTTATTATAAGAGAAGTGGTCATCCACTTAAATGGATGTAAGTTTATTCTTTTACTAGCTGTCGGGCCCGGCTTCGCCCGGGTGCAGATAGTTTTTGAGTCCAATCCACATCAAGAACATATTATTTCGCGTGTCTACTAACTATATTTCCCGCGTGCCGTCGACTATATTTCCCTTCCGTAGGAGAGGACATCCCGTGCCAACAATTTGAATTTGAAAGAGTAGAAAATATGTATATTTGGTTTCCTGACTCATCCCACGGGAACACTACATTTTTCGGGATAAAAAGTAGCCTATGTGTTAATCCAGGGTGTCAGCTATCACTATACCAAATTTCATCAAAATCTGTTGAGCCGTTTTTTCATGAAAGAGTAACAAACATCCATACATACATACAAACTTTCACCTTTATAATATTAGTAAGGATTACCACAGAGAATGATTATTGCTTTGAAAAAATATTACTATGAAAATAATGGATCACCTGTCTCATCAGGTCACATGCAATGGTACTAGGAACATAGTGATGGCTAGATATGAACATATTATTATTACTGGTGCGGGTTGCATAACTTTAGACTGAAGAGCACAATGACAACATTTTTTGACCCATTTACATAAAATAAATATGAGTAGACTTCAATGGATCCATGAAAGTAAATTGAATGTAACATAACAGTCAACATGAAAACAAATGAAAATATTGTTATAATAAATCACTAATATGTATATATTTTTTCTTATTTCCTTCATGGCGAGACGAACATGCTGTTCACCTGATGGTAAGCGATTCGATCGCTCATGAACAGTAGCAAAACCAAACAATACCTTGAATTACAAAGCAATGCTTGGCATTCCACTGCGTTCGCCATCCTGAGACATAAGATGTTAAGTCTCAATATGTCCAGTAGTTACTCTAGCTACAATGTCCTTCAACCCGAAACACAACAGTGCATTTAAACTACTGTTTGGCAGGAGAAATAGGCATTGTCGTGGTACCCACCCAGATGGTCTCTCACATATGAGAGACCTACCACCGGTAATTACATGAATTTTAGTATGTTGACATTCAAAAAAGTACAAAATATTTGTAATTTTCTGAGATTATTTGTACATTGTAAATCATATTTGGTCCCCTCACTAGGCAAGCCTGTACCGATGGGTCCCAGACATTGGTTTAAAGACAAAACATAAAGACATGTTCATGTATTTGCATTTATTCTTTCATTTATTGCACAACAGCAATTAGAAGTAACACATTGTCAATATGTACATTACCATTTCAAATGTCCATGGGAGATCTACTGCACATATATTATTAACTAAGGTGGATGATGGTCTGTCTTTGAAATTGATAATTGATTGTCATTTACACTACTGTAAATAATTTTGACACAAATAGGTAATATGTAATACAGTAAAAGCTCTTTATTCGCGGGGAATATGTTCTGTAAATATGCCGCGTATACAGAAACCGTGAATATGGAATGGTATTTTATATGGGATTATAGGGGACACATTCCTTGGTGTCAAAATAAAAAAAGACAACATTAAAAAAAAAACAATTTCATTGATGTTTTTGACCATAATTATTGATTGTTATAATATGTTTGTTATAATAATATATAACGGTTTACAGAATTTTGTAACTTTTTCTTGTTGGCAGTTTTTAAAAGCTCTTTCAGTTCAAACTTATATTCAGCAGTGGCATTAACAATTTGCCTCTTAAAAATAAGACTTTGTTCCATAGACGGATCATTTTTTATAAAGAAATCACAAAGCTCATTTGCCATTCTTAAACCTTCACTAAGATTTTTCAGATTAAATGTCACATTTCCAGTGTTTGTTGAAGCCTCCTCTTCTGTGGGCTGTGCATTTAACATTTCTTCCAAGTCGGTTTCAGTCAAATCTTCATCTTGCGATTCAAGCAATTCTTGAATGTCACTTGATTCTATCAGTTCGAACCCATCTCATCCTATTCCATTCGCAATTTCAGGTATTTTAGCAGCCAAAGTTTGAATTTGCACAGATTCTTCATCATTTTCCGCAGTCAGAGCAAGCCACAGTTTTTTCCAGCATGATTTCAATGTGTATGGCTTCAGTTCTTCCAATGATTCTTTTATGTTAACGATGCATTTTGATATGTCAAACTTTTTCCAGCATTCCATAACATTCATACCAGGATCACATTCCATATTATCCAAAAATATTTGTAATAGAGCTTAAAGGCCTGGATTATTCCTTGGTCCATAGGTTAAAGCAAAGCGGTCGTGTTGGGAGGTAAAAATGACACTTTTATATTTGGATGCATAGTTTCAAGTTCACGAGGATGACCTGGTGCATTGTCTAAAACTAGAACCGCTTTAAAGTCTAAATTCTTTATTTTAAATAAATTTCAACTTGATTTCATTCTCAAAAACACCGACCGCGGTGAAGGCGGTTTATGTCAAAGGCTGATCCAATGCAGCGGCGATATCATTTAATAACATACTTATTACATTGTTGTAACATGAATGTATTATGTACTGATTAGATCCGCGAATAAAGAAATCCCTAGCCGCGAATATAGGAATTGAGTCACAATTTTTTAATCCGCAAATAGTGATAACGCGAATGAAGGAAGCGCGAATAAGGAGCTTTTACTGTATCTTCTAAGGGAAACTACTGTTTTCAGTGCTTTCATGAACAGAAAGAGGTAGAGTGGTTGACCAATACCCATTATAAAACTTTTAAAGTTATCAACAAATATAACATAGACATTTATTTTTAACATCTATGTAAATATAGCAACCAAGTAAATATATGAAAATCATCATACCAATTTGTAGATCAGAAATAATTTATACCAGCTATTCTTTAAATTATTCAAGCAATGAATATCAAACCAGTGTCAGTCAAAATATAAGGCAATGGTTTTTTATTTAGAGTATGTTTCAATTTTTACTCACATATTCAGATATTAAATGTCAGTCAAATCACTACTTAATAATGTAGATTTTGCAAAGATAATCTATACTAAGGAACAATTTAATGGTCATTCAATGTCTGTGAGTGCAGCCGCTTGTGTACAAAATAACTTACCAGACTGGTCATCACAGCAAGCTCCACAGGTGCAGCTTGTGGCATGGGGAGTCAGAATGCCTTCGTCTATGAGTGCCTGGATGCTCCTGCCTCCGAACCTGATGGATCTCTTCCAGTCCTTGCTAGAGGCTCTGCCGCACAGGGCTTCGAACTCGCTCGGCGTGTACCAGTCGAGGCCGTACTTGATGCACCGGCCGCGGCCACCGGATCCAAACTTGTGCTTGTGCAACTCGGCAGACGTGTTTTTACAACGCACAGGCAATATCGGCATGTTCGCCGTCTCGATCCATGTACGTGCGCTGGTCGCGCTGGGAGTCCTCGCCGACGGCGCCGCAGGCGCAGCTGGAACCACCTCGTGCCCTTGGGCCTGGCGCTGCGGCGGCGTCGTCGACGGATTTTGGATCACTATGTGTGTTGCCTTAATTTCGTCGCTGACGGGGCCGCCGGAGATGAATCCGTTGTCAACACATATCATAGGCTTGAAGTGCGGCAGCTGGTCAGACGTAATCACGTTGAAGGTGGTGCCAGTGATGAGTGTGCCCACGGGCAGCGACACGGGCACCGTCACTACACCGTTAGAATCGCTCGAGAGCCTGTCCGACTTGATGCCGCTTGGCAAAACCGCGTTCCTGTCGCTGCGTTCGGCCTCGTGCTCGGCCGCCGTCGTCATTGGGTCGGCTTCGGAAACTTCGGTAATGTCCGGCATGACGACGTTATCCGAACCCCTATTCTCCGCCATATCTCGCTACCGCCCTCCCCACACGACACCCGCGCGGTGCAAATGCGTTTTGATCAATTACATGAACCCGCCTTGATTTCGATAAGCTTTTCTAAAATAATAAATACATATCAACTCATTTCACCCACCGTCCGCCATAATTAAATCGAAGAATTAAAAAATAAAAACAATTCACGTACGCTGGCAGAATTGTGGCGGCAAGTTCAAATTTTATATGATGGCACATCTCGTTTTCGAGCAAGTGTAAATATTATGTTTTTTTTTACATTTGTAATATTGGCTATTATTAATTTATTGTCATTTTCACATCAAGTCAAGCGAACTTGTTATTGTAATTGTTTTTGTAACTAAAACAACTAAAAGCTACGACAGAAGTAAAATAATTAAACCTCTGTGGAGATTGGAGAATGGAGATAACCACTTTTAACTGATCATTTTTGAGCGGTTTGATAAAATACCATGATAGGTATCACTAAAATAATGAAAGATTAATACATGATTTATTTGAATATTCGTTTGAATCACACTTAATTTATTGATTTATAATTTAAGAACAGTCGGCAAGGCGTAACTAATGTAACAAAAACATACTGCCAAAAATATTAAATAATAAAGTATTTTTATAAGAATGACAATATTTGTTTATTTGATTATCTCATATAGGTATTAAATATCAGCTTTTAAACAAAGCTATTTGCATTTTTATGGCACTATAAAGCTGAAAACACATTGTAGGTTTTCGTCTTACGCATAGAGTAAAGAGTACAAAACTATAGTAAAGAGCGCGACTGATATGGGTCGCACTTAAAGATGGTAGAATCACAGGTAAAATGTATCCCTGACAAGAAAAGAGTGATATATATCTTTTCGAACTTGAGATATATATCACTCTTTTATATCTTTAGCTCATTTAGCTCAGTACGGCTCAGAGAGAGAATAAGGCAGCTAAGAATATAAATATATCCTTTATATCTTCGGCTCTTTTAGCTCAGACTTAGAACTCAGTAAGGCGGAATAAAACGCGTGAAATTGAAATAATGGAATCCATTAGAACCAATGATTCTAATGGATGATAGGCTTAGGAATGTCAAACTAATTAAATACATAAGTTTAAACTTGCTTTTTTTTATTTGGTTGCATTTGCTTCCTATTAATTATATTTTTAACACAAACATGCCATTGCTATCCTTCTCTCTCTTTTACGTGTAAATTGCTATATAAGCCCATCTCTTTCTCTCTAACTCTGAACGAGCCGTAACTCATCACGAAAATTAACTCTTATGGATAAAGATATAGAGATATAATTGAAATAAATGCGAGCTAGAGAGTGAATATATCATTTGCAAAGATATATATCTTTCTTGTCTTTAGCTCGCGAGCTACCCATCTCTAGTCGCACTATCTGTCTACGGTCGCACGGGTCGTCAGCAGTAGTGCGATTCACGTAACTTTATGACGCGCCGATCAAATTGCGGTGCGGTTACAATTAAGTTTACGCTTTGGTACAAAATGGTATTCTTGTAAGTGTTTAGCTGCGCGTGAACTACGCGTGAGCTGCGCGTCAACTGTACGTCAGACGTATGAAATTTGTTTGACATTGACATATACGCGCTAGCTAAAACGTTTGCGTGAAGCGAACTTGACGCGAGCGTATTTGACAGCGGTTGTCAATTACGAGAATACGAAAAGGGGTGTTTTGATCGAAACTTAAGTTGAAAACACATTGTAGGTTTTCGTCTTACGCATAGAGTACAGAAGCGGCCATAAATACTAGAGCAACGCGTCTTAGAGCGATCTGAACAATGGATTCTTTTGTTGTATGCACATTAAAGGTCATACGCTTAAGACTTGACCACAGACTACATAGAAAGAACCTTGTACGTTCCATTGTCCTGATTGGTCAATTGGCCCCGTACTTACCGCTCTTTACTCTATGCGTATGACGAAAACCTATAATGTGTTTACTTTGTACTCACTAAAGCTGAAACCAATCATGTTTCAGAGTTCCGTGTTAAGCTCAAGTGGTTGCCCATACGACTTCGTCGGAATGCTCATATTCTTTCTCTTCTGTACAACATATTGTTTAATCCTCTTACCCCCTCTTATCTCAAAGATCGGTTTGTATTTCTCCACGACTCACATACTAGATCCCTGTGGTCGTCAGAGAACTTGAAGTTGAGAATGCCCGTACACTCCACCACATTCTTGGATAAATCGTTTACTGTCCAGGCTATTCGTTTGTGGAACGCATTACCAGTTGTGGTAAGACGGGCACGATCACTATCATCATTCAAAAAACTTGTCAAAGATTACTATCTTTCTCACTGAACTGACTAATTTCTGTGGATAATTTACCTATTTTCTATGTACTGGAATTTTATTATATATATATACAGGGTATATCAAGACTGCTACCGAAAACGAAGCCGGGTGGTAGTTTAAGCGACTTCAGACACAATGCAACAGAAAAAGTTGCAAAAAAAATCGACAATTTTTTTTTTGTTATTTTTTTTCTACGGCCATATTTGGGTGGTAAATACATTTTTTCCTAAAATAATAGTATATACCCTTTTATTTATAAATACTCTAAGGTATAAAAGAGTTTAAATTATTATTTAAGCAAAAACTATGGATTTACCACCCAAAAATAACGATATTTAAAAAATCATAAAAAAAAATGTCGCGTTTCTAGGCGAAATTTTTAATTGCATTGTGTTTGTAGCCACTAAAACTACCACCCGGCTTCGTTTTCGGTAGCAGTCTTGAGATACCCGGTATAAACTCATTTGCAAAAAAAACGGGCACCTAAGCAATGAACCATTTCAAATGTTACTATTGGTTTGTTTGATAATTATAGGTAGTTTTACTTTCACAATTTTGTAAATTAATAAGCAAATAATCGTTTTCGTCAGTATTATCATAAAATTTTGATAAAATTTATGGAGTTTAATGCTAAAGTTCACTAGTAGTATATGCTCGCTAGTAGTGCATATGCTCGTGAAGTAAAAGTTAACAAAGATTTTTGTTTGTTTTTTCTTTAATAAAGTAAAAGCAGATAAATGTTGAGTACCGAGTGTGACCCCCTCTAGCTGAAATCACAGCTTGAATTCGTCTGGGTATGCTAGCGAGGATATCCCGGATACTTGCTTGCGGAATACGTTCCCACTCCGCGGTAATCACATTCTTCAGCTCTCTGATGGTCTGCGGAGCCGGTTGTACTGATCTCACGCGTCGTTTCAGAACATCCCAGACATGCTCTATAGGATTGAGGTCGGGACTTCGAGCTGGCCAATCCAAACGACGAATGCCGACCTCTTGCACATACGCTTCCACATCGCCAGACCGGTGGGCGCGAGCGTTGTGGTCCATAAAAATTGAGTCTTCGCCTAAAGCGGCCAATGCGGGTTGTGTGTGCATGAGGAATAAGAACTTCCGTTATGTATCGATGTCCAGTCAGTGAGCCGTTTTCAATGAAGACTAACTCTGTACGATCCATTGAATTTATTCCTGCACAAAACATAACAGAGCCCCCACCATAAGGTGTGATTTCTTCAAAACAAGCCCCTGCAAAGCGTTCTCCTAAACTTCGTAGCATTCGCCGACGTCGATCTTCACCGAACAGAGATATCCTGGCTTCATTGGAGAACAATACCTTATTCCAGTCTTCTTGAGTTCATGACTCACAATTTCGAGCAAACATAAGCCTGGCAACTCTGTGTTCACGGAGTAACTTAGGGCCGCGGGCCGGGCGATGACTGCGTATATTGGCCGCAAGAAGCCTCCTCCTGACCGTTAATAGACTAATATGCACATTTCTTACTTCTTCGAGGTTGTTCTTAAGGTCCACATAAGAAGACTTGCGATTTCTCAATGCGCGACTCACAAGAAAACGATCATCCCGTGGTTGGGTACATGGTTTTCTTCCAGAACCAGGCTCAATCCTATAGAGCATGTCTGGGACGTTCTGAAACGACGCGTGAGATCAGTACAACCGGCTCCGCAGACCATCAGAGAGCTGAAGAATGTGATTACCGCGGAGTGGAAACGTATTCCGCAAGCAAGTATCCGGGATATCCTCGCTAGCATACCCAGGCGAATTCAAGCTGTGATTTCAGCTAGAGGGGGTCACACTCGATACTCAACATTTATCTGCTTTTACTTTATTAAAGAAAAAACAAACAAAAATCTTTGTTAACCTACTTCACGAGCATATGCACTACTAGCGAGCATACACTACTAGTGAACTTTAGCATTAAAACCCATAAATTTTATCAAAATTTTATGGTAATACTGACGAAAACGATTATTTGCTTATTAATTTACAAAATTGTGAAAGTAAAACTACCTATAATTATCAAACAAACCAATAGTAACATTTGAAATGGTTCATTGCTTAGGTGCCCGTTTTTTTTGCAAATGAGTTTATGTATATTAATATATTATGTATATGTATCTTCCAATGTATGTATTGTTATTATATTATTTATGTATGCATATTTCTATATATACCGGGTATCTCAAGACTGCTACCGAAAACGAAGCTGGGTGGTAGTTTTAGTGACTACAAACACAATGCAACTAAAAATTTCGCATAGAAACGCGACAATTATTTTTTATAATTTTTTAAACATCGTCTTTTTTGGGTGGTAAATCCATAGTTTTTGCCAAAGTAATAATTTAAACACTTTTATACCTTAGATTAGTTATAAATAAAAGGGTATACACTATTATTTTAGGAAAAAATGTATTTACCACCCAAATATGGCCAAAGGAAAAAAATAAAAAAAAAATTGTCGCTTTTTTTTTGCAACTTTTTCTGTTGCGTTGTGTCTGAAGTAGCTTAAACTACCACCCGGCTTCGTTTTCGGTAGCAGTCTTGATATACCCTGTATGTTTATATGACATAATATGTGTATTTATTATTTGTATTACTTGTAATTTTATTAAATTATTTGTACTTATTTGCAATACTTTTCCTTTCTAAGTAGGTTCTATCCTTTACGCTTTAGACTGCCCTCTATTTATCCTATTTTTAAATCCATCCCATGGTTGTCTGTAAGACATTGCCTTTCGGCGATAAGACCGCCGATTGTACTTTTTATGTATGTGATTTCTGTTTGTATTTGTTTTCTTTTTGTGCAATAAAGTGTAAATAAATAAATAAATAAATCTTAGATTGCTTAAAATTCCTTTCCCAACATCTATTCCAGTTTTATTATATTCCTTAGAGTATATATATATATAGAGGAAGCGCTGGTATCAAAGACGTAGATAAAAATGGTGGTGCCGGGCCACCTTTTCCTGCCCTCCTATTGGCTAATATTGGAACAGGTTTTGCAACATACATAAATTATTTGAAAAAAAAAATATTTAAAATAAGTAGTTTAGGACTATTTAATTCCACTCAAACTCGTTTTAAAAGGATAATAGCTAAATATAATTTCGGCTAATAAAGGAATTTATAGCAATTTATTGCTAAATAATTAATTCAATTTTTACTAATATAGGAGCGCTACCAACATTACGAACATGAAAATATCTACGTTTTTCAAATCGCGAATCTTAGAGTATATACATATAGAGGGAGCGCTGTCATCACAGATCACAGACGACTAAAAATACAGACGGCCAACTCCATACAAAATTTTTAACACGTTATGAAAACTCACACATCGAAACCAAACATGCTTTTTTACATATATAATTCATTCAATCTTCATCGGATCTTTCTTTCATTTCATTGATAATTTTGTCACTGACCAATAGTATTAAAGAATTTTGTTCATCGTATTTGAGCCATCTCATTCGTACGTTATACGTATATATATTTAGATGCGTTTCCGACCAGGGCTGGAAATCGGTACTTTACCGAAATTACCGATTTTGAAATATTTAGGGATGTACGTTATACTTTCAGCATACCGATTTTTACTACCGGAAATTTACCGGTTTTATATTTGGGTTTCATGCTTATATTTTCAAATTTATGGATTTAAAATAACAAATAAAACCAAGTTAAAATTCTAAACCTTTACTCAACAATATATTCTTTGATTTATTTTTATATTACAACACTTTTATTTTAACATTTTTATCCTAATGAATATACTATATACTTTACAATACTTTTTTATACATATATATATACCTACAATACTTTTTTATACATCTTCAGATTAATTTAAACATTTTCAATTTGTTAATATCGCTTAATTTTATCTCTTAAAATTCTCTTAATTTTAGGACCAATAAAACAATGCCAAATGTAAGAACATGACTACAGAATTGAAATATGCATTGACAAATAAAAATTTTAATGGAAACATTAATTGTTGCAAACTATATTTTACAATACCATGAAGCAGCACAAGATTGCTTTGATTGTAAATTTTAACTTAGAGACAATTAACATAAAGTAAATAACAAACAAAACGATTTAGCTTACTTTTGGAGAAATTGAAAAGCAAAAACAAGACATACATAATTAAAATAAGCTATCAATTAACAAATAATTATTTAAATCATTGAAAACATTAAATGCATCATGCATTACTAAATACTAAAAATTTTTTGATTCATTATTATAATATATTAAAGGAATAGGCAAAACATATGTTTGAATATAGTCATTTTAAAGAATGTTTGTTAATGCTTGCTATTACTATTATAGTATGCACAATATAGGTCTATAATACACTTTTATAAACTACTGCATTGCGCTGGATTTGAAAATATAACCAAAATCTTTAGCAAATGCATTTTTATGAGAATCTTAATTATATCAAGAAGTATAAATATTATGAACAGATTATTAATGAACATAATTACTTCTGTTGTGATTTAACCTTCGCCAATATTAACATATAAGTCTACAGTGTAGTGATCCTGCAGACGCAGTAGAGTCTTTCTTTGTGCTTCCAATGATGAACCCATTAGCCTGCGAATTGCTTGGACTGGAAATTTGACCCGAGTCTAGCCTAGAAATTATAAAACAATTAATAAAGGAATAAATACTATAAGGGCTCAATCTGTTGAAGTTGACTGCTTCCTGACTTTACATACATATAACCATAAAACATTGGATAGTTATAAATGAATATGTTATGAACTTGGAAATACCTATACCAAAAATGGCTTTAATCTTATACTGTACTGTGCTGGGACGACTCATTTACTTTTCACTGCAGAGCACAAGCCTCCTGTACAGTCGAAAGTACGAATGAAAGAAGTAAGGCTACATAATTCATCAACTCGACACTAACAAAAAGTTAACCTTATCATATTATGTTCAGAGATCTAATAAATCTGTATTTTAATGGGTATTTATTTCAACTATTTCAACTTATTGTTATTTCTTATATTCCTGTAGCAGATTAAACTAGAAATAGGGTCACAGCGGAATAACATATTATTATATTTACCTTAATTATGTCGGATGAGGTTAGATTTATGTTTTTCAATAATTTGGTATTTCTTGCTCCGCCAACGTAGCTGTTCACTTATTAAAGTGTTTGTATATTTTGTTTGTGAAGGCTGCACAGATATTTCTATGTTTTTTTCGTTTGTGCACTCGGGAACAAAACACATAACTAAAATTAATAATTATCACGTAAATCACAAGTCTTTAGATACGAGTTACACAAACAAAACTATATCATGTTTGTACTGCTAAATATTTACGTTACTGATTACAAAACAGATGAATAAATAAATAATAAAATAACACCCAACAGTCACATACATAGACCTGACCCCACATTAAGATCGAGTCTTGTGTCGTGGGTATCAGGAACTACGAGAGACTTTTCGGTCTCACAAACACCCAGACCCGAGAGAAATATTTGTGGGCCGCACAAACATTTCTCTCGGTGCGGGGATCGAACCCGCGGCCTCTCGTTTCACAGGCGGCGTCTAACCGCCTGCGCCACGGAGGCTGTCAAAATGACATGCAATTAAAAATAAAATAAGCAAATCCAAACTAAACAACAATCGACTTTTGAAAAATATGGCAGCAATATGGCTGCGACAGCGCACGCCGGCACACGCACACATTCATAAAAGTGGCGGAGCGTGAAAGAGATGGGGCGAAAACAGCATATGAGAAAGCGAGATAGAAATTTGCGTCACTTTTTAAGCCTGAGTTAAACCGGCCTGTCACAGATCACTTCCAATAGATACCGCATTACGATAGTTTTGTTTTGAACCGAAAACGCCGACGAAGGGAACTGCGCGGGGGGTGGGCGGGTTGCACCGCGGTCACGTGGACTTCACTGGAGAGATGAGGCATAAATCGATAAATAAAAAAATGTATCGATCGTTTGATTTGCCAGTAAGTTCATGTGTTATGATCGCTTCTATAACTTAATTACCAACTTGATAAATGTTTGATAATATTTTTTCACCGGCCTGATCGGATAAATTATACCAACCGGCAACCGCTAACTACGAATAAAATAGGATTAAGATTTATACTTTAGTATGTAACGGTTTTATTTCTATTATTCACCGTGTATTTTTGTATACCAAAATGGCGAAATACCCAAATTACGTTTTGATATAAAAGATCAGATAAAAATATGAAAAAGTAAATAACTAAACCTCACGCCTTAAAGGGCTACAATAACTTATTCCATTTCTTGAATTCTGACGGCGCGGCGGCTGTAGTAAATGTAATATCGACAAATGACGATGAAACCCACTTGACGAACTATGAATGTTTTTGACACGATTTATACAACGTATGTTAAAATTAGTGACATAGCTTGTGCTACTGATTCTCAATAAACTTAGTATACTAAAACTTATGATAAATACCCTCCCATAATATTTGAAAACGTATACAACTAGAGGGTAAAAAGGAAATTTAATTACGCCAAAGATAAAAATAAATAAAAACATATTGTAAAAGTACCTTGTTAACAAATTTAACTATTTCAAATTACATAAAATAACGTAATTATGGTAATTTGCAATTTTTATTTAAATCAAAATTTATTTTGTGACATTGTCATTTAATAAAATTAATTTACATTATTGTTTTACAATATCGATACTTCTAGGAATTATATTATAAACATGCGTCAAACACTAGAAGAACGCGTGATTTCGCCAAAAAAAGGTGGCTTATTACGGTTATTGCTAAGCGAAAAAGAGACGGCTGATTCTCCATCCGAACTCGACCGTTTGACATTGATACATTAACCAGTATAAATTGAGCTCGCTCGGGACCAAATTAATTTAAAGAATATTAGTTATAGATGAAAACTTATTGCGTTTTTTTAGATACTTTATTTTTTTGAGTTGTTTGCACACCATTTTATTGAACAAATAATTTTTAACAGTAATATTATGTTCCCAAAATGTAATTTTCGCTAACGTGCGACGACATGTACGGGTCCACTACTTGGACGACACTGATGACGCGACATTTGGCATCGGTTTATATTTATCTGATAGCTTATATGTGTTGGGCGCATAGACGTAGTATCAATAGACTTGACATGCATTTGACATAGTCCATCTCACTTAGACTTATGCATAAACCTTAAAAAAAGAAAGTGACAAAACACAATTTGCGGTCCTTGTCATAGTTTCACATATTTTTGTAGGGCAACACTGCGTGTACCCAAACAAATAAGACGTGCGGTTTGTTATAAACTTGAATTACTGAGTATTTTACGAATATTTGCGGTCAAAAATGTATGTAAAAGAGTGTTGAAAGTGATTATAAGACAAAAGGTATGGTGTGCTGCTTTATTATTGGCTGTGATAGCCGATCTAAACGATAATATGAAAATATAACCTCTCACTGGTAAGTGCATTTTATTTAGTATATTGGTAAAAATAAATGTAGACGTTCATTATTACTAACATCTGCAATTAGTATTTCATAGAATACATTGAAAAATAGGATTATATTTGCATAAAAACTAAAAATGCTTTTTTTTTTACTTTATGTCTGTCCCTTACGGTGGAACTCGAATGTCGAGTCCATTTGATACTACGTCCATGGTTGGGCGCAACCGCTGCCTTGCATTAGGTATCTATTGGGAGTGATCTGTGGCTGTCATACATTTGTGACTTCAAAAACGTAGATATTTTCTTGGTCGTAATGTTGGTAGCATTGCTGCATTAGGGTTGCCGGTTAACATATTTTCCCCAACTGTATCAAAATTTAATTACGTTTTTGGCCCAATAGCAATATCGATACATAATATTTTAAAGAATGAAAAATTGTGGCGACTATTTTAACACGTTTATCTATAATTCCGAATACGTTTTCACTGCGAATACGACGTAATTTTACCTGTGCGTTATTATACAATAGCATTGCAATATTGAAAATGCTTGGTGGTGAAATGGTAAATGTTTTAGTCCCTATGCTTCGATAGCCGAGCTTCGTTCGTATTCGGTATTGAAAATCGTGGCCGCCATTTTGAAGTTTTTACCTATTGTACCGATTTATCTCAGAATCAGTATCTGAGGGTATCTCGGCTCCAATATGCCAAATTCATAGTAAGGCTTAAAAAACCTGTGGCCACCATTTTGAACTTTTTATTTATTGAACCAATTGCTTTCAAAATCAATAGCTGAATGTAACTCGGCAACAATAAGCCTAATTTATAGTTATATTAAAAATCTGTGGCCGCCATTTTGAACTTTTTATTTATTGAACCAATTGCTCTCAAAACCAACATCTCACGTTATGTCAACACTAATAAGCCAAGTACATAGTCAGATTTAAAAAAACTGGCCGCCATTTTTAGTCATTGAATCGATTGCTCTCAAAATCAACATCTGAGGGTATCTCGGCAGTCGGCACTAATAAACCAAATTAATAGGTAGATTAAAAAACTGTGGTCGCCATTTTGAACTTTTAATTTATTTAACCGACTGCTCTCAAAATTAATATCTGAGGGTTTCTCGGTACCAATAAGCCACATTTATAGGTAAAGTATTGTGGCTGCCAGAGCTCTCAGAATAAAAAAATAAGGTTCTCTCTCTGTCTCCTTCTCCCTCTCTCTCTCTCTCTCTCTCTCTTCAGCCATAAAAAGCCATAGGAAGTCCACTGCTGAACATAGGCCTCCCCAAGGATCTCCACATTGACCTGTTGGAAGTGGCCTGCATCCAGCGACTTCCTGAAACCTTAACCAGGTCGACCGTCTACATTGTTGTTTCACTACGATTTAAAAATTAAAAATGTATTCTCATAATATTAATTATAATAAAAATATTTTGTAGGTATCCAACAGTCTTCTAAACGACTCCTTCTTATAATATTAACGCTTTGGCGTCTTATTTTTCGATCCAGGGGTATCCTAAAAAAACATTATATAGATTTGGTTGTTTACATATCTTTAACATCTATCATTTATCTATCGATATTGATTTTGAGAGCAATCGGGTTAAAAACAAAAAAGTTCAAAATGGTGGCCAAAATATGCAATTCTGACTATGAATTTATGTTACCGGTACACGGGGACGGCCGTTAAATATTAAATATATACCTCCTACCAGAAGTCGCGCTAAGGCTCTAAAATTTAAATGGCGGCCAATATTCAAAATCCGGATTAAAGTCAGACCGATTTAAAAATTATGTCCAATTATATAAGATCATTGAATTACAAAATACTAGCGGCCCGGCCCGGCTTCGCCTGGGTGCAAATACAGATTCCAGTCCATATTTTATTTAAAATCAATATGACAGCCGTTGTCTAAACTGCTTATCCATTTTCAATCCCATCCTGTACCTATTCTTATGTCCCATTTTATCCACCTTATATTCTATTCTATCCCATCTCTCCAGATTCAAATCATTATTTTGCTGTGGAAATATTATAACACTGTTACTACTCCGACGACATTCATTGAAATCAATTAAAAGATACCATAGATGACCCGACCACGCTTCGCTATGGCTTAGTTATTATATGATGAATTTTATATTGAATTATTTAGCATAGCAAAAAAGCCCGACCCACCTTTGCCTGGATGCAGATATTTTTTTATTTTACTCCACACCAAATACATGTTATTTTTCGTATAAGCTCTTGTATACCTAAACATGAATTAGCTATCCTACTGTCCTGCTCAATTCCGTCCCATCCCGTCTGTTCAGTCACTTCCCGATACGTCCCGTCTTTTCTCTTCATTGACCATCCCGTCTTATACCGTGCATTTACATTTCGTCCTATCAAATGTGTCAGCTATCCCAGTCCTCTCCCCTACCTCCCACTCTATTATATCCCGTTTCTCCATATCCAAATAGTGTGCCTTATAAATTTTTGACATTAAACACTTTAGCGATTTTGATTATCCATGCAATATTCCATCCCTTATTTCACCCCCAGTATGCTGTTTTCCAAAAACATTACGCCATTACTTTTTGTTAGTAATAAAGAGATTAAATATAAATTTTCATAGAAATACACTCACACACACAATTAATGTAGTAACGGTCATTGAGTAACGGTAGTAACAATTATATATAACTGGTTTCTCAAGACACAGACAACGCCTAATTTGAGAATCCCTGCAATATTCTCCATAATTATATAAAATTGTTATTTTATTCAGTTCAGTTCAGTTTTTATTTTTATGTGTTATTTTATGAAAGATTTTTCATTTTCAAGTGACATTCTATCTTGAAAAGAAGTAAAACTTCTTACGTGTGAATATTATTTATTTGATTGTCCTATATTTATTTAGCTTCATAATATACTCTTTAGTTTACACAAATTAAATTTCTGAACGTATGCATAAATATTTGACAACCAATTTAAATGTCAACCACTTTTCATTACTGTCATTATTTTACATCTTTAAAATCTAAAATACGCCATTAATCGAATATTGTGGATATATGTTGTCGATTCGAAACCTTTATTTAAATACGTTATTTAATTTGAGGGAAGAGTTTACCGTATTGACGGTATGAACATTAAATGTTTGACAGTTACAAACCCATGAACATTTTGTATGGTATAACCAAAATCAACAACTCCTTATAAATAAGAAATTAATTGAAAAAACATTTTCCAGTAGACCAAACTGTAAATCTAAACCATTCTCGAATCTCCACGAACACACACAAAAAATTTCATCAAAATTGGTCCAGTCGTTTAGGAGGAGTTCAGTCACATACACACGCACACAAGAAATATATATATTAAGATTTATATTACAAGTCATATTTAGTCATAAACTTAGTAAATTTTAACTCGTTGTCATATTAAATAAATGGTGGCAATAATTTTATTTTGTCGGTTTAATATAACGTCAAATTGTTTTTTTCATATAAATTTATTTATATTAAAAAAAAGTTAAAACAATTTACCAGGATATCGAGTTATAAATTTTTTATAAATTTGCAACACTGAAAAATATGTCTATAGAAAGCGCGCAAATTCTAATTTTTTTTTAGTAAAATTCCGTCGATTATATCTCCCGATAAATTAATAAATATGCAATGTTACCTATGGTAGCTAATTATAAATAATAATAAATAATAAATAACACCCAACAGTCACATACATAGTCCTGACCCCACACTAAGATCGAGTCTTGTGTCGTGGGTATCAGGAACTACGAGAGACTTTTCGGTCTCACAAACACCCAGACCCGGAAGAAATATTTGTGGGCCGCACAAACATTTCTCTCGGTGCGGGGATCGAACCCGCGGCCTCTCGTTTCACAGGCGGCTTCTAACCATCTGCGCCACGGAGGCTGTCAAATATTATTAAAAATACTTATTAATTATGCGTTTGGTAGAATTTGGGCACAATTTAATGACGCAAAATGGCATTTTAAGATTTTTCTTTCTAGAAGATTTCATGTGTACCCCACGCTGTCTGAATCCATACTGATTGGCGGGAAAAAAAAGGTGGCCCCGGCACCACCATTTTTATCTACGTTTTTCAAGTACCAGCGCTCCCTCTATATGTATATACTCTAAGTCGCGAATGTATGACAGCGCTTCTTCTATATATAAATACTCTAAGTTATATTCTAATGATTATCATATAAATAAGGCTTTATGTATGTTTATAATCCAAAATGATATAAAAATCTGATGTATATATTTTAGTTTTTCTATTTCCTTGTAATCCTATTACTTTCCTACATTATCTACTGATCCTTTATTTTCCAAAGGAGAATGCCCAAAACTGGCTCTACACCTGCCCTTTTAACTTTACCTTAAAACTTTACCGTTTTATTACAAAATCATAACTCAATTTATCCACAATGATAGTATCATTTGTTTACTGAAATACTCTGGGAATATTATTTTTATAATAAAAAACACTAAATGACTATTTGTTTTATACATTCCCAGTAGGGCAATTCACGTATTATAATAAGTTCAGCTGAAGTGCAGTTGCGGTTAAGTTTCGATCAAAACAGCCCTTTTCGTATTCCCGTAATTTTGACAACCGCTGTCAAATAGGCTCGCGTCAAGTTCGCGTCACGCAAACGTTTTAGCGTATTCTACTGCTGCGCGTTTTTTTTTTTTGGCGTTTGACGGTTGTTGGAAGCACACGCGATTTCGGGGTTCTCAAATTGTCTGGTTATTTTTATTTAATAAAATATTGAGATTTCATTTGTAGTTATGTAAATATTCATCTCTGTAAAGTGTAGATATAGAAAATAAAAAATTTAGTTGTTTTATTTATTTCCTTTAATTTCATAACATAGTTATATCATTTAGTATTTAGTTTAGGAGTATTTTTTAGTATATTTTTTATATTTTAGTAATATGAATGAGCCACCGGATCCTCCTGACCCGGTTCCTCCGGATTCTCAGTCTATCTGTTTTTCAGACTGTTTGTCTGATCTTAATTCTGGTTTTTCGCAACCAGGAGACAATCGTAAACGTCCGTGTCCTGGTGATTCATCTTCTATTCCATCCAAAACTGCTGTGGGCCCTTCTGCGTCCATACAAAATACTTTTACAAATCCAGAATTTTTAAATAAAAAAACAGTTTACAATGCTGAGGATTCTGGGCCCTTTTTGGTCCATGTTACCAAATCTGAAGCAGCTGCTTCCAATAGTTCAGTTATAAAGAGCTTAAAATTTGCTCAATTATTATTTAAAAACCGAGTAGAAGGTATTTGCAATGGTGGTGTCAAAGCCCTCGGACGAAATCGTATGGCGGTTACATTTACATCGGCCGATAAAGCAAATTCCTTTTTGGAGCATCCCCTTCTTACTATAAATAAATTAACGGCGCTAATCCCGACTTTTCATGTCACTAGGATGGGAACCATTCGCAACATCCCCATTGACTGGACAATGGAGGAGGTTGTGTCTGGTATAAGTGTTTCGAATGGTAATATAAAGGTTATAAAAGCAAGGCGGTTGAACCGAAAAACCATAACCGACGGCTCACCTGTGTGGTTTCCGACACAGTCAGTCGTGTTAACCTTTCAGGGACAGCATCTGCCTGAGAAGATTTATTGTTACTCTATGTCCATTCCAGTCGAAATTTACAACTTACCAACAATTCAATGTAATAGCTGCTGTAGATTTGGACATGTTAAAGCTCAGTGTCGATCCCAACCACGTTGTTATAAATGTGCGCAACCGCACTTAGGCGAGTCCTGTTCAATCCCTGAGGAAGAGTCAGTTTGTTTGTTTTGTTCGGCTTCGCACTTTGCGATAAATAAAAACTGTCCGGAACATTCTCGGCAGAAATCCATAAAAGTTGTCATGTCTCAGGATAACATTTCTTATACTGAAGCCTCACAAAGATTTCCTAAGGTTAAGCAATCCTATTTGTCCGTTGCTAAATCCTCGCCAGCTCAGTTCGCTCATGCCCCTCTCCCAAGAGGGTTTCAACAAAATTCGCAGATCCAAAGTTACAAAAAAACAATTTTATGTAATCGTCCTTCCCGTCCTACTCTTGGCAAGTCATATGACAAATTTGCTCACAACTCTATAATTCGTACTCCGGTATCTTCTTTGCCTAATGGCTCTGTTTTGTCAGATTCTCATATTATGTCTTCACAGGATAATCTACTTTCTTTGCTTATTTCTACCCTAGTTAACATTATTAATAACTTTGGTGATGCCATACCGAACAATGTCATTGAAATGATTAATCAGTCGCTCTCATCAATCAACAAAATTCCGTCCCCTAACCCTTCTCCAATGGAATTGTAAGTCTATTCGTCCGAAAAAACATGAACTTACTCATCTTATAAATAACTTTCAACCATTATTCTTGGCCATCTCGGAGACTTGGCTGAGGCCGGGCTCGATTTTTCGTGTGTCTGGTTTCTCTTGTCTTCGGGATGACCGAGACGATGGTAGGGGAGGAGCTGCCCTTCTTGTTCGGAGGGATATTCCTTTCTCTCAAATTCCTATTCCCCCGCACTCCCCTCTTTTCAATATTGTTGCTTTGAAAGCAATGAATACCATCATTGTTTCCATATATATTCCTCACCCTTCGATTCCTTTAATATCGGAGTTAAATCGGATTTTCTCTTCATTTTCTGGTTCAGTGATTATTTTGGGTGATTTCAATTGTCATCACTCTATGTGGGGCTCAAATTCATGTGATTCTTTTTCTCCTCATCTAGTTGAAATGTTTGATTCCTGCAATCTTTGTATTTTAAATGATGGTTCACCAACACGTAGAACATCCCCTCTTCAGAATATAAGTGCATTAGATTTATCTCTTTGCTCCCCAAATTTAGCATCTCTTCTAGTGTGGAAAGTTTTGCCTTATTCATATGGTAGTGATCATTTTCCAATTGTTATTACGAATTCTGAATCTTCCTTCCCCATGGAACAGCCTACTCCTTTATTAAAATATAAAATAAATAAGGCAGATTGGGACAAATTTGCTGATGAGTTAGATAAAAAGTTAGCTTCTCTTGTTATTCTATCTGACTCCTCTCTTCTTTCTTGTTATGATAATTTTGTGGAAGCTCTTATGGCAGCTGCTGATATGGCGATTCCTATTAAAAAACCTTCTAAGAATAATCTTCCCTCCCCCCATTGGTGGGATTCTGAATGTACTGAAAGTGTTAAAAGACGCAAGGAGGCAGAAAGGAGGTTTTCTATGGATCTTAGTCTTGAGGCCTATTTAGAGTTCAAAAAAATTACAGCAATTACCAAGCGTCTTTTTCAAAAAAAGAAAAGGCAAGGCTGGATGAATTTTTGTGAGAGTCTTTCTCCTCGTACTCCATCCTGTCAAGTATGGAGAAAGATAAGGGCTTTTAGAGGCTCTACCAATAATTATGATGCAATTCATGTTGATCCATCTGAGTGGTTGGATGGTTTCACTGACAAACTGACCCCACCTTTTGTTCCTTCAGAGTGTTAATTTCCATCTTCGGAACAATCTGTGTCTTCTAGTTTCATGGACGACAGTTTTTCTTTTTCGGAACTGGAATGTGCTCTAAATAATCTACGAGACTCTACTCCAGGGTTGGATGGGATTCCATATTCTTTTATATGCAAATCTTCAAAATTTTCCAAATTGTTTTTTCTTCGTCTTATCAATAAAATATTTGAAACTGGTATAGGTCTACCAGAATCTCATGGCATAAAATTAAAAACAAACATATAGATTTTTATGTGGCAATACCATCAATGATCAATGCTGATTCAAAACTTGAGTTATGTCATTCGATGTGAATATTTTACGATTTCTATAATTCCTTAGCGAAAATATACAAATTAGTTCTACGATCACAAGTGTGACACATTGTTTACAAGTTTTATCGCCAGATCCGTAAATGATTTGGTCAAATTTAAACAAAATCGCCGATTTTTAAATCGACGTTGTTTTAACAAACAAGTTGGAGTGAATAATTTTGATACTTCATGTTTTTTTGGTTAGTGTTAGATATGTATATGTGTTTTATCGTATATACTTTGATATCATTTTTTGAAACTAAACAATAATGCATTAAATACCTATTTACAGGAGTTTCCAGAGATTTTGGATAAGGATCCATCAAACAATGATATATTTTGCACTTCTAGTGAACAGATGTAATCCCAGAAGAGATCTTTATTAAAAATAATTATCACTAACATCTTCGTCTAATGACCTACTGCCAGGATCTTTATAAATAAGCCCTGATTAATAACATTAAAGAGACTGCAAATATAATACTTAGATATGTTGTTTCACTCTAACATATCATTCTAATAACATATAATTGCAAAAAAGACATTTAACTAATAAAAGTATTTCGTTAATATGAATTAATGATAAAATGTATAGAAAGTATCAAAATATTTCGATCCAATTACCCTGGTATTGCTATGCACAATTTTCAATTACCCCAATTGCCATGAGATTCTGGTAGACCTATAGTATTCCAAATTCATGGAAAACTCAATTAATAATTCCAATTTTAAAACCAGGGAAGGATCCACATGACCCATCTTCATATCGACCGATTGCTTTGTCCTCTTGTTTGGCTAAAATTACTGAACACCTAGTTAAAAATCGTCTGGAATGGATTGTTGAGCACAATAATATTCTACCTAAGTCCCAGGTTGGCTTCCGTAAGTCTATGGGAACTATGGATAGTCTAAGTATTCTTACTACTTATGTGCGGTTGGCTCTTACTAGAGGAGACCATGTTATTGGTGTTTTTCTTGACATAGAAGCTGCATATGATAATGTACAGCTATCATTACTAAAGCAAAAACTGCATCGGTTAAGTATCCCTGTTAGAATCATTAATTTCATATGTAATCTTTTTATGGACCGTTGTATATCTGTGCGATATAGAGGGAATCTTCAGCCGAGTCGTAAGATTTGGAAGGGACTACCTCAAGGATCAGTGCTAAGTCCATTATTGTACAATTTATATACTTATGATTTAGACAAGTCTGTTAACTGTTTCTGTTCTATTCTACAATATGCTGACGATGTAGTTTTATTTGCTTCTAGTGATTCATTTTCTAATGCTTCCAATCGCCTGAATTCTGCTCTTTTCTATATGTACGATTGGCTCTTGTCCCATGGGTTGTCATTATCAATATCTAAATGTAAGACCCTTGTGTTTTCTAGAAAGCGTTCTATTCCAAACATCCAAATTTCACTGAATAATAATTTTATTCCGGTTCAAAATTATGTTAAATTTTTGGGGGTTATTCTTGATTCAAAGTTATCTGGTATTCATCATTTAAATTATATTTCTGAAAAAAGCGAAAAAAATTTAAATATTCTTCGTTCCCTATCAGGTGTTTGGTGGGGATCGCATCCATATTGTCAAAAGTTACTTTACAATGCTATTATACGCAGTCACTTTGATTACGGGGCTTTCGTTCTGGAGCCCTGTAGTAAATTGGCTTTAGTTAAATTGGACAAAATTCAGTCTAAATGTTTGAGGGTGATTTCTGGGGCTATGCGTTCTTCCCCTCTTAATGCTCTTCAGGTGGAATGTTTAGAGGCTCCTCTATTCCTTCGTAGGCAGTTTCTTGCTGATAGGTTCTTTTCTAAAGTTATACAATTGTCATCGCATAACCTCATTCCTTTACTTCAGAATTTATCCCGAGTTGTCCCTATCAGTCAATATTGGTTAAATAAAACAAAACCTTGTCTGTTGAAAAGCTATCTCAATTTCGTCAGTTCAGGTCAACAAATTTGTCAACTGCCTGTTAGCCCAATCTTTAGTGTTCCATTTGAGGCACTTATATTCCAACCTAAAGTGATTTTAAACTTCGGGATTGCAAAAAGCTCCCTTGGAGCTAATCAAACATTTATTAGTCTTGTAGAAGCCAATTGGACTGACTGGTTCCAGGTTTTCACAGATGCTTCCAAATTGGAGGGTACAAACAATTTAGGGGCAGCTGTATGGTTTCCAAAATTTCGCATAGCACTTAGATTTAAATGTCCATCAACATTGTCTGTGTTTTCTGGTGAAGCTGTTGCTTTGTTAGAGGCAATATGCTTCATTGAATCACACAGTATACCCAAAAGTATAATATTTTCAGATTCTTTAAGTTGTCTCCAGGACCTTCTAAAAATCCTTTTCGGAGTAGAGATAATTTTTGCATTACCTTAAAAATACGGGAAATGTTAGCTAAATGTGAGTCTCATGGCTTAAAAGTTGTATTGGCGTGGATTCCGTCTCATTGTGGTATAACTGGTAACGAGATGGCAGACAGTCAGGCTAAGGAGGCTGTCAGTCTGGGTCTTGAAACCTATCGGGACAGTTTTGGTCGTGACCTTGCTAATGAGGCGAAACCACGGATGTTGAGGCAATGGTACGACATTTGGGCTGAATCTTCCGTTTTTAAAGGGAATTATTATTATAATATACAGCGTTCCATTCCTGTTAAGCCATGGTTTTTTAAGTTTCGGGCATTTTCCAAGAAAGTCACTTCAATTGTCATTCGGTTGCGTCTGGGCCATGTTTGCTCTCCGGTTTTTTTGAATAAAATAAGAGTTCGGGATCACTCGTTGTGTGAGTGTGGTCTAGAAGAAGGCACTGTGGATCATATTTTTTTAACTGCAGAAATCTCCACTCTTCTTTATATATGTTTTTAAATTCTGATATCCCTAGACCAGTCAATATGTCTTTCCTTCTTACTCTCACCAATACTTCATTCATTCATACTCTTGTTAAATTTATTGAAGTAAATAATATTAAACTGTAATATTTTGTTGTAATGGTATTTAGTCCAATGGTTAGTTATTTTTTCTCTTTATGTGAATAATTTCGCTATGTTTTTAATTAAATGTATAGTTTTTTTTGTGTTGTTGTTTTAGTTTCATCAATGTTTTATTGTTTTCTCAATATTAATTAAGTTTATAATTTTTTGTTCCGTTTTTTATTTTCCCAATTTATACGCTTTTTATTTAATCTGTGCTTTCCAACACTTGACATTGGCAAAATTGTCGAGTCTGCGACAGAGCCATTAAAAACAAAAACTGAACTGAACAGTAGTGCGATTCACGTATTTTAATAAGTTCAGCTGCAGTGCAGTTGCAGTTAAGTTTCGATCAAAACAGCCTTTTTCGTATTCTCGTAATTTTGACAACCGCTGTCAAATACGCTCGCGTGAAGTTCGCGTCACGCAAACGTTTTAGCGTATTCTACTGCTGCGCGTATATGTCAATCTCAAACAAATTTCATACATCTGACGTACAGTTGACGCGCAGTTCACGCGCAGCTAAACACTTACAAGAATACCATTTTGTACCATTTTGTACCAAAGCACAGCAGTGCGATTCACGTAACTTTTTGACGCGCCGATCAAGTTGCGGTGCGGTTACAATTAAGTTTACGCTTTGGTACAAAATGGTATTCTTGTAAGTGTTTAGCTGCGCGTGAACTGCGCGTGAGCTGCGCGTCAACTGTACGTCAGATGTATGAAATTTGTTTGAGATTGACATATACGCGCAGCAGTAGAATACGCTAAAACGTTTGCGTGACGCGAACTTCACGCGAGCGTATTTGACAGCGGTTGTCAAAATTACGAGAATACGAAAAGGGCTGTTTTGATCGAAACTTAACCGCAACTGCACTGCAGCTGAACTTATTAAAATACGTGAATCGCACTACTGAACTACTGCTGCGCGTATATGTCAATCTCAAACAAATTTCATACGTCTGACGTACAGTTGACGCGCAGTTCACGCGCAGCTAAACACTTACAAGAATACCGTTTTGTACCAAAGCGTAAACTTAATTGTAACCGCACAGCAACTTGATCGGCGCGTCAAAAAGTTACGTGAATCGCACTACAGATCAAACACCATGAAAGTGTCGCCAATTTTTAATTTTCTCTTAAAAATTGAGGATTTGGGTGTAGTTGTGACATATTATTTTAGTTCGTAATGTTTTTATAATTCTCTAAAAGCTGATGATTTTGTGTGATGTTTCTATAATAAGCATTCAAACCAACAAAATAATGATTTCCAGAAATAGAACAGATAATTTTGTTCTAAAAGACACCTAGTATCTAATCATTCAATCTTCACTGAAATAAATAATTGCTTCCAACAGTCGTTTAACCGAGTTGATCCCACATTCAGTTAATTTATGTCTTTTTTTTAATGGTGAGCTATTGTTATTTTATTTCTTGGGTTTGGCAATTGGCAAGTCAAACACAACAAACACAAGTTAAACAAGCAAGCTCATATTACGGTGAGCATATAAGATTTAATGGTTGTTACAGGATGAACAACCATTAAATCGGCATAAAGAGGTATACAATAACCACAGAATTAGTGTAACGGAAGGAAATAACTTCGGTCCGAGCTGCTTCTTACTAAGAGCCAGAATTTTAAGTAGGCACATAAACCGAAAAATATATTTTGTATATTTATTAGTTGATGGCAATGATTTAGGTATAAACACCTTAAAGAAGTATTGCTGTAATTGTGTTGTGGGTTGTAGGACTGTTGGATGCTGTGCCCATGTTATGACAGTTATATGGTATCTCGGATGGGCACGGCTTAAAAGCAACATTCATCCTTCTCAATAACTGGACAATGTCCTTATTGTTTGTGACATGGAATAATATTAACACAAATAATGTCAATATTTATCATGCTCATAAAATAAAACGCCATAGTAAGAGTTCGACATCGGTGCTACTCCTGTACCTACATAGAGGGATTTTATGTATCAAATATGTATAATTTCGCCTAACATATATTTAAATTTTTTTATTTATTAAATACTTGTATCTTATCTTTGTAGCTACAGAACAAAAAATATAATACGATGATCTACTTTTTTTGAAAAGGTGTTCTCTGATGTCCTCAGTTGTTACTAAGATAAAAAAAGAAACTATCAAAAATATAAGATAACTCCCATGAAAACCCATTTTGAATTAGCAGTTGAAACTTCCGCATGTAAATGTAAAAAAAAACATTACATGTGTGATTGCGTTACTCTGCTAGTACGCAAAGCCTCTAAAGATATTTTTTTTTGCCATGGACATGATCATATCGAAAATTATGAAGAGTATCCTAGACCACAGCCCTCGCGCAGTGGCCGAGCGCTTTTTACCACTACACTACAGGGTAGATATTTTAAAGTACAAGCCAATTTATGTAACATGGTTAGTAAACTAAAATATACATTATTTATATTATCGATAAAATATGCAGCACATAACTATTGAATATGTCGTAACTAAATTGTGTCGGCGCTTTGGCCGTTTGTAACATTTAACATAATTTGCACTTTTTAATTCGGTCGCGTAATCATACCCAACATAGTAATTTGACGTTTCATGAGTGAACATGAGCCGTCCTTAGCACATACTATTTGTCTCATTCTCTCCCATGATTTGGCCCATTGGAAAAATGAGCCACCACCCATGTGTGCACCCATGCCACCACCCCACACCACCCTACTAGTCATGCGCAAAATGAATCACTGTAAAGAAAAGAGAGATATATATCTTTTGAGTCAAAAGATATATATCATTCTTTTATATCTTTATATCTCTATCTCACAATGATTAATGAGCTAAAGAATGAGTTGATTAAAATTGAGTTCTGAGTCTTTCTTTATATCTATATCTAAGATTGACATTTTGGTGGAGTATATCTTTATATCTCTATCTCTTAAAGATTCATGAGCTAAAAGATGAGTTTGAATTAGTTGATTAGAAATTTAGTTATGAGTCTTCCACAATATCTATATCTAAAATTAACATTTGGGTGGACGTTCAAGAGGCTATATTCGAGTAAAAATTGCTTTGTGGTTTAGATATAGTATTATTACAGTGAGATAAAGAGATTAATTATTTTCTGCTGATATCTATCAATAGAAATAAATTGTGTTTAGAAATATAAATAAGGAGTAGTGAAATATGTAAAAATTCATGGAAATTTAAAAATTGCATAAACTGGATAGTTTTGTAATTAAAACTTTTGTGCTATGGTCACCACTGGTACAAGATATTTCACGGAAACAAAATACAAATCCGATAAAAAAATGAATACAATATATCTCTGCTAATTTGAAAACATGCTAGCGAAATTAGGCCTTAATTCATTGTAAATAGCTTTGTTTTCGCTTACAATGTATTTACTACTGTGATCGTATTCCACGATCGTACGCATGGCCAATGGCGCATGTATTACATTGTGAACATAAATATTCTCTTTTCCGCTCACACAAAAATAAAAGTCTATATCTGTTTCTTTCTAATCTTTGCAGTGAAATTGAACCAATAATGATCTTTACGCGTATGGATATAATGAGTTAGTTTGAGTGCAAGGGATATAAAGATATAATCGCTCCGTACGTCGGATATATATCTTTTTAGTAAATCACTCCTGAATTACACATGTCTACACCCTACGGTCTCTACTAGACATGGGTAACTCAGCGAAAATCCTTGCGTTAACTCAGTAACTCAGGCGCAATTAACTGCGCTGGCTCACTGAGTTAACTCAAAATTGCGCCATGGCGCAACAAAATGAGAACGCTTGTCGCCGAGTGAGCAACGAAATGCGTTATGCGCGTCATCTGCGCGGCGCACGGGGCATGCCACGCTCACAAGTCTGTTTATTAGTTTGTGGCAGTGATGTGTCAACTCGGGATAAACCCGACTCGAGTTACAGAATTCGACTTGGAAGGAAGAAACTGAGTGTTGAACTTTGTAGGTAGGATTGAATTAGATAGATTTTTATAGTTTTTACTGGTATGAGACTGTACTGTTATGTGTGTCTCATATGTAAGAGGCCGCGATGAGTCTGTTACTTTAAAATTTAAAGCAATTTTGATGAAATTTCGTACGTAGCTGATACCCTGATATATTGCATAGGATACTATGTATCCCGAAAATGTAATGTTCCCATAAATATGCATATTTGCTACTCTTTCGTACCAACTTGTGTTCACCTACCGCGATTTTCAAACTCGAGTTAGAAAGAATTTAATTCAAGTTAGTAAATCCGAAATCGAGTTGACTGTTGTATAACTCCTTTTTGCGCCAACACATTTTGAACAAGTGAGTTAACACATTCGGCGCAGTGAACTGAGTTGGCGCAATTGCGCGGCGTAGCGCAGTGTTACACATCTCTAGTCTCTACATATGCTACACAGCCCGCGCGCATCAAAATATTGATTTTTCGCGTCTCCACTTTTTAATTACCTCGCGGGGCGCTACGCAATATTTATATTATGGACACATTGAAATAGTGATCTGAGTAATCTGTGATTGAAATTTAGCTGTCAATGAGCATACACATTTAGTTGCAAATTCTGGTCTCATTATATAAAATAGCTTCTCAATACCATCGATATATTAATGACAACAAATATTTTATACGAAGATTATAAAGTGTTCTTGATATAAAATAGATTCATTTGATTTTTAAATGGAAAATAGACGCATGAGGTCTCAGTATTCAGTTCTAGTACTTTTGTAATTTATGTGTTGTTGAGTGTCTTTAAGTTAGAAAGTTTTTTGTGTGTGTGTTCTTATTGCATTAGTATGTAACTGTAAAGAAAATTCAAGATCAAATCATCCGCAGATTTCAAATTTTCTACAACCGGAAAAACAAGACAACCGCGAAGCACTACAACCGGCACAGGTATCGTATTTCAAACATGCGCACAAGTATACATTCATTAAACACAATTTTGTAGACTCTTTCAGTCGAAGTGATTTCAATTTACACATGATGAAAATATGTAAACACATCACATGTTCTTAATCTGTTTGACTATAATAAAATTTTATAATACATTTTAAAAACATATGTGACTCTAATAACACAAACCTTAGTTTAGTAAAGTATCAGCTTGAATTTTTGGTTTCATAGAACCCTACATGAACTAACACAGGCGTAAAAACTCAGTGTTCAGGCCTTTCATTATGAAATGTAAATATAAAAATGAATATTCGAATGTGGTTTGACAACAAGTATTTAAATTCAAAATCTATCGAGGATATTTTTTGTCTGTCCTATGATTTACATAGCTTTTGAAAGTGGATAGAAACATTTTTGATAGAAACTTCCCAATATTTCTGCTGAATCAAAAAGCTAATATATAGAAATTAATACAGTAGAATCCAGATAGAGCTGCCTATGATCCCCAGATCAACATCCATAGAATTAGGTATTTGAAACATCATAATATGGTGATGCATGAAAGATTTTCATGTTTATTACTTGTTGTTCTTTAAATTCATATTTCTTTGATTCTTATTAGATAATTCAAATATTTTTAGGCAAGAAACAGTCATATAAGAAGAATGTTTTTTAGTTCTGATTATACTCAGCAACGGATATGGAAGCAGCTTAATGTTGGGAATTATGAATTGTTATACCACATTGCTCTAAATGGACGACTTTTGGTAAAAATTGTTGGTCAGTCATTTATAATCTTTATGAAAACTATACTCAAGTTAATACCAAAATGAAAACAGTACTAAGTACTGAATGGATTCTACTGTAGTTGAATTTCTGAGTTTGCCAAGTATGGGTTATAAAATGATGTATGCTTGATGCTTACATAAAACTAAGATTCTATATCACTATAAGTTTATGCAACCATTAGTGAGGGGTAGCTTAAAGACCCCAGTATACAATTGATTTGGAGTGTTAAATACAGGAATATTTTACCAAACTAGACCCATGTGCTAGACCCATGGGGCTTGATGTTGCGTGATATCAAAAACCAATCCACTCAAAATGTGTACTCCAATAAATAAAACCACTCAAAGTAATAGTAAAGGAGTAAGTAGATCAACTTCAAGGTTTATAATACTAACATTAATCTTACTTGTATGGTTTCGTACATCAATGTATGTGTATACGTCAATTTATGCTGACACTATATTTACTTCAGCGAACAATTTTATGAAACTAGTGTGCAATATCAATCGTGGCTAAAACACGCGTCGCGTATTAGAACAAAATTTGCTAACTAGCATAACGTGTTAATCAAGAATAAATCTTTGAAACTTCAACTCGAGTCTAATTCTGCTGCACCTCGACCACAATTAACTACCATACATCCACTGCTCCGACGAGCTATTATATCACCTGTACATTATGGTCCTTCGACATAACTAACCAAGTATCTAGTGCATTTTACAAGCTCTATTTGTGATAGCGAATCGGTTTGGCTGGCCTTCCACAAGCGGACCTCCCTAGTCAGATTGAGAAGGCGCACATATCATATCATAATTATATGGTCAGAGCCTTTCTTTTTATTTCGTATCTGTTATGCAACCATCTTAACATATCATCAATTATGAATTTAACCTCTTGGCCTGTATCAAAAATAATCATCTCGACTACAAAACGAACTAATACCTTGACATTGGCAAAATCTCCGATTCCACGGGGGAGCCATTTATCATTTAAAGAAGAAGAAGAACTTCAAGGTTTACATAATGTTATCAAATATAACAAAAAAAGTACTCATCACATTTTGTAATTAATTTAATTTTTAATATTTCCCTTCCTATATTTCAGGATAGTTAATTTTTAATGTGGATGGTGATATCCCAGTAGTTATTATGAGTTGCTAGGTTTTGAATGTAAGAAACCACATTAAGGGCTTAATTGAAGGTAATTTTAGACGAGGTTTAAATCCCGAATGCGTGAAGAGGTTGATAAAAGTCGATGATAAATAATTCGAAATTAATATGTCAGAATCGAGCAAAGTGGCGGTCTATAACACTGCTTACCCCTATGGGATACAGGCATGACCTTTATGTGTGTATGTGAAATCCAGAACTTAGTGCAACAATACATTTAAACAGAACCCAAAATGCCTTAAAACTTAGATAAATTGCAGCAACGAGACTCACGAATTGTTTTGTTTACGTCCAAAAAATTAAAGCCACACCAGCTGAGAGCATAAACCTTATCAACTTACGTCAGCATTCTACTGTCGGTATTAGGTAGACCTTAACTTCAACCGTTACGTGAAACAGCTTCGTATGCTAGCTTACGCGAGCATAACCTCTTGGACTAACGACCACCACCAACGCGTCACATCGAATCAAGAAATTGGAATTCAGACAGTTTGTCGGCCCAAATAAACTTCTCCATGTAACTTTAAGTCCTCTATGCGGAATGTGAAGAATTAATTGAGCAGGGTAAAATAACTGCTGCAGCAATATAACCATTATTATGTTATACTACCAGTACACTTAGGATTACATTGCGCTTGTGCATGTTCAGGTAAACTCTTAGTAACTTTGCCGTTCTAGTATTTAAAAACCAAACACCACCGCAACCAAATTTTAGCAAATCAACTTCAAAGAATCAAAACAACCAGAAGATAAAAATATTTTGGTATGATTGTCGTGATTGAAGTGCTCGGAAGATTAGTTGTCTACATAATCTTTGTCCCATGTCTGTACCGTTGGATGCATAGCCGACGCACAACTCCCCGTACAACGTGCACTCTCCCCCGCTCCCGGTACCTCTGCAGCAAGCCCACCAATCGCAGGCAGTCACCATGTTTCACCCTAAGGGGTTGAAGTCGTCCCAAGTGAGTACAAGCCTGAGTGCTGAGTGAGTTAGCTTGTTTATAATTCAGAAGTCTTGCGTTTTTGGTAGTTTAGTTTAGTTTGGACAGGAAAGTTTGTGTTTGAAGTTTATTGTTCGCTTGCTGATTCATATAGGAAAAGGAGACTCCTGGAGCGACACCAGTCAACGAAAATTAGCACGCCGACTTTGCATGATGTAGCTATTTGTTAATAAAATGTTTAATACAATAGGGAATATGCATGTCATTTTTTTATATTTTTAATCAATTCTGTATGTTATTACATTATCGGAAAAAAATATAAGTCTTTGAAAATATCAATCAAAAGAGTACAAAAAAATAATCAAAACTGCTATCAGTTTCGAAACATTCAAACACCATGTTGGCGCGAACTCGCTGTTATGAACAACGTAGAATTTGGATTAAGTTTCTTTCATGAATTGCTACAGAACTGTATTTCGTGACAAAATAATCCATTTTATTTAATAGTATAAAGAAAGCACAAAATAACTCATAAACAAACGTAAAACAACAAGCTAAAACTTCATAAGAACGCAACCATTGTCGTCACTTTCCTTTTCAAGCAATAGATCGCGTTTCGGAAAAAATGCGCGGCAAATTTGAAATATCATTTTTTAAGTATTTATTTTACCGATTTAGAGTTGATAAATTAAAAAAAATATCTTTAAGGTGTAATTGTATATTAATAAAGATTACAAAAAAAATATTTTGACTTAGTTTAAAGTCTGGTGCATGTTCCCTATTGTAACAGAAAATATTGTGGTTATTTCGCGTTGGTTCAATTTTATAAACGCTTAGATTACCTAACATTAAAGAATTTGGTCGAATATCATTTGTCGACAGTCAGCTTAAAGAAGTCAAAGATAGAAACCGGTTTCGAAAAATCAGCAACATAAGTAATTAGCAAGCATTTTGTTATTAAAATAGTTGAAGTTATTAAACGTCCCGTCAGTAGACCGTCGACAGTTTAGTCTTGTTAGTTAGTAACGTAGATAAATTCACGCAGGAGGCGCGCGAGACCCCTATAGTTGGCCGAGCACTATGCCTCACTCCTAAAGACAGTCCAGGACTTGGAAGAGTGTCTCATCTGAGCGAGAAGTTCCAGGATAGCTTAACAATGTTTTCCGACACCGACGAGCTCCTGGCCAAAATAAGTGCGATGTTTCCCACTGTCAGCCACACCCACATCAGGATATTGTTGAAGAAGTGAGTTTCGTAGATCCTTGAGGTTTTTTCAAAGAACGTGTGAACGCGCGTAGTTCTAGGTAGGCAACGCTCCGACTAGAAAGCTTTGTGGTACTTTAATGTTTTACTAAATGCTTGATTTACTCCACTGCATGGGATAAGCCTTTTTCATGAATGCCCATTCTTGTTTTGTGCTGGTTTCGGGCAGGTGTTTAAATTAAAATATGGATGTCGTCGAGCGCAGTCAAATTCTGTCTAGTGTCTAGCTAGTTTTGTTTGTCCATTACGTTACGTATCGGAAGGACTATGTAATTATTCTGAATTTCAGCTTTGGCATGTTTCACTACAGTTTTGTGATATGAACCACATTAGCGTTGCGAGGGTAGATTGGTTGGCCTTTCGTCTACACACTTAAAGTATGGAATGTACATAATTATGTTAATTCACGGATTAATTTACCTTGCTAAAATCACACCTTAAACACATATCCAAAGTCTTAAATTTTAGCTTTGAGTAGGTATAGCTTTCTTTTCGTTATGAGACGGCTTAGATGGTAGGCATTAGGCACTGGTTATTAATTTAATAAGCGTCTAGTATTATTAGCGTGACCTAAGGGTTTTTGATAGAAAATCCATCTGTACTGTAGAAACGGTTTGTTTATCGGCTTGTAAATATAGCTACCCTGAACCTAATGGTAAGAGCGGCGTTCAGTACCTTAGACATCAGTAGTAAGTGCGTTGGTAGTTAATACTCACTAATTGTAACACTGACAGGTATTACAATCGTGAAGCAGTGGTGATAAGTGCGCTACAAGTGGAGAAGCATCCGATAGCAACACCAGGACCGATGACCATGTCCCCATCGACAGCCAGACTGCAAGTGGGAACTGGCCCGAACAACATCGAGTTCCCAGGACCTTCGCAGGGATGCAACCGCAACCAACCAAACAGGCTCGGCGCTACGCAAGGTATGTTTTAACTTATTTAACCCCCAATGCCGAGCCGAATAGATCTTCTACTTGAGACAAGCGGTCAGACTAGACCGCTTGTAACACGGTTTATTGTGGTAACACGATAAATAAATAGGAAACACGAAAAACCAAGACTTGATGATAAGCAGTGAATGGTAAGGCACTGCGTGTAAACTGGAGAATGATAGTTCTTACAGACTATTGCTCAGAGGCAGAAATATTCAAAGCGGTGGGAGTTATCCAAACGGTTTCTCCCATGGAGGAACCTTAATTGTGTTTGGAGTCGGCTAAGGTTTAATGTTGAACAAAACAAAAGCCGCGGCTACCTACTCAAGGGAATTAGCTGAATCTCTCGTAGGTTCATCTCCTGGACGCATCATGGCATCAGGCTACATCCGAGGAATACGACAACGCCAAACAGACAACCAGTCAGCAAGACACTCCTCGCCTAAAATGAAGCTGAAGTAAGAATTATTTATAAAATTTTCTACTTTATTTAGTTGTATTTGCTTAAACGCGGGTATCCGTGTTCATTATTAATTTCAAGTTATAGAGTACATAGCGAAACAAAAAGTCAAAGAAATTACACTTAATAGGAATAATAAGATTTCTGCAAAGCAGGGACCGAAACCGGTAACGAAAATACCGGTATTTTTTGGTATCAGCCGAAAAAAAAATACCGGTATTTTTAAAGGTAACCCCCTATACGCCAATTTTATTAGATTCGTAGAATTTAACCGGTGTCATGCCGGTAACCGAAATAAGTATTACCTCTATGTTTCACTCACCGTTCGTCACAAGTCAAAGCGCGGGCAGTGCCTGTTTGTGTGTATGCCGCCGTCTGTCTTTACTTAACGTAATGGCACTACACCACACTCTTACCTTTACTCATTTCATTTTATTTTCAACACAATTACACCCCAAAAAAAATTGAACCGTTTCCAGCGATATTATGTAAACAACACGACAAGTATGATATTTATTTGTTATGCAACATTTATAATATAATACATTTATTTATAATATGTCATGGCGGTTACCTAAATCTTAAAGGTAACCGAAATTCGTCGATACCGGTACCGTAATGTGGAGCGGGTTTCGGTCCCTGTTGCAAAGTACACACTGAAAAGTATAGTTTATGTAGTTGCCTTGCTGAGACATAATATGTATATTAATTTCAACGTTCTGGCAAAGTGTCCTAGACCTGATGGCGATAGCAGTGCTATGTAAATGTAGTATCGACTGACGTGTCATGTCTGTTAATATACACACCACAGAACAGTTGAATATGGTTAGAAAGGCAATAGCCGTCAAATTGTATGAAAACCAGCGTCGTCGTTTTCGGAACACAAAACCTCAACAAAATCCAATACATAAAGCTTGCAATAGTCGATTTAAAGTATCGATAAAATTATGGAAATATGTCTTTGTTATAAGACCGGAATTTATTTTATAGATATGCTTAATAGTTTTTTCTGATACAGTTATTTCATTAGTATTATGTCAATAGGCGGAAAATAAATGAGACGAGTATTAAAAATTCATTTTAATTTGTATACTATTTTACAAATCTATATGTACAGGATTTTTAAGATTTTTAGCTGTGTGTGAGGTATTAACATTTTTACTATTGGAAAGGCATACATATAAGCAATTATTATAATCAAATTACGATTTTTTACGTCAATAGATTCAGTGGTTTTGATTTTTCATACAATATTTAATTATTTCATCGCCATGATACTGTTTTTCCATAAGCGTTGCACGTAATTATTTTTGGTTTGTATATTACTTATGATCCAGATTTTTTTATTGTCTTCCGTTTCACGAAAATGAATACTTAGAACAAATCGTACTGGATTTTGTAGGAATCCAGTTGTCTCTACCTATTGCCTTTATCGACTCACTCTTGGAAACGTATAAATGAATAAGTTACTATATTATAATGTATTTTCACACAAAAATATGTTGTTCTCATGTTGGCAGAGGTATGAAATCAGAACATAAGGATAGGTCGTCAACGTTATCAAACGTTACTACAATTTAAAATGACTAAAAACTGATTTACGAGTATAGGAAATCTATAACTACATCGATATAGTTACTATGTACAAGACTACAACACTACGTGACATGTGCCAATTTTCGCTGTTGACATAACAAAAATGAGTCGTATGCATTGCGTAGGAACTTGGCATTCGCGAGCTTTGTATGTACGCGTAATCAGCAATGTATATTTTTGATTTATCGTCTATCATATTATCGAATTCTTCAAAATGTCGTAATTAATAACCGCAATTTTGGAAAATACAGGTGAAAATCAATAAAATCGGGTTGAATATTGGTATGGAATTCCTCCTCTATTGATATTTGATGCTTTACTATTGGAGCTGCAAGATAAAATAGCACAAATCTGCATTTTTACTCTATTTCGCCGGAGCACCTCTCTCCAAGGCATTTCGACAGCGACTAATTTGAAAAATCATCCGTTCCGCGGCAGTGATGCTTTTTATGCACCACCTTGCGACGCGTCAAACGCTTTTATTTCCCTTCTAACTATATTCATCTGTTCTGTGATACACACCATGCAATATGCATGACATCAGGATAACTCTTACTACATCCTTACTTAATAAAAACAATAAAATAAAATAAGAGTTAGCATACATTCGCTTTTGTGCTATATATCTTCACAGCTTGTAAGAGTATGTCCATGAATGGTAGCTTAGAAGCTGGCTCGTACTTTGACCCACAGAAGCTGATCTTCTAATGGCTGGTATCCTGATCCATTGCACATCTTCATCAGATACCTCAAGAGCGTCTACCCGAAGGCTGATGAAACATTTATTCTGGAAGTGCTCGCGAACAACGACAATAACATACAAATGGCCGGTCAGGATCTAGAAGCAATGGGTTTTGTCAAAAAAGAAAGAGTTCAGCCGAAAAATAAAGAGTTCATTCCTCAGCCTCCCAAGAAAGTCGTGTTAATGCGTACCATAGAAGATAGGAACCAGCGTAAGTAATTATTTCATATTTTTTTCTTAGTAAACTACACCTGCTTTTTTATATAACGGCTATATACACAAAATAGTTTCTTATATTGCAATGAATGGCGAGAGGAGCTTGCCGTTCGCCTGATGACAAGCAATTCGGCCGCTCATGGTAAACCACACCAAAGTACACCATGAACTGAAAAGCAATGCGTTGTATTCCACTACGCTTGCCATCCTGAGACATAAGAATTAAAGTCTCAATATGTACAATAGTTACTCTGCCTTCAAACGGAAACATAATAGTGCATTTACACTGCTGTTTGGCGGAAGAAATAGACATTGCGGTCGACCTACCCAGGCGGATTCTTACATATAAGTAAGAGACCTACCAACAGTGAAAAGTCGTGGACATTCATTTCTGAATTTTATAAACTATTTCATCTGCCGAAAGGTGGTTAGAATTTTTCGAATACCTACTCCTGTTCCACCTGTCCGTTACATTTTTTTCAGTTTTCGCCAAGATTCAGAGGAAGTACTGGTCGGTGCCGGAGCGTCTGATTCAGATAGCGCTCGAGTCGGTCGACTACAATGAGGAGAGAGCGGACCACATCCTCATGGTGCTGCTGAAGGAGCGAACGTCGCCGATACTCAACCCGCCGGACGAGCAGCGTCTGAGGCGGTCCAGCCTCATCGAGCTGCCGGATGCGTAAGTACAGCATGCTTTGGATTTAACAAGACAGTTTATCGATTTAGAAACCAGACGAAGCTACTATATTTTCACTGAAAGACTTGTATTTAAGGATCATTTTTCTTTGTCTCCTTGTTGGAGAATATTAAAGTTCATTTATCTTTGTTAGATGATAAGTTACGTAACGTACGTTTTGAAGTTGCTCCGGCTCTGGCGACAGTCTCTATGATTGATGAGTCTTTTTTGAAGTTGTATATTATGGGCTTTTCGTGTTAGTCGGTAGGTGTTTGTTTTTCCAGAAATATGTACAAAGAAGCCTAGGCTTATACAGTTTAAAAAATATTTTGTTCAGAATCACTGGCACAATCCAATAAACCATAAATCATGATTCACTTGTAGTTGTTCATTTCTACTATTACATCAAATATTGCAAATAAGGGACATCCGAGTAATTTCAACATGACGATATAGCATAAGGTCTCCAATGTTAAAGACTTGCTTCGTAATCAATAATGATTATTGTGATCATACAGCAAGGGGCATTTAAACACCTAGCACTTATGGAAAGCATATGAGGTATTTGTATATTTGTTACTGAACTAAAAAGTGGATCAATAATTTAATTTCAACAAAGTACAGATGTTATAATTTGGAGACTATAATTTGATTAGATTGACGTTTCACGACCATGAACTTCGTTTTTTTTAAATACATGTACCTGCCAAAAATGCATATTATCGTGCATAGGCGGTTACTGCCACAGACTAGTAAACAAGAGTATAAAAATGGTTCTGGAAATATAATCAATCGATGATTTTGAATCGCGTATTTGTAACGAATGTTCCGCTTTAATTATTTTTTTTTATTTCAATGAATGGCGAGACGAGCAAGCCGTTCGCCTGATGGTAAGCGATACGACCGCTCATGAACAGTAGCAACATTCCACTGCGCTCGCCATCCTGAGACATAAGATGTTAAGTCTCAATATGTCCAGTAGTTACTCTGGCTACAATGTCCTTCAATACAAAACACAACAATGCATTTACACTGTTGTTTCACGGGAGAAATAGACATTGCGGTGGTACCTACCCAGATGATCTCTCAGATATGAGAGACCTACCAGTAAATTTACGTAAGAACTCCAGTTTTTTAATGAGCTATTTGAGGGTATAAATATAATTTATTTCCATAAGCGTTGATAATTTTGCTTTAAAGCAATTTCAATAAGATTCATCATTATCGATAACAAGTGATATAAGAATAGGATTCGCTATTCATCAGCGATCATGATATACTCGCACTACTCTCATCGTTACTGTAACCTGTCAAACTTATCAAAATGTATTTTACAAAATGTAGGTATTTGTTTGTGTGACCAAGTAGTAACTATGTGGCCTATTTTCGGCCGTATATTTTGGTCGAAAATGATGACGACATATAGTACAGGTTCCCTAGTACAATTTTCATAATTGATTACTAACAAGTTGATTTTTCGTGAGTAGCTTCCTTTCGACTAGACGCCCAACTTTTTCCTTACAGTAACGTTGGTAAATGGTAGCTTAGTAGGGTAGCAAGGATAAAGTATGTTGATGTGACGAATTATAAAAAAATATTAATAATCGAATTTTTCTTTGTTAATTATCGAGATAATTATCTAAATAACGTGAAAAATATTTGTCCCTCTTCAACATGTATCATAAACACGGTCATGGAAAATAATTAGGTACTAACCAGCTGATTTT
This sequence comes from Hyles vespertilio, assembly GCA_009982885.2. Taxonomy (NCBI): domain Eukaryota; kingdom Metazoa; phylum Arthropoda; class Insecta; order Lepidoptera; family Sphingidae; genus Hyles; species Hyles vespertilio. The sequence goes on along the minus strand of CM042833.1, from coordinate 671,751 downwards.
TTTTTATTGGTTAGCAATCATTTGTATAGTTACACTGTGGGTAGTTACTGTAGGACAATTATATCACGTGATAGGTTATATTTTTCATCCAAATAAAACAATGTCCTACAAAAATAAAGATATGTTATATTAGTCCTACAAAATTTGTAATTTTTGAGTATACAAAATAAAATGAAATATATATACTTACAGTAGTATTCGTATACAACGCCTTCGCTTATAATGACTGACCGGTTTTAACGACAATAATGTTTACTCAAGTTGGGTTTCATAGTATGGTACTGAGAAAATATCACCGTTTAGTGCGGCTCCGGTTTAAGCGACCAACTGCTTATAGCGACCAATAATTATAATAATACGTCCGGTTAAAACGACGCGCAATGTTTTGTTTGCACAACCTATGCACCAATACCTCGGCACCCCAAATTTACCCTGCCCCGCGCGCTTCACCTCTCCTTATTAGCGCGTGAATCCATGGTTAGTGTTAGTCACTTCATAAGACAAGTTCTAAAAGTTCTCTGGTGTGAAACGCATCTAAATATATACCGGGTATATCAAGGGTGCTACAGAAAACGAAACCGGGTGTTAGTTTAAGTGACTACAAACACAATGTAACTGTGTGTTGGCCGTCTGTATTTTTAGTCGTCTGTGGTGTGGACCACAGATAGCATTGTTTACTGTGGAGTAAACAATGCTATGCGCATGCGTTTGTGAGCAAGTATAGTAGTGTGCCTTAGCTCCAATAGTAAAATATACACAATAATATTGGAACGAGGTTCCTTATCGCACGGTGTGAAAGGGGGCTAGACGGAAAAAACTCTCACGAAAAGTTGGCACGACACTTTAAAATATTTGACAATCGTTTTTGATTTCTTTATTTGAAAATGATGTCAGTCATTTTATTTAACTCTAATAGAGGCAATAAAATATCCAAATACATATTAATATGTTAAAGGCTATAGTAAAAACTAAGAATACGCTGAAGCCCAAAATTAAATGGGAAACGTTGCGACAATATCTAATTTTCATCAAATGTCATAAATCAAATTGGTACAAAAGAAACATAAATTGCATAAATATGTGAAAAGAAAGAACATAATGATGGTGATACCCAAATGATTCTTTTGGTGGTGACATTTAATTAAAATTACATAATAAAACCGTAATACATTGATTTTCGATCCTCCTTAATAAATTTATTATTATTTACAATTTTAGTTTGTTATCCTACTGTCAATCATTAACCTTTCATATGACTATGTATCTTTGCCAATTATTACTAAAATTTAGCTTACTGATTAAGTTTATATAACATTATATTTGTTAATGTCTAATAAAAAATAGTATTTTTATAACTTAAGAAATAAAATTTAATTACAATTCCTTCACTAATTAATCGAAATGAACTTCGTTCCATCCGGGTGTCCGCTGACACCTCTCAAGTTTTTTTTTAATTTCATGAATTTCAGCTATGTAACTGGAGGACTGGAACAACGTACCACGCAATTTGTAGGACAATGTGGGTGGTAAAATTTTTAGGCTCAATTGCACAAACTAACTTTGCCAATACCTTTGCCCTTGAAACTGTCAATTCCATACATTCGCAAGGTCAAATACATCTCAAATGTATGGCGATGACATTTTCATAGGCAAAGGTATTGTGGCAAAGTTACTTGGTGCCACTGTGCCTTAAATGTTAGCTAACCAATAAAAAAAAATCAGCTGGTTAGTAATTCATTTTCATGACCTTATTTATGATACATGCTGGAGAAGGGGGACTCTCTGATTAAACCTTATATTTAGTAGTAGGACAAATATTTTTTCACGTTATTTAGATAATTATCTCGATAATTACCAAAAAAAAATCGGTTAGTAATTTTTTTTTATTCATCAATTCAACATATTTCATCCCTATTATCTTAGTTATAAACCACAATCGAGATTTTTGGTACAAGAATTACTTGGGCGTGTCATTGAAATGAAGCTATTCTCGAAAATTCAGCTTGATAGTAATTATTTTTACATTAAGGATTAGTACTACAACTTTTAAGCGTAGGACCAAGATGACATACCACACAATTTGTAGGACAATGTGGGTAGTTAACTATACAACTATTAGCTAACCAATAAAAAAAAACAGCTGGTTAGTAATTATTTTCCATGACCGTGTTTATGATACATGTTGGAGAGGGGGGACTCCCTAACAAAACCTTATATTTTGTAGGACAAATATTTTTTCAGGTTATTTAGATAATTATCTCGATAATTAACAAAGAAAAAATCGATTATTAATATTTTTTTATAATTCGTCACATCAACATACTTTATCCTTGCTACCCCTACTAAGCTACCATTTACCAACGTAACTGTAAGGAAAAAGTTGGGCGTCTAGTCGAAAGGAAGCTACTCACAAAAATCAACTTGTTAGTAATCAATTATGAAAATTGTACTAGGGAACCTGTACTAATACTCATTGCTAATCAAAATCAGACCAACGATTCAATTTTTATTTAGATAAAAGTTGTCTGATAATAAGGACCAAGTTTTACAACAAGGTAACACAATAAAAACGAACTTCTAGAGCCTAACATTGTGAAAAAGAGTAGATAATAAGTATATATTTTATTATGGTCTGTTATTTACTGTACAAAATCATCTGATATGTTCTACGTGCTTAAATTAACTTCATGGTCAATGCATTGTGGTCGGTAAAACTTAGTCGTTATTATATTTTGTAAATGAAATGTGAGCGAATTGTTTTTAATACAAAACTAAATGTTAAAAATCTAAGGGCAATTGCCTTCATTACACCGGGTGAATTTGTCAAGCGGGTGTCGATTGGGAAGTCCGAACACATTAAAAATGTTCTCTGATCGTAATCTTTCGTTTTTCATCTAACCTAGTTTGGTTAGATGAAAAACGAATGGATCGAGATCACTAATTCATACACATTGAATATGAATTAGTAATCATATTTTGAAGTGAAATTGCTAATTCATATATTTATTTAAATTAATGTAATGTTCAGAAAAATGTAATAAAGCCTTTATTGAAAGATGAATGGAAAAATAGAAAAATGCAAATTGTTGTTTAGGATGTTCTTCATCAGAAGGAGAGGTGAAAAACAAACCGCTCAAATTTCCATACCAAATTACTAAAAACAAACTTATACTGACTACTATATTTAATGAATCATTTCAATTATTCACTAAACCAAAATGTTCGATCCTGCTTGTTTTAGCTTGTGCCATTAGTGGTGCGCTAGTGTCGAATCTGGTCGGTGTTGGTAAGTCGACACTTGCGCACCATTTTCATGTACATTACCGTGGCGATCGGTGAGTTTCATGAGATTGTTTGATTTTGGGATACGTAAACTGTGAATGGAAATCGTTTGTTAAAAAGGTTTTAATTCACTCGGTAATTCAAATGATTTGTAAAAACTTTACCAGAAAAAATGAAAAAACATAATACATTAAGCTTTTTTGAAATTATATATTATACCGGGTATCTCAAGACTGCTACCGAAAACGAAGCCGGGTGGTAGTTTTAGTGACGTAAAACAGAAGGCAACTAAAAATTTCGCAAAGAAACGCGACAATGATTTTTTATCACTTTTTTAAATATCGTCATTTTTGGGTGATAAATCCATAGTTTTTGCTAAAATAATAATTTAAACACTTTTATATCTTAGATTATTTATAAATAAAAGGATATACACTGTTATTTTAGGAAAAAATGTATTTACCACCCAAATATGGTCATAGGAAAAAAGTTACAAAAAAAATGTCGCTTTTTTTTTGCAACTTTTTCTGTTGCATTGTGTCTGAAGTCGCTTTAACTACCACTCGGCTTTGTTTTCGGTAGCAGTATTGATATACCCTGTATACATTCGGCCTTATTTTTAGTCGATTTATTAAGTATATTTTTTCTTGGGTATCGAATGTCTTTCCAATAACTTCAAATCAGTTTGAGTGAGAAACAAAAAATTGACATTTGTTTATTTGTTCGTTTAATATGTGATTTAAAGTACAGGTATTTCCTAGTAACTGATAAAACTTTCGCGTCCAGTAAGTGTGCTTTGAGACGTCAATCGATCTGAAAACATGAAACTCGCCGGTTCGGTACCGGGTGTCATCAGTCATCCATATTGCGCCAGCGCCTGGTTCCCGAGCGATGGTCGCGTGTCGAGGCTGGCGGCGCCGCACGTGCCCGCCTTAGCGTTACTGCCATTCGCGCCGGCCGCCGTCCCCGCGCCCCCACCCGCGCCCGTGCCCGTGTACGTGCCCTCGCCCGTGCACGCGCACATGGCCGCCAACGCGTCTGCACACATGGCCGCCTACGCGCACCAACACACACACTTGCCCGCGCATGTGCTCACGATCGCGCCCCCGCAGTTGCCCATCTTTCCGCCACAATTCGGAGCGGCTTTCCCGGCGCTGCAAGCGCAGGCGCATGTTCAGGCACACGCGTTGGCGCAGGCGCATGCCCAGGCGATCGCACAAGCGCGCGCGCATGCTCACGCGCAAGCGCAAGCGGTGGCGGCCGCCGCTGCGCCTACGCTTCCGGCCCCGCCGGTACCGGATACTCGCCGCTCGAAGCAGTGGAAAGATCACGTGAAGTACGTCTGCGTGTCTGTTCCGCATACACGCGCTGCTGGGTCCCTTGTGACTGTATTAACAATGCCACATTATTACGGTCACTCCCTTAAAATACGACTACAATTAGGACACTTTTTTAAATAGCCCTACAAAAGTTAGTCTGCGACTACAGAAATATTCTCCGCTTAAGGAACTATCCATGAATGACCCTTTAATTTGTATTGGTTCATTAATTCTTGAACGTAGTGATAGGTACATGGCCCACCGTAATAGTCCGTCTCAATTAACCGAAACCGTAGTTTATCGTTACTTAATTTCATTATTTGCAATAAATATAAACATTTCATGAATGTTGAAGTATTACTAAATAATAAAACGTTAAATTATATCGACTATCAACCTAAGATAAAATATTTATTTCATCGAAGCTATCAACAGTTACTTTGAGTCGCAATCATATTTGAACCATCCAGTACCACACGGTTTCAGTTCTATCAATTAACACTATAACGAGAAAGGGAAATAAACAGTACAGAAAATGGGACCCAGCATCGTTACATTTTGTGTACGAAAATGCGGTCGCGGTGTTGAACCGGAGACCACACCGCAACATCTCCTATTTCCCTTCAGTTCCTTTTTATAATATGTTATTTAATGATTCCCAACACCATATTCAATGGCTGTAAAATTTATCAAACAGACTGTTACGAGTTACCTAAATCTTTCTCTTTTCCATTCAGCCTCATCCCGTTCCAGTCCGTCCTATTCTATACACTCCATTACTTCAAGTTCATATAAATCCATCGTGGCAATTATTGAACCAAATAAATTACAGCCAAATTAGTCGACTCATTAAAATATTGTATATTTGTCGTTTACACAATTTATGTTCAATGAAAAAACATGTCCTTTCCCTACCCGTCCCAAACGTGTGGTCACCAGCCAAATGCCGAGACCGTCATTAATGGTGTGACGTTATCAGTGTCGTCTTGTCGGGGTTTTTGTTAGGGATGTTACGGCTGTTACTGGTCGGAATCTAAATTTTGTTACTTGTTCAAGTCAGATCCAAGCCTTTTTCAGGGTCTTCTTATTTAGGGATTCAAATTAATTCATAATTTTTATCGTAGATCAATAGTTTATTAGATTTTAGTAAGTTCGCTTCCGGGCGAAGCCTAATTAGATCTGTATCAGCCCATATACGTCCCACTGCAGGGCACGGGCCTCCTCTACAATCGAGAGTACGATTGAGAGTGGTTAGGCCAGGAGAATTAGATATCTAGTTGTTTTTAAGTAATTAGTTAATATTAGAAATGAGACCAACCTGCCAATAGATTCTAAAGTGATCAGACGGCGTTAGATTAATTGGTTGATTTAAGAATGTATCCAAAAACACTACAAAATTGTTCGTTTCCTAGCGCCCTGTAGTAAGTAGGTAGGTGCATTTGTTTATTGCTATTCAATTCGAATTGAATTGTAGAGACGTAGACTACTTTCATATAAATATGCTGTATGCTAGTGTTATAGCACATCTAGAACTGTTAGTAGCCATTCTGCCATATTACTCATTAGTACCTACAAAGTTGACTGTTCTTCGAGCTGCTAGATGCAGACCAGGCCGGCTGACAGATGCATGATAGACCAGAGCCTAAAGCCCTTTCAACTCTAGAGGGACACTATTATCTTTTAATGTTATAGACGGTATATGTACCTGCACTTATCGCGTAATTTAGATATTATTTAAATTTATTCTTAAATATTTTTAATATCAGAATTTTGATACAACTTCATCTTCAAGATAAATTTCTAACGACCGAAAACTAGAACGCAACTTAAATATAAGTTGCGCTTAACTACGTTAATCCTGCTTAAATGTACTGGCTAAATGGGCTGTGCGCCGTTAAGAGCAACTTATTATTTGAAAGGCGTTAACCTCATACATAAAATGAATGGAACCCCATACTTAGAAGTAGGAAGTATAAATATTAGATATATATAGATAACTCTAGAGTTTAGAAGATTACTCCTGTCGCACCCAGTGGCAGATTGCAGTGTCGGTTTTGGAAAACATTGGCATATCGCGACATGAGACAGAAAGTATCCGTAACATCCCTTTTATTTGTGTTGATCCGGACTTTAATGCATGGTCTATTGGTATTGTGGTACATGTGGTCGGTAGTCTAAGGTATGGTTTATTAATTCATATCTTTTGGAAATACTCATCAGATTTACAAAAATGTACTCAGATACGCAAATCGTGTAGGTACTATAAAAGTAATGCTTTCAAAATAATTTAATTATTAAACTTAATTTTAATAATATACTAATTCCGCCATGTTAGATTTCATTGCTTTTATGAGATATAACGTCTTTAATATAAATGATATACGTTATGTCCTCAAAAATCAGAACATCATATCAAAATAATATTCACAGGTAGATACTGCTCCACAAACACGTAACTTTTGCGCACTGAAGCCTTCACTATTTAAAGATCATTTGCTGAATTTAATTCTTTTAACATATAGAATTTTATGTGATGATGATGTGACATTTTCATTAACTCATAACCAACGTGTTGTAATTAATGTCTACAGTCCTGTTGCACTCATATCAAGAACAAGTACATCATTTTGGAACATATATTTATAGAAATGACACTCCGTTGTGTTTGTAGTTTTATTGTGATAAGCGCAGATTCCATACTGCCGGCTACGACCCTAAAATCTGACTGAATATAATTTGATTGCGTGTAATTTTCACACGTCGTTGAAGTAAAACTTCTGTAATGATTATTTACTGCATTTTTGGATTATTTTAATATTTAGGTATTATCACTTGGTTAAAATCTCAAAAAAGCAGTCTCTAAAAATATTATAAAGTTAAACCTTTTAAGTAATAAAATATCCAGTAAATACGAAACTATATATAGATATTTAATTACTTTTAAATGTTCGTAGAGAAGTTTTACTTCAATTTTTTTTAAATTTTTATCGCATGTGTGTAATGTATGCTGCAGGTAATAAAAATAATCTGCTTTTGTTTTGTTGCTTGTTGTTTATATTCGATACGCTTATAAATATTAATTACTATAGTATATATCTTTACTGTGTTTTAGTAATGGACCAATTAATGCATTGTGATATAAACTCATTTGCAAAAAATCGGGCACCTAAGCAATGAACCATTTCAAATGTTACTATTGGTTTGTTTGATAATTATAGGTAGTTTTACTTTCACAATTTTGTAAATTAATAAGCAAATAATCGTTTTCGTCAGTATTATCATAAAATTTTGATAAAATTTATGGGTTTTAATGCTAAAGTTCACTAGTAGTGTATGCTCGCTAGTAGTGCATATGCTCGTGAAGTAAAAGTTTACAAAGATTTTTGTTTGTTTTTTCTTTAATAAAGTAAAAGCAGATAAATGTTTAGTATCGAGTGTGACCCCCTCTAGCTGAAATCACAGCTTGAATTCGTCTGGGTATGCTAGCGAGGATATCCCGGATACTTGCTTGCGGAATACGTTCCCACTCCGCGGTAATCACATTCTTCAGCTCTCTGATGGTTTGCGGAGCCGGTTGTACTGATCTCACGCGTCGTTTCAGAACGTCCCAGACATGCTCTATAGGATTGAGGTCGAGACTTCGAGCTGGCCAATCCAAACGACGAATGCCGACCTCTTGCACATACGCTTCTACATCGCCAGACCGGTGGGCCTGAGCGTTGTCGTCCATAAAAATTGAGTCTTCGCCTAAAGCGGCTAATGCGGGTTGTGCATGAGGAATTAGAACTTCCGTTATGTATCGATGTCCAGTCAGTGAGCCGTTTTCAATGAAGACTAACTCTGTACGATCCATTGAATTTATTCCTGCCCAAAACATAACAGAGCCCCCACCATAAGGTGTGATTTCTTCAAAACAAGCCTCTGCAAAGCGTTCTCCTCGTCTTCGTAGCACTCGCCGACGTCGATCTTCACCGAACAGAGATATCCTGGCTTCATCGGAGAACAATACCCTATTCCAGTTCTTGAGTCCATGACTCACAATTTCGAGCAAACCTAAGCCTGGCAACTCTGTGCTCACGGAGTAACTTAGGGCCGCGGGCCGGGCGATGACTGCGTATATTGGCCGCGAGAAGCCTCCTCCTGACCGTCCATAGACTAATATGCACATTTCTTACTTCTTCGAGGTTGTTCTTAAGGTCCACATACGAAGACTTGCGATTTCTCAATGCGCGACTCACAAGAAAACGATCATCCCGTGGTTGGGTACATGGTTTTCTTCCAGAACCAGGCCTTCTCTCGACGAAACCGGTGTCTTGATACCGCTGCCAGGTCCTTTGAACTGTCGAGCGACTCACACTTAGCCTCTGAGCCACGAAGTATTGGCTGCAACCCTCTTCGAGCAGCGCAATAATTTTGGTAGCTTTTACCACTTTCTCTAACATTATTGAGACAGCTAAACAGCAATAAATGAAGCTTTGACAATTAAGAATATGAAATAAATTCATAAAAATTGACTAAAAGTTATGAAAACCGATATTATCTTTTGGGACTTCGCACCAAAAATGTAGGATAAAAAGTGGTTTTCTGTAAAAACGAGCATCAAACGAAAACTTGAATTTAGAACGTACTGTTTTAAACACCAAGGCATTTTTAAAACCGGCCAGTAACATGTACAAATGATTGAAATCATTTTGGTACCGTATTTTTTTAAAGAAGAATTAAAATCAAAACCGTCCGTTTTTTTTTTTGCAAATGAGTGTATAACATCTACTGGAATTGAATTAAAATTTTATAGATATATACCGGGTATATCAGGAGTGCTACCGAAAACGAAGCCGGCTGGTAGTTGTAGTGACTACAAACACAATGTAACTAAAATTTCCGCAAAGAAAAACGACTTTTTTTTGTTATTTTTTAAATGTCGTCGAGTTTGGGAGGCAAATCCATAGTTTTTGCTAAAATAATAATTTAAAGCCTTGCGTACCATGGTGCCTTTAACAATAAATGGGTGTACATTACTATTTTAGAAAAAAAAACTATGTATTTACCACCCTAATACGAAGATAGAAAAAAAGTAACAAAAAAGCAACAAAATTTAGTAGTCACTAAACCTACCACCCAGCTTCGTTTTCGGTAGAACTCTTGATAATATACCCCGTATAACTTCTAATACGACATCTATTAATCAAAACTTCTTACAAAAAATATTAAGGAATAACGTTGGACTCTTAGAGTATATACATATAGAGGGAGCACTGGTACTTGAAAAACGTAGATAAAAATGGTGGTGCCGGGGCCACCTTTTTTTCCCCGCCAATCAGTATGGATTCAGACAGCGTGGGGTACACATGAAATCTTCTACAAAGAAAAATCTTAAAATGCCATTTTGCGTCATTAAATTGTGCCCAAATTCTACCAAACGCATAATTAATAAGTATATAATTAGCTACCATAGGTAACATTGCATATTTATTAATATATCGGGAGATATAATCGACGGAATTTTACTAAAAAAAAATAGAATTTGCGCGCTTTCTATAGACATATTTTTCAGTGTTGCAAATTTATAAAAAATTAATAATTCGATATCCTGGTAAATTGTTTTAACTGTTTTTTAATATAAAAAAAATTATATGAAAAAAAACAATTTGACGTTATATTAAACCGACAAAATAAAATTATTGCCACCATTTATTTAATATGACAACGAGTTAAAATTTACTAAGTTTGTGACTAAATATGACTTGTAATATAAATATTTTGTAATTCTCTGATCTTATATAATTGGACATAATTTTTAAATCGGTCTGACTTTAATCCGGATTTTGAATATTGGCCGCCATTTAAATTTTAGAGCCTTAGCGCGCCTTGTGGTAGGAGGTATATATTTAATATTTAACGGCCGTCCCCGTGTACCGGTAACATAAATTCATAGACGGAATTGAATATTTTGGCTGCCATTTTGAACTTTTTTGTTATCAACCCGATTGCTCTCAAAATTAATATCTGGCAGTTCCTGGGTACGGATAACATAAATTTATAGTCAGAATTGCATAGATAAATGATAGATGTTAAAGATATGTAAACAACCAAATCTATATAATGTTTTTTTAGGATACCCCTGGATCGAAAAATAAGACGCCAAAGCGTTAATATTATAAAAAGGAGTCGTTTAGAAGACTGTTGGATACCTACAAAATATTTTTATTATAATTAATATTATGAGAATACATTTTTAATTTTTAAATCGTAGTGAACCAACAATGTAGACGGTCGACCTGGTTAAGGTTTCAGGAAGTCGCTGGATGCAGGCCACTTCCAACAGGTCAATGTGGAGATCCTTGGGGAGGCCTATGTTCAGCAGTGGACTTCCTATGGCTTTTTATGGCTGAAGAGAGAGAGAGAGAGAGAGGGAGAAGGAGACAGAGAGAGAACCTTATATTTTGATTCTGAGAGCTCTGGCAGCCACAATACTTTACCTATAAATGTGGCTTATTGGTACCGAGAAACCCTCAGATATTAATTTTGAGAGCAGTCGGTTAAATAAATTAAAAGTTCAAAATGGCGACCACAGGTTTTTAATCTACCTATTAATTTGGTTTATTAGTGCCGACTGCCGAGATACCCTCAGATGTTGATTTTGAGAGCAATCGATTCAATGACTAAAAATGGCGGCCAGTTTTTTTAAATCTGACTATGTACTTGGCTTATTAGTGTTGACATAACGTGAGATGTTGATTTTGAGAGCAATTGGTTCAATAAATAAAAAGTTCAAAATGGCGGCCACAGATTTTTAATATAACTATAAATTAGGCTTATTGTTGCCGAGTTACATTCAGCTATTGATTTTGAAAGCAATTGGTTCAATAAATAAAAAGTTCAAAATGGTGGCCACAGGTTTTTTAAGCCTTACTATGAATTTGGCATATTGGAGCCGAGATACCCTCAGATACTGATTCTGAGATAAATCGGTACAATAGGTAAAAACTTCAAAATGGCGGCCACGATTTTCAATACCGAATACGAACGAAGCTCGGCTATCGAAGCATAGGGACTAAAACATTTACCATTTCACCACCAAGCATTTTCAATATTGCAATGCTATTGTATAATAACGCACAGGTAAAATTACGTCGTATTCGCAGTGAAAACGTATTCGGAATTATAGATAAACGTGTTAAAATAGTCGCCACAATTTTTCATTCTTTAAAATATTATGTATCGATATTGCTATTGGGACCAAAAAACGTAATTAAATTTTGATACAGTTAGGGAAAATATGTTAACCGGCAACCCTAATGCAGCAATGCTACCAACATTACGACCAAGAAAATATCTACGTTTTTGAAATCACAAATGTATGACAGCGCTCCCTCTATATGTATATACTCTAAGGTTGGACTATTATAAATGTTCATTATTTGTATTGGATACCATTGAATGAATATAATTTAATTCCGAAATGTGTATTTACTGTATATTATAACGACTTAAAAAATTACAACCCGTAGTTTAATTAGTTTGCTTTACATATTAGGCGGTATCTATACTTAGGCTATCTCTCTTCATATCATTTCCTTCATCATGATTTTATTTAAGCTGTGACATTATTTTTAGTTCGCCTCCATTGCGTCATCTATACAAATATATGTATTAACATGTTTCATAATTGTTGATTAAAAAATATGCATGATATTGATGTTTTGTAAAGTGTAGCAAAGTGACGTCAGCTGTGTGTTGTTTTCGGACAGTGTAGAGCGGCTTCATAGTATCGATGTTGTGTACGCACGTCGTTGGTGGTGAAATACCGACATTGCACACATTGCAGGGCAGTCGTGAAGCCCAGTGATTCTCAGCCGGAGACCAACACTTACCAGTCGCAGTACCACAACGCGCCCGCCGGACCCAACCCCGCCATGCGTCAGGGCCCCCAGGATAATCTGCTGCTGTAAGTATTTCCATGGTATAGATATTCAACGGTAGACTTCGTGTGGCTGACGGTGACGTATGAAGTGATGAGCCACGTACAGGCTAACGCAGCGTTGTAATCTCACCTACAGGGTGGATACACGATCCATTAATAATTCCAGAAAAAAATTATTATTACAAAAATAGCCCATGATAATAAGTGATGGTAGGTAATACATGTTATATTTTAGGGAAGATTACATGCCGTGGAACGGACCGAACCCGGAGCTGCGCCGTAGGCAACCCGCTCGGCCTGAGTGTCCTGAACAGCCGGCTGTACAGGTCTCGCTGGCACGCGGCCCCTCCGGCCTGGCCCAGGGGCCGTCTGGCCTCGCTCATGGACCATCCGGCCTGGCCCGCGGACCCGCCGGCCGTGCCCAGGGCTCAATGTACCGCAACAGGCAACGTGGCAAGAACTGAACAGGTATGTGACTAGTTTATCTAGTTTTAATACTATTGTTGCAGAGTGCTGCAACGAGTTATAGTTGTATAGATCGCTCGACAGCTTTTTTGCCCTAATTAGCAAATCGCGATGGCATTTTGCTGTGTCTTATTGTTACAATTGTTGTAAATATTTTTTTATGTGTGTATGAACTAGTGTTGTATTGAGCTGGTGGTTTAGTTCCCGCCGTACAGGACCGTCTGCACAGACCAACTGAAGTTTAGTTCGTACAGTGATATGTTTGTTTTGTTCACAGGACATGGGCTCAGATCACCATCCGCCGTCCCCAGTATTATTTTATTGCTTTAAGCTTATTTAGGTTAAGAATTCATTATGATCTCGGTTTGTTCGTCCAATTTTAGATACGTTTATTTTAGGTTAACTATTTGGAAAAAAAAAATGTTTTGTGCCAAACAGTGTCGGTTTTTAGGCGGAAGTTGATGATATATTAGGGTCACATTGGCCCAACTTTTTATTTTACCTGTGATATATATTTTTAAAGATTAAGAATATAGGACGTCAGTAATTTATTTCATTTTGAAATCAGGGTTTGCTTTAAAAAAGTTAAGCTTTTTCAATGTGAGTATTGCTTTATACGCACCAGTGTAGAACAAATGCTAGCGTGGATTTCAAGGAATTTACATAATTGATAACAACCAATATAAGTTTCAGTACTATCATAACTTCACTGGTGACATTCCAAAACAAATATTTATATCACTAATACATACGTTAAATCTAAAATAATTTGGTCATATTTTTAATTTTTCGCTATTCCACATCGATTTTTTAACTAATCAGTTCTATAGTTCAGTATGTCAGCATGTTTGTGTGTGATATACTAATATTTATCAGACCTTCATTTCTAAGACACACATTGGATGTATAGTTAATTACATAGAAAGGCGACTGTTTGAAAGTTGACTGTAACCAAATACAGGCAATATTTTTCTGAGAAAATCAAATTTAGTCAATAGTTATATAAGTAATAAGTTTTATTTTCAAAAGGTATTTATATTCAAAATCTAGCATTAAATGAGTTTTGTTAATCCATTCACAATTAACGAACTTAGCAGCGTTTTAAATCTTCTAGTAGAAGTAAAATAATAGGGTGCAATGCAAACTAGTGACGTTAGCAGTCATAATATGCAGTGTGCGGGTGAAAAGAGACGGCAAGATGTCTCCCCACCTTCCCACTCTTTCTTCAAACTTCTAATATTTGACTCATGTTACTAGAGTACTTATACTCGTAATACTGTTTTGTCATCATTTTTTTGATAGTATGTGTTTGTATACAAAATAATACAAAAGGTCAATCATAAACAAACACTACATTGGTTTCTCCCTTAGAATATTTATAATATAGAGGGAGCTCTGTCATACATTCGCGTCATGAAAAACGTAGATATTTTCTTGTTCGTAACAGTGAACATAGAATTAATTATTTACCAATAAATTGCTTTAAATTCATTTAATAACCGAAATTATATTTAGCTATTATCCTTCTAAAACGAGTTTGAGTTGAATTAAATAATAGCTCTAGAGACTCTTAATCCATTTATTTCTACTTTTCTTGTCCATGTAATTCATGTATGTTGGACAACCAGTCAAATATCAGCAAATAGGAGGGCAGCATAAGGTGACCCGGCACCACCATATTTGTCTATGTTTTTGAAGTACCAGCGCTCCCTCTATATACTGGGTATCTCAAGACTGCTACCGAATACGAAACCGGGTGGTAGTTTTAGTGGCTACAAACACAATCTGTATCAGCCCATATACGTCCCACTGCAGGGCACGGGCCTCCTCCACAATCGACAGTGCGATTGAGAGTAGCTAGGCCATATAGTCCACCACGCTGGCCTAGTGCGGGTTGGCGGACTTACATACCATAGAAATTCTTATAAATCGCTATGGTATGCAGGTTTCCTCACGATGTTTTCCTTCACCGTTTTAGTGCGTGGTGATTGACTATCAATACACACATGACTCCGAAAAGTCAGAGGTGTGCCCTGGGATTCGAACCCGCGACCACCGTGATCATGTGGGCAGCCGCGTCTAGTCCGTTTACCAACAGGCCACCACGCACTTTTTGGCCTCCCTTACAAACACAATGCAACTAAAAAATTCGCAAAGAAACAATTATTATTTAAGATTTTTTTTAAATCGTCCTTTTTGGGTGGTAAATCCATAGTTTTTGATAAAATAATAATTTAAACTCTTTTATACCTTAAAAGTATTTATAAATAAAAGGTTATACACTATTATTTTAGGAAAAAATGTATTTACCACCCAAATATGGCCATAGGAATGTCTCTTTCTCCCGTGAAACAACACTGAGTAAATGCACTGTTGTGTTTCGGATTGAAGGACATTGTAGCCAGAGTAACTACTGGACATATTAAGACTTAACATCTTATGTCTCAGGATGGCGAGCGCAGTGGAATGTTGCTACTGTTTATGAGCGGTCGTATCGCTTTCCATCAGGCGAACGGCTTGCTAGTCTCGTCATTCATTGAAATAAAAAAAAGTAAAAATATAACAAAAAAAATTGTCGCTTTTTTTGCAACATTTTCTGTTGCATTGTGTCTGAAGTCGCTTAAACTACCACCCGGCTTCGTTTTCGGTAGCAGTCTTGATATACCCTGTATAACTATGCAATTGAGAACCGGACTTAGCGATACTCAAGACTATTTTATAATAGTCGTTCAGGATGATGACACGGTTAATATTATTATTTCCAAGTAAAAAATAATTTATTTACTTGACGGTTCGCAGTAAACACATTCGTAATATAAAATAATTGCCACCAGCTATTAGAAATAAAAAACAATATCGCACTATCACATTTTCACTAATACCTATTAATGTAATAATCGATTAGATGTAAGCATATTGATTAATACAGCCCAAGAAATTATTTCCATTTTAATATGAGTTAAACTCTGTTATTAATATTGGATCTGCGGAATTAATTAATTTTAATTTTAAGGTTTCACTGCAATCATTTTTTAACTGATATTTTATTTTTTGTATCCGTTTTGGATATTTATAAGACTGGCAACATTAAATTAATTTATATCGTTTCCTTAAAAAGGATTTTCGTCAATAATTTACTTATCTTCACTATTACGTGTAACCCGGAGAATGTATTGGTTCCGATGGTAGTAATTAAGATGTTAGCTTGTAAGAAATGCTATATTTTATCTAATCCGTATAACGACTTGTGTACAGTATATAATTATATTCAACTACAGGTATGCGTATACGACGATAGATGCCAGTCTGTGATATATTCAATAAAGTTATTTCCACAACATAATAACGAACGATTATTCACAGTCCACTTTCCAGTAGAGCCAGCGATATTTTCACCACTCTATAATTAAAAATTCAAATATTATTCATAAATTTTTCTTATAAATATTATTAACAATTAAAAATTGCAATCGTGAAACTGATGCCATTGAATATTTAAAGATAATTGTCTCGTGTCTGTCGGTACTCGGTATTTTATCTAACATTGCGCTTATGATCACACGAAGCGGAGACACATTCGGATTTTAGCTTGTCGCAGCGTGAACTGAGACGAACTGAATAATTGTTATTTGGTATCCACGCATTGATGAGACATACTTACAGGTAGATTAACAGATTTACCACAAATATATATGTAACGAGAATAGGTGCAGATATGCCAGTCTTGTCGGTGTTTAAAACCAACGAATTATAATATAACTAGCGGCCCGGCCCAGCTTCGCCCGGGTACAAATAGATTTCTGTACAATAATATGTACAATACGTATTATACATATAAACCTTCATCTTGAATCACTATCTATTAAAAAAACCGCATCAAATCCGTTGCGTAGTTTTAAAGATTTAAGCATACAAAGGGACATAGGGACATAGGCACAGAGAAAGCGACTTTGGTTTATACTATATAGTGATAATTATGACCACAATTAATGTTCAAGGACGTTCGTGTTGACGTCACTGATCGGACCTGGCTGCGTATCACTCGAGTAAAGGTGTACTCGTATAGCTACCATTACCTATGAATATTTACTTCATACACACGTCGTTATAACTGGTTTAGAAATAAGTTATAGCCGAATATATTTTTGCCCCACAACTCATCAAGAGCCTTCCTAAAATTCTTCCTCTGGCGATATCTTTAGTAACTGTCAAATCTTCCCTCCATTTTGGTCCACATAAGTTATTTTTAACAACTCATTATTTTTGTAATCTCTGGTGTGTGATATTATTTTTAGATTTAAGGTGTACCGAGACTGCTAATGATAATGATATGATACTTTTGTATGAAGTTCGCCTCTCTCCTGTACAATGGTGTCTGTTTAAAAGCTTGGACAGAATTTAATCATTTTGATCTGATTCATTCAAAAGGAAATCGGAATCTTGTAAAACTTATGATGGCTACTGCAGGGTTCCCGAGAGGCAGGGTCTATCGAACTCTCAGGCGACTCCCCGTACATATATTCCTGTCACGGGGTTTTGCGGCTAGACTGATTAGTTTCGCCTCACCACATTGATAAGGGGGGGTTTGTGTGCGTTTTTACACAGTCAGGTCATAAGTATTGTCACACAGTAAAAACTTTTCTTTTAGAATGCTGGCCACAAAAAAGTTTATTGAATTCGAATTTCAAATTGTTATTGAAAATAAAAATGTACGTTATAGAATACTTACTTTTTTAGAATTTTACTCATTTTTAAATATGGAGACTGGAGTGGACGCTTAAAGATTACCGTGTTGCAGTTATTGCGTTGCATCGTTGCGGTTACGCGCCAATTCAAATTTTTGACATACTGAAAAGTTTGAATATAACCAAAAGATTCGTTTATCGTACCATCAAACGATACAATAACTCTAGTGTAGATGACAGGTCAAGAAGTGGTCGCTCTCAGTCTGTTAGGACTCCAGCAGTGATAAAAGCTGTGGAGGCGCGAATTCAAAGAAATCCCAAACGTAAGTAGAAACTGTTGGCCCTTCAGATGGGGTTAAGCAGAACCACGGTGAAAAGGGTGTTAAATGAAGACTTAGGGCTTCGGGTATATCAAAGAAAAACAGGACATCGTTTGAATGCTCGTCTAATGGACTTGAGACTGAAGAGATGCCGCGCTTTGTTGAAGCGGTACGCGGGAAAAAAATATCGAGAAATTCTTTTTTCAGATGAAAATTTTTTTACCGTAGCAGAGAGCTACAACAAACAAAATGATAAGGTGTACGCACACAGTAGTGAAGAAGCGAGCAACCGTATTCCGCGTGTCCAACGAGGTCATTTTCCATCCTCGCTCATGGTATGGTTGGGAGTTTCTTATTGGGGCTTAACAGAGGTACATTTTGTGAGAAAGGTGTAAAAACGAATGCAGTTGTGTATCAAAACACAGTCCTGACGAACCTTGTGGAACCTTTTTCGCATACCATGTTCAATAACAGGCACTGGGTATTTCAACAAGATTCGGCGCCAGCTCATAGAGCGAAGAGCACACAAGACTGGCTGGCGGCGCGTGAAATCGACCATCCGGCACGAAGACTAGCCCTCCTCCAGTCCAGATTTGAATCCGTTAGATTACAAGATATGGCAACACTTGGAGGAAAAGGCGTGCTCAAAGCCTCATCCCAATTTGGAGTCACTCAAGACATCATTGATTAAGGCAGCCGCCGATATTGACATGGACCTCGTTCGTGCTGCGATAGACAACTGGCCGCGCAGATTGAAGGCCTGTATTTAAAATCACGGAGGTCATTTTGAATAAACTTTAGTGTTATAAGAATCTGTGTTTTGTTAAGTCCATTTTGGTATATAAATGGTTACATAATGAATAAACTTGTTTCGATTATTTTATATTAAACATGTGACAGAATTTATGACCTGACTAGGTATATTCCTGCGGTACATGGGAGAACTTGATTTATTTTGTATAGTGACATTAATGTTTTTCTCTACGTGTTACATTGATTCGTAATTAAAATCTTACAAAGTATGCAGCGAGATATTGGTAATAATATTTTTTTCTTACACTCATTATTATGGTTGGTTTCTTTCCAAGATAACTTTTACCATTAGTATTAATAATAAAGGTTATGAGACTAAAGAGACTAGTTTAGATATTTCATTACTGCCAACATTATATCATTTGTTCTTATAATACAACTGTTTATGGCGTCAACGGGGCCTGTTCATACTAATAAATTTGGAATCTCTTTACTATTATGTTCCTTAAAGAATTAGCTAGGCACCCTTACCATACTTTGATATAATCGGTTCCATTTTTTTATATTTGAAATAATTTACAGACAATCAACTTCCATGATTGTGCCAAATATTTCTTGGAATCCTATTAGATACGTATATAAAAATAAAGCTCAGAATCCCAATATTATATATTTGCACATACGTTCTGTACAATAGTATTTTTTTGTTTACCATATATTTATTCTAGTATTTTCCTACAACAATACGGTGGTAAAACAAGTGACTTCAAGAAACAGGTTCAATGTTCTATGTAATTCATGTGTTTTATCTTATATACACCCACATAAATATATATTTTTGTGCAATCATTGGGAATACGTTGCGTAATATCAAAAGTGTTTTTTCGTACAAACCTAGTGCATTTCGGCGCCTTTAGGCTCAGTACTCAATAGTGTGCGTTCTAGTCTCCAATAAAAAGCAGTCTCGGGTAGTTAGTTTGTGCTTACTCAACCCCCTATTAACATAACATTACATACTATATTGCATCTCGAGTAATGGACTCTATAGTTAGGAACATCCATTCTATACGCAGTTTTCCTTTGGCTGTTATTGTAAAACAACGTTCGTTGCCAAAATCTAGTGGATCATATTAGACATATCTGTTTAGACTTACAAAATTGTAAACATGAGCGGATTCGGAAAGTGAAGGAAGGTAGATAGATATTGAACTAATTGCTACAGCGGCGATGAACGAATCCGCCCGTGGTTGAGCTTTCGATCTCAAATTATTGATGGATCTAGTCGATTAGGTTAAGTAGCTATTCAGTATAAGATATTTTGTGAACCATTGTGGGAAATATAATATTTATTCCGCGCAGTTTTTGGTTTTTATAAATTCAATCCTCTATAAATATATGTTATATGTATCTACAGCAACAGCTGTAATAAAATATGTATGGTAGATACCTAACTTGATGTAAAGAAAGATATTTTGCCTAAATGAGCTTTTGAATAAAACGTAGGTAATCAAATAGTTTTTTGTACTTTTTCATATTATACCTACATATATTAAAAAATGTCTTCATGGAAAATGAATGATGAAAATGAATAATGTATGTATGTATGTATTATTATATATGAATATAACCACTTCAATACAGCCTTGTAAAGCTTTCACCACATTTTTCGTAGTTCTTGTTAAAAGTAGCCGCAAGAGAAGGCTGCCTTGCTGGCAAATCTCTTTGCGGCTAAGTCCCGCCTCGAAGACCGTGGTTCCCAGATGCTGCCCACACTGCCTGATTGCGGTTTCGCAATGGCGGATATTCGCATCAGGCAGTGTGATGTGCGGCGTGAGTTACGGTCTCTCGATGTGCGGAAAGCCAGTGGTCCGGATGGGATACCAGCGGTGGTTTTAAGAGCTTGTGCAGCCGAGTTGTCTCCAGCACTGACTCGCCTCTACCGAGCGTCCTGCCGCACAGGTGTTGTGCCGGAATCTTGGAGGGAGGCCAATGTGCAACCGATCCCCAAAAAGGGTGATCGGTCGGACCCTACAAATTACCGCCCTTTCGCTATCACCTCAGTGATGTGTAAAGTCATGGAGCGGATCATAAACGCTCAATTGGTCCGCTACCTGGAGGATCACTCGTTGATCAGTGACCGACAATACGCATTCCGTCAAAATCGATCGACGGGTAATCTTCTAGCGTTTGTCCTTCATCGCTGGGGTGAGGCGATTGACCGGCGTGGCGAGGCTCTTGCTGTGAGCCTCGACATTGCCAAGGCGTTTGATAGGGTCTGGCACCGTGGTCTTCTGTCCAAGCTTCCGGCATACGGTCTGTCCGGCAACCTGTGTTCGTGGATTTCCGGCTTTCTGCATGGGCGTAGAATACGTGTAGTCGTTGACGGACACGCTTCGGCGCTCATGTCGGTAAATGCCGGAGTTCCTCAGGGCAATCAATGACATTTTGTCGCTTGGCAAAATTCATTGCTATGCAGATGACAGCACGGTTCATGGGCGATACCACTGCGGGCCTCCGGGTTGCCGAGTCGAAACTGTGAAGGGACGCGAAGGTCTTGTCATTGAGCTTAACCGGACCTTGGATCTCATTTCTACATGGGGTTTCAGGAATATGGTTGAGATCAATGCCAAGAAAACCCAGGTGTGTGCGTTCACGTGCAAAAAATCCCCGTTTTCCTCCCCTCCCCATTCTTCAGGGTGCTCCCCTCTCAATGCGGAATGACCTAAGTATCCTTGGTGTGGATATCCGCTGTGATCTCAATCCAAGGAATCACATCGTGGGCGGAATAACTGCCACATCACCTGTTCAGGACTCCGAACAGGGTGCGTCGGTTTTTCACGTCCGGTCAGCTTTGTCGCTTATATAAAGCGCAGGTCCGGCCGGGTATGGAGTACTGCTCGTATCTCTGGGATGGATCCGCCCAGTACCTGCTCGATGCCTTGGATGGATTGCAGCGGCGCGCCATCCGCATTGTAAATGATGCAGACGTTACGAGCAACTTGGAGACGCTACAACTCCGGAGGGATGTCGCCTCTCTAAGCGTGTTCTACCGCCTGTATCACGGTGAGTGCTCCGAAGAATTGTTCAACTTGCTCCCCTCCTCTCCATTCCTAACCAGAACCACGCGTGCTGGCTTGCGAAGCCATGGCTTGACGGCCCACACCATCCCAGCGCGAACCAAACGGTTCTCAAATTCTTTTTGCCGCACCGTCAGGCTGTGGAATTGTTTGCCTTCTCACGTGTCCTTCCTACAATCCTGGGTCCTTCCGCCGTAGTGTGAAGAGGCACCTTAGCAGGCCGGCATAATTGTCTCCATAGGCATGGGACTGCCGTCCGATGCCAATGGATACTCTGCCTGGGCGGCATTTGCACTTACCATCAGGTGCCATACCGCCACTATGCTGGGTCATTACAAAAAAAAAAAAAAATTTGATCGTTACGTCCAGTTAGACTACAGTTGACGATATTAATATTAGCTGCTCGAAAGTGTTCACGCGTATCTACGTACTAAACATCAAATAATTGTGTGTGTAATGTAAATAATTTGCAATGCGATTTATACGTTTAAAAACCTATGCGACTTTAACGCTCGTGCGATGATTCTCCATCAATGGAAATGAATATGTTCGTTTCGATGTAAAATATTTATTATTTTCTTTAGTAAGTTGTGTAGTTGTGTCATCCGAGCATTAAATACAAGGTGACATGTCGTGCATCCTAGAAAACTGTAATGTAGATAGATTGATAGATTGCACCGCCTCACTAGTTGTACCTCATCACTAGTTGTAAGCAACGCTGAGTCAGTCTCCGAATAAATGCTGTTTAGACAAGACGTTCGATTGTTATTTCCCTACTACAGTTCAGTGGCGACGAGGATTATCCGAATAACGTGTTTCACAATGCCGATAGGAAAAATAAAAGAATTTGACATCCACAAGGATGATTGGAAATTATACATAGAAAGAGTAGAACTGGTTAACTCAGTGCCGGACGCGCTCAAGGTGCCGACACTAATCACAGTTATGTTACGAGTACAGTTAGTTACGAGTGACACGAGGACGGCAAGCTGTCAATCGATTTTGGCGGGAATGAGGCATAAGGGCGCGGGACCAACTATTGCGGCGGCCCGGAGCTACGGTGGCGAAGCGGCGCGCGAGGTGGTTGCGCAAATGGTTGCGCAACGCCCGCGGCGACCACTAAGGACACGCGCATTGCCAGCGCTCACGCCTGCAGGTCCGGGTGAGCGTGTTCGGCGACAGCAACCGTGTGGAGCTTGTGGCGGGTGGCACGAGACGTCTACGCGTAAATTTCGACGCTACGTCTGTCACGTTTGTTATAAGTCGGGGCATCTGAGACGTGTGTGCCCTAATTTAGCCGAAACAAAATTTTGTGGAAAGTACGTCTACGGAGAAACAAGGTCGAGTCACTGACAGTGATAGTAGTGAAGAGGTAATCGCTATTGATTTTAATAAAATGTCTTTAAAACATTGCAAGCCTATTTTGATACCCATAGAAGTTAACAGTAACATAATTTATATGGAGTGTGACACAGGAAGTGCAGTGTCCTGCATTAGCGAGGAGATGAATCAAAAGCATTTTAGTAATTTAAAAATTAATGCTCGTCATTTAATTTTAAGGTACTATACAGGGGAAATTGTAAGGCCATTGGGGGTTATACGGCCCTGTGTAAAATATAAAAACAAAACAAAAGTATTAGATTTATATGTAATTAAAAATGGAAAAACCGCCTTATTGGGAAGACAATGGCTAGTAGAATTAAATATTAAGTTCCCTAAGTTTGAAACGAGTACATTAAATGCGCTGAGTAGTGAGTCATTGTTGTCTGATCTCAGTTCCAGATTTTGTAACGTGTTCTCCGAGGGACTGGGTCGATACATTGGTGGTCCTGTTAGTATCCATGTTCGGGAAGGCGTCCGACCTGTGTATATGCGCGCGCGGCCGCTGGCGTACGCGCTTCGTACACCCGTGGAGCGTGCGCTGAACCAGCACGTGCGGGACGGCATCCTCACCCCGGTCGAGCGATCTGATTGGGCCACACCAATCGTGCCGGTAGTAAAAAAAGATGGTAGTATTCGGATTTGCGCCGATTATAAGTTGACATTGAATAAGGTAAAAAAAATTGACCGTTATCCTTTACCAAGAGTTGAAGATTTATTAGTCCGTTTAAATGGGGGATTGCGCTTTAGCAAGATAGACTTGTCCCAAGCGTACGCGCAATTCGATTTGGATGACTTCAAGAAATATACTGTTCTAAACACGCATAAGGGTCTGTTCGTTTATAATCGCTTAGTGTACGGCCTCGCTTCGAGCCCGGGCATATTTCAACGGCGTCTAGAGGAGATATTTGCAGATCTCCCTCGGGTCGGCGTATTTTTAGATGATATAATTATAACTGGCAAAACGACATCTGAACACATACATAATTTATATAAGGAACGTTTACAAAAATACGGATTACGTGTTAAAAAGGAAAAATGTGAATTTTTCACGGAGTCTATAAGTTATCTTGGTCACTTTATTAGCAAGGATGGGGTTCACACTTGCCCCAATAAGACTATGGCTGCGGGCACGAAACTAGCGATGGCGGAGCGGTGGCGGGGCGATGCGGCGGCGGAGCGGCGGCGATGCATTCAAAAGCATGGACAGTATAGGTGACGCGCACGAAACACGCGACAGCGGGGCGGGGCGATCGAGCGTTGCACAGGCGGCAGGAGGGCGACAGCGGCGCGGGTGTGACGAATAAGATTAATGTTACGGACAAATAGGTAAAAATCGAAGTTTTCGTTTATTTACATACATTGGGAATTGTAAATATATGTTTAAATTAACCATATTTTTTTAACAAAAGTATAATCTAATAGCGTGGTGGATTATACTTATAGCCTAACCACTCTCAATCGTACTGTCCAACAGCCCGTACCCTGCAGTGGGACGTATATGGACTGATGCAGATATTCTAGTAGAATACATCAATTATAGGTACTGTTGTTTTTAAAATCTATCTAATATTGTAGCCTTAGAAATAATTAAAAAATTATAAGTTGTTAAACATACATTATCATATTTTATTTTTATATTTTATTTTACATTATTCTGAAACAGTAGGTAGAAATGTAACAAATATATGATGTGTAGTATCTGCAGCAATGCCGACTTGATCTATATTTCCCTGTCATAACTAATAGACCAAGAGCCCGTGGCCGCCAGACCTTCGTAATTTTATAAAAGCTGAATGTTTGTGGGCGCATGCCTCGGACATAAGCATCACACGATCAGCTATTATGAAGTGCCGATCGTGGTTGCTTTGGAAGTTATGAGCTTTAATGTTTCTGGCAAGATGAAAGAACCATCAAAAGTATCTGAATACTAAGGAAATATTTTTTTATAGTTGTTTTAACAACATATATAAAATTCAGCTTTTATACTACAACGCTGACAAAATTGCATTATGTTAAAGTTTGAAAATAGCGTAATATTTAATAACATGTAATTTTGCCAAAGTTATATTATAAAAGCCGAATTTTATATATGTTATTAAGGCAACTACAAACAAATATTTCCTTGGTATTCAGACACTTTTGATGGTTCTTTCATCTTGCCAGAAAAATTAAAGCTCATAACTTCCAAAGCAACCACGATCGGAACTTCATAATAGGTGATCGTGTGATGCCTATGTTAGAGGCATGCGCAGACAAACTTTCAGCTTTTATAAAATAACGAAGGTCTGGCGGCCACGGGCTCTTGGTATATAAGCGACTGATCGACCGTCATGTTTCGTGCCCACGCGAAATACTACTCTTCATCGCCCCGCTCCGCCGCCGCATCGCCCCGCCACCGCTCCGCCATCGCTAGTTTCGTGCCCGCAGCCTAAGGCTATTATTAGCACGCCACCTCCCTCTAATTTGTCAGAACTTCGATCATTTATTTGAATGATTATGTATTACGCTAAATTTGTTCCCAACATAAGCACCTTATTAGCACCATTGTATAACTTGTTGAAGACCAATGTGCTGACGGCGGACGCGAGCGGTGTGGGCTTGGGTGCAGTTCTGGCGCACGTCATGTCGGACGGCGAGCGGCCTGTTAGTGTACGCCTCTCGCTCGCTCACAGCCGCAGAGCGCCATTATGCACAAATTGACCGGAAAGCCCTCGCGATTGTTTTTGATATACGCAAATTTCACCAGTACTTATACGGTAGACGTTTCGTGTTAAGGACAGACCACAAGCCGTTAACTTATATACTGGGAGATAAGGTGGGTATACCGGTGATGGCAGCATCGCGTTTACAGCGCTGGGCTGTACTCTTATCAGGGTATCAATATGACATTGAATACGTCACCTCTAAGAAAAGTTGTGCAGACGCTCTTTCTAGACTTCCACCCGGAATAAGGAAGCAAAGCAATAATAACGTAGTCAGGGAGGTCATATATATTAATTTTGTTGAAAAATTCTGACCAGTGTCAAATGATGATGTCAGAAAGGCCACTGTTAAGGATTTGATGCTTAGCAGAGTTAATGTTTATATTGAATCAGGTTGGCCGTCGTTTTGCCCGCAGGATGGAATCAGCCCATACTTTTTAAGACGAAACGAATTATATATAGATAATGGTTGCATAATGTGGGGTTACAGAATGGTAATTCCGGAGTCTTTAAAATCATTGATACTGAAACAATTACATGTTAGTCATATGGTCATCGTAAAAACTAAGAGCTTAGCTAGAAGCTACGTGTGGTGGCCGGGCATCGACCACGACGTAGAAGAACAATGTCGCGCGTGCGATACGTGTGCGCGTGAGGCATCGGCACCTCCGCGTGCCCCGCCGCAGCCGTGGCCATACACAACACAGCCATGGACGCGCTTACATATTGACTTTTTAGGACCTTATAGCAATGATATATTATACAAATACGACGTAGATATCGCACTAGCACTTCAAAAGTGAGGCGTTCAAATTCGGGCAATTGGTGTAATTTCATCTAGTCGCATAGCAACGGCGACAGAGGGAAGACTTCAATGCTGTCAACATAATTTATTTCGAAAATATTGTCTAAAGTGTCGAATTGTGTGTTTTAAAAGTGTTAAAACAATGGTGCAAAAATATGAAACTAAATTAGACCTACACACCATACGTAAGTATATAAAAACTACACAAAATTTAATTTTTATTTTAAACTAGCGGCCCGACCCAGCTTCGCCTGGGTGCATATATTTTTTGATTCCACTCCACACCAAATATATGTTGCTTTTCGTATAAACTCTTGTATACCTAAACTTGACGTAGCTATCCTACTGTCCGGCAAAATCCCGTTTCATCCGCCTGTTCAGTCTCTTCCCAATCCATCCCGTCTCTTCTCTTTATTATCCATCCCGTTTTATAACGTGCATTTACATTTCGTCCTAACAAATCTGTCAGCTATCCCACCCCTCTCCCGTACCTATTTTACTTTATGTCCCTTCTCTCCATATGCATCCATATACATAAACATATAAAAATTGCCTTGTGAATTTTTGACATTAAAAACTTTAGCGTTTTTTATTGTCCATCCAATATTCCTTCTCTTATTTCAGCACCAAAATGCTGTTTTCCAAAAAAATATTGCACGCCATTACATTTTGTTAGTAATAAAGAGTTAAAATATAAAATTTCATAGACATAACTTCAGTGGTTTTGATTTTTTATGTTTAGAAAAGGTAAAAAAATGAATACAAAAAAATTTGCCCAATTTTAATAAAAAATAAATTCTACCGAATCTTTTGACCGTTTCCAGCAACATTTTCGATATTAATTAAAAAAAGTATACTTACAACACAAAAGCCGTTGTTGGTGAAAGCTCGTGCCACGTGTTGAGTACTTTTGAGGTTATGAAAATCACTTGATTAACTAATCGTGCAAAATACACTCAAAATTGATAATCACCTGTAGACAACTAGCGGGGACAACTAATTAAACGACGATTGATCAGTTATCGACCGGGGATGAAAAATGATTAAATTACTAAAATGGCTATTAAAAAATAAGGGTTGATCGTAGAAGGGTGAAAATTGAGGATTGTATGTATTTTTGTATGTTGTATCATAAAAACATAGAAATTAAAAATTTTGTCTAAAAAATAAAAAAAAAATTTTCGTTGGACTACCCCTAACATTTAGGGGGATGAAAAATAGATGTTGGCCGATTCTCAGACAAAGAAGTGCGTGGTGGCCTGTTGGTAAACGGACTAGACGCGACTGCCAACATGTTCACGGTGGTCGTGGGTTCGAATCTCAGGGCACACCTCTGACTTTTCGGAGTCATGTGTGTATTGATAGTCAATCGCCACGCACTAAAACGGTGAAGGAAAACATCGTGAGGAAACCTGCATACCATAGCGATTTCTAAAATTTCTATGGTATGTAAGTCCGCCAACCCGCACTAGGCCAGCGTGGTGGACTATATGGCCTAACCACTCTCAATCGTACTCTCGATTGTAGAGGAGGCCCGTGCCCTGCAGTGGGACGTATATGGGCTGATACAGATTCTCAGACCTACTCAATATGCTCACAAAATTTCATGAGAATCGGTCAAGCCGTTTCGGAGGAGTATGGCAACGAAAACTGTGACACGATAATTTTATATATTAGAAAAATAAGGGTTGATCGTAGAAGGGTGAAAATTGAGGATTGTATGTATTTTTGTATGTTGTATCATAAAAAAATAGAAATAAAAAAAACTGTAAAAAATAAAAATAAAATTTAGGGGTGGACTACCCCTAACATTTAGGGGGATGAAAAATAGATGTTGGCCGATTCTCAGACCTACTCAATATGCTCACAAAATTTCATGAGAATCGGTCAAGCCGTTTCGGGGGAGTATGGCAACGAAAACTGTGACACGAGAATTTTATATATTAGATTAGCAAACACCGCCTTCAATTGTGTAAGAAGGATCGCCTAATACAAAGATTGTGAAGTGCAATAGGGACAAAAAGCGTACGTCATAGATTAACAAGTCAGAAGCGAAACCGATCATACAGAAAATTGACGATGAAAGTTTGAATGGATTAAGTTATTTGTTATGAATTATTTTCATAATAAATAACTGAATTCAACCACGAACATTACAAAATATATTAGCTTCCCCATTTATTTTGAATAACTATATTTATATATATCATTGAATGTTTCCAGATTTCCACGTGATGAGCTTTTGAGACGTAAATGGATATGCACTAAGCACAGCTCGACACTCGGACACAAAAAGAGGGGATCGTGACTGGACGCCTTTAAAACTGATTAATATTGGTTTAGAACATTTAATTATGAATAAAAATATACAACTACGAAAATATATATATCCACCTAACAAAACCTGCACCATCAGTTGTAGTATCGGTTGTTTACTAGTGGCAGGTCGCTCATACGTTACCAGCATGTGTAGGTACCACCGCAATGTCTATTTTTCCCGCCACACGGCAGTTTAAATGCCATGTTATGTTCCGGTTCAAAGGACATTCTCTCCCGAGTAATCGCTGTACTTATACTTAATATCTTATGTCTCGGGATGGCGAGCGCAGTGAATGCCAAGCATTGCTTTGTAATTTAAGGTGTCTTGGTTTAGCTTATGTCCACGAGCTGTCGTATCACTTGTCATCATTACAACAACAAATTCGTTTTTCAGTGCATGCTTATCATAAACTAATATAAAAAACGGCAATCAATTTATTTTTTTATTTTATCAAGGTTGTAAAATAAAAATATATTTGTTTCAGGATGGCGTACCACAGGTAGACTCATGTAGCAACCTCAAAGTTAATATATTAAATACTTATAAAACCAAATAGGTAATTTTATTTATCGTCACCCTTCTGTTTCTATCGCTTCGATTCTATGTTTGGATAGCGCAATGCTGTCTCTTTTCGTCTCGTACTTTCTGTATAATCTGTTCCATTCACTAAAATTTTCATAAAGTATTAACAAATGAGTATGTCTATGCATAGCAGTACAGTTTTTAAACTTCACGCAATATGGATATGCGTATGCGTCATCTTTATTAAAACATCATTGCCTTATAGGGGACTCTCGTACTTAATTTTAATTGATTCGAGTTCGAAGTGGATTGAGGCTTTTGACATGACGTAAAAGACAGCGGCAAGCGTCATTAAAACGCTAAGATCTACTTTCGCACGATTTGGATTACCGGTGGAACTAGTGTCGGACCAGGGTCCACCATTTACTAGTTCCGAATTTGAACGTTTTTTAAAAAATAATGGCATTAAGCAAACCTTTTCACCCGCTTACCACCCGTCATCCAATGGGGCTGCGGAAAATGCAATCAAGTTATGTAAGCGAGCAATTAAGAAAGCGTTACGTGATAATGTAGAGGTTGATACGGCCTTACAAACCTTTGTATTGACATATAGAAATTCCATACACGGCACTACAGGGGAAACGCCGGCTAGGCTATTACAAAAACGTCTGTTACGCTCACGACTAGACTTACTTCGCAGTTTTTGCAAGGTTGAAGAACGGGTAAGTTTGGCGCAGGAAAATCAGGCTAAATTCGCAGGGGGAGTAAATCGAAGCTTTAAAAACGGTGAACCTGTATGGTCAAGGGGTTATTGTACACAGGATAAATGGATTAAGGGATAAGTTATAGGCAATGAAGGGTCGTGTAGGTGCATAGTGGAAAATGATAACGGTCAAATTGTTAAAAGACACATCGATCAAATACGCCGCAGGTCCACACTATCAGATATACCTCAGTCGGTATACACAGAGTCAGAAATTCGGAGAGAGGATCCCGTGCCGATCAGGACTGCGGAGGTGGATGGGAGTGGCGAGGATTCAGTAGTAAGTCAAGAAGTGGAAAAAACGGTAGTACCGCTTGTGCGTGACCATAGTCACGAGACATCACCCACACCTATTGCGGTATGCTCGGCGCCTGACGCATCCCATGCACCCCCGCAACCCGAACGTCGATACTCCCAGAGGATACTTAAAACCGAATATTAACTATATAGTGTCAAATACATGTTAGATAATAAGTTATATCACATTTACTTTGTTAATTAATTATAATGATAATAGTTCCTGATTTACGGCCGATGCCAATAATCAATCGAAAAAAATAGATTAAAGTCAATCTGGATTGTTTTCTACTTTTCGATTTGTCATTTACCATGTTGCCATAGTTTTTTCACTACCGAGATTGATTATTGGCAATATAGTATCAGAAAAAAGTTTGAGCTGTCAATCTCAAACGGCAAAGGAGAAGGGGCAAACATGTATGGACTCCAGCCTATCGACCAATAACGACAAGCGATATGTCAATGGAAAGGTCTTTTCAGATGCTACAACTTTTTCTATGGCAACAAAACCGAAATCGCTGTAGTTTAGAAAATATCGCTACTTAAAGTTAAAAAAATCACGCGAAAGGGCCTCGCCATTGTGAGCAATAACAACAAGCGATGCGTCATTAGAAAGGTCTTCTGAAATAGTATAACTTCTTTTACGGCGGCCAGTATCAAATCTCTGCGTGGAAAAAAATATCGCTGCGTAAATGTAACGCAAGGATGAAAATATGTATATGGACTCATAGCCTGTTGACCAATAACGATGAGCGATATATAATTCGAAAGCTCTCTTTATTTTCAATAACTTCTTCTTTGCCAAGAAATCCCGATTCGCTGTATGAAAAGAAGTATATCGACATAAAGATTTCGCGAGGCTCATATGTATAGACTCAAGCCTATCGACCAATAACGACAAGCCATATATCAATGGAAAGGTCTTTTTAGGTGCTACAACTTCTTCTATGGCAACAAAATCGAAATCGCTGTAGTTTAGAAAATATAGCTACTTAAAGACTGCCGGAAAATCACGCGAAAGGGCCCCGCCATTGTGAGCAATAACAACAAGCGATGCGTCATTAGAAAGGTCTTCTGAAATACTATAACTTCTTCTACGGCGGCCAGTATCAAATCTCTGCGTGGAAAAAAATATCGCTGCGTAAAGGTAACGCAAGGATGAAAATATGTATATGGACTCATAGCCTGTTGACCAATAACGACAAGCGATATGTCATTCGAAAGCTCTCACTTGGACCCCACACGGCATTTGAACCAGAGGCCTCCGCTTTGCAATCATACCATAGTACAACTATGCCACCTAAGCAGTTCATACCTACTTAATGTCCACATATTATTTGTTTTTCTATTTTAAATAGATTTTGTTTTTTTTCTAAGAGCCCTCCGGATTGGATTATTAAGAACGTTGACAATAATTGACGTCACTGGCTAATGAACACATATCAGTACAAAAATATCTTAATTATAAACATAAATGTCGCGCAAAATCCTCCTTGGACAACTTCTGACCAATACCTGGATTGAATTTATCGTATTTCATCTTATCACAAAACTTAAGCTGGACTCATTTCACGCACTAATAGTGTACATTAACGTTATGTAGTACCTACGCTTCGTTTGTTATTATTGCTCACTATGCCGAGACCTTTTCGCGTGCTTTTCGTGCAATCTTTAAGTAGCAAGTTTTTTTAAATACATTGATTTGGGTTTTGTTTCCATGGAAGTAGTTGTAGCACCCGAAAAGACCTTTCCATTGATATATAGCTTGTCGTTATTGCTCGATGGGCTTGAGTCCATACATAATATGAGCCTTGCGATATCTTTATGTCGATATACTTCTTTTCACACAGCGAATCGGGATTTCTTGGCAAAAAGAAGTTATTGAAAATAAAGAGAACTTTCGAATGATATATTGCTCGTCGTTATTGGTCAACAGGCTATGAGTCCATATACATATTGTCATCCTTGCGTTACCTTTACGCAGCGATATTTTTTTCCACGCAGAGATTTGATACTGGCCGCCGTAGAAGAAGTTATAGTATTTCAGAAGACCTTTCTAATGACGCATCGCTCGATGTTATTGCTCACTATGGCGAGGCCCTTTCGCGTGATTTTCCTGCAGTCTTTAAGTAGCTATATTTTCTAAAATACAGCGATTTCGATTTTGTTGCCATAGAAGAAGTTGTAGCACCCGAAAAGACCTTTCCATTGATATATAGCTTGTCGTTATTGCTCGATAGGCTTGAGTCCATACATAATATGAGCCTTGCGATATCTTTATGTCGATATACTTCTTTTCACACAGCGAATCGGGATTTCTTGGCAAAAAGAAGTTATTGAAAATAAAGAGAACTTTCGAATGATATATTGCTCGTCGTTATTGGTCAACAGGCTATGAGTCCATATACATATTGTCATCCTTGCGTTACCTTTACGCAGCGATATTTTTTTCCACGCAGAGATTTGATACTGGCCGCCGTAGAAGAAGTTATAGTATTTCAGAAGACCTTTCTAATGACGCATCGCTCGATGTTATTGCTCACTATGGCGAGGCCCTTTCGCGTGATTTTCCTGCAGTCTTTAAGTAGCTATATTTTCTAAAATACAGCGATTTCGATTTTGTTGCCATAGAAAAAATGTAGCATCTAAAAAGACCTTTCCATCGATATATGGCTTGTCGTTATTGGTCGATAGGCTGGGATGCCCCTTCTCCTTTTGGATTGGGATTGTTTATTGGCAGCGGCTGTTAGTGATGGAGGTGTAATGTAGATTATAGATTGATAGATTGCACCGCCTCACTAGTTGTACCTCATCACTAGTTGTAAGCAACGCTGAGTCAGCCTCCGAATAAATGCTGTTTAGACAAGACGTTCGATTGTTATTTCCCTACTACAGTTCAAAAACAAGTCAGAGGACAAAAATATTGTTACAGTCACAGTCAAACAATGCTTTACTTTGTTTAATGAAAGTATTTGAAAAATAAAAGCTACTAACGAAAGCAAAGCTAAGGTAAGGCGAAGATTTAGTTTATTTTCCTCAAAATTAATATTCGTGTGGAATTGAGGCTGATTTAATTATGTATTATGTACATATGTGCTTCAGGCCTAATAATATCGAGGTACCTACTTTTTAACCGACTTCAAAAAAAGGAGGAGGTTCTCAATTCGACTGTATGTTGCTTTTTTTTATGTTTGTTACCTCGTTTCTCTGTACTGTGTGAACCGATTTCGACCATTCTTTCTTTGATTGAAAGCTGGTGCTTGTCATTTGGTCCCATAAAAATATGGTGAAAATCTGATGAATATCTTCGGACCTGGAAAGAGGAACTCCTTAAAATTAAGTAGGATTCCAATGGTTCTTTTTGCATTAGGTTCATTGTAAAAGTTAAGTTACAGTGAGAGAGGGAAAAGGAGTGGGGGTGAGGGGGGGTAGGTGAAAAATTAAAATACACGTAAATTCTAATATCTTCGGCAGCTTTTAACCAATTTTAGTGATTTTTTTTTCATTGGAAAGAATGTATTGACAGGTTGATCCCAGGAACACAACATGAAGATCTGATGATCATGTTCGGACCTGGAGTGTAGAACTCTTCAAAATTTAGTAGGATTCCAAAATTATTTTTTCATTGGGTTCAGTATAAAAGCTAATCTTCAGTGGTTGAGGGAAAAGGGGGTAGGGGCATGGGGGGGGGGGGGGGGGTAGAAAAAAAAAATAAACATGTGAATATTCCATTCTCCAATATCTTCGGCAAATTTTAGCCGATTTTAGCGATTTAATTTTAATCGGAAAGAACATATTCCTTGTGGGGACCAAATCTTCTTCATTTAAATTCCTATCAGCACTAAAATGATAAAAATAACTAAAATTTTTAATAAAAAAAAAACCTACTTCAAAACAAAAAACCACTAAAAACCAAAAAATAACAAAATAATAAGTACCACTGCAAAGCAAAAAAATAATATTTATTTCATGGAACTTGTGCTTGTTGATTAATTTGCTGAATGACTTGACTAGCCAACAAATCAAAATATATGCAGAACATATTGAAGGCGGGCCGCCAAGTACCAAACATGTAGGACCTATGCCGTATATTAATTTAAATATCTATATGTTGGTTCTATGTCTACTAGAAGTGCCTTAGACTTTTTATGATCGGTCAGTCAGTCAGTGAGTGACAAAATTAAGAAAGTTGGACTAATTACAATTCTTAAACTACTAGTTCAAATTGAATGAAATTTTAAATATACCGTGTTTACACAATGCCTGCTTATTAATTGAAAATTCAGGCTTCATGATTTAACCACAACGAAGTTATGGGGGGTTGAAAATGGTCTGAATTGCTTCGAGAAAAGGATGGTACGACTGTGCCGCTTTTTAGCTCGACTTGGAGGGGGCACTGCCGTGCCCCCAGATAGTTTGAAGTAAGTATAATGAGACTGCCTCGGTGGCGTATTTGTATTACGGTACGGATACAAAGCTCTGGTCTCGGGTTCAAATCCTGGGTCGGACAGTGATTTTAGAATTTACTATTACGTATACCGGGTATCTCAAGACTGCTACCGAAAACGAAGCCGGGTGGTAGTTTTAGTGACTACAAACACAGTGCAACTAAAAATTTCGCACAGAAACGCGTCAATTATTTTTTAAGATTTTTTAAATATCGTCATTTTTGGGTGGTAAATCCATAGTTTTTGCTAAAATAATAATTTAAACTCTTTCATACCTTAGAGTATTTATAAATAAAAGGTCATACACTATTATTTTAGGAGAAAAGTGTATTTACCACCGAAATATGGCCATAGGAAAAAAATAACAAAAAAAAAAATTGTCGCTTTTTTTTGCAATTTTTTCTGTTGCATTGTATCTAAAGTAGCTTAAACTACCACCCGGCTTCGTTTTCGGTAGCAGTCTTGATATACCCTGTATGTAGGCAAGTATAACAAGATGTAGATTCAAGTGTGAGTAGTTGAAACAGCAGCTAGGCACCCGACCGACCGTTCATCTTTCGCATCAGATTACCACCCGAACTCGACGATATTTAAAAAATTATAATAATACAATGTCGCGTTTCTTAGCGAAATTTTTAGTTGCATTGTGTTTGTAGTCACTAAAACTACCACTCGGCTTCGTTTCGGTAGCACTCTTGATATACCCGGTATAGGAATACTAGAGCCCTGCACGGATAGAAATTAAATTGTTAATTAAAAAAGAAAACATTCTGTAAGTACTTATAATTTAGGGCGCGTCGATTTTCCGAGCCTAAAGTTATTTTATTACTGTATGTATATAGGTAATGGTGATATGCAGTGATATGTTTTTACTGTGATATATATGCGATGTCATGCTTCTCTAGACATGCAATGAAACATTTTTAGTAGAAATTGTGTACAATATTTATTTATCATAATGTTTAGATAGATTAATACCATGAATAGTTCGAACGTAGTGCATATTAATACCTATTAGGTATTTGTAGATGCTCCAATTCATGACTGAGATTTTCACCATTCATACTAATAAATTAAAAATCTACTAATAGCTACTCAATTGACAAGAGAGTAAAAAAAATACTAACTTAAACAATTATTGTAATCAGTGCTTGAGACTTAATTTTAAAAATTTAAAATAATCCAGCACGTTTTTACTCGTTGAGAATTTTCTTGAAATCGCATTATACATTATACAGGTAAAAAAGCTATATAATTTTTTTTAAACAATTTATAAAAATATTATGGTTCACATACAAAAACATTGAGTATTATCTATATACCACAACATAAATATTAACTTTATGTTTACCGAAAATTATGAGAAAATATATATACAATACAAAAATTGAGCATTTTTTTATAAAATCAAAACAAACAAACGGGTTTATCTCAAAAATTGCTTAGTTTACATTTTATGTATCTAGGGGTATGATTATTTAATATTTTCAGAAATATTTTGAGAAGTAGGTACTTCGAGTTGGGAGTTGGTTCGAAATAGTTATTTATAATTAATGCAACGTTTAATAACATAGATTTTAAATGTACTGTCTTGTTGTTTAATTATAATTATTTATGGTTTAGGACCAGTATCAGCAAAATCATCGGCACAGATATAACTTTTATTTCAGTGTTATAAAACTGTTGAGATACCCCTCCCTCATTAACTTGACGTATAGACTAACTTTAGCCGACTCATTCGTAAATGTATATGTAAGGGTTGCTGTCCACCAAGGCGATGTCTTTCTCGAGCTGCCTCAACTCTTGTTCCATCTTGGTCTTCCTGAGGATCTTGGGAATGGTGTCAGTAAGCATCGGCAGCTGAAGAAACGCCTTTTGCATCAACTGCCAGTTGCGCTTCAAGTCCTAGAACAATATATTTTCATTATTTATCTTGTAAACGGTCACTTACGATGGCAGCGTGTATGAATTCTGGATATCGATTCTCAAGTTGGGCTACTTTTGGATAAATAGTAGGTAACAATCTCGAAACGAAGAAACATTTAGTAAACGTATAAAGCACTGGCACTGGTCTGTCGAAGCTACGCACAGCGTTTCGTTGCGCGGAATGCGGTGTCAAACTCGGTTTTGTACTTAGATTTGTTATCATAGAAATTCAAGAAAACTTCAATGCGAAATTGCCATAGTAACGTTCGTTGTCCAGGAACGGCTCTCCCATTGGTCAACGGTTTTACGCACAGAGTAAGGCCTATCTGTGAAACCGCCTTTTTGTTGTTATGTGAACTGCGTTGCATGACGTCATGACGTTGCCGCTTACCGCAGTGCCGCAGGCCTTTAGACAGCCAATGTTGTGCAGACTGCAGCACGTGGGAACTGAATTTGATTCGAGGTGCGATATCCGTGCCGAAGCGACTTATTATGCGATATACACATTAATGTTCCATCGGAAAAAAGATTCAAGTTAGAATTTCATACAGATGTTTTTGTTATTTAATACCTATATCCTTCGATCAAATATACACTAGATACAACATGAGCGCTTCGAAAATGGCACCAAAAAGAGTGCTTTAAGCATTCTTTCGCCTTCAGTCACGCACCGACCGTTGCTTCTAAACAGTCGCAGAACTTTAGACAATATTATGTGAAAAGCTACTTTAAGCTCCAGGAATAAGGTGGAGTTTGTGTTAATATATTTGGAATATGTGATCTTTTTGTTTACTTTTTTATGTTTCAATGATCGGTGCCACTTTTTAACAGAACATTTACAGGGAACTGTGTATCTAGTGTACATTTGATCGAAGCTGATACCACCAGATTTAAACCGTATTAATGTACTTTTAATAAGGATTAGCATAATCTTGTTATGAAAAAAACATAGGTAAATGAGTCATCAATACAATTAACTCTAAAGCTGCAAAGATTACAATAAAGCATGATTCGATACATAATACAGCAGATATTCTATATAGTAATAATAGACTGGCCGGGCTCTCCCGGAAGCACTAATCGATAAATCAAGGCTCAGGACATGCGCAGGGCATGACTCCCACCTGTACCTACCCTATACAAGAAACCTGTAGACGCCTCATTTTTGCTTAGAAATACGTTTATCCAATCTGCTCTTCCCTCATTTCCGTAAGACTTACAGATACAAGTCGACACCAACACCTAACAGAAATATTTCGAGGACGCCGACATAGGGTAGTGCATTTTGAGAGTACGAGAATAAAGACGATAAAATATCATTTGATATATATTTAATAATAACTATTGTTGTTTTAATTATAGTAATTATCAGGTCTATCCGGGTATGGAATATTGTTTGCACCTCTGAGGTGGACTGTAGTGGTGTGAGATCTGCATCTCACACCACTACAGCACTCATCATCTGCAGAATGATGCAGACGTTACGAGCTTCTTAGAGTCGCTTCAGTTGCGGAAGGATGTCACTTCTCCAAGCGTGTTCTACTGTCTGTATGGGGGCAAATGTTTTGAAAAAAGGTCAATATGATCTCCTCCCCCTATCCTTTCCTAAACAGAACCACACTTGCTGACATGCGAAGCCATAGCTTGATCGCTGACCAAAAGGTTCACCAAATTATTTTAATGCCGCACCGTCAAACTGTAGATACAATGGTTTGAAGTCACACGTGTGCCAATAATCCTGGATCCTTTAGCCGTAGCGTGAAGAAGCATCTTAGCAGACTGGCATAATTGTATCGAAGGACATGGGACCGCCTCCTGATCCCATTCCATACTATGTCTAGATGGCCATTACGCTTGCCATCGCGCGCAAGATAGTCACCATGATACAATAAAAGAATGACATGTAAAAAGACGACACATACATCGAGAAGTTTTTGTCTCTCCTCCTCCGAGATGAGCTTGCACAGACTCTCCTTGTTCTCCTCAGCTATCCTGATCTTCTCTAGCGCCTGGTGGATCTTCCTGTTTCTCTTCACCAGGTAGCCTGGCATCTGGCCAAAGTCGGGGCGGAGGCAGTACTCCGGGACCTCTCCAGAACCCTTGATCTTCTTCGTGTGACCGTCCCGGGTGTCTACAAGCCTGTGGATTGTGGAATAAAGTTTGGTCCGAATATTTTATTGATTTTAAGATTATTTATTCTAAGAAAACGTATAAGAGTCAAATAATACTATTGGATTTTTCTAGGTTTATCGCAAAATTTGACCCATCTATGGAGACTTCTGGTGTCGCGTGTTGATTTATAGCCTCGTGGACATTACATAGCCCACTTCTCATGAGCTATAGACACAACTACAGGGTATGTCAAGACCATGGGCGTAGCCACGTTGGGGCAGAGTGGGCCGCTCGCCCCACCCTGGCTTTGACCTGTAAGGTACCTAACCAACTCTAAAAAATAAATTATCTATAAGAATAACTGCTGCCCCACCCTGATCCCACGGCTGGCTACGATCATGATCAAGACTGCTACCGAAAACGAAGCCGGGTGGTAGTTTAAGAGCGTTTACACCTTGCGCGCAAAGTCAACTATAGGTATTTCTTCGTTAATTTCACGCACACATAAGCGACCAAAGCTGTGTGCGTAGAGCTGCCGCGTCGGCTCGCTATACAGTCAGCTCAACCAACTTTGATTCGTGCGCTTCAAAATCCTAACATTCAATTGAAATGCAACTTATGATTTATATATTGGTAATATAGTATCATAAAAATATTTTATTTGCATTATAAGTAGACAAATATTATTGTGCAAGCAAAATTATCAATCATCCATCAATCTATAATGTTTTCCACCAAAATCCCTAGATCTTTTCTAAAATTAGTACTAATTATTTTTCCTTTAAATTGTTTATTGGTGGCTATTAACTCGTTTGAAAAGTCCTGTTTTTAAGCCAAAAAGCGCGCGGAAGGTATAAACGCTCTTAAGCGACTTCAGACACAATGCAACAGAAAAAGTTGCAAAAAAGAGCGACAATTTTTTTTTTAATTTCGGAGATAAATACATTTTTTCCTAAAATATACTATACCCTTTTATTAATAAATACTCTAATGTATAAAAGAGTTTAAATAATTATTTTAGCAAAAACTATGGATTTACCACCAAAAATTGATGATATTTAAAAAACCATAAAAAATAAATGTCTCATTTCTTTTCGAAATTTTTAGTTGCATTGTGTTTGTAGTCACTGAAACTGCCACCCGGCTTCGTTTTCGGTAGCAGTCTTGATATTCCTATAATTAGTATATTAAAATACATTCTCACCTAGGCTCAACAGGTTTCCCTTTGGTCTTAATAGCTTTCTTGATATTAACCACTCGGAAGTTGATTTTCGGTTTCTCGAGCTTTTTCCCTGGTGGTGGTCTTTTAGGGACTGGTGGTAGATTCCCGGTGGTGTAGTGAACGTGGTCCGTCTTTTTGACAGGCTGCCTTATACCTTTACCTCTTCTAAGAAATTTATCAGGCGGATTTAAAGGAGTTTCAGCATACCCAAACGTACGGCGCAATTGCGGCCTTTTCGCTTCTTTTAATTCCTTTTCCAGCTTAGATTCATACCTGTTTCATAAATTTAATAGATTGAGAACAATATTAAAATGACACACACACTATCTCTCTAGCCATAGGAAGTTCACTGCTGCACCTATGTGAGGTAGAGGCCTATGGCTGCAGGCACGAAACTAGCGATGGCGGAGCGGTGGCGAGGCGATGCGGCGGCGGAGCGGCGGCGATGCATTCAAAAAGGCTGCGGGCACGAAACTAGCGATGGCGGAGCGGTGGCGGGGCGATGCGGCGGCGGAGCGGGGCGATGAAGAGTAGTATTTCGCGTGGGCACGAAACATGACGGTCGATCAGTCGCTTATATACCAAGAGCCCGTGGCCGCCAGACCTTCGTTATTTTATAAAAGCTGAAAGTTTGTCTACGCATGCCTCTAACATAGGCATCACACGATCACCTATTATGAAGTTCCGATCGTGGTTGCTTTGGAAGTTATGAGCTTTAATTTTTCTGGCAAGATGAAAGAACCATCAAAAGTGTCTGAATACCAAGGAAATATTTGTTTGTAGTTGCCTTAATAACATATATAAAATTCGGCTTTTATACTATAACTTCGGCAAAATTACATGTTATTAAATATTACGCTATTTTCAAACTT
Organism: Hyles vespertilio; assembly: GCA_009982885.2. Lineage (NCBI taxonomy): Eukaryota > Metazoa > Arthropoda > Insecta > Lepidoptera > Sphingidae > Hyles > Hyles vespertilio. Next base: position 630,554 of record CM042833.1, on the reverse strand, counting down.
TAACATAATGCAATTTTGTCAGCGTTGTAGTATAAAAGCTGAGTTTTATATATGTTGTTAAAACAACTATAAAAAATATTTCCTTAGTATTCAGATACTTTTGATGGTTCTTTCATCTTGCCAGAAACATTAAAGCTCATAACTTCCAAAGCAACCACGATCGGCACTTCATAATAGCTGATCGTGTGATGCTTATGTCCGAGGCATGCGCCCACAAACATTCAGCTTTTATAAAATAACGAAGGTCTGGCGGCCACGGGCTCTTGGTCTATTAGTTATGACAGGGAAATATAGATCAAGTCGGCATTGCTGCAGATACTACACATCATATATTTGTTACATTTCTACCTACTGTTTCAGAATAATGTAAAATAAAATATAAAAACAAAATATGATAATGTATGTTTAACAACTTATAATTTTTTAATTATTTCTAAGGCTACAATATTAGATAGATTTTAAAAACAACAGTACCTATAATTGATGTATTCTACTAGAATATCTGCATCAGTCCATATACGTCCCACTGCAGGGTACGGGCTGTTGGACAGTACGATTGAGAGTGGTTAGGCTATAAGTATAATCCACCACGCTATTAGATTATACTTTTGTTAAAAAAATATGGTTAATTTAAACATATATTTACAATTCCCAATGTATGTAAATAAACGAAAACTTCGATTTTTACCTATTTGTCCGTAACATTAATCTTATTCGTCACACCCGCGCCGCTGTCGCCCTCCTGCCGCCTGTGCAACGCTCGATCGCCCCGCCCCGCTGTCGCGTGTTTCGTGCGCGTCACCTATACTGTCCATGCTTTTGAATGCATCGCCGCCGCTCCGCCGCCGCATCGCCCCGCCACCGCTCCGCCATCGCTAGTTTCGTGCCCGCAGCCTAACATGGACAGTATAGGTGACGCGCACGAAACGCGCGACAGCGGGGCGGGGCGATCGAGCGTTGCACAGGCGACAGGAGGGCGACAGCGGCGCGGGTGCGACGAATAAGATTAATGTTACGGACAAATAGGTAAAAATCGAAGTGTTCGTTTATTTACATACATTGGGAATTGTAAATATATGCTTAAATTAACCATATTAGAACTGATCATTGAAAAATATCAAGAACATCAGAGACCGCTGTATATCATATTCATTGATTACCAAAAAGCTTTTGACACAATCTCGCACGAAAGTATATGGAACACGCTAAAAGCTCAAAATGTAGAACAGCAATACATTACAATACTCAAACACCTATACAGTAACTGCTCAAGTAGAGTCAAACTGGAAACCATTGGCCCAATCTTTCCATTCAAGAGAGGAGTCAGACAAGGTGACCCCTTATCCCCAAAAATTTTCATTGCAATATTAGAATCAATCATAAGCAAATTAGACTGGAGAAATTGTGGTTTATATATCCAGGGTAAATACCTCAACCACTTACGATTTGCGGATGACTTGGTTTTACTATCAGAATCGAGCTTACAGTTGCAATATATGTTAGATACTCTACATACAGCAAGCAGACAAGTGGGATTAGAAATGAATATCACAAAGACCAAACTCATGACCAACTTCAAAAAATCAAAAGTAACAATAAAAAATGAACCATTAGATTATGTGGATCAGTACATATATTTAGGAAAACAAATTGGATTCCACAGAGAAAACAATGAACTGGAAGTAGAGAGAAGGGTGAAACAAACATGGAAAAAGTATTGGAGTTATAAGGAAATATTTAAAAGCGAAATGCCTATAAAATTAAAAAAAAGGTCATGGACTCGTGTCTCATTCCTTGTCTGACGTATGCATGTCAAACGTGGAAGTATACCAACAAAGTAAAGAATAAAATAAATACATGCCAGCGAGGAATGGAGCGCAGTATGTTAAATATCAAGAAAATTCAAAAAATAAGACATAACAAAATACTATCAAAAACAAAAGCAATAGATGCTCTCAAATACAGCCAAAAGTTAAAGTGGAAATGGGCCGGTCATGTGGCACGTCTTAAAGATCATAGATGGACCAAAACTGTTACTTCATGGAAAGGTCCAACGGGCAAACGACATAGAGGAAGGCCGTTCACCAGATGGGACGACGACCTTAAAAAAATTGCTGGTCCACAATGGCAACAAACAGCTCAAGACCGAGAGAAATGGAAAGCTTTGGAGGAGGCCTTTACCTGAGAGGGGTTCCAGTACAGGAAAATACTACTGCCTACCTACTTAAACAGTGATCTCATTTATATTAGTAAAAATTAGATAATTATATTAGGATAATTTTAAGGTACATAGACATAAATTTCTCTATCTTTTTTATTTATTTTTTTGTCTTTTGTTAATAAGTATTGGTAGGAAACATCATCTGTAAATTTATTTGTGAAACTGGAAATATAAGGCTTTTTTATTTATTTTATTTTTTTATTTTTATATTATTTATAATCTAATAGCGTGGTGGAATATACTTATAGCCTAACCACTCTCAATCGTACTGTCCAACAGCCCGTACCCTGCAGTGGGACGTATATGGACTGATGCAGATATTCTAGTAGAATACATCAATTATAGGTACTGTTGTTTTTAAAATCTACATAATATTGTAACCTTAGAAGTAATTAAAAATTTATAAGTAGTTATACATTATCATATTGTGTTTTTATATTTTATTTTACATTATTCTGAAACAGTAGGTAGAAATGTAACAAATATATGATGTGTAGTATCTGCAGCAATGCCGACTTGATCTATATTTCCCTGTCATAACTAATAGTACGAGAGATGACAACCAAAATTTTTGTCTCATAGCAATACGGTCACAACAGCATCAGATTGATAGATTTGATTATTTCGAACTCGAAAATACCAATTTCAGACATTTTTCGCGTAGCGTTTGACCGAACTGAATTTTCAAAAATGTAAACAAATTTTGCCTGACTGTATCATAGCTATCTGTCTGATTTTCTGACTGTAGTTATATAATAGCTATAAGATACCGAAAACATATTTTTTCAGAAGCTAATAGTGTAGCGCGAACCCAAAAAATAATTTAGAACAATTAAAAATGAGACAAAAAAATATGATTAGAGCAATCCGTCTGAAAATGTTCTTTACGGGTAAATTAGGATTAGTTAATACGAAAAAAAATATTTTCAGAAGAAAATTTGGATGCATCAAATTTTGAGACCATTCTAAATATGTTAAGGAATTTTACCTATCGGTATAATAGCAATCTGTCTAACTAATCTAACGATTTTATACAGTTTCGACCGTATTGCTATGATACATGGTTTTGGTCGTCAGCTCTGGGACTATAAGCGACTGATCGACCGTCATGTTTCGTGCCCACGTGAAATACTACTCTTCATCGCCCCGCTCCGCCGCCGCATCGCCTCGCCACCGTTCCGCCATCGCTAGTTTCGTGCCCGCAGCCTAAGCCTCTACCAAGAATCTCCAAATCGGCCTGTTGGAAGCGTCCTGCAACCAGCGACTTACTGCAACCTTAACGACGCCGCCGTCTAGCTTGTAGTAAAATTACATTTTTTTGAGCCACACACAAATGGTAAAAGTTATGGTTAAGCATCTCTGAATTAGGTGTGTATGATTTGCCGGTTAGGAAATACTTGAGGGAAACATGTAGTAGGATTGAACTTTCATCTACTACAGATAAAGCTGATAATTAAAAAAAAAAATGCCACGAAGGAATGAATGACTAGGATAATGCAAGCGGCATTGATGTCAGAGTCAAATCCGATTGTTCCTATTCTGCTAATTAATAAAAAAAATAAAAACCGACTTCAAAACAAAAATCCACTAAAAAACCAAAAATAAATAAAATAATAACTACCACTCCAAAGCAAAAAAATAATATTTATTTCATGGAGCTCGTGCATGTTGATTAATTTGCTTAATGACTTGACTAGCCAACAAATCAAAATATATGCGTAACATATTTAAGGCGGGCCGCCCAGTACCAAACATATAGGACCTATGCCTTATATTAATTTAAATATCTAGTTTTGAAGTCGGTTTTTATTTTTTTTATTAAAAATTTTAGTTTTTTATCTTTTTAGTGTTGATAGGCATTTAAATGAAAAAGATTTGGTCTCCACAAGGAATATGTTCTTTCCGATGACAATAAAATCGCTAAAATCGGCTAAAAGCTGCCAAATATATTGGAATATTCACATGTTTATTATTTTTTCTCAAGCCCCCCCCCCCCCTCCCTTCGCGCCTACCCCTTTTTCCCTCAACCACTGTAGCCTAGCCTTTATACTGAACTCAATGCAAAAAGAACCGTTGAAATCCTATTAAATTTTGAGGAGTTCTACTCTCCAGGTCCGAACATGATAATAAGATCTTAATGTTGTGTTCCTGGGATCAACCTGTCAATACGTTTTTTCCAATGAAAAAGAAATCACTAAAATCGCTTAAAAGCTGCCGAAGATATTAGAATTTACGTGTATTTTAATTTTATCACCCACCCCCCTCACCCCCACCCCTTTTTCCCTCTCTCACTGTATCTTAACTTTTCTAATGAACGTAATGCAAAAAGAACCATTGCAATTCTCCTTAATTTTAAGGAGTTCCCCTCTCCAGGTCCGAAGATATTCATCAGATCTTCACCATATTTTTATGGGACCAAACGACAAGCACCAGCTTTCAATCAAAGAAAGAATGATCGAAATCGGTTCACACAGTACAGAGAAACGAGGTAACAAACATAAAACAAAATAAAAAAAAAGCAACATACAGTCGAATTGAGAACCTCCTCCTTTTTTTGAAGTCGGTTAAAAAAACAGGAGCATTGAATCCAGCATTGCTAAGAAAGGAGATATTATATGGTAAGTCCTTTAATAGCCAGTGGCTACTATTATTAAATCAAACACGCATAACGCAGTGCTTGCACAGTACACACAGTTGCTTGGTAACAAAAATACACAGCAGGTGACCTTACACAGACAGCCTCTACATATTATGATGGACCTAACATTATGTACACAGAAAATCACAAATATTCTAATAAAAACAATATTTATTATTTACGGTTTTCGGAATTATTTAAGCACTTCATGAGCTATGTGCATTTATTACGTGAAAGATAGGCCTACTCTTCATCTTGACAATAATGTAATGTCGCTGATATAAAACTATATACTCGTAATATAACACATAAATACCTGGGAGTCTTAGGTGGTTCTGGAGGTGGCTTATCTAAAATTTTATAAATAACTTCGTCGTGGTAGACTATCTCCACTAGGGACATGTCTCTCGACAATACTGTAAAAAATATCTACGATAAAAATGATTCCTTGGTAGATCGCTTTTGCGTTGCTATGGATACCTCACCAGATTGCACAACAAAGTGCACTTCAATTTCGATCAAAAAGAACGTCGTGATAACCTATTTATCTACTTTCTTTATGAAATAAAGCGTAGTGGTCGTTTTCCAATGCCAAAATATATTATGTATTCTGTTCTTGAGAGGCTCGGATTTTATTAACGTCTTATTATTCAGACATTAATAATATATTTGAGGAGGTGATTTTAAAAAGTGGACATCTCCAATTCACGAATTATGATTAATAATTCCAAATGAATCTGCTGAGAATTCTTGAAAATTTCATTGTAAATAAAACTATCTAAATACAATATAAAGCCCTCAAATTTTTTTAAGTAGGTGTTTATTTTCAAAAGTAGCCTAATCCATCGATGCTTATTTTCAAACTTAGTCTATATAAAATAAGCAATTTTCTATAGTAAAAAGTTGAATATGAAGAGAAATGTAGAGGAGAGACCTAGGAAACAAGTCAACATACTAAAGCCTATGGCCGGATAAAATTTTCGCCGGGATCCTCAGACTCCGAGATCGAATAAAGAAAAAAACGTTATATTTCGTATGTATTTTGTTAACATCAATGATTATAGATCATCTATAATCATTGGTTAACATGGGCATAATGGAATTACACTCATAACTGTAACTCATAATAATATTATTATAATGTGACTGTTGGGTGTTATTTATTTTTTATTTTCCGTCGTAGTTGTGGTCGTAGTATGGGGTGCCTTATTAAATCTTAGCGCCCTCAACAAAAATACTTTTTTTTGCTAAGCTATACGTTCCAATCCACGTTAGCAGCCACAATATACAGATATGTGAGTGGCTAAAAAGACTGATATTCACAATAGTAAAATTTGGTTTCGCTGTCAAAATAAATGTCATATGTCCAATGACCGATATGTCAAAGAAACCGATGCAGTATTTTTAGATTTTCAGTTAAACCGCCCGATTTATTTATGTTAATATTTATTCTATTGTATAACACATACTTAGGGCAAGATGATGCAAAGATTTCGAGGTGGATTTCAGATACATAAAGCTTATAGAAGTGCCTATAGTCTGTGTAGGAGCTATTCAGCTAGGCTAGATTCTCTAGATCATGAGGAAAGGCTGGAAGGATGTTTGTCAGCTCTTCCAAGCGAGGCCAAGGTAGTGATATGTGGTGGTGGGGTCATGGGAGCCGCTGTAGCTTACCACCTAGCTCAGCGTGGATGGGGGGACAAGACTATTCTTATTGAGAAAGAGAAGTAAGTATTTTTGGCTGGCCTGCTTACAGCTATTACGCAGTCTTTTTTAAGACGTTAAAAAATAAACCTCTGGGGAGTAGTTAAATAGGTCAAAAAATAAAATGCCAATAGGAATTCAACTGGATTTTTTACTTCCAATCAGTACACATTTTATAAATTATTAGTTAAATGTTATGCATTTATAAATTTTGGGGAATAACAGACTTAAATAATATAGTATGTAATGTATATATTTTATAACAAAAACAATATTTATGTATCTAAAGCTCCTATTTATTATGATATTGGGATATATTCTATTTGTAAACAAAATAATAAATTATATTGTTACACAGTTATTACTTAAATGGTAAATAATATTCAAACCCATAGCTAACAGAAAATAAAATAATGTACCATTCTTTACAATTAGCTTATATCATCATCATCATCATATCAGCCTTATCTTATATATTTTATATTAATCATGTTGTAAATGACTGTAATAGATTATATTTTAAAAGAAACATCTTTAATAACCAGGCACATACCAATAAGAAAATAAAAATAATATATTGCCTATCCCTCAGGATCGGTGCTGGCAGTCGGTGGCACGCGTCAGGTCTGGTTGGAGCTTTCAAGCCAACCCTAGCGCAAGTGAGATTGACACAATCTTCAATAAGACTGTTAAAGGAATTGGAGGCTAAAGGCCGTGCTACGGGGTGGAAGCAGTGTGGATCCTTGCTCCTTGCCCGGACCAGAGATAGAATGACGGTGTATAGAAGAATGAAGAGCCAGTCCGTGTAAGTAATGGGTGAAGTCTGGTGTATTTTGTAACGCTGCTAGCAGGTAAGTGATACCGCATGTCCTAACTGCCTTCAATGGTCTTCTGGCAACTCCGCCGGATGTTGAAATATTTGTTGAAAACTTAGCCAAACTATTGTGTATGTATTTAAAATACTTTGAATATTTAATAATAATTATTAAAATTTTTGTTGTGTTTTTTAAATGTTAAATCTATGTCTTCTTATATAAAAATATTCAATTTATGTGTTTGGTATGTTTATTGAATTACAACAAATAAATAAAATGATATTATAAAAACACTTTTCTATTAATATTCATTGTTATTATTGTCTTAAGTTCTTGAAAACCAATACAAAATATACATTATACAATATATCTCAGGATCTTCATAGGTTGTTTTTGTGAATTTGTGGATAGTGAATAGTTCATTGTGATACACAGTGTCAAAACATCTGATTTATTAAAGAGACCTGGCATGTATAAATTACAGTTTGGGAAAGGCCGGCATTGTGCAGACAGGTCAAATATAGTCATGAGTTTTTCACCAGCCTGTACAGTATTTGGATTACTCTATTTACTATCAGATGTCAGTATGGTCTCTTTAATGTTCTATAAAGAAACTCAGGTCATAAATAGTACCTGAATGTTTCTAAGTTACAAAATATGTCCTATAAGAATTCTTGTTTCTTTTGTAAGAGTATTGAATAGGATTCTAACAAATAGTCTCATGGTAATAAATATGAAACCGGTAGCATGACATGTACTATCTTTCAATACAGAGGCATCTTCAAAGTCTACACAATAAACATTAACATATTTACACAAAGGAATGACGAATTAACATACTGAATGCAGTTGTGTGGTTTTGTTATATCTTTTCATGGTATTTGAATACAGAATTTAAAAGGACAGCGAGCCCTCTTGCCGTTCCATGTGATATTCTGCACTGTATGTAGGGCTGGATCCCTGTAGTTCGCATGTTTGCTTATAAACTATTTTGTTTTAATTGTATCTCGTTTTGGATACTAAAGAAAATACTTTATGAAAAAAGTATGTCCCAAAGGACCAATACAAATTTGCATACTCAATAATTGTAATGATCAAAAGATGTGTGTTATAGAATTTAGTACTTGTCCTCGTTTACGTTTCTTGGAATTGTGGGGATATGAATATGGACAAAGAATAAACGGCATTGCGCAAGTCATCGGTGGGAGGTTCTGGGAACTGGGCGGGTCCAGCGCATCCCACGCTTCTTATATCCACACATATGTACCTATAGCCTACTACTGCAATGCGGCTTAGCTTGCAAATCGATAATGCAGCTCGGTATCCGCACGCGCGACGACCTGTCTGGAATACCTGGAAATACCTGGGAAGCGGGGGAACGCCTAAACTAGGCTATCGGTTATATATGAATATCGACACATTGGGAAAGGGATAGGCGATCAGGGGCGTGCACTCCTTATAGGCAGAAATGCAGTGCTTTACTTGCCATTCACAGATATGTTATTATAACGTTCGTACGTTTTATATGACTTTAATTTATAGTAAATAAATGAATAAACAAAATATAATAACTTAAAAACGCCTAATATTTTATAAATAGCATCTATTTGCAATCACGCAAACATTATGGTTGCTACGCGAAAAGCAAGCGGCGCTGCAAAGCAAAATAATGTACCTAATCAACCAAGTCATGCCGCCGCGTCCCGCATGACATTTGTTTGCATGTGTGTAGTAATTTTGGTGTCCGTGCACAGTCGCAAACGCACACACCCATGAATATTGAAAGCCGCGACTCCTGCGGCAGGCCTCGGGAGTTCGGCAGCTGTCGGGAGTAATCGTAAATGTTCGTTGCCTATAATCCGAGTAAAATTAATAGGCTGGAATCTAACAAATCACCTATGCACATTATGCATTTTTGGTTAGTAAGGTTTTATTTGTTTAAATAGAAATGTTTTATGTTTCGCGGAGGCCATTTTGCTTTTTTTATGAGTTTTTGCATTGTCTACTATTTTATACTAGTATGTTTGTAAAAAAAAAATAGATTTCTTAACGTATTTTTCATTTTAACATTTGAAAGTGTGTACATTTAACAGTTTATTACTAAGTTTCGATATTAATTGTAGTTATTTGCTTTTACTAGTGTGTTTGTTTATTTTTTCAAATGTTATTTGATTGCGAGGTTTGTGTTAAAAATGTATGTTTATCAAATGAATGAATGAGGTGGCCGAAATCTTGCGTTTATTTACATCGGGATAGGTATAGTAATCTCAAATAACCGGAACCTTGAATATGTGAAAATTGAAAGCTGACTAGGTGAGTTTTTTAATTTTACTTATTAGAATTTCTTCCGCCGGGACGATCGATCGCTGTTTTGTCTGCGTTGCCGTAGAAGATGGACATGAATAGTAGTACATCTAAGACTTGTTATGTTGGCATGGTTTCCGACTTAGAGATCCGTCGCGTGGCTGTGGCTATGCTAAAAAACTATAAAAGAAAAAGTTTTTGTGACCGAGTACTCCGCCGCATACCCAGTGTCATAATCCTGTGCACGCCACTGTAGGCGATAGGGACAAGATTTAAAGAGATCCAAGAATTTGTGAAGTCTTAATATCCAAAAAATGTCTTATTTATTTAATATCTACACTACACTGTTTCTAAGCAGACCTAAAATTTAAATGCACTGTTGTGTTTCGAGTTGAAGAACATTGTAGCCAGAGTAACTACTGGACATATTGAGACTTAACATCTTATGTCTCAGTATTGATTTGTAATTCAAGGTGTTGTTTGGTTTTGCTACTGTTCATGAGCGGTCGCATCGCTTACCATCAGGCGAACGGCATGCTCGTCTCGTATTTAGAACAAAAAATAAAATAAAAATGGTGAACCTAAAATAGATTATCCGACTATTGTTACTATGCTTGTCAGACTCCGTTGTGCAATTGGCTGAGCCGGCTGTGACACAAACGCCGCAGATTTTAACCTCGAACTAAAACAATTTTTTGTCTGTCCTCGAAATATAATATGGTAAGGTTTGTTATGTTAAAGACCAACAAAATCTTTCGTAATTCCTTATAGCCACTATTTGGTCTTACTGTCTGAGCTGGAGTATGTGCGTGACTCAACAGCCAGCAGTTTATTTATTTATCTACTCTGGGAAGTACATAGCGCGAGCACTTTAACCTCTGTGTATTTACTATTAACTAATTTTATAATGAGGCTCCTTGATCTTACTTCTTTTTATGTATGTATATTATATTTTATACTCAGTATTCTTCTTTATCACCTCTTTTGAAGAACAAGACCACCACGCTCCTGCTCCATGCTTCCTGACTGAATCCCTTCGATCCATATCCGGTAAACTTCGACGTTATAACGGGTATAACCGGCCCTCATGAGGCTATCAGACGTAATTTGAATTTTGAAGCATATGCGCTCTGTGTAAGCAATGACCGGTTGGCAACTTCAGTCGCGTGGGGTGTTTGGAGCCATTTTAAAATTGGCTCGCCTTTTGTATGCTTGCAAATTCAGATCTATACTCTACACTGTATTATAAATAGGTAATGTTGTTAGCATCTGGTAAGATTTCGTCGCTATGAACAGTAAGAAACGAATTGTGCGCTATTCAAGCTCTTCTACTGGTGGTAGGTCTCTCATATGTGAGAGGCCATCTGGGTAGGTGCCACCGCAATGTCTATTTCTCCCGTGAAACAACACTGCTTAAATGCGCTGTTGTGTTTCGGATTGAAGGACATTGTAGCCAGAGCAACTACTGGACATATTGCGACTTAACATCTTATGTCTCAGGATGACGAGCGCAGTGGAATGTTGCTACTGTTTATGAGCCGTTGTATCGCTTACCATCAGGCGAACGGCATGCTCGTCTCGCCATTCACTGCAATAAAACAAAAAGCGCTTGTAAATATTTATTGCAACTCGAACACCGCGCCCGTTGGCCACTCCCCTCGGGTCTTCTAGGCAGGGACCGAAACCCATTCGACATTACGGTACCGCAGCGGCGTGCACAGGATTATGACACTGGGTATGCGGCGGAGTACTCGGTCACAAAAACTTTTTCTTTTATAGTTTTTTAGCATAGCCACAGCCACGCGACGGATCTCTAAGTCGGAAACCATGCCAACATAACAAGTCTTAGATGTACTACTATTCATGTCCATCTTCTACGGCAACGCAGACAAAACAGCGATCGATCGTCGCGGCGGAAGAAATACTAATAAGTAAAATTAAAAAAACTCACCTAGTCAGCTTTCAATTTTCACATATTCAAGGTTCCGGTTAGTTGAGATTACTATACCTATCCCGATGTAAATAAACGCAAGATTTCGGCCACCTCATTCATTCATTTGATAAACATACATTTTTAACACAAACCTCGCAATCAAATAACATTTAATAAAATAAACAAACACACTAGTAAAAGCAAATGACTACAATTAATATCGAAACTTAGTAATAAACTGTTAAATGTACACACTTTCAAATGTTAAAATGAAAAATCCGTTAAGAAATCTATATTTTTTTTACAAAAATACTAGTATAAAATAGTAAACAATGCAAAAACTCATAAAAAAAGCAAAATGGCCCCCGCGAAACACAAAACATTTCTATTTAAACAAATAAAACCTTACTAACCAAAAATGCATAATGTGCATAGGTGATTTATTAGATTCCAGCCTATTAATTTTACTCGGATTATAGGCAACGAACATTTACGATTACTTCCGACAACTGCCGAACTCCCGATGCCTGCCGCAGGAGTCGCGGCTTTCAATATTCATGGGTGTGTGCGTTTGCGACTGTGCACGGACACCAAAATTACTACACACATGCAAACAAATGTAATGCGGGACGCGACGGCATGACTTGGTTGATTAGGTACATTAATTTGCTTTGCAGCGCCTCTTGCTTTTCGCGTGGCAACCATAATGTTTGCGTGATTGCAAATAGGTGCTATTTATAAAATATTAGGCGTTTTTAAGTTATTATATTTTGTTTATTCATTTATTTACTATAAATTAAAGTCATCTAAAACGTACGAACGTTATAATAAAATATCTGTGAATGGCAAGTAAAGCACTGCATTTCTGCCTACAAGGAGTGCACGCCCCTGCGGTACCGGTATCGACGAATTTCGGTTACCTTTAAGATTTCGGTAACCGCTATGACGCATTATTAAAGGTTACCCTTATATACGGTAACCGTTTTAATACCGGTAACCTAAAAAGACCTTGAATACAAAACAAAATGCGTTGTTGTTGCATAACAAATAAAAATCATACTTGTCGTGTTGTTTACACAATATCGCTGGATACGGTTCATTTCATTTTTGGTGGGTAATGCTGTTGAAAAAACCATGAAATGAGTAAAGATAAATGTGTGGTATAGTGGCATTATGTTTAGTAAAGACAAACGGCGGTATAACCACACACAGGCACTGCCCCCGCTTTGACTTATAAGGAACTTCGCATGGAACATAGAGGTAACCCTTATTTCGGTTACCGGTATGATACCGGTTAAATTCTAGGAATCCAATAAAATTGGCGTATAGGGGTTACCTTTAAAAATACCTGTATTATTTTTTTCGGTTGATACCAAAAAATACCGGTATTTTCGATACCGGTTTCGGTCCCTGCTTCTAGGTGACCTATAAATTTAAAATTTATTAAAACCAGAGGCGGCTCGTGACATTTTTTGATGGGGGTTCACAAAAAAATTAATTGAAAAACTAGAGCTTACTATTTATTATATTTGTATACAAAATCCATTCGCCGCTCTTTTTGGCGTGCGAAGATATCTATTACTTTCTTGTGAAAATCAAAAATGGAATTGATTAAGCGTACAAACTATTTTTTAATATTTATTTTAAAAAAAACTGCGAATTAACTGACGAAGTCGACGAGCTTGCTTGACGTTGTTTGTATACATAAGGACGACAACTGCGCATAAGTAGAATATCCCGCCGGCGCGCGCACGGCACGATTGGCTGTATGACAACTGAGTGACGCGTGAGCGGCGCTCCACATTACGCTAATTTCTCATACGATATCTTTTGTTTCATGCGTCAGCGCGAGTCGTAGCTCTCTTTCGCACTCATTGAATACAGTACTAAGAGTCGTACTAAACTTCGTTTCATAGGAGCACAATCGCTGGCGCTCCACTCGTTACAAATTGACGCTACATGTACCTACATAGGTAATATAATAAGACTTATTATAGGCGTAGTAAAATATTAAGAATGTACCTAATGTAAGGATTTATGTATTATAAATATATATAAATTATTAAATTAACTAAGTATGTAATTTTCGTGGGAGTGCACTGCACCAGCGCTCTTTCGGATGAGCCGCCTCTGATTAAAACCACTAGCGACCCTACTCCGCTCCGTCCGGGCGAAGATACTTTTGGACTCCAGCCGAAATCAGATACAAAGAAATCCTTTCGCTTGCTGTTTTAAATTTAAAGTGAACCTGACTATCGTCTTCTTCACTGATTTTCTGATCCCGTTCCCGGTTTAGTGTCATCCCGTCGTGTCCTGTCTTCTACTCAGGACAGGGTCGCGTCGCGTGGTTCCAGTGGTAGTGTAAGCCTACTGAGTTTGTTTCGCCGGGTCTTCTCAGGAAGGGCCGCGTTGGATCCGGTGGTAACAATAAACGCACCGTCGCGTTGTAATAATATTCATGGTCCACTAATTAATTTAATTTAATTTGACTAACGTACATATTGTATTTCTTTGAAAAATAAATTACCATAAAGTCATAATTAATACTTTAAATAAATAAGAATAAAAACTAAACAAATAATTAAAACTAATTCTAAATAAAAATAAAATTAATTTAAAATAAATACATTACATAAATAAATAAATTAAAGCAAGAAATTAAAATAAGTAATACTAAGTATAGGAAATATATTATACCGGGTATATCAAGACTGCTACCGAAAACGAAGCCGGGTGATAGTTTAAGCGACTTCAGACACAATGCAACAGAAAAAGTTGCAAAAAAAAGCGACAATTTTTTTTTGTTATTTTTTTCCTATGGCCATATTTGGGTGGTAAATACATTTTTTCCTAAAATAATAGTGTATATCCTTTTATTTATAAATACTCTAAGGTATAAAAGAGTTTAAATTATTATTTTAGCAAAAACTATGGATTTACCACCCAAAATTGACGATATTTAAAAAATCATAAAAATAATTGTCGCGTTTCTATGCGAAATTTTTAATTGCATTGTGTTTGTAGCCACTAAAACTACCACCCGGCTTCGTTTTCGGTAGCAGTCTTGAGATACCCTGTATATAGAGATTAAGTTCTATGTGTATTGACTTGTCATAAGAGCTTTTAAATTGCCTACGTGACCAATAAATACATTTCATTTCATTTCATTTCATTTCATTTCAAATACATTTCATTTCATTTCATTCAATTCTAACAAAAAAATTGCACGCGATACGTACTTGAATATTATCTTGCTGCCGAGATATTTTAAAAGAGATAAATTGCCTAAAATATTCATTTAAATAAATGATGTCAGGGCATCATTTTTCAAAATTTAATACTTGTATTGAAGGATAAAGATAACGAACGATTGATACGTTTTCTTAAAAATCTGCCATGTTTTATATGCATTTTGTGTTTTTTTGGAGCAATTTTTTAAACTGATGTATCTTTTGTAAAAAAGCATTGTAATGTATACTCTTAGTTGCTGCCAAGGTTCAATAGTTGTTTGTAGTGAAATTGGAATTGTCTTCTATACGGAAGACAATCGCTGATATTACATAATATTTTGTCAGCATAAACCGAGCATTTAATATTCTGCATTTAACACTGCTTGTCATAAATAAAGGTTTTTCTTTCTTCGTAACATATTGCTACACATATAATACTCCCTACAGATGTATTCTTGACCTACAGATAGCCCCCGATAGATACGGCTTGATGACGTTTTGTTCTAGTTCAAGGTGCCGTTTAAGGCTACAATAAAAGGAAGTGAGACGTAAGAAACGCGACGTCATAGGCTATTTCATAGTCTCTATACCTTCATAATGTTTGCGAACTATAGTTACGTATATAAACTATGCCGATATTTTGACGATTTCTGCCATTTTATTCCTGGTAAATAACTAATTGTAGGAAAACCAACTTATTAATAATTTTCCACGTGAAAAAGTTACGATCCAGTTAAAGCCATTTTTCCTTCTACGAGTTGATTATATTTCTTCTATAAATTGTCGTATTTAATTTTATTTAAAAGTGTTTGCTCTTGCTGAAGACGATATTATTTTCATTTTAACGTAGCAACAGCATAAGTCAATATCTCACCCTAGCGTGCTAGACCTACAGATCTAACTCAATATACAGCCTTGGCCAAAAGTATTAGGCACCCCTATAAAACATGTGCACCTCATGAAATATTGAAAAAAACAACTATTTTTTTATACTAAAGGGTCGACGGTAATATTAAACGTTAATTTTAAAGAATTGTCACGGTAATTTAAGGTACCATAAAAAATCTGTTCCCCAAAAGTAGCTCAGGAGATTTTTGAAGAATATTTTAAGCAACTTTTTAGTTTATTTTTCTCCTCGGCCGTTTTAAGTAGCTGATGTATGTGTTTTCTTTTTGTGAAGTAGAGAAAGTTAATCGTTCAAAATGCCGAAAAATGGTGAACTTGATACTGAAGAAAGGATAAAAATCCAGCTTTTGTACGAAGAGGGCAAGACCCAGGTGGAAGTTGCCAAACAATTAAAATGTTTCTGCTGTGCTGTGCAATCTGCACTGAAAAGGGTTGCTGAAATTAGTTCCCACGCAAACAAAAAAATAACGGTCGAAAACTCGTGACCACTGCCTGCTAGGACAGAAAACTAAAACGCGACTCCCTCATGGACCGTAAAAAATCATCTTCCGAGCTCGCTGCTGCTTTGTCACAAGACACTGGAAAACCAATTAGTTTGCGAACGGCAAGAAGAAGACTCATAGAAGCAGGTTTAAGAAACTGTAAAGCCAGAAAGAAGCCATGGCTCTCCGACAACAACAGAAAGTATTGACTACAATGGGCTGTAAAGTACAAACATTACACTGAAGATTATTGGTCTAATATGGTGTGGTCCGATGAATGAAACTTTGAGGTAAGTTGTATACCACACCTCGCATAGGACAATAACAAAAATTACACCATAACTAATTGTCATCTTGTAAAATTTATAAAATATCTAAAACATGTATTTTGTTCCTATTTTAGGTGTTTGAAACGCCGGGTGTGACTTTTGTAATGCGTCGTATCGGCGTGGAATACTTTCCCCAGTGTGTGTGCCTACTATAAAACACGGAGGCGGCAGCATAATGATTTGGGGCTCCATGGCTGCCGGTGGCGTCGCCGAAATGTTCATTTGTGAAGACCGCATGAACAGTCCAAAGTACATAAAGGTGCTTAAAACTATTCTGATGACGTCTTTAACGCGTATTTTTGGCGACGCCAACTTACTATAGATGACGTGAAATTCCGACAAAAAAATTGTCCCTGACATGAATCGGCGATCACTATGCGGTGGTTTAGAGACAATGAAATGAAATGAATTGAAATGAAATGAAATGTATTTGAAATGAAATGAAATGTATTTATTGGTCACGTAGGCAATTTAAAAGCTCTTATGACAAGTCAATGCACATAGAACTTAATCTCTATTTACACTATATTTCCTATACTTAGTATTACTTATTTTAATTTCTTGGTTTAATTAATTTATTTAGGTTATTTATTTATTTTAAATTAATTTTATTTTTATTTAGAATTAGTTTTGTTTATTTGTTTACTCTTTATTCTTATTTTATTTAAAGTATTAGTTATGACTTTATGGTAATTTATTTTTCAAAGAAATACAATATGTACGTTAGTTAAATTAAATTAAATTAATTAGTGGACCATGAATATTATTACAACGGTGCGTAGCGGTTTATTGTTATCATTGGATCCAACGCGGCCCTTCCTGAGAAGACCCGGCGAAACAAACTCAATGGTCTTACACTACCACTGGAACTACGCGACGCGACCCAGTCCTGAGTATATCCAGCGAATAAGACTCAGTGGGCTTGTTTTGGGTCCAATTTAAGATAACGACCATAAGTATTTCCGAAACGTCCCGTATGTTTAGGCTTACTGCCGGATCCAACGCGGCCCTGACTGAGAAGACCCGGCGAACAAACTCAGCGGGTTTTACTTTACCAGTGGATACTACGCGGCGCGACCCATTTCTGAGTAGATCCAGCGAGTCAAACTCAGTGGGCTTGATTTTGGTCAATTTACTAAAATAAATATTTGTGACTTGTCTTACAAAGATTTGCCATATTATTATTTTTATTTGTTTTCTCGATCGGTCATCATATGATTTTTATTGGCATTAATTAATCATTATATATTTAGTTATAATTTAATTGATTAATTTAATTGTATGTTGATTAATTTTTAAGTTTAAAATTTTTAATTATTTAAGTTAGGGGATGTAATGAGTGAATAGTGCAGGGCCCCAGGAGGTCGCAATGTGCACGAGAACACCTAATCACAGGCTTTTTTATCCTCAATATATTCCTTAATATTATAATAACCCCTAGTCATAAGTTTGTTTTTAATATGTGCCCTAAATAGATTGTCCGGTAGCTGCGTTATCCTATTGGGAAGTTTATTATAAAATTTAATACAACTACCCAAGAAAGACTTTTTTAACTTTTCTAGTCTAAACGAGGGTATTGCTAGTTTATTTTTATTCCGTGTATTAATAGTGTGGGTGTCACTGACCTTATAAAACATATTAATATTTTTACGAACGTGCATTATATTCTGAAAGAATGTATTCAGATGACACGGTTAGTATATTGCTTTCTTTAAAACAGATCGCAAAGAATCGCGGCTCCCTAGATTATAAATAGCGCGGACTGCTCTTTTTTGTAATATGAATATGGACTCAATATCAGCCGCTGATCCCCACAAAATAATGCCGTACGACATTATACTATGAAAATAAGCAAAATATACCAATCTAGGCGTTGCAACGTCAGTTAGTTTCTTATTTTTCGGACCGCGAACGCTGCGCTGCTAAGTTTAGCCGATAGTCTCTCAATTTGTGGACCCCATTGTAATTTGTTATCTAGATTGATCTCTAAAAAAATGTGGAATTAGCTAAATTTAGAATTTCTGAATTTAATTCAATGCGCGTGTTTACACTTGTCACGTTCGGTAAAGCAAAACGGACGCATTTAGTCTTACTAGCATTTAATAGTAGATTATTAGCAGAAAACCAACCCGAAATTAAATTAAGAATATTGTTAGCTGTATCGAAATTATTGTCTTTCCGACTAATTTTAAATATAATAGAGGTGTCGTCAGCGAATAAAACTATGTCTGACCACTTTTGAACCATGCAAGGAAGGTCATTTATGTAGACTAGGAATAAAAAGGGGCCCAGAATGGAACCCTGCGGAACCCCAATTTTAACTTTTGATCCTACCGAAGTGAGCCCGTCCAAAGAAACCTTTTGTTCACGACCCGATAAGTAAGACATTACGAGATCAAGTGACATATCACTGATTTCGTAGTACCTCAGCTTCATAATAAGTGTTTGGTGGTCAACACAGTCGAAAGCCTTGGAGAGATCACAAAAAACTCCCAGAGCATCTTGAGATGCCTCCAAGGCTTCTAAAACCGACGTAATTAGTGATGTCCCGGCATCTTGAGTTGAGCGACCCTTTGTGAAACCAAATTGTTTCCTATTTATTAACTTATTTTCATCAAAATGTGCTAGCATTTGACTAAGCAAAAGATTTTCGAAGATTTTACTAAGAGCCGGTAGTATGGAAATGGATCTATAGTTCGACGGATTGTTCGAACAACCTGACTTAAAAATGGGCACAACTTTACTAATTTTCATTAAGTCGGGAAAGATACCTTCACATAGGCAGGAATTAAAAATAGTAGCTAATAACGGTGCAATTTTAACAATAATAGCTTCTATAGCTTTAACAGACAGTCCCCATATATCTTCCGTAGTTTTTATTTTGATTTGCTTGAAAGCCTTTATTATTTGACAACTGTTTACATTTTGAAAATTAAACTGAGGCATAATTCCAGGAACATTTTCCTTTAAAAAAGATTCCGCTAAATCTACTGATGAATCTAAATGTTTAGTTAAATCCAATGGTATGTTAGTGAAAAAATTATCAAGATAATTGGCAATAGTAGATTTATCTGAAATAAGGTCGTCATTTATGCGGAGAGCAATTTTGTTGTCATTTTTTTTATTACTCCCAGTTTCAGTGTTAAGAATTTGCCAGGTTGTTTTTATTTTATTATCTGACAATCCAAGCTTTTCACTTATATAATTAGATTTAGCCTGCATATATACTTTTTTAAATAATTTTGAATATAATCTGACATATTTTTTAAAGTTGACATCAGGTGTATAGGACCTTTTGTCATATAGCAATAACGTGGTCCCTCTAGACTGGCCTGCACAGTCGCCAGGCCTTAACCCAATCGAACATCTTTGGGGTATACTGAAGCGCAAGATACGGGAGCATAGCCTAACATCAAAAACAGGATTAAAAAACGCTTAAGAGACAAGCGGTATGCCATATCCACAACCGAGTGCGCAAGGATAATGCGCAACATGCCGCAAAGGATCGCTACGGTGATAAAGGCAAAGGGAGGGCCCACTAAATATTAATTTGATGTTCTTATAATCATATATCTGTAAACAACAGAATTAGTTTTATTTTTCGCCCTAATTATGCGTAATTCAAAGAATGTTAAGGTGCCTAATACTTTTGGCCAAGGCTGATATTTTCGTAGCTCTAGGTTTTATTAAAAAGGAATCGATCGTTACGACACCCACTTTTGGTATCCATGGCTGCTAATTGGGAGTTTATAGCCATAGCGACCTCTGGATAATTCCAACAAAAGATTGTTTCTGGGTGTCGGATATTATTTTCATAATACCGGGAGGCTGAGGGTGGCACGAGTGCCTAAATAACACGCTTAGGGTGTATGCGGGAGGTGGACCCCATCTGTATTGCGCATTTACCTTTGAACACTCGGAAATCAATACTGTAGTCTGGAAATTTCCGCACTGGGAGGGCTGAATATTATAAACATATATAGGTTTCCAGACCAAGGGAGGAGGGGGGCACTGGGTCGGCGAGGTCTGGGGTGCTGGGGTAGGGGTGACATTTCAAGTTTGCAGTTACTGGAATATTCGGTGCTTGCCGATTTACATATATTGTGATTATGTATGCGGGTACAGTCGTAAGACGACATCATAGCCACGCGGCTGTTGGCTTTACTGATTGATTTAGACAGGCATTTGGTGATGCAATAAGTGAAAGACGGTGTGTTATTACATAGTTCTTGATCTAAGATATTTACGCTAGTTTGTTATTTTTCATTTTTTCTTGGTTCTTATGTACAAACTATTCATGCTAGAAAATAGAACCATATACTTCAAAAGAATTTTCGGCATACCATCTTTTTTCCTATCTTCAGGTTAGAAAGGCAACAGGCCGTTTTGTATTACTAGTATACACATTTGGGTTTCTATAAAAGGAGGAGGTTCTCAATTCGACTGTATGTTGCTTTTTTTTTTTTTTTTTGTTTGTTACCTCGTTTCTCTGTACTGTGTGAACTGATTTCAATCATTCTTTCTTTGATTGAAAGCTGGTGCTTGTCGTGGTCCCATAAAAATATGGTGAAGATCTGATGAATATCTTCGGACCTGGAGAGGGGAACTCCTTAAAATTAAAGAGAATTGCAATGCTTCTTTTTGCATTACGTTCACTAGAAAAGTTAAGTTACAGTGAGAGAGGGAAAAAGGGGTGGGGGTGAGGGGGTGGGTGATAAAATTAAGATACACGTAAATTCTAATATCTTCGGCAGCTTTTAACCGATTTTAGTGATTTATTTTTCATTGGAAAAAACGTATTGACAGGTTGATCCCAGGAATGCAACATGAAGATCTGATGATTATGTTCGGACCTGGAGAATAGAACTCTTCAAAATTTAGTAGGATTCCAATGGTTCTTTTTGCATTAGGTTTATCATCAAAGTTAAGCTACAGTGAGGGAGGGAGAAAGAGGTAGGGGTGAGGGGGGGGGGGGGTGTTAACGTTAAAATACACGTAAATATTAATATGTTCAGCAGCTTATAACCGATTTTAGTGATTTCTTTTTCATTGGAAAGAACGTATTAACAGGTTGATCCCAAGAACACAACATTAAGATCTGATTATCATGTTCGGACCTGGAGAGTAGAACTTCTCAAAATTTAATAGGATTTCAACGGTTCTTTTTGCATTGGGTTCAGTAAAAAAGCTAGACTACAGTGGTTGAGGGAAAAAGGGGTAGACGCGAAGGGAGGGGGGGAGCAAAAATAATAAACATGTGAATATTCCAATATCTTTGGCAGCTTTTAGCCGATTTTAGCGATTTTATTGTCATCGGAAAGAACATATTCCTTGTGGAGACCAAATCTTTTTCATTTAAATGCCTATCAACACTAAAAAGATAAAAATAACTAAAATTTTTAAATAAAAAAAATAAAAACCGACTTCAAAACAAAAATCCACTATAAACCAAAAAATAATAACTAGCACTCCAAAGCAAAAAAATAATATATATTTCATGGAACTCGTGCATGTTGATTAATTTGCTTAATGACTTGACTATTCAACAAATCAAAATATATGCGTAACATATTGAAGGCGGGCCGCCAAGTACCAAACATGTAGGACCTATGCCTTATATTAATTCAAATATCTATATACGTCCCACTGCAGGGCACGGGCCTACAATCGAAAGTACGATTGAGAGTGGTTAGGCCATATACATATAACATACATATTAGCGTGGTGGACCCACGCTGGCCTAGTGCGGGTTGGTGGACTTATATAGCATAGAAATTCTTATAAATCGCTATGGTATGCAGATTTCCTCACGATGTTTTCCTTCACCGTTTTAGTGCGTGGTGATTGACTGTCAATACACACATGACTCCGAAAAGTCAGAGGTGTGCCCTGGGATTTGAACCCGCGACCACCGTGAACATGTTGGCAGCCGCGTCTAGTCCGTTTACCAACAGGCCACCACGCACTTCCAACAGGCCACCACGCACTTCCAACAGGCCACCACGCACTTCCAACAGGCTCCCACGCACTTTACAATATACACAAGATATTATATGGTCATATACAAATTCCCTAACGATGTCCTGAACCTACTAGAAGCGGCCGGCATCCAGCGACTACATGTAGCCATTGCCAGGTCGTTTGTTAACCTTTTGTGTGAACGTCCGAAACTGCGCTTGCCGGTACGTGACCCCCACGGCCCACTCGACAACCCCCACATACAAGTTACTATGACGGCTTGTTAGCCGCTGTTTGCGGTGGCGTCTGCGGGGAGAAAGGAATATCCAGCAACAGTTACACCTTAGTCCACTACTCTGGCCTAATGTGGGTAAACACACTTCACATTGATATGAAAAGGCAACCTAAAAAGTTTTTAATCAAAGTATGAATTCCTTGTCTTTAATTCCTATCTATATTTTGTAATATTTTTATTGGATTGGTCTCTAATTGGATATTTGAGGGAGCCTTTCTTCTGATACAATCTGATACATTGATACAATTCAACATTTTGCCCGCCATTTTGAACTTTTTAGTTAACGGTCTGATAGGTCTGGTATTCATTTAGTAGTTCATAACATGGTAATATCGAAGCTTGCTTACTATCAGGCGATGGACTTGATCATCTTGATAATTGAAAAAATGTATTATTTTATGTATAAAATAATATTCAGATGATCATTATTATTATAAACATCCTGTTACGTACTTAGTACTGTATCCGGTGAGGCAAGTATTTATATGGACAGCACTGCATCCTAGCAACCCTCACCCACCTGAAAGGTGGCAAAGGGGTTATACTCGTATTTCAAATATCAAAGACACCCCTAAAATCAATATGCAATAAAGGCCGCCAGACCCCCTATAGTCTATATGGATTTATCTAGGTTTGGGATGTGGGTAGCGCGGGGCAAGGAGGAGACACAGGGGGAATGGGGTAGTCTGGGGTGGACGGGTGGTCAGCGATGCTTCCGGCGTAAATCCGTCCGTCGCGGGAGGCGTGTAGGTGCATCTGTATAGAGGAGGCTGGGGTTGTCGTGGGGTGGACTATTGGGGTTAGTTCCGCAGATCATGTGATATATTGCGTCGTTAATGATTTAGTTTTAACAACGTCATAGGTAAGTGTTACCCAAATTATTTTATTTATAATAATAGGTTTATTCTGGTAGGATATTAATATCATGACCAGACAGAAGAGCACGACCGTAAACAGCGGTTAACAAACCGTCATAGACCATAGTGAACCACACATGTATATCGTATTTGTTGGTGTATTCAATAATATGGCATAGTTGTGTCGGCCAACGAGGGTCCACTTACCATCAGATGCACTATAGCCACTCTGTCGTGTCAGTATAAAAAGTATCTGTACATTGAAATAAAACTATTATTTACGGATTTCATCGCGGATCTGATATATCCGTATCCGATCTGATATAAACATAAAATCCGTAAATAATAGTTTTATTTCAATGTGTAACATTCGCGTAAATCTAAGAAACCATTAAGTATCTGTACCTATATCAGCCCATATACGACCCATTAAAATTCACTGGTCTCCGACACAATCTAGAGGATGATTTAGAGAGGTAAGACCAAATAGACACCACGCTGGCCTAGTGCGGGTCAGCGGACTGTACGCACCATAAAATTTCTTACAAATCATTATGGTATGCTGGTTTCCTCACGATATTTTTCTTCACCTATATTGTATTAGAACAGTATGTTATTTTAGTGATGATCGTTATACATTACTAGGTAGTTATGGGGTTGACTGATTGTCATTAGTTAATCAGGCTGGCTTAGTACTAAAAATGTCCAAGAGTGTTGACGAATGTGTGATATAATCACGGCCAGTCAGTTAGTGAAGTGTTCTATATTTTGTAACAAGAGACTACTCGTGATCCATCCCTTTCGGTCCTTAATTAAATGAGGTGCTAAGTGCAAACGTGCGCAGTGAGGGTTCTTACCATAACATTACCCACATTGCTAGACACTGTCCAACCCATTCTCCCATTACTGCTCCTGTAATATTTAGACCCGATTCGATGTTAGAGCACAAGTACATATTATTATGTATATGTATATCCCTACTAATATTATAAATGCGAAGTGTATGAATGTATGTTCCGTTTTCACGCTAAAACGGTTGTATAGATACTGAGTAAATTTAACATAGATTGGACTATGGAGACGGACATAGGCTATTTTTTATTCCGAAAAAAGTATTCTTCCCCTAGGATGAGTCAGCAATTCAAATATGCATATTTCCGTCTCTTACAAATTCAAATTGAGGCACGGCACAGGAGAGGGAAGAATTGCATGCTTTTCGTCAGAATACATTATCGATACTACATGTTGAAAATTCAATAACTTTTACGGTTATCAAAAATATCTCCTTAATAGTACAGTGTATTTTCACTTCGCCTCGATTATACAAACCTAATGAAAATGCAACACATTATTCAACAAAAATCGAGGAGGTAAATATATTCGGGGCTCGTGTAACTATACAATCATTGTTGTGTTGGGAAACATCGCGAACTAACACAACAGGCAGGATATAATTAGTGTCCTTTGAGCCCGGGGTGCGTGCTCGACGGCTCGAGAGGTGGAATAGAGGGTGAATATAATCTGCCTTTTGACGTGAAAGACCTAAATGAACGGGAGAGGGCTCGCAGCGTTAGTAAAATGGCAACATAATGCAGCACCCTCCAAATTCAAGGACACAAACTGTAAAATCCATAGCTTTAACAAACCAGTTATTATGTGTGCCGTATATTTTGTGATTTATAATGTCAGAACATTGGGTATTTCTGGATACAAATACTTTGAAAGCAACAAATGTTTGTATAAACCCATAGGGCGATTAACTTACCATTTTTATACCAGTCTAAAAAAAAACTACTGGACATAATGAGACTAACATCTTATGTCTCAACTCTCAGGATGGCGAGCACAGTAGAATGTTTAGCATTGCTTTGTTATTCATGGTGTTTGATTTTGCTCGAGTCCAATAGTGGTCGTATCGCTTATCACGAGGCTTACGGAATGCTCGTCTCACCATTCATTGCAAAAAGAGATCTCATTTTAATGTACCGAATGTGAGTTTATTACATCCACGTGACCACGAAACCTAAAAGTAAAATAAATAAAAAAATCAAATTAGCGGAAATTATTCATAAAATCTAAATTTTCAACCGATGCGAATATAAGAATGATGGAATAATTTATGCAAGTGGTTCACTTGTGAGTAATTATGTCAGGGTCCAGAAAAGTGGGTTGAGATAAGCGATCTACGATAAGGCAGTCTTTTAACCGTCGTATTTTGCGTGTCGTGGTTTCTATAGTGGCATGTCGGATCATTAGTGTTCATTTCACATTTTTTTGGCAACGACCGTTGCAATCTGTTATCCCTTATGTCATTTAAATAATATTATGCCGTTTTTAACAAAATAATATTCTTAATAATTTGAATTGGCATGTGTGTAAAGAAATAGTATTGTTGTCCTTCGAAGACATTAAGAATTACCTTACTCAGAATTAAATTACCTTACCGGTCCTCGCTCTTTTAGTCAGTCTTGGTTTTATGGGCGATGAGTTGATACTGTAAAGTACAGTATTGTTTGAATAATATTTACTTGTATTGATACAAGTGATGACTCTGTTACTTATTCTTATTAATCTTAAAAGATAATCTAGGTTATCACTTTATTCTTGTATAACATTGGTAAACACGTCCATTTTAAAATGTTCTTCTCCCATATTTCCTTCGTTATGGCGACCGAGCAGATGTAGAATTATACGCTTATTCGTGCTCATTATATTGGAAAAAGTGTGTGTGCCCTTCATAATAACATTAAATTAGCCATCTGGACTCTCGTATATGTAATAATACATTGTTTGTGTTTTAATCCGACAATACTAAAGAGGGATCGTTATGTACAAATTCTAAGGGGGATTAACCCTTGTTAGCGCAAGGTCCCTTGCCTATAGGGTACTTGTAACCCTTGCGTTTATTAAAATCGATCGAATATCGATAAATCTCAATGCTATACTCTAGATGAGCTTTCTTGAAGACAAAAAAAAACTTATCTTTTTCGGAATAATGACCACTGATTAGCAAAGGCCTCTCCCAAAAATGTTTTTGATAAACATATACAAGTAGATAAATGGCTTCTTTGTAGTGGACAGATCTGCCGAACCTGAAAACTAGATCAAGTCCAAAGCGCACCCTTTCTATTCCCGAAGTTACATGTTTTTTTATAGCCTATTTAATGCAGAAAATTTAATAAAATCACGTGCAAACGTTTATTTAGTTTCTTTTCGAGACATGAACTGTTAGGCCCCCTTTTCGGTAACCTCGGGGTAGGCTGAAAGAGGTATGCCGGTCTGACTGTCCTTCCAGCCCGACATGATGCAGATATTGCGACCTGGCTGTGGCTACAACGAATCTTAAGCCAGCCTTCTGACTAAAAGTAACTCGCGTGCATTATAAACGGCTCCAGATATCCCACGACACGACACGACACGACGAAGCAGACCGATAAACTAAAATGATTTTGCAGTAGTTTCAAAATATTATTCTATTACTCCGTGGCGCGGTTGGTTAGACGCCGCCTGTGAAACGCGAGGCTGCGGGTTCTATCCCCGCACCGAGAGAAATGTTTGTGCGGCCCACTGTGGCGGTTGCAATACGCCAACTTAGATATAGCTTTTAAAGCGGTTGCAATACGCCAACTTATATTTAGCTTTTAAAATAACACGCTTATTAGTTGTAATTTGAACATTATTTAAACACGCATTTCATTTTAAAATATGACTGCAGATGTTTAACCATAAAACATCTGCGAGTCGTTTTATTTAAGTAAGAATTTTTGTGTACTTTATTGTATAATATTAGTTAAAAAGATGCTGTTCTAAATTATTGTTTCCTAATTGTAATGACCTGTTCATGCCGGGCAATAAAACTGTATTATTATAGTTAAGTTCTTTAGTGGCGGCAATCCTTTGCAACAAATTTATGTTTTTTAGACAATAGTACACATGTTTTGTAAACCTTTCTGTTTGGACAATAGCCCAGATGTTTGGGCCGACCTTAATTTTTAGTTGAAAGGATAGACCCTATTTTATGGCTTAAATATATTTTCTGTAAGATTTATCCCCACCGATCCTCATTCGGGTAGTCCTATAAAAGGGTCGGTTTATTTGGATGAAAAAAGACAGTCTGCCATCTCTCGTCACGAGCACATCTCGCTCCGAGTCGCATAATTATAATTTTACTCTGTCTGTGAATGTATTAAGTGTTAATTTACAAAATATACAATAGTTAGTTCCTGGATGTGAGTGCTTATTCTAATACCTACACTTATAACCCACCAAACCACAAATATTTCTTCCGGGTCTGGGTGTTTGTGAGACCGAAAAGTCTCTCGTAGTTCCTGATACCCACGACACAAGACTCGATCTTAGTGTGGGGTCAGGACTATGTATGTGACTGTTGGGTGTTATTTATTATTTATTTACTAACAAGGACTAGGCCAAGGTCGTGAAGAGGTAGGGGTATATGTGGATTCTAAAATACATACTTAAATTATTCAAATATTTTTTATCAAAACAGATCACGTTTGATTATTACCATGCTTACCCTCGATGTGTCGTGTGCAATATCCCTTGTTGTCTATGTATTATTAGACGAGGGTGAGGGTTATTTGGACCCCTAAATGTATCAAAGCCCCCGGCAGTATTAGCTATGTAGTTGGATATTTGATTTGGTGCTGATGCACGGGGGACGCCACGTTCCTTGTGCAGATGAACGACGACGTTTGTGAACCCCGAATTTGTGTACACGTGGTC
The DNA here is from genome assembly GCA_009982885.2 of Hyles vespertilio. NCBI lineage: Eukaryota > Metazoa > Arthropoda > Insecta > Lepidoptera > Sphingidae > Hyles > Hyles vespertilio. The sequence goes on along the minus strand of CM042833.1, from coordinate 602,139 downwards.
GAAGCGTTATGTACGTCTATGTGATAGAATATTATTTGACGAACTAGAAGAAAACAGGACGTTATATTGTAGTATGCATGTTATTAGGGTTAGAGTTGCGGGTAGAAGTGTAGGCAAGAAAAAATCCTTATGTTATACTATGGAAATATCTTATGAAATGGAGAGTTTTGAAGTTTTTTCTAATTAGTTTTCTATCTGTTAAAAATTAACGCTACACTAGCGCTACGCTATTCTTACATTCTATCCAATTGTAGCTGGTAAATTATTTATTTATCAATTCTTTATTGAACGCGACATATAATAAATAGCCAAAAAATTAGGACAACTCGATTAAATAAAGGTGACAATTGGCGGTCTTATCGTTTACCGCAATTTCTTCCAGACAACCATTTAATGGATTGGATTGAAAAGAAAGTGGTCCCAACAAAGGCAAAAAGAGTTAGATCGTTTTAATCAGAGCTGCTAAACCATCTTTAATCATAATTCTCTACACTATTATTTGAAGTATTGTTGGCGCCCTCTCAATGGAACGCTCGATTTTAGAGTAGTCCCGGGCCCACCCTGGGCGCCGAACTCACACTGTAGATATTGTGCGTAATATCCCGCGTCACTTCATACCGGAGGCACAAGCACCCCCCAATGGATTGTGCGCAATAACATCATGCCCATATAAGGAGCATGGGGTGCGTGCGGACCTCTTCACGTGTCCGCGGCGTCATTAGCTATATTATCCACGTATTAATTATAATTCAATATTTAGCAGAGGGTGTTATTGCACCAACTGTGTATTTTTAGTACGCGGCGCGAATATTAATTTTATATTATTGGGCCTAATGTGGATGGCATGGCAACAGTATAAAACTACACTTTTCTTCTGGTAATATTACCTTTAACAATGCTTCATTTGAAATGATATGATAATACGAGTAGCTTTCTCAAGACTTATAGTCGTACTGATTGTTATTTATTTATTATTCCAAAATACAAAGCTATCACAGTTAACTATAACTGTGATAGCCACACTAGGCTCAGCTTGTGCCGTGGTTATAGTGGTGGTAATAAAATAATGTTCGCAATTATGTAATTAAAGCAACAATGATTATTGATCTAGTTTCATTTGGGTCTTTTATAATAAAATGGTTATGAAGTTTAATTTAAATAAAAATCAGTCTTTAAATGGACACTGTATCATATGAGAAGACCTATTTTCAAATTAAGGCCTTTTTTTCTTACTTATTATAATATGTTCCCCACTTATGTGTGGAGTAAGCGAGAAATGAACAAAAAGTAATGACTTCATTGATAAAAAAAGAAATAAAAAATTCTGCAATTCTGTAAAATACATTTCATTAGAGATACACACCTGCCAAAATAAGTATATTACTCGATCCTCGATATTTGTGGGTGGGTGGCGCCACGCGGGTGCACCTCTTCACCCCCGAGCATGATACATCGAGAACATTCCAAACGCGGAGGTAATTCGTATAAAGCGGGGTTGCAGACTGGAGAGGGGGGTGTCAGCTTACGCTGGTTCTGGACGTTTAAATCAATACTGCAGTCTAGTTTTCCGGGAAGCGTCCGTATCCTATAGAACGGCCAAAATCTAGCGACAGTCGAAACGCGACGATCTACTCTTCTCGAACGTTCTGCGATGTCGTCACACTATCACTTGTTATATTTCTTTCAGCTTTGATGTCACATGTTTATAAAGCGTGTCTGGTATTTTATTTTGTACTAAATGGAAGTTTTATTTGCATGACATCGTTTATGAATATACATATTTCTATAATATAGTACTTTATTAGGAGACCTAAGCGAAGCTGATTAGTTTAAACAAAAAACATTACAGTAACCGTTATGAATTACAATATAACTTCCGAATGTTAATTGCACGTATGTGGCGTCTTCGCCGCACGCTACCTTCATAAATTATCGAAAAGATCCCCCCAGCCGAGCCGAGATTCGTGCCTCTTAACCGTGAACTTGACATAGTTACGGTTCCCCTTCTGTTTTGTGCGGCTCGGCTGCTAGCGTGATCCAAGGTCTCGGTCAAGGCCAGCCGAGTTTGCCTATACGGTTCAAAAAATAAACAATACGTGACTGCAATTAGACGTATGAAGAATTTTAATATGCAATCAGAATGCTACAACAACGCCGCCAAAATATTTGCAAACATTTGAAAATATTTGTTTTTTTTTTCAATTTTAATGAATATAATATAGACGCGTAGTTCAGAATCCGCTTCCCGGCAAACGTCCCACACCCCGCCCGCCTGTGCCCCGTGGCGTCCAATATTCCTCGCGTCCCACCACCCCTGATCTAGGGTGTGCGTGGCGTCTGTACGAGCTAGACTCCGGCCAGGGCTCCCACTCGCCGGGCTCGGATTGGCGGAAGGCTTATTGATCGTCCTGGTTGGGGCTGCGCGGTGGCGTCGCCGACCCGAGCGGCGTCGCTGCCCGGCGGCCCAGTATATTTCCCGTTGCCTCGTAGACTGGACGCTCAGGTCCACAGCTCTTGAAATATTAAATAGTTAAATTATTCCTTTGTTCTAATCATTCATCGATTTTTTTTATGTGAAAGTAAATTAAAACATTAAAAATGTAGCCTCACGGGAACTACGTTTTATCCTTTCCCTTTTATTTTTTTAATTTCGTTTTTATTGTGAAGTTTTTTTAAGTGTACTATGGACTTTTGACTTAGATTTTTTTTATAATTTGTCCCTTTATGGATTTTTTATTTTCGGAGTTTGGTGAAGTGAAGTCGATATATAAAAATAAATACCCTAATTGCGCGTAAAGTATGCTGATGCCGATACGCTCCGTGCGGCGGTTCCAGGTAAAGGTTGGTGTTAGTGTGTATTGCGATATGCGCCGTTTGCGGGGGGTTGGCTAGCATCCCGATGTACTCATATCTCTATGCGCACATGCGAAAACTAATTTATAATGTTTAACTGCGCTATTTCAGATTTGTATTTGCATAGCACCGCAGATGGCGCTTATTGTCGATACTGCTGCGATTGTTTTTGTACCCACGCATTTCATGTACTTCCATAGAGATGCAGCGAAGCGGCGACGAGGCGATCCGGGACAGTTTTATGACATAGTATCTTGTTACATATTATTATGTACGGTTTACTTTAAGCGAATTTATTACTGGCATTGTCATAATGTAGATGTAATTGCGCATCTAGAAACTTCGGTTAGTGAGGGTGGGGTGCTCCTGGCGATAGGGGGTTAGGCGGTGGGTGGGAGGTCGGCGGTGGGTGGTTAGGAGGCGGGGGGTGGGGGAGGGGGGGGGGGTTGGTGGCGTGGGGCTGGCGGCGGGGGGCTGGCGGCGGGTGTTGGGTTGGTGTGGGTGGCGGGTGCGCTGCAGGGTGCTAGGCGCTGGTCAGTACTACCACCCACCCACCCTTCAGCTATTGCGCCGAAAATTTATATGAACATGTAAAATTGTACCTAATGATTTGCAACTTTACAAATATACATCATTAAGTTTTTCTTTTGATCAGCCAAGCATTTGTCGAAGTCCAATGTTACTATGTATAAGCATTATCATTTCCTTTCTTTCGTCTCGGCGTACACACAGTACAGTTTGGTAAGGAACTGGTCCCGGTCAGAGGGGAAGGGGGAAGGGCTGTCATATAGTTCTTGTCGAACACTGGGTACGATTTCAATACTGAAATTCGTAATAATAAAGTTTTAAAGTTTGTTACACCGTGATTAGTGAATACAACTACATTTTACTTTAATTATCGACATAATTTTTCTTTATCTGTGCTTATAAATTTTATAAACATGTTAATAAATAAATTGTCAATCTGGGGGGTCATGACCCCCATGACCTCCCCCCTGGATCCGCCGTTTGCGTGGGTTTGGTTATCTATGCAAAAATATTGATTTACAAGAATTATTTCTATAATTAAAAATCCCTAAAAGCAAATACATATAGCCTAAAATGCAAATAAAATATACCTAATGCTGTGTAAGGGGCAATTTATTCACTAGTTGCATTTTAGTTTTTTAGTGTAGATATTAATTTATATGCGCATACGCATCCCAAATCATTCTGCCAAATGTGTGCACCAGGCATATTTTAATCTATACATATGTACATATAAATAAAATTGAAGTGTCTGTTTTAAGAGTGAAAAAAAACCTACTACATATCGTTATATACACGATACTTGTGCCGAAAATGATATTTAAAAAATTTTTGTCTGTCTGTCTGCCTGTCTGTTTGTTCCGGCTAATCTCTGAAATGGCAGGACCGATTTTGACGGGACTTTTTTTGTCAGGTAGCTGATATAAGAAGGAGTAACTTAGGCTACATTTATTTTAGAAAAATTATTTTATTTTAGAAAAATAAAGTAATGTTGCAATGCCCGCGCGCAGCTCACGCGCATGCCACCACTGGGCCGTTACGTCGGGCGCCTCCCACCAGTTCTCCCACCAACGAATCAATATCACATTTACATAAACTTATTCACATTTTTGTTAAATTCCACGCGGACGAAGTCGCGGGCACGGCTAGTTATTTACATAAATAAATAAACATCACGCCTTTTCCCAGATAGGCCAGGTAGAATTCGGGACATCCACGTTTCATAAATTAATATATTTTACAATCATAGTATTTAATTGATATTATTGGTACACTTAAACTTATAAGTTTGTGGTGGCCTGTTGGTAAACGGACTAGACGCGACTGCCAACTTGTTCACGGTGTTTTTTTTTTATTATTATTATTTTATACAATACTCCCCTGAAACTTAACAGGGCCCTTTTTGCAGTTTATTTTTTTATTTCTTGGACAAATCATCTGTCTTATATTATTATGAGGTTGCAGTTCTTACATTTTTATTTTTATTTACCCAGTGTTTTCACATAATTGTCTATTTTTTTCCTGTGTATTTATTTATTTCTATTTTTGTTTTGTTTGTTCACGGTGGTTGCGGGTTCGAATCCCAGGGCACACCTTTGACTTTTCGAAGCCATGTGTGTATTGATAGTCAATCAGCACGCACTAAAACGGTGAAGGAAAACATCGTGAGGAAACCTGCATATCATAGCGATTTATAAAAAAATCTAAGGTATGTAAGTCCGCCAACCCGCACTAGTCCAGCGTGGTGGACCATATGGCCGAACCACTCTCAATCGTACTGTCGATTGTAGAGTTGGCCCGTGCCCTGCAGTGGCAGGACCTATATGGGCTGATACAGGTACACGTATAATTAAAATGCATAATTAAATTGAATAACTCAATAATATATACATAATATTATTACATTCACGCATATTTATGAGATTTCTAAATCATTATGAGAAATATTTTTTGAATGTTATTAGTATACTTAATAAGGATTTTTTAATGTTATTAAATATATTTTACTTAGTTTATCGTAATGGATAATGAAGCGCCTTTTATTTTAGTAAATACTAGCAGTGCGTGCACAAAATGAAAATGGAGAAGTCTGTTTTCAACATAGCGACCAAAATGTTCCATTCCGACTATCAGTTTAGAACTTCGACCAATCGGACCAGTAAAAACTAGATACATTTCTTCAAATTTGCTAGATGTTTCACTACTGCTTCCCTCCTATAGGCGATAGCGTGATGATATAATATAACCTATAGCATTCCTCGATAAATGGCCTATCCAACATAAAAATATTTTTTCAAATCAAACCAGTAGTTCCTTAGATTAAAGGTTACAAATAAAGAAACTCTTAGATTTATAGATGCGTCGGACGCTGTGGCAAGAAGCTGACCAAGACTCTTCAGAAGCCGAATACGACAATAGGATATTTCTGTAGATTCTGTAGCTGAAACATTGTCGTCTTCGGTATCGGAAGAGACTTGGCTTGAGACTTCATCCTAGCGGCATCATATGATTCAAATAAGTAAGGATTACACTTACAAAAAATGTTCTGAAAAAATTTACCTATATTTATGTTACCATAGTTATTTTTCCGCCGCGTAAATTTTTTATCTTTGTATAGCCAAATAAAGGTAACTCATGACAAGGCAATTTGATAACAGAAAATATACATCACCTGCAAGAATCCTATACCCACCCATATACGTCCCACGGCAGGGCATGGGCCTCCTCTATAATTGAGAGCACCATTGATAGTGGTTAAGCCATTGAGCTCAACCGGACCTTGGATCTCATTTCTACATGGGGTTCCAGGAATATGGTTGAGTTCAATGCCAAGAAAACCCAGGTGTGTGCGTTCACGTGCAAAAAATCCCCGTTCTCTCCCCTCCCCATTCTTCAGGGTGCTCCTCTCTCAATGCGGAATGACCTAAGTATCCTTGGTGTGGATATCCGCTGTGATCTCAATCCAAGGAATCACATCGAGGGCGTAATAACTGCCACATCACGCAGGGTTGGAGTGCTGAACAGGGTGCGTCGGTTTTTTACGCCCGGTCAGCTTTGTCATTTATATAAAGCGCAGGTCCGGCCGGGTATGGAGTACTGCTCGCATCTCTGGGATGGATCCGCCCAGTACCTGCTCGATGTCCGACGTTACGAGCAACTTAGAGTCGCTACAACTCCGGAGAGATGTCGCCTCTCTAAGCGTGTTCTACCGCCTGTATCACGGTGAGTGCTCTGTAGAATTGTTCAACTTGATCCCCTCCTCTCCATTCTGGTTAGGACCAGAACCACGCGTGCTGGCTTGCGAAACCATAGCTTGACGGTCCACACCATCCTGGCGCGAACCAAACGGTTCTCGAACTCGTTTTTGTGCCGCACTGTCAGGCTGTGGAATTGTTTGCCGTCTCACGTGTTCCCTCCTTCCTACAATCCTGTGTCCATCCGCCGTGGTGTGAAGAGGCACCTTAGCAGGCCGGCATAATTGTTTCCATTGGCGTGGGACTGCCGTCCGATGCCAATCGAAATTCGGATCACGAAAAGAGAACAAAATTTCCTCGTATTTGCTAGAAATATCACTACTGCTTTCCTCCTATAGGTCATGATATAGCCTATAGCCTTCCTCGATAAATGGACTACACAAGACTGAAAGAATCATTCAAATCGGACCAGTAGTTCCAGAGATTAGCGCGTTCAAACAAACAAACAAACTCTGCAGCCTTATAATATTAGTATAGATACTCCTTTCCATACTACGCTGGCATTATCTTATTTTATTTTTTAATCAATAGGTATACTTCCAGGTCTGGCATGCGTAGGTGATTGATGGGAATATACATGTATCTAATACTATCTTCTTTATTTTAACAGGCAATGAACTTTTCATCACTTCTTTATAACCCCATTTTTTTCCAAGCGCAGGCAATTCTTCTATCTACTTCTGGTTCAATGTTTGATTTGTCTATTGAAATCAGTTTACCAAAGTATATATATTCTTCGACATATTCCAGAGGCACTCCTCCTAACAATACAGGGACTTTTATATCGTTGATCATAATTTTGGTTTTGGGTATGTTTATATCTAGATCTACATTTGTACTGACTTACTGTAAAGATTGCAACATTGACTGGATTTCAGCACCATTTTCAGATAGCAAGATATATCGTCTGCAAATCTTAAATGGCTGATGTGTTTGCCCTTTATATTTAAACCTACTCAATCCCAGTGAAGTTCTTTTATGACTGACTCTAAAACAGCTATAAAGATTTTGGGTGATAGTGGATCACCTCGCCTTACGCCTCTTTTGATGGGTATAAATGGCCCAGTGGTCTCCAATTTGACTCGGCTTTTGCAGTTTCTGTATAGATGCAATAAGAGTTTTATATATTTATTTTTTAATTCTTGTTTATGTAGAGCTTCCCATATGCATTCCACATGAAGAATGTAGGATAGTATCGAAAGCTTTTTGATAGTCGATATATAATGGTTTTTTAAATTCTCTATATTTCTCTACGATTTGTTCTATTGAGTGGATGTGGTCTATCATGGAAAAGCTTCTTCTAAAACCAGGTTGTTCAATGGGTTGATGGTTTTCTAAAGATTTTGTGATCCTTTTCTCAATAACTGAGAAAAATAGTTTGTAAAGACATGATAATAGGCTTATAATTAGTAATATTTTTAGGATCCCCTTATTTGTCATGTCTGATTCAAGCCATTGTTGGGGGGTAACACTGGAGTTAAGTATTTTATTAAATAAACTTTGGTGGTTATAAGTGTAGGTATTAGAATAAGCACTCACTTCCAGGAACTAACTATTGTATATTTTGTAAATTAACACTTAATACATTCACAGACAGAGTAAAATTATAATTATGCGACTCGGAGCGAGATGTGCTCGTGACGAGAGATGGCAGACTGTCTTTTTTCATCCAAATAAACCGACCCTTTTATAGGACTACCCGAATGAGGATCGGTGGGGATAAATCTTACAGAAAATATATTTAAGCCATAAAATAGGGTCTATCCTTTCAACTAAAAATTAAGGTCGGCCCGAACATCTGGGCTATTGTCCAAACAGAAAGGTTTACAAAACATATGTACTATTGTCTAAAAAACATAAATTTGTTGCAAAGGATTGCCGCCACTAAAGAACTTAACTATAATAATACAGTTTTATTGCCCCGGCATGAACGGGTCATTACAATTAGGAAACAATAATTTAGAACAGCATCTTTTCAACTAATATTATACAATAAGGTACACAAAAAATTCTTTCTTAAATAAAACGACTCGCAGATGTTTTATGGTTAAACATCTGCAGTCATATTTTAAAATAATAATAATAAATAATAAATACACCCAACAGTCACATACATAGTCCTGACCCCACACTAAGATCGAGTCTTGTGTCGTGGGTATCAGGAACTACGAGAGACTTTTCGGTCTCACAAACACCCAGACCCGGAAGAAATATTTGTGGGCCGCACAAACATTTCTCTCGGTGCGGGAATCGAACCCGCGGCCTCTCGTTTCACAGGCGGCGTCTAACCAACTGCGCTACGGAGGCTGTCAAATGAAATGCGTGTTTAAATAATGTTCAAATTACAACTAATAAGCGTGTTATTTTAAAAGCTAAATATAAGTTGGCGTATTGCAACCGCTTTAAAAGCTATATCTAAGTTGGCGTATTGCAACTGCCACAAAACTCGCCAGCGGCCATTGACTAAAATATTACCGGCTAGTTTTATAGCTTCATTACTCAACCCGTCTGGACCTGGACATTTTTCCACCTTGAGTCTTTTTATTTGAGTGAAAATACTCATATACATACTGGGTGGAATCGCTTATCGTCACGAAAAAAATTGTGCATGGCAAGTACATGATTTAGAACACTTTGGCATACTTATTTTAATTTTTTTATGTTTTTGTTTATGTAGTTTAAAATTAATTTACCACTATTAGTTACTAATTTAGAATAAGTTATTCATAAAACAACGTTGTTTAGAGAAAGATGACATAAATGAAAAAAATCTTCATAAATACACATTATTGTTACCCTACTTTATACAATATGAATTCGAGTAGAAACTTCTAAATCTAAGTAATAAAATCCTTTGATCGCGCCGCCCTCACCGCCGCGGCGGCGCCGCGCCGCGCCGCCGCAAGCGCAAGTACAAAGCGTGACGCCGCGCCGCGCCGCCCGCTCCCGCGCCGCCGACACCTTCCAGGGATCTTGCCACTTCCTCAGTCGTGCGAAATTCGGTGCCAAGTGATGTTGTACGAAATTATTTTGGTTATTGGTTAGTTTCTTGCGGTCAAAATGAGTGATTACACGAACAGTGAGTATGTGACAATAATGACATGCTATGTTCGATCCAATGAAAACGTGGGTCATGCAAGAAGGATGTATGCAGATCCAGAACATCTGCAGTCTTTGCGTAGGAATGGTATCATGAATGATGAATCCACGAGTTCCCAGCACAAGAACTATTTTAACGACTTATCCGAGGCTACTCGATCATGGTAAGTTCAGACTTCCTAATCATGCAAGAATCCGTGACCTACGACAGCGAAGTCGTCTATTCTCGACTTTATTAAAACGTTTAAATAAAAACATATGCAGCTTTTTCTAAGATAGTAGGTACGTTATGAAAATAATAATGTAAATCTTAACAACTTACCAACAACTAAATTTACTTAAATGATCCTAACACACTAAAATTCTAAATAAATCAAAATGTTATATGGTAATATTTAGAGTAATAATACCGATAAATAGGCGCAAAGTAAGTTCAAGGTCGATGCGCGACAGTCAGCTGTTGTGTAGCGTGACTCATACACTCGCGCGCCTGAGTATTGACATTTCGTTGCACTTTTAAGTGTAGGGTGATTTAGATAATATGCGTTTTGGGGATATCTTGTACTGATGTTGTTTATGGAGTAGTTTGTCGTTTTTAATGATAAATTTCGTATATAACGTTAATTTCACATACACAATACACTATTAAATTTTCCGGACGATAAGCGATTCCACCCAGTATATACAATTATCATTTTGTTATTATTATAATGATTTCTTTGAAGTCATAATTATTTAGAAAGCGACACGGAAAAAGGTTAACCTTAAACCACATACCTATAAGTATATCAAAAATAAACCACTTTAATGATAAATTATATTTCGAGTTTGGGGAAAAAAGACAACCGTATTAAACCTTATAAACTATCCTAATACTTTTGATATTCTACATATATATTTTTTTGTTTTATATACCCCAGAAATATACTATATTCTAAAATTTCGCAATTTTAGTGGCTAACTTCAGTGGCATTATTTATTAAATAAATATGATTTTTATCAATACTAATACAATACGGGTGGTTACAGTATTGAGAAAGAAAGAACAAGAAGTGTCTTTGTTACAAGTAATAGCTAACCTGTAACTATATTTAAATTAACTTTTACTAAATTATCATATTACCCATATTTCTTGTTATATTGCCACAATTACAAAAGAAGGAGAGTAATATTTCAAAATATAAAATTATTAACCCCCCTAAGCAGGACTGGATTGAGAAATCAACTATAGACGACATAAATATCAGAATTAATATGCTGTGGAAAGATTATAGGAACGACCCTCATAATAAAGAAAAAGAAAAACTGTTCAAACAAAATGGAACCAAGTAACACAATTTATAAAAAAAAGAAAAGTAAATATTACTGCAAAGCATTCCGTGAATGTGAACAAAACCCGGCAAAAATGTGGACCCTTATTAATAACTTATGCTATAATAATGTAAAAGAAGCAAGTGGTATAAACAAACTTCACACATCGATTGGAACTATTACCGATCAAAGAGAAATCTGTGAATGCTTTAATACTTTCTTTGCCACTATTGGATCAACTTTAGCAAATAATATTCCAAATTAATTTCATAATAATATAGTGTATACTACTGCAGCACACTCCACTGACGTTGGCACCACCACACTCACTCGTTTATCTCCAACAACCACTTATGCAATATTAAAAATTATAAATAACCTTAAACCTAATTCAAGTTCGGGACTTGGCGGAATAAGCTCAAAATGTATTAAATGTTTAAAACAACTTATCACAACCGATCTAACTAGATGCATAAACAAACGCTTAGAACAGGGATACTTTCCAGACACCCTGAAAATTGCAAAAGTCACCCCAATACATAAAGACGGAAGTAAAACTGATCCCAAAAATTATCGTCCGATCTCGGTTCTAACAGTGCTATCTAAAATATTTGAAAGAGTACTTTACACGCGCCTTGAATCATATTTACAGTAAAAAAAATGTTGTACGAAGAACAGTATGGGTTTGGACAAAAATTAAATACACTTTTGGCAGCAATCGATCTAGTTACCAAAATTAAGCTTAGCATAGATAAAAAACAAATAGCACTCGGAGTATTTATTGATTTGAAAAAGGCATTCAATACTGTCAGTCGTAAACTGTTACTAAAAAAACTTAAAGATATGGGGATTAAAAGAACGGCACTCAATATATTTCAGTCTTATCTCACAAACCGTTACCAAGTAGTTAAAATTAATACATATCAAAGTACATCGCAAGAAATTACATGTGGAGTACAACGAGGCTCAATATTAGGACCCATTCTATTTCTCATTTATATAAACAATATCCGGGATATAGGTTTAAAAGGAGACATTTCTTTGTATGCGGATGACACTTGCCTTTTTTACTTTAGTAACTCTCGACTCCGTTGTTAGTCCCAGAGATGACGACCAAAACCATGTATCATAGCAATACGGTCGAAACTGTTTAAAATCGTTAGATTATGTGATTCTGAACCCGACTAGGTAGGTAGTAACGGTCAAAAGTGTAGCAATTGCATGTGAGGCTATTTCTGCTGTGTCCAAAAAAAGGCAGTCGGTATCATAGCAATACGTCTGATATTGGAAATGTACATACATATATTTTATAATTTTATGACTAATAAGTTTGTTTTCAGACATTTTGCGCGTAATATATAGCTGAAGCGAATTTTTGAAAATGTCAACAAATTTAGCCGACCTGTATTATAGCAATCCGAATGAATTTTTTTCTACCGTTCGTAAATAAGGCAGGATTGCAAAAAAAATGTTTTCAGACATTTTAGATGTCGCATGTACTCCCAAAAGAGAAAAGAACGTTTTGGAGTCGCTTGGCCGATGCCTGAGCGCTTCTTACGTTTCTGCTGCGGTGGGAATGGTTTTTTGCATATTATGCTCCTGCCACTCACTTACTATACGTCACTCACCAGCTGTCCTAACCGTTGAAATGACGCTCACTTAAAGTGACAACAAACTATAAGTTGCTCAGGCGGACGTGGGTGTGCCGCTGGTTGTCCAAGGGCTCGCGGACGTTTTTTTTTTCTATTCCCAATGATAAGGCATGGTTTGCTCATCTGCCATTGACGAGGTTTTCGGGGATGGAAGAGTAGGTTTTTAAGAATTCAAAATTATCAATTATAATAGACGTTTTTATAGCATAGATACGTTGTCCACGCTCTATTTTGGCAAGACAAAAGCAAGGTCAGCCATCGCATGAAAACATAATGTATCGTACAATATATACATAATGCTCCTGGCCAAGTCGATCTATTTATTTAAAACGTTAAGAATTTTTAATATTGATATGATAATAATTTACGTAATAACTTTATACAGAGGGTCCCTTCAGCAAGGACTAAATAAATTAATCGACTTGGTATTACATGCATCTCACAACTTTTTGCGGTAGAAAACCTGAGCTGCGAGACTTGGAATTTTTTAACAGGATGTTTTTGATGGGATCTCACGTCTTTTTGTAGAGTCCTACCTTTTTCCTTTTCGGTACTTTTTACTTCTAGAATATCAATAACCATTTTTCTTATGCCTCTGTCTTATGGATTTTTCTTATTTTTGTAGGTATCCATTTATCACAAATACAGCGGATTTGATTATTAATGTTCTTTCTTTCATGGTAATTGATATTTTTGAGCTAATTAGTCTATTTATTTGCAAGTTTTTCTTCGTCATGTTTTTCTAGAGGAATGTTGTACAGTTTCATGGACTGAATACACCCTTTCCCTCTCTATACCCCCTCCTGTTATGCCTCATATATATAAATACCTATCTACAACTATTATTACATTATATACGGGTACAATGTTTCATTAACTGCAAATGCAACTTTGTAATTCTATACATTTATATGGGATTACAAAGTTATTCACGCAGTTGGTGCATCTAGAAAACTAGACACAAATTATGAAATGTTTGAATTTTCCCTTACTTTAGACACTAAACATTAATTATATTCTAAATTTGAAGGTTCTATGTCTGCTAGAAGTGCCTTAGATTTTTGATGATCGGTCAGTCAGTCAGTGAGTGACAAAATTAAGAAAGTTTGACTAGTTACAATTCTTAAACTACTGGTTCAAATTGAATGAAAATTTAAATATATCGTGTTTACACAATGCCTGCTTAGTAACTGAAAATTCAGGCTTCTTGCTTTAACCACAACGAAGTTATGGAGGGTTGAAAATGGTCTGAATTGCTTCGAGAAAAGGATGTTACGACTGTGCCGCTTTTAGCTCGACTTGGAGGGGGCACTGTCGTGCCCCCAGATCTTGACCTGTTGAAAGCTAAAACGAAATATGTAATTTTTTCCGCAAAAAATAAAAATATTGTACCTCTAACGATCAACAACCAACCACTCAGTAAAATAGACCATGAAAAGTAAAACTTTGATTAATCATAGATAGTCAATTGAATTGGGGTCCACATATCAAAAATAAAAAATCTAAATTAACTTCTTTTACCGGATTATTACGAAGCACCGTGCGTTGCCATCCACGCAAGGTACGCTATATTGTATATAACTCTCTAGTTAAATCACAAATTGACTTCCTAATAGAACTATGGGGTACTGCAGTCAAAACAAATTTAAAGATTTTGCAAATAGCTCAAAATAAACTAGTAAATATTTTGTTCGATTACGATTTCCTTACACCAACTCAACAAATATATAAAGAGACAAAAATACTTAACATTGAACAAACCTAACCTTAAGTCAGGGATGCTCCTATCTAGTGGTCATGTCCTAGAATAGGTGCTACGAGTACGCGACCTCGGCCCCCGAGCTACTGCAGTCACTACAAACATTCCCTTCCATGACTGCAGTATCCACTCCTACAGGCCATACTTTTGTTTACCATTATATCCTCTACCCACAAACCTTATTTACTTTCCCCCGTTGATGATGGGCAGCAGCGTCATCAGCGCGATTCCCCTCCTGCGCTCGCCAATCCGCCTGCCAAGCGTGGCGAGTATAGGCAAATACCCCCTAATGTCGACACAAAAATTGACCAAGCCCCCAGTCCCCGGCAGCCCCACTATTCCTGGCGATGGTAGCAGACATGGTTACGGTGGGGCAGAGGGTGCTAAGAATCCCCGGGTTGGCCCCGGCTACCATCCCCGACGACGACTGGCCCTGATAACTCACAACATACGCACTTTGAGGACATACGAGAAGATTGTCGAACTGGAAGAAGAATTGAGCGGGTTAACTGGGATATTCTGGGGTTATCGGAAGTCCGAAGAATCGGGGAGGATACGATAACCCTGAAGTCTGGTAACCTGCTCTTCTACCGGGGGGACGACCAACAGTCCCGAGGAGGTGTCGGATTTCTCGTCCACAGGTCTCTCATCAACAACATCGTATCCATCGAAAGTGTGCCGAGCAGGGTAGTGTACCTTATACTCAGAATATCAAAAGATATTCGTTGAAGGTCATACAGGTATACGAGCCGACCTCGACACACCCAGATGAAGAAATAGAGGAGATGTATGATGACATAAGTCGGGCCATACATACTTCCAAAACCTACTTGTTGTTATGGGGGACTTCAACGCAAAGTTGGGCAAGAGAAGCGATGCAGAGTTGAAAGTGGGGCAATTTGGACATGGGCAACGGAAACTCAGGGGTCAGAGGCTGGCCGACATTCTGGAAAAAGAGGGACTCTTTGCGATGAACTCTTTTTTCCAGAAGCTACCTCACAGGAAATGGACCTGGCTGAGTCCTGACGGTTCTACGAGAAATGAGATAGATTTTATCTTGACGACGAATAGACGGATGTTCAGTGATGTCTCTGTGATCAACAGGGTGAAAACCGGCGGTGATCACCGAATGGTTAGGGGCACATTGAATATCAACGTCCAATTAGAAAGGCGTCGCTTGATGAAGTCTACGCTTCGACCTACTCGCGCCCATATCCCAAACCCCGAGAGTTTTCAACTCGAGTTGACAAATCGCTTTGATTATCTAAAGGCCTGGTCTGGCGAAGAATACGCGCGGCACTGCGGTAAGCGGTAACGTCATGACGTCATGCAACGTAGTTCACATAACAACAAAAAAGGTGGTTCTCATATAGGTTTCACTCTGTGCGTAAAACCGTTGACCAATGGGAGAACCGTTCATTGACAACCAACGTTACTATGGCAATTTCGCATTGAAGTTTTCTTGAATTTCCATGACAACAAATAACAATCATTTGAATTCAAAAATATATATAATTTCTTTAAAAAAATGTTTGTGCGTCATTGTTATGTCATTTGTCATGTTTACGAGACAATTTTCGCAATATTGATACGTGATATAAGTGGTTTCTATCATTCTAATGAAATACGCGTGTGCTGAATACATTTTTTTCGGCTAAACAACTTATTTTCAGATCAAATTAAATTTCACTGGATTTATGTAGTTATCCTTTCTTACATTATCGTTATCGATCGTACCGTAATTGGGTAAAAATAAATTCCATAACGATTTAATTATTTTCTTATAAAATTGTCACAAGCAAAACCTGGAACAATACTGATGGTCACTTTTTAAAATAATAATTTTATTTTAGTATTTAACAGAATTCATAACACAGAGCTCAAAATATATATGCGTAGGTGTAAGAAGCACAAATTACAATATATATATAGAGGGGGTTTTAATGGAATGGGAATGGAAAAAAGCGGAAAACACAGAACTTGATACTACTATGAGGAACTACATATTTAAAATTGCACCATATCATCATATGATGCACTCCAGGTGCTAGGAGAGTGGTGCTAATTGTGTTGAACGGCGATAGTTTATTATATCTTGCAGTTGGATTTTGTAAATAACTACGAAGATAATATACAACCATTATACAACGAATGTATGTATATGGGCTGATACAAAACTCATCATAAGATTCTTTGTAGCTACTTTTTCGGGCTCATATAAAATTTGTTGTTTGTTGATTGTATTTCTTTCTATGCAAATATAGGGATAAGGCCAGGTAGCGTAGTGGACTATAGTATGGCCTAACCATTCTCAATCGTATTCTCGATTGTAGAGGAGAATCGTGCTCTGCAGTGGGACGTATATGGGCTGATAAAGTGCCCTGCGAATAGGGATAAAGACTGAATGTATATAGATACCTACTAATAAGTCGTCTCCAATTGTACCCTGATCAGTTGGGAACTAATTCCTTTGCTATATTTTGTTAAAAAGCATGGGGTACTAGGTACTTAGAACAATTAACATACACTTCCGTTCGTCATTTTTATAACAATAGAATAAATGTAATTGACTCCATTTTATAATCTTGTACTTATTAAATATTAATTATTTTTACTTTTTAATTGTATCTTTTTTACCAAAGCAAGGTTTTAAAGATTTATTCCTACGTGGTGTAATATTGCGCCATTGTCATTGGGAACGTACGTGAACTGTATTAAACGTACTGTGCGGCAGCACATAGTCGATATATGCGCCACAGCCTAAACAAAAGTTTAAACCAAACAAAAATTGATAAAAATATTATCCTCAAATAAGTCTATTGCGCAAATACGCTTACTGCGTCGAAATGATGAGAATGACGGCACGTTGTGCGGTGTATCTGCCCCGCGCTTCACCACATTTGCCCCTCTACACCGACGCATACTGTGACAGCACAAAAGACCAGTCTACCCATCACCCGGTTGACCTCTCACCGCAGACGCTGGATGACGCATACTGCGGCGGAACGTCATGTCAATGTCAATGTTTTTCATACAAAACCGAGTTTGACACAGCATTCCGCGCAACGCAACGCTGTGCGTAGCTTCGACAGACCAGGGCTTAACTCGTTTCTAGTTCTAGCTTTACTCGTTACTCGTTAATCGTTGCCGGTGAGACAAGTGCCTAAAAGAAAACCTTGCAGTGGACGAGTTAAACAGCGGTTTGGTAGAAGCTATCCATACGGTGGGATCTAAGGATTTAAGACCTCGCTGTAGAGATATACCACAAAAACTCTCGATCCACACTCTTGACCTCATGGCCGAACGTCGATCTTTGACGCTGCAGTCTTCCGTTGACGCCGAAGCATATCGGCAGCTCAATAGACGGATCTGGAAGTCCTTGCGACACGATGTCCTTGCTCACAATACTGTGCGCATTAAGGAGACAATTGAGCGGAACGGAGGCTCCAAAGTGTTTGCAAGAGACTTGTCTATTGGGCAAAGCCAGTTGTCTAGGCTGAAAACGGACGATGGCCGCGTGGTATCGACGAGGGCAGAGGTATTAAGAGAGATCGAGAGGTTCTACGGACAGCTTTACACCTCGGTTGCCAAACCTACTGTTAGCTCGGCCGAAGACCCGAGAGCCGAGTTGATCCGACACTTTAGCGATAATATCCCGGACATCAGCCTGTGTGAGATTGAGATGGCCCTCAAACAACTTAAAAACAACAAGGCGCCGGGTGAGGACGAAATCACTTCAGAGCTTCTGAAAGCGGGCGGAACGCCGATACTGAAAGTCCTTCAGAGGCTCTTCAATTCCGTTCTCCTCGAGGGCTCAACGCCAGAGGCAAGGAGCAGGAGCGTGGTGGTACTGTTCTTCAAAAAAGGTGATAACACCTTGCTGAAGAACTACAGGCCCATCTCGCTCCTGAGCCATGTCTATAAGTTGTTTTCGAGAGTCATCACAAATCGTCTCGAACGCAGGTTTGATGACTTCCAACCTCCCGAACAAGCTGGTTTTCGAAAAGGCTTTAGTACCATAGACCATATTCATACGCTACGGCAGGTTATACAAAAACCGAGGAATATAACATGCCGCTTTGTTTAGCGTTTGTGTCATTTTCAAATTTGGGGCCAAAAGTGAATACTTTGCTTTATTTCTTATGGCCTTGATGTTACCCTAAATCAAAGTACTGTGAATTAGTGGTCTTTAAAACACAAACATTGTCCAATTACTACATCTTTATAAGACCTATAAAATTAGGAGCTATGCCTATATTACTAGTTAAAATCTCATTCGTAGCACTTGGTTCCAAATTCAAATTCCAACTTCTTTACTTTTTATTACATTAATACGAACTGAAAATTAGTATATTATTTATTTCTTGTAATAATATAACTCATACAGAAACTAAATCATATATGAACACATTTTTAGACACACAAAATTTGATTTCGAAGGGTTTTTAGAAAGTTCGTTTTTTAATTTTCATTTGTTTCCCCGTCATTAAATGTGTAATAATCGCGCTAGATACCGTCCTTTACCGCGCTCCTCACCCTGCAAGACCTTTGAGACCTCAGTGGGCCTCGAGTGCGCTTGGTATGCGTCTTGTACGTAATTATTTTAGGAAAAAATCAGGTAAGATTTTTAAACTTGTACAAAAATTATATCATTAGTGTTTGGCGACATATTGTGTTTGATTCAAGATGCTTTGTTTTTATTTTAATTACATAAATAAAGTGTTACGTGCTTAATCCGATTTCAATGTTATAAATATTCTAGAAAGTTCCGTTTGGTCGGCACATTAGAATAACTTCTAAAAATCTCATTTTTGTCCCTCTCATTCGTGTCATTTCTCGAGTCACACGAATGATATGAAATGGCATACAAATGATAATAATAACAAACCTATATTCTCTTTATTTTTTAAGTTTTTTAACTATGACAAAGCTGAAAAATCAAAGGAGCGAGAAAGTTAGAAATACGAAGAGTGGCCATAAGGGAGAAATATAAAAAAAAAAATCCTCAGCTATATGCCGCTGAAAAGGAAAAAAAGAGACAAAAGTACTTGAAAAGAAAAGAAAATAAAAAAAATAAAAGCATTAATGAAACGAGTTCAAGGGAACAACGAATTCAAAGAAGAAAATGGAAAGAGAGCGCTTAAAAATTTAAAAAAAACTTGCAACACAGAAAACAAAAACAAAGATTTAGAAGGCTTGAACTTTGCTTGCGTCCATGATAATAAACATTTACGTTTTTTTTAAACTTATCAAACTCCAATTGAATCTCCAATACAAAACAATAAAAGAAAATAAAAATAAGAAAAAATAAAATAAAACGTAAATATTGTGCCCAAAAATAAAAAAATCGAATTCTCTAGGATATTACAATTAAATATTGTGGTAATCAGCAAGGCATAGCTCCGACTTCACAAACGACAAGTCTTTGCAACATTAGAAGTTCCTGGTCAAATCAATCTTTTATAGGAGACTAGCGGCCCGGCCCAGCTTCGCCTGGGTACAAATAGATTTTTGTACAATAATATGTACGTATTATACATATAAACATTCCTCTTGAATCACTCTATCTATTAAAACCACAATTAAAACAAACCGCATCAAAATCCGTTGCGTAGTTTTAAAGATTTAAGCATACAAAGGGACATAGGGACAGAGAAAGCGACTTTATTTTATACTATGTACATTAAAGCATCGGAATATGAGAAGGAATTTCTTAAATTTATTGGAAAGTCTACAGATGAAAATGATTGTATGTCTGATTAATATTTTTACGTTTTTGAAGTGAAAACTTCTTTAGCGGCGTTGAGCACTTTTTCTGTAATGGGTATAAAATCTTAAACTCGCGTCAGGACACGTGACCTGATCAAAAAAGCGTAAGACGGATGGAGAGTAGACAGCTGTCAGTTAGCTGTCAGTTTATAAAGCTTTGATGAATTGCCAATGATTTTGAGTGGAGATTTCAACATAAACTTCGCAGACGATAAAAATCAACTATTAATTGAATTTTTAAATAATTAATTTGGTTTAACTATGTCGAATGATCGCAATCTTAGCACAACGAAATACAAAACTGTTTATTGATGCGGTCTTTATTAGACATTTAAATAGGTTCGAATCAAAACTGTTCGTTTCTTACTTCAGCTACCATAAACCTATCGTATCAGTTTTAGAGATTGGCGATGATAGTTCTGGTAATGATGATGGTGAAAAAGTCGTTGAAATTATGGATGAAAGTTGATTTTTCGGAGAGATAAACTTTTTAATGTAAAATAATTGTAATAGTTTTAAAGTGTTAAATTTTTAATGTAATATAAATTGTCATGTTTGTGTACGATAGCGCAATAAATGAATATTGTATTCTACCACATAAATGATAGTACTTTTATACTGATAAAGCAATTGGTGCAAAATTATTCCCTAACCATTCCAAAATATCAAACATGCTCAACGTTAATAATCAAGTTTTCACTTCTGCCGGCACTCCCGGAGTGCAATCCGTCTTTTTATTTTTATTTTCCTTCTTATATTTTAAGTTACCAAATTTCATCAATCACGAAACCCTACCAATGATTAGTACGCAGTTATTTAATTGTATGAAGAAGAGTATTATTATATTTTATTTATGTTTTCAACTCGAATTAGTAGCCGCATGAATACACATTATGTTTTTAATGTTTTGCATTTAAACTAAAGATGATCGATGATTATGTTAAAAATACAGTATTTTATTAATATTTTAAGAGCGTTTATACCCTGCACGCGCTTTTTGGCTTAAAAACAGGACTTTTCAAATGAGTTAATAGCCACCAATAAACAATTTAAAGGAAAAATAATTAGTACTAATTTTAGAAAAGGTTGTCATCTAGGGATTTTGGTGGAAAACATTATAGATTGATGGATAATTTGTGAGTACTATACGGATTACTGAACACAAGTTTCGTTATTTAGGCTTTAAATGGCAATTTAGAAGCTTAAGATATCCCTAACCACTAAATATAAGATGAAAATAAAAATATTATCAGACTAATAAGACCCTTATGGAGGGATTTTGCTGAGAAAAATAATCTTTTTGTGTTTAGTTCCTGAAAAATAAAAATTTAAACAATGCGAAATTATTCAGAAACTCTCGTCAAGATCATATTTTTTTTCACCAACTTATCGTACATAATTTTTTATAACAATTGCATATTATAATAGACGAACATCTTATCAATAAATTATCATTTTTATATTTCAACAAAATTAGTTTTCATGTTTTCTACAAATATTTTAAAAACCACTATAAAACACGCTGCCCGACGTGAATCAAATCAGACCGCCGCAAGGCCTTCTAGAGGGAGGACGTATCGCTCGTCGCTCCGGCCTGGCTGCAGTCGATTATGCCGCGCGTAGTAAAAATAGCCACGCGCGGAATGCGATTACCACATCTTAGTACTTTGGTAGTAAAATATTTAATTATTTTTATTACCTACAATGATTTTGTAGTGAGTATAAATCATGTTTCAGGTAATATAATGGGACGTAATTCCGAGGCTAAATTATGTTATGTATTGTAATATAAAATTAAATATATTTCGTAATTGTAAGGGGTTGTAAGGCCCCTAACACTCTATTTATGTGTTCGAACACGAAATGATTAATAAAACGTCCGTAGTGTCTACTGATTGAACACTGATTTGAATGCAACTTAACAATGTAATAATAACGAAAATATGATTAGTATCCAAATTTTGTATTATTCTTTGCTTGCACAGTAATATTTGTCTATTCATAATGCAAATAAAATATTTTTATGATATTATATTACAGTTACATTTCAATTGAATATTTGAAGCGCACGGATCAAAGTTGTTTGAGCCGATTGTATAGCGAGCCGACGCGGCAGCTCTACGCACACAGCTTTGGTCGCTTATGTGTGCGTGAAATTAACGAAATAATACCTATAGTTGACTTTGCGCGCAAGGTGTATACGCTCTTAATTACATTTATTATCAATAACTTTCATTCCAAATCATATTATCATTAGTGTAAATAAGTACCTCAATAGTATATCACAAAATATCATTAGGCGAATTATGTGAATCATTTGTGTCTCTGAAATTGTTGATTATTGCGTATTATTTGAATAAATGAGTGACCGAGTTGATTATGGTGAAGTGTGTTTTATGTCATCACATACGGCACCGAGACGTGGCCTCTCACTGTGGGCCTCATTAAAAGGCTCAAAGTCACTCAACGAGCCATGGAGCGGGCTATGCTCGGTGTTTCCCTACGAGATCGAATCAGAAATGAGGAGATCCGTAGGAGAACCAAGGTTACCGACATAGCCCATAGGATTGGCAAGTTGAAGTCGCAGTGGGCCGGGCACATAGCTCCTAGAACCGATGGCCTTTGGGGCCGAAAGGTTCTTGAGTGGAGGCCATGTACAGGCAAGCGAAGTGTCGGATGCCGCCTACAAGGTGGACGGACGATCTGACTAAGGTTGCAGGAAGTCGCTGGATGCAGGCCGCTTCCAACAGGTGATTGTGGAGATCCTTGGGGGAAGCCTATGTTCAGCAGTGGACTTCCTGTGGCTGATATGATGATGATGATGAACAAACCTATATTTATTATACATGTATATATTATACGCAAAATACTAAACAAAGATATACATGCACAGATTACTTTTACTAAAAACATCGAATGCAAAACATCAGATTGAGAAATGCTAATAATATAACACTAATTACTCCACGAACTAATTATGGAAAAAAATCTCTTATATTTGAGGGTGCCAAACTTTACAATAAACTACCAAGAGATATAAAACACGCAAAATCCTTGTACTCGTTTAAAAAATTACTTAAATTTTATATTCAGAATGATGCATTCTGAATCATTAAAGCGTTAGTGTCACTTCTCACTGGAAGTGGAGCGTACTCAGTGGAACCATTTTTTTACTTTCTGTTATTCGATGTTAGTCAGTACTGACCACTTAAGTTGCAAGTTTGTATTATAGATCTACCCGCGTATGATTTGATCATTTCAAATATTTTTTTTGTGTTCTATCTTTTCGCATTCTTGCGATTTTTATTTATTTTAAATGTTAAAAACTTATGCAAGGTCACGAAATGTTGTATTTATAAGTTGATTGTTTCTCATTTAAGTGAATCGATGTATTCTTTGGAGAAATAAATGAATCTCAAACCTCTCACAATTGAAGCCATAAAAATTTTCAACATCATTTAGATTCAATCGTTTTTTTTGTCCCATCATCGCGTCGCATCGGGTTAGAAAAGCGATTTTCGCCACAGCAGTAAATGCAAGAAACTCTGCTGTTGATATTTTAAAATCAGCTTACAGTTCAGTGATCATTACAATAGACAAGTTGTTTTTTTGCTAGATAGTTAATACATATGGTACTGAAAATTGTGGTGGTAGGGTTAGGGGCAAAACTTACTTAGTATACTTACTTACTTAGTAACTTAAGGGTTAATGTAAATTAGGTGAGCTATAAGGTGTATTGAAGTACGCATAATATTTAAATATACACTAAGGATGATTTCTACAAACGCTTGGCTGATTTGTTTAAAATTATTTATCTAGCAATTTACTTTTTTTCAGGATTTTAATAAATGGCCGTCCACTAATACAGGAAAAATGTTATTGTAAATTTCAGACCATCTAAATATAGCATAATTAATAAGTTGAGTAGATTAAACTTTTAACGGCATAGTTACGTATAGTTACTCTTTGAGCAGACTTGTGTTGGAAAACCATGGAAGAGCATCCATTATGAGCAATTGGCTAAAATACGTATAATAACTGGCACTAGCGTTTGTGACCGTCTTTTACTGGTTAAATAGGCATTAAATACGATTTTTAGGCAAAGTCAGTACAATAACACATGCATGAAAAAATGCATTGCTTATAGACTTTTTGAAAATGAACATGTTTAAGTATCTGTATAAGCCCATATACTCGTACGTCCCACTGCAGGGCACGGGCCTTCTCTACAATCGAGAATACGATTGAGAGTGGTTAGGCCATATAGTCCACCACGCTGGCCTAGTGCGGGTTGGCGGACTTACATACCATAGAAATTCATATAAATCGCTATAGTATGCAGGTTTCCTCACGATGTTTGCCTTCACCGTTTTAGTGCGTGGTGATTGATTATCAATACACACATGACTCCGAAAAGTCAGAGGTGTGCCCTGGGATTCGAACCCGCTACCACCGTGAACATGTGGGCAGCCGCGTTTAGTCCGTTTACCAACAGGGCACCACGCACTTTTAAGTTTTGTTTAAGTATACCATGGATATATTCGAAATGACACGTAGCGACTTAATGTTACTATTGGAGCCACATTCAAAACGCGACTCTGGTTTAGAGGACCCGGCAATACAAGCTCCGACTTATTATACCAATATTAGACGAATACAGAAGAATCTCTGAAAAATGGGCAATGATGATTGGGCGACAGACTTTAATGGCGTTTGAGCTGCGGCCCTATCGGTATCCAAACAGAGTCTTTGAGGTACCTGAGCAATTGTCGAAAAGATGCAAGAAAAAATTAGCAAAAAAATGAATGAAAAAAGGGACATGACGCGACGTGTCTGCTAATAAGCAAGAATTGAATACGATTTAAGTTTTATAACATGATGACGAATTTGAAGCATTATTGCCCAGAACGAAAGAGGATATATCATGTTTGAGGGGATTTCATCCGTGAGATGAAATTCAATTAGGTAAAGTTGCCAGGAATGCAAAACTGTGGCGATTTTTGGTGTGTTGTTACTTGTTAGCGAGCGAAAAAATTGTGTTTTTATTATGATTACATTCGGTGTTATTTGTGTTTGACAAATGACTATGTGAGTGAGTGATTTAAGTTTATGGGCGTGGAGTCACATTTATGGTGGAGTGAAGTTTTCATATTGAATGTATGCAGCAACTATGACGTATCATATTCATATAAATGAGTATGGTATAACTAAAAGGTGTATTAGAGTATTTGAAGTGCTATATATTTTGTGACAATTATTATGAAAATTAGTTGAAATGGTTTTTGTTTTATTGTTTTTGCAGTAATGTCGTACATTTATGTTTTATGTGTGATGGGTGATTATTTAAGTGGGTGAAATAAATTAAGCATTTTCAGTGAAGTGAATTGTAACATTGTGTTTTTTAATTGGTTGCATTTAATGTGATACATTGGATTTTGTGGGTGATAACGGTTATACTTGCTAATATTACTCGTATAAAGACGAATATGATTTGTTATGTTATCTTTCACATCTTACGACTTAACTGATTAAATTTTGCACACAAATCGTCAGTGGTATCGTTAAAACATAATATACATACAAACGTCAGCCTCCGCTATCCCAGTGGAGGGCAGAAGCCTCTCTACCCCCCGTAAAAACAGAGTCACAAAAAAACTTTTGCTGTCAAAAAAACTTATTGTTTTTTATGAACGCTTAACATGTCCCAAAAACCAAACACTCTAATAAGCGCCAGTAAAGCTGCGGGTAAAATCTATTTAATTAAATATTAGTGCTAGAGTGATACATGACATTGCGTATTTAATTAATATCCTTCATTAAATGTGTTTTTTTTTGTGGTGATGATATAAATAACTTAAAGGTGATAAAAGATTTTTATATTTACAGTGGAGAGTTGTAATGTTACAGTAGTCCAGTTGATTGCCCTGAATGTAATTTTTAAATTATTGTGGGTGATAAATTAAGTGAGTGATGCTGTTTGTTCAATAGTTGATTATCTTTAAAGTGATATGTGAAATTTTAGGTGTATTGTTCAGTTAAATAGGTGATTAATTAATCGTGAAATGGTTCGTAATATTGTGAAATTGATGATTTTCTTCTTTGATATGTGGAGTTTTTGGTGTGTGTGAAAGAGAGTGATTTATTACCAATGATATACATCGTAGAATTGTGTAATTAATTTGATGTCCTTCAATTTGATACTCGCAGGTATATTTTTTTGTATTGTACTTAACTTGTTTCAAAATTAGTGATGTGGAACCTCATAATACTGTGTAGTTAATGAGTGACAATTATTTTAACTAATTGTAGAAAATTTGGCTACGATAAGAGTGGAGTGTTGTTGTTAGTAATATAATCGTATTGTTTTATGTGTCCTATTTTTGTAAATGATAAAACATCAATAAGTAAGTGTTTGTGCTCTTTATTCTATAACGTATTACAATAAAGTGGTTGTAGTTAAAACTGTGTAGAAATTTTGAGAATAAACCTGAATCGGAAAATTATGTTTTATAAATAACGTTTGATTTTTTTTTAAATTAAGTAGGTTTTACCCGCTTTAATATCCGACAATAGCCTCCTCCGGTAAAATTTCCCTATTAATTTAAATGAGAACTTCTGAATGCACTTGTAGGGTTAATTTGAAATTAATGTATAGGAAACGCATACTTATGTCACTATCCATGTTAAGGTATGCAGCCTGAAGAACTGAAGTGAAGACGCTACAGGTAAGTGCATTCTATAAATGCGTGGGTACAAATAGTTTCAGCATTCACAATTGATCACTGGTGATTTCTACGCGGCTATTCTAGAATTTACTGGCAATTTTTTTTTGTATTTAATGAAGAAAAATTGAATTTCAAATGTCATTTACCGCTTAGGAATGGCTAGCTTAATTTTACCAATATTTAAAGGATTTTTGTTGACCGCTACAGAAATCCTTTATTAATTCTGTATTTGAGAGGTGGAGAAAAAATAAATCAATTTAAAACAGTTATAAACAAAAGTCTTCATAACTAATATAACCTATGTTTTGTAAATGTTTTTGATATATTCATCAATTTATTACGTAGTATTTCTTTAAATTATATTAAAAAGGTCAATAATTTAATATGGCATAAAATGTTTTGTAAAATATAAAATAAAACTTTACCTCTGAAATATGGAATTATATGATTTGACATGTACACAAGAGATTCTGTGCTAATGCTGCAGATTACCATTAAGATTCTTCGTAGGTAAATTTTATAATTTTACACTTTGCCACACACGGTACCGTGTTTTATTGAATAGGTCCAGCTGAGCGTAAATAAGGGGTATCTTTGCGAATGTTATACAGCATGAGCGATTTTATACAATTTATGCGATTTTTGTTTTAATGGATCCTAAGATATGTTTAATTCCTTTACGAGATATGTATCCCATCAAAAACATCCTGTAAAAAAATCCAAGTCTCGCAGCTCAGTTTTTCTACCGCAAAAAGTTGTGAGATCCATGTAACACCAAGTCGATTAATTTATTTAGTCCTTGCTTAAGGGACCTTCTGTATAAAGTTATTACGTAAGTTATTATCATATCAATATTAAAAATGATTTACGTTGTAAATAAATAGATCGACTTGGCCATCGCATGAAAACATAATGTATCGTACAATTTATGCATAATGCTACTGGCCAAGTCGATCTATTTATTTAAAACGTAAAGAATTTTTAATATTGATATGATAATAACTTACGTAATAACTTTATACAGAAGGTCCCTTAAGCAAGGACTAAATAAATTAATCGACTTGGTGTTACATGGATCTCACAACTTTTTGCGGTAGAAAAACTGAGCTGCGAGACTTGGATTTTTTTACAGGATGTTTTTGATGGGATCTCACGTCTTTTTGTAGAGTCCTACTTTATTCCTTTTCGGTACTTTTTATTTCTAGAATATATATAATGATTTTTCTTAAAGCCTCTGTCTTATGGTTTTTTCTTATTTTTGTAGGTATCAATTTATCACAAATATAGCGTATTTGATTATTAGTGTTCTTTCTTTCATGGTGATTGTTTTCGAGCTATTTAGTCTATTTATTTGCAAGGTTATCTTTGTCATGTTTTTCTAGAGGAATGTTGTACAGTTTAATGGGCTGAATACACCCTTTCCCTCTTTATACCCCCCTCCTGTTATGCCTCATATATAATATATATAGATACCAATCTACAACTATTATTCCATTATATACGGGTACAACGAATCATTAACTGCAAATGTATCTTTGTAATTCTATACATTTATATGAGATTACAAATTTATTCACGCAGTTGGTGTATCTAGAAAACTAGACAGAAATTATGAAATGTTTGAATTTTTCCTTATTTTAGACACTAAACACTAATTATATTCTAAATTTGAAGGTTCTATGTCTGCTAGAAGTGCCTTAGACTTTTGATGATCGGTCAGTCAGTCAGTGAGTGACAAAATTGCGAAAGTTTGACAAGTTATAATTCTTAAACTACTGGTTCAAATTGAATGAAATTTTACATATACCGTGTTTACACAATGCCTAATTAGTAACTGAAAATTCAGGCTTCTTACTTTAACCACAACGAAGTTATGGGGGGTTGAAAATGGTCTGAAGTGCTTCGAGAAAAGGATAGTACGGCTGTGCCGCTTTTTAGCTCGACTTGGAGGGGGCACTGCCGTGCCCCCAGATTATTATTATGATACTATATTTTTACGTTTGATTTTAAATTTTTACTAATAAAAACGAACCAGCTGAATTGATATAAGTTCAGAATGTATGTGCTTTTCGCACCATATTAAATCAAGAGTTTATAAAAAGCCTTGGCTATAATTCACAGCTTTGTATTGAATAATGTCTTCAACTTAAATAATAATATATAGATCATATTGCCGCACACTGACTTATGATCTTGATATCAATATTCTTGGACGTTATGTTAACTAAGACTATTTATTTTATTCTAAATAGCAAAAATCCTCTAGAATCCCGTTTAGGATCGGTTGTTAAGAAACAAAGAAATCAGCATAGGAAATCAATATAAATATTGTTTGTATAACTGTATATAACTATTAAAAGTGTTATTTGTGTGTGTGTGTATGTGTGTGTGTGTGTATTAATGTTATGGTATTAAAAGATTATCGAAAAAATATTCTACAACGCGCTTGCAAATACTTGATGAATAAAAAAAGATTGCACTGTGACTCGCAAGAAAAACACAACTGAAAATGTTGAACAACTTGGATGGTAGACATCACAAAACTTCGTAAAAGATTAAATACACACGATGTCCACACAAAATGTTGTATCTACAGAGCAAATATCAGTGTAGTTAAGAAAATAAACTTCCAAACAGTAACAAGCTAAGAAGCTAAAAAAGGTTCGTGGACGCTTATCAAGTTGCAATTATTTGTAGTAGGTTGTAATTTATGATTAAAATTAAAGGAACTTAAGCTGTAATTCATAACAATGTTATTACCATACATGTTCTCACTTTTTCCTATCGGTAATGTTATGTATGACGTAATATTTTAGTGGCAATAACGCTTCAGATATTACAATATATTTCAAATAGCAATGACATTTATTCTACAGACCTATGAATAACAAGTTATTATTCTAAAGGAAACAACGTCTCCTATTATTTAACATGCATACATAAACTCACGCCTTCCTCCCAGAAAGGGGAGGCAGTGGTACCAGGGCACCCATATGTCGCAAACATCGCCTTGTATGTTCCGTCCCACGCGATGGGGGCGAGCCTGTCGCCATATCGGGCACAAATTCCTGACTCCGGGCTGACAATGAATAGAAAACTCCAATATCACTTTGCCCGACTCGAGATTCGAACCCGAGACCTTAGCTTTGCAAGCGTACTGTAGTGCAATTGCCATCGAGGCATACCTATTATTTAATTTCATGAATAATTGGCTGATTCTGAAAAAAAATCGAAAATGGCTTTATTTTTAATTTTTTTTGATCAGTTTTTTTTTTTAACTCGTAATCGAATTTTTTTTGCTTTAATCGTAACATATGCCTCGTTTGAGGAAAATATTGAAGTGGTCCCCAACTGTTTTGAGTTTGAATCGAATTTGACTTTTTTTTTAAATTTGAAAATTAGGGAATGACAGATTCGTGAGGGAATGATTTTTAATATGATTCTACAATAATTAAAAACGTTATAATGCACCAATTATTTGTTTTATTCCAAAACAATAATAATTAAATAATTTTATTGCAAAAATATAATAATTAAATCCATACTGTAACAATTTAATTGTTACAAACAAAACACGTTGACTCATAAAAGTAATATTAAATATAAATATCATCATCATCATATCAGCCACAGGAAATTCCACTGCTGAACATAAGCCTCCCCCAAGGATCTCCACAATGACCTGTTGGAAACGGCCTGTATAAATACCGGGTATCTCAAGACTGCTACCGAAAACGAAGCCGGGTGGTAGTTTTAGTGACTACAAACACAATGCAATTAAAAATTTCGCAAAGAAACGCGACATTAAATTTTTATGATTATTAAATATCGTGGTGATATCTCCATAGTATTGGGTAAGATAATAATTTAAACTCTTTAATACCTTAGAGTATTAATAAATAAAAGGGTATACGCTATTATTTTAGGAAAAAAATGTATTTACCACCCAAATATGGCCATAGGAAAAAAATAACAAAAAAAAATTGTCGCCTTTTTTTTCAACTTTTTCTGTTGCATTGTGTCTAAAGTCGCTTAAACTGCCACCCGGCTTCGTTTTCGGTAGCAGTCTTGATATACCCTGTATAATATAATATTTTTTTCTTTTTTCTCTACGCTTTCTGTCATACTCCTTTTCTCCAGCTTTGCTTCTGCAGCAGTTGATTTTCTACTTTTCGACATTATAGATGTTCAGGGTACTGAAACCAATTAAATAAACATAAGTTTTCAAAATTTATTAGAAAATAAATCATTCCCTCACCGAGATCTTTCTCATTGAATTTTTTTATGAGGGAATGACTGTGAGGGAATGACAAAACGAAACAAAATTGCTACAAACTGAGGAACATAACCTTACTTCCTTACGAATTTTAAACAATACTTTATTACTACCGAAAACATGTAAATATATGTTATGATTATTAAATAAAAAAATGCTTACCTTTTGATAACATTACATGAGGGAATGACATTAAAAAATGTTATATTCAAAAAACTTATTGTCAAATTGATTTCAAGAAAACATCCTTTCTTCAATGGTCCACTCTAGTGTATATTCTCATGGGCAATGTTGCCAACTACAAAAAAAAATTAAAGTGTGACTTGGTAGGCCTTGGAGTATTGCTCCAATCACACTGTTACAAAACGGTGAGGGAATGATACTTTTTTTAAGGACACATTTTAAATTATATTTAAAAATATTTCCATTCGCATTTGGGAAACTATGAACTTATATAGGTATAGTCAATACTATCCTATATAAGTAAAAATATGATAATAAACAGTTTCCTAGGAATTATACGTTTTAAGTTTAATAATAACTCTTGGGACATAGTGAGGGAATTATTTTCAGGGTACTTTCTTGGACATATCTTTGCATGATAAACAATCATATAAAAATAAATTTGTTTCATACAATCGCAGATCTAGCACAGTCCTATTATTAAAAAAAAACTTTTCATAATTGACGATCCTGGTTTATAAAAATGATCAAGGACATCAATTTCGATTTTTTTTGAGAATCAGCCAATTACGTTGCGGTTTAAAGACAAGTAAGACATTCCCGGAGACTCGCCAAGCTTCAATACTAGGTGTCCTTAGATTATATACTCGTCTAGATTGAGCAATGTCAACAAACGATGCGCTAAAAGTGTCCTCACTTTCGTTGATATGTGTGAGTACCGGTCGTGTAATTATTGTAATCCAACTGTCAAGGTGTGTGTGTGTTTAGGGATGCCTACTCCAGATTATTAACTTAACTTTTCCCCATTATTTGATGTACAAAATAGGTTAAATAAAATATTTTTTCTTTATTTAAAGTAATCATACTATTAATTATATTTATAACGCATTTTAGTAAAAACAATAAAGATCTAAACCCATCTCCTAGTGTTTGTTTCCGAATAGAATTAACTCTTTGGATTTATTGCCTGGGCTGTTATCTGATTTCTGTATTTATGTAAAATATAAATCATCATAAGTAAAACGTTCGGAACACACAACTGAAGACATGTGAGGCTACGAATGGTCTTCTTTTCGTTTCCGCTGTGTAATGTCTCTCCAGCAATTTGCTAGTACGGAATACGTAGGAAGTCTAAAAATATTATTAGGACCTTGAATAAGTTCTCGCTGTTTCTTCAAAGATGACAATAGCAGTACCCCATTCGTGAAATTTTGGTAATATACATGCAAGGCAAAGAATTAATAAAATTACTATGAATTGCATGTCGCCGTGGGTTTCATTAATATCGTGTAGGTAAGTATTATTTACTCATTAAATAAATAATGCCATTCTCCTTGTTGTTATTCTGATCGAAATATTATGTAATGATATTTGTGTTTTATAGTTTCTCCCATAGTTTCAACAAATCATCCTAGTAATAAATTGACAACACTGGCCAATGAAACTCATCTTCAAAATAATGAATTAAAAGTTCATGTTTTCTTCAAATAATAGTGGTTTAACAATAATGTTACCGATAGAAAGTGATATTGGTATTATTATACAGTTTTCCCACACAATTGCGATACAATTCGACAGCACAAACCGGCATAATTAATTATTTTTCGGGAGCACGTTATCCATATGTAGTTCAAATGACACTGACGAAACTCCTAGGAGTTGTGTTGGACGAGAAGCTGACCTTTCGCGGACACGTGCGCCACACCATCGAGAAGGCGACGAGGGTCTTTCACAGGTTATGTTTGTACGCGAAGCCCACATGGGGCATGAGCCCGGAAAATGTGAGCATAATTCATGACCACGTGATTGTACCCATCGTCACTTACGCGGCTGGTATATGGGGGCATGTGGCCGCGAAGAAGTGTGTCAGCCGCATGCTTTTGAGCATGCAACGCGGCTTCGCTTTAAAGGCCGTCCGCGCATATCGCACAGTATCCACCTCCGCCGCCCTGGCACTTGCACAGTTCATCCCTATGGACCTACGGGTCCTAGAGACACATAAGGTGGCTCGATTGACCGGGACCACCGATTTTCTCCCCCACGACATCACCCTCGAGCGTCCCACCCCGATCCATCACCTACTACACCTTGCGGAAAGAATAACTTTCCCCCTTCTCACTTCTTCCAACCCGGACGAGACAAACAAGATCCTCCGGAGCAATGCGACGCACATCTACACTGACGGAAGCAAACAAGGAGACGGAAAGGTGGGGGCCGCTTTCGTTTGTTTTGACCCCGGTGGGGGCAAAAACACGACCACTAGAAAACTCAAGTTGCATGACAGCTGCACGGTATTTCAGGCTGAACTTCTCGCGATTTTACACGCTTGCCAATGGGCTCTAGACCGGAGATATCCCGATGTGCAAATACTCACAGATTCAATGTCTTCTTTAATGGCAATCCAGAACAGAAGCAACACACACCCAATAGTTTCCCAAATCCACCAAGTATTATTTAATTACAAATCCGTAGGGCACATCGGGCTATCTTGGGTAATGAGCCATGTCGGCATTCTCGGCAACGAGATGGCCGACCAAGCAGCAAATTCCGCAACTGCCCTCCACAGGGCTCCGGACTATAGGCACTTCCCTATATCCTTCGTAAAACAACGCGCGAGACAGTGCAGCCTGAGTACCTGGCAGTCACGCTACGAGAGTGCTGAACAGGGCCAACGGACTAGGACACTCCTTCCCAGCCTTGGGGATATCCGCAAGCTGTGGAATCGCTCCAATCCCAACTTCTACCTAACCCAATTTCTCACCGGACACGGCGGTCACAGAGCCTATCTCCATCGTTTTAAGCTTAGCACCGTCGACACCTGCCCTTGTGACGACACCACCATCCAAAGCCCAGACCACCTTTTGGAAAGTTGCCCGAGGTTTGGCACACGCTTATCACGCTTAAAACACGAGATGATCTGCAATCCCTATAACGTACCCCCCTATACTATCACAGAGCTAGTAAATAACGAAAAAGCGTTCTGCTCCTACTTAGAATTTATTAAAGATATTTATAGTAAACTCAAGGAGTTTAATAAATAAATAAGTATTTATAAGTCTAGTATATTCATGTGTGTATTAAAAAATTATTTGATTTCATCAGGTGATAGTACAGGCAACGAAGCATTTTTTCCTGCATAATTTGCCAGGAGTTTTTTGTTTTCATGAAGAGGTGGCATATGAAAAAAAAAACGAATATTAATAACATTGTAAATCGCGAACGGTTAACGGTACAAAAAAAAATATTGAACAAAAAAGATGGGAAATTTAATTATCTACAAGAAAGGTCCTTAGCATGATGGGCTTAAAGTGGACGGTTCCGGAGATATGGCTTCAAACGCGTTTTCCAAAATGGCGGCTCTAGCGGACGCCGTTTTTGTAAGTATTTTGGGTTTTTAACTTAGTGGGGTCATATGCCACCTCCTGTCCTGGCAAATTATGCATTGCGGACAAGAGTAACCCGTTGGTTCGTTGCCTGTACTATGATGTGTATTAACTTCTTGCATTAACTCACTAATAATAATTATAAGTATAATTAACAATGTATAGTTCAAGATCATCGTGAAGTCTTAAGGTTGATTATCGTTTTATACAATTGTAAACCCTAGCCCTCAATTTTAATTGATTACTGTTTCACTAAAATCCATATAATAAGCACATTGTTTTCCACTTCTATTTCTTATATTATCTTTGTCTACATATTAACTTTAAGTAACCAATTTGTGAAATTTGTACCTATACTGTGTTAACAATTACTTTGCTCGATCGCAACAAAATTGTATAATAAATCTAACTAAATAAACCTATGTACACAATATTTACAATACTTAGCGAACTCACACAACACCCATGAACACACACCTCAATTCTAACTTTCTTACCCAGGGGGGCCGACGAGGGGCGGATGAAAGCATTGTTATGCGGTAGTCCTGCTCCTCTGGAAGACCCCCCTACACCTACACACAAGACCGGCGAGAGATAGGTCGTCGTATCAAATAGCGAGACCTTATCCTCTCGCCGGTCATTCACCCCACATGCTCACGCACGCCACTCAACAGCGACTCAGAAACAGAAACCCACAAAATAAAACACAGGCGGAAAAAAAAAGACACTGACGACGTGAGAAGCGAGTCTACCAAATTTGGTAGACTTTATTTGAGCCGCGCGGTGAGGTGTGATGTGTCATCTAGACGTGTATATAATCTAAGCTAGGTGTCATTCAAATGCGTGCCACTGTTGATCCTGCTACATATAAACTGCAGGGACGGGTGTGTGGCTGAAAGCGGGACAGTCTCCTATTATTCTAAGCATTACAATTACAGGGTATTCCCATGAATTCGGAATTTTGAAATTTGGTTTGCAGCAACATCTTATAGCATAGATATAGAAACAATTTCGAAAACCTTAATATTTTTGTTTTTGTTGATTTTTTCCTATTTTCCTTTTGGGTGGTAAATACTTGGCTTTTTTTTGAATAATTGTCTATGCTCTTTAATTAATTAAGACGCTATGGTACGCAAGTACTTAAATTATTATTTAAGCAAAAATTATGGTTTTACCACCTAAACAGTATATTTGAAATCACAAAAAGAAATTGTCGTGTATCTTTGTAAAACTTTTAGTTGATTTGTGATCGCAGTGACTTACGGCCGATGCCAATAATCAATCGAAAAAATTAGATTGAAGTCAATCTGGATTGTTTTCTACTTTTCGATTGGTCTTTTGTCATGTTGCCATAGTATTTTCACTACTGAGATTGATTATTGGCAATATATTTAGTATCAGAAAAAAGATTGAGCTGTCAATCTAAAACGGCAAATTTGGATTGGGATTGTTTTTTGGCAGCGGCTGTAAATCTATAACCCGGCTTAGTTTTATACTTGTATAGCAGTCTTAATATACCTTGATATATTAAGAAAATATGTAATTTTATTGAGTATACAAACTATTTAAGACTAACTTAATAGTCCACGAACTATTCAAAGATATGCGAGGTAGGGTCAGGGGTAGTGTTCATCTCTATCCGAATATTTTGTTTCTACATTTGTTCTTTGTTACATTCCTGGCGGAGCGGTGGTGGCCATTAGTGATTTATACTTTAAAGTTGGTGTTAATCGCCGCACGATCTGTCTCCATCTGCCTCTGACGACAATCGGGTGCATTCGTTTACAGTCTTCTACTCCGCCTCCTCGCATCGTTTTCCTCATTGCTGACGGTCGTGATCCCCTTAGAGTAATCTTTGACCGGATTATGCTGCGCCACCTTTTCCTATCCTTGGCATAGTGGAGCGCAACGTGAATCTTGATGTTAAGGGTCGAGCTGACTTGGTCCGACCATCTGATGGGACATCTGCCTCTCGGACGTTTACCGCCGACTTTGCCAGTAATCATCAGTTGTTCCAAGTTATCTCCGTGCTTCCTAGCTATATGTCCAAAAAACTCCAATACTCGGCGCAAGCAGATGGTAGAGAGCCTGGTTTTGATTTGGAGATCGCGTAGAATAGATACATTGAAGCGGAACGCAGTCTACGGAATCTGAAGCTTTTTCCTCCAGCACCACATCTCGAAAGCATCTATGCGATCTCGGTTGGCTTTCTTCATGGTCCACGTTTCCGATCCATAGTTGAATATGGAGAAGACTAGGGAGTTGACTAGTTTTACTTTTGTTTTCCTCCTGATGTTGCGGTCTTTCCATATTTTGTGCAGCTGCGTCATTGCATTTTTGGCCATACCTATACGCCTTCGTATTTCTTTTTCAAATGTTCGTATTTCTTTTTTACAGTCTTCTACTGCGGATATAATTTGGTTAGTCCACTTGATTAGTGTCCTCGCACGAGGTTTACTTCCGTCTAACCTGTCCTGAACGATTGGACGCTCTATGGCGTCAATATTTTGCCATGAGACATGCCCGAGTAATTATTGTTTAAGTATTGGGATTGCACTGTCTCGGAAAGACGCTGCCTAGTGTCAATTTCTTGAAATATGAACACGTTTCTGTGAAATTCAGTCCGTTTTCACACGAAAATATATAAATCAACTTTCTAGAAAAAGATAGACCGGGAAAGAGTTTTATAAACTTTATTAAAAACTTAGAGCTACATTCTAAACCAGGCATGACCGATGAGTGTACAACTTAATGACAGATGTGTCCATAAACAATAATACCATAGACTATATTAACAACTCTTTACATCCCCTTTCTTTTCAAATTAACAGTAGTTTTTTAAATAAGATGGTTTTCTAACTGTCCTGCCTGCTCTAGTTCTGTATACATTTTCATTTTCGTTTTGTTCCAATAATTCTACATTTTCAATGTTTTCTGAACTTTCCTGCCTGTCATTTCTTTCATCATTCAATATAATATCACTTTCATCCATATCATATCTTACTTGTAAATTCTCTTGATCTTTACATTTTAAAAGATATCTTCTATTCCTATCCAAGTTTTGTCTATTTTCTGTTACAATTTTATATGAATTTGGTCTATTATCTTTATCTATCACTTCAGCATATTGCAGTGGTTTAGTGTTTTTACTATCATTTAATACAACTTTTTCTCCTTTCTTCAATTGCTTTAAGTGTTTTGTATTTTTGTCATAATACTTCTTATATTTCCACGCATTTATATACAGGGTATATCAAGACTGCTACCGAAAACGAAGCCGGGTAGGAGTCTAAGCGACTTCAGACACAATGCAACAGAAAAAGTTGCAAAAAAAAGTGACAATTTTTTTTTTGTTATTTTTTTCCTATGGCCATATTTGGGTGGTAAATACATTTTTTCCTAAAATAATAGTGTATACCCTTTTATTTATAAATACTCTAAGATATAAAAGAGTTTAAATTATTATTTTAGCAAAAACTATGGATTTACCACCCAAAAATGACGATATTTAAAAAATCATAAAAAATAATTGTCGCATTTCTATGCGAAATTTTTAATTGCATTGTGTTTGTAGCCACTAAAACTACAACCCGGCTTCGTTTCGGTAGCAGTCTTGAGATACCCGGTATAAACTATTTTGAATTTTCTTATTTTCATTACTTATCTCTTGTTGATGAGGTAACAATCCTGATAATGTTCTATTCATCAACAATTCTGCAGGAGATTTATAGCCAAATTCACTAGAAATTGGTGTAACAATGCTTAAATTCGATCTTTACCATCATAATCACATTTTTTAAACATATTCTTGACTGTTTGCACATATATTTCGGCTAAGCCATTACTTTAAGGGTATAATGGACTACTAGTCTTATGTATAAAGTTCCATTCTTTAGTAAACTGTCTAAATTTAACATTTGAGAAATTAGTTCCATTATCTGAATAGAATATCTGAGGTATGCCAAATCTACTAAACATATTTTAAGCACATTTATTGAAGTTTCTGCACTGAGATCTTTTAAAATTTCAACTTCAATACAGGGTATATCAAGACTGCTACCGAAAACGAAGCCG
This sequence comes from Hyles vespertilio, assembly GCA_009982885.2. Lineage (NCBI taxonomy): Eukaryota > Metazoa > Arthropoda > Insecta > Lepidoptera > Sphingidae > Hyles > Hyles vespertilio. The sequence continues at coordinate 563,273 of CM042833.1, read as the reverse complement.
GGTGGTAGTTTAAGTGACTTCAGACACAATGCAACAGAAAAAGTTGCAAAAAAAAGCGACAATTTTTTTTTTGTTATTTTTTTCCTATGGCCATATTTGGGTGGTAAATACATTTTTTCCTAAAATAATAGTATATACCCTTTTATTTATAAATACTCTAAGGTATAAAAGAGTTTAAATTATTATTTTAGCAAAAACTATGGATTTACCACCCAAAAATGACGATATTTAAAAAATCATAAAAAAAAATTGTCGCGTTTCTAGGCGAAATTTATAATTGCATTGTGTTTGTAGCCACTAAAACTACCACCCGGCTTCGTTTTCGGTAGCAGTCTTGAGATACCCGGTATAATCATACCTTTGACATCTTTCCTTTTCTCTCGGTCTCTGTATGTTCTTAAAGTCTGCCTGAGGTACTGCTTTTTCCTTGAAGTCCCGTTGCTCCTTAAATCTCGAGCTGTTTTTCTGCTCTTCTCTTCTGTCTGTCTTGACAACTGCTATATTAGTGTCCTCCTCAAAATTCTTTAATTGTAATTTTGTATCAACATTTTGCAAATATTCAAACATCGCTCCAAGTCAAAATTTTGTTCTTTTAATAATCTTTCTCTTAGCATCTTATCATTTATGCCTCTTATTATTTGGTCTCTTATAAGACTATTTCGTAGACTTTTGAATTCACAGTCTAAACTTAATTTTTTCAATGACATGACATAGTTAACAAACGATCGTTCAAGTCCTTTATTTATTGAAAAAAATAAATGTCTGCTCATAGTTTCATTTTATAGCGGTTTAAAATAAACATCCAACTTTTTAACAATTGTTTCATAATTCCTTTGCTCATCCTCGAATTCAAAAGTATTAAAAATATCGACGCCATCATCTCCCATAACATGAAGTAACAGTGATATTTTACCTTCATCGTTTAATTTTTCTTCTGCCTTCGACGCTACATAATATAGGTCATACTTTAGTTTCCATTTCTTAAATTGTTCACTGGGGTTTCCACATGCTGTTAGTATTAATGGCGGCGGTTGTTTCAGATCCATAATAATCTCTTTGTTTCTTCGTGTATTTTACAGTACCTATTCGTCTCCGACTGCGCCATATAAAATACTTGTTATTTGTTGAATCATTTATTCACTTTTAATTAGTTTTATAAACTTGATTACAAACTTATAGCTACATTCCAAACCAGGCATGACCGATGAGTGTACAACTTAATGACAGATGTGTCCATAAACAATAATACCATAGACTATATTAACAACTCTTTACAACATTCAACAGTTAAAGACTTTCGTCTTTAGGCACTGAGGAACGTTTGAATAGAAGACATGATGAGTTTCCCGAAAGCTGCCCATCCGAGTTGGATTCGACGATTGACCTCTCTCTCGAAGTTTGAACTGCTTAACCAGACAACTTGTCCCAAATAGACGTATTCGTCGACATCTTCGAGCGTAAAGTTCCCAAACGCAATCGAGTTGGGTACGACATGGACATTCGACATGATCTTCGTCTTCTCCGTGTTCATTTTAAGGTTCACCTGTTGAGAAACTCCACTGAGGTTCTTGAACATATGTTGCGGGTCTTCCAGCGATTTTGCGAAGATTAGGATGTTGTCGGCAAATCGAAGGTCAGTGATATACTCGCCATTGATATTGATGCTGAATCCTTTCCATTGCTTGAAGGCATCTTCTAGCGCAGCAGTGAACAGTTTCGGAGATGTTATATCTCCCTGTCTCACGTCTCTCTGTAGTGGAATAGCCTTTTTACTCTAATTTTGACTCGGACCACCATGGTGGCGTTTGTGTACAAACACTTCAACACTTCGATATACCGAAAGTCAATGTGGCACCGTTGAAGAGACTCCAGCACAGCCCAAGTCTCTATCGTATCGAAGGCTTTCTCATAGTCCACAAACGCTAAGCAAAGTGGCAAGTTATACTCCTCGGATTTTTGTATAACTATTTTTTTTAGTGGCGCGGGGATTCCTGTTTACCTCTAACGCTCCACCTCGGGGAAAAGTGGAGCGGTTATGTTGGGTTCACCGACATACGGTATACCAACCAAAACCCCGCGTTGCCGTCTTCGGCGCAATTGGAACAGCTCCGGGAACCCGAAGCAAGGGCGCTTCAACTTCTACCGAGACTATTCCTGCACACTGTTGCTTAATTTGCGGCACGTGACATATGTTGGAGGCTAAAGCCTCCTTATTCCTCGGCAGCAGGCAGTTGCTTTCTCCTCCTCCTGCTGACGAACGTCTCGGGGTCACCTTGTACTTAGGTACAATGGGCGCAACAACAGCCTTCCACTGCGCGCCCGCTATCTTCACTTCCCCATTAGTCGCCTTCTACGACTGGCAGGGGATACCGTGGCGGGATTTTCGAATCGCCCCCATACCACAGGGCACGAGTCGCCGATCATGCGTTACCTCGCCCGGCGCCTTATTTTTAAGTTGTTCAAGTGCGATCTGAAAATCACATAGGCTGATTTCCAGGATGTCTTCGTTGTATAGTCGGATCAACTCAACTCTCGGGTCTCCAGCTGAGCTAATAACGGGTTTGTTAACCGAGCTGTAAAGCTGTCCGGACGCCCTCTTGAGTTCCCTCAGAATCTCTGGCTTTGTCGAAAGTCTTCAGCTTAGACAAATGACTTTGCCCAATAGACAGGTCTTTTGCGAATACTTTGGAGCCCTTATTCCGCTCAATCGTCTGTTGAATGCGTACAGTACTATGAGCGCTGACGTCGTGTCGCAAAGACGTTGATATGTGTCTATTGAGCCGCTGGTATGCCTGAGCATCATCGGAAGACTGCAGCGTCATAGATCGACGTTTAACCATAAGATCGAGGGTTTGAACCGAGAGTTTATGTGTTTTATCTTTATGGCCAGGTCTAAAGTATTTAGACCCTACCGCATGGACAGCTTCTACCAATCCGTCATTAATCTCGTCAACTGTAACACAATTTTCCAAGTAACGATTTGCTAACTTGAGTTGAAAGTTTTCGGGGTTTATGGGCACGAGTGGAATGGAGCGTGGACTTCATCAATTATACTTTACTAGCGGCCCGGCCCAGCTTCGCCCGGGTACAAATAGATTTTTGTGCAATAACATGTACGTATTATACATATAAACCTTCCTATTGAATCACTCTATCTACTAAAAAAACCGAAATCCGTTGCGTAGTTTTAAAGATTTAAGCATACAAAGGACATAGGGACATAGGGACAGAGAAAGCGACTTTGTTTTATACTATGTAGTGATACCCGTGTGATATTTAAAGATAATATTTGATTTATTTTTAAGATTTCAGTTGTAGAGAAAGCCCGGGCCCTACATTGGGACGTATATGGGTTAATAAATACAAACAGTTTTGGTAGGACATTAGTAAATGATAGTGTAAATGCGCACATAATTTAACAAAAAAATATCCTTAAATCAAATCTTATCTTAATGCTTTTTCAAAGTAATATTCACATTTCGTAATAATTATAGTAAAATATGTTTTATTTCGGTAATGTATGACTATCAGCATCAGCATCGGCAGATATGGACTAGAAAATTCAGCATCATCATCAGTATCCGCTGATTCTGTAACATCAATATCAGCAACAACCCTGGTCCATATTATTATATCCCAAGGAATTTTAATTAGCGCGTGTCTCGATGCAATTACACGCTTTTTTTTTTTAATTGACTTAACATGTAGGTTACAATACATAGATACATACATATGCTCTAGAATCTGGTTGGATTATCTAGCGGCGTGGCCTCTTGCTATTCGACGCTAGTACTGCAGTCTGCTGGATATCGATATACATTCTGTCAAAAAAGTATCGGGAATAGATGATTTGTTTATGGTACCAAATTCATGATTTCGTTTTTTTCGTTGTTGTTAGATTGGCACAACTGTTTTCCATTTTGGCGCGAAGTTTCAATTGCATCTGATAATTAGATTAAAGACAGTGCTGTCTTTTGTTCATATCTAGTGTGTATCGCAAACCTAATGGACAAAAACATCGAACAAAGAATTTGCCTTACATTTTGCATTGCCTATGGAATTTCATGTTCGGGGTTATTGAAAATGTTACAGAACGCTTATGGTGAATCAACTTTATCAAAAACACGTGCTTATGAGTGGTACGTCGAGATGTGATGGAAGATTTGCCTCGTTTTGGTAGGCCATTAACGTCTGCAACTGGAATAAATAAAAGTGAAAGAAATAGTGACTGGAAGTGCTCATTTAAGTTTCAGAGAGATAGAGAAAATTATTTGAGTCTTATGCGGCGTTTAAGAGAGAAATTCGACGAAAAAGCCAGATTTGTGGAAAGAAAACTCTTTGATTTTGCATCACGATAATGCGCCTTCACACAAGGCCATTATTGTGAACAAATTTTTGATAAAAAATTCAACAAATACCATCGAGCAACCACTTTGTTGAAGACGCACGCGCACAACATCCCGCGACATGCAACGGTTAAGCACATATGTAAGATCTCGTCACGCCACGATCGAAGTATGTGTGGGCGGATTGGGTGCATTTCGACAAACTTTCGGCACATTTTATAAGATAACTTCGCACCCACCGCTCACACATCTACGCGTTGCGTCCTTATAAAGAGCGTGACGAGACCTATCCAGCGATGTATGTAACATTTAAGTAAGTGATTAACATAATTAAATAAAAGGGAGCGTGGTCATTATGACCACGCTCCGAAATGAAAATGGACCCAAATATAGGACAATTCGCGGGGGTCTCCCTATGGTAACGCCTCGGAGTACCTAAGCTGGCAAGCAAAGTTAGACTCAGAACCTACTGGATCCAGAAGAGCTTTCCGAAGAGACACGAAGTACGATCCAGGATTCCGGAAGATTTCCGACTTTTCTTGCCGGCTTACGACGGACACGTACTCCGGGGGTACCATAGGGTGGGGCGTGGTCGATCCCGCATATAGGTATTTTATATCATGTGTTTTATTGCGACCCGTTCTATACCAACCGCACCTTTCGGAGTGACTTTCCTGGAGGACTAGACGTCAAGCGTGCCTGAACACGCACCAGAGGGTGCATACACTGGACGCCGCAGCGGAACGCGCAGTCTGTCGCCAGGCCCGCGACCTCCTCAACCGATGGCTCCAACCGATTTATTTCTTTTTGCTAAACTCAAATTACCACTTCCTGGCACTCGTTTTCATTCGGCGAGAACTGAACTCCATTCCAGAAGCTTTTTTTTATTCTGCCCCGGGATAGTGGCCGCATTGCGCCTGATGGTGAGCGCAAATGCCGCCCAGGCAGAGTATCAATTGGCATCGGACAACAATTATGCCGGCCTGCTAAGATGCCTCTTCACACTAGCTTTTCTAGCTTTTAAAAAATGATTTTATCATTGGATTATTCGTTGGCGTATCGTTCTATCCGTATCGTTTCTGAGGGATCATCATACTTTGACGGTGATAAAGTCAATTTGGATGAATAACTAATATTTTGTGTATTAACTATTATGGATCGTTTCCCGGCACTTTCTTGACAGAGTAGTATACAAAGGCTGTCCCCTCACCCTGCACGCCTGCGCCTGCTGCGTGGGTTCAAGGCGGGGCGTTCCGTAGAGCACGATTTCCCGAAAATCATCTCGGCCGCCATTTTTGGGTGTGTCTGCAGTATTCTCCGCCCATCTTGCGTTTTATTAGTAAGTAGGGAGTGTGCGCGTGCCGTGGGAGGGGATCCGAACGGAAGGGGTGGGGGGAGGATGCTCAACGTTGGTATGCTTGCTGCAATCGGCGCATATTTGCTTACGGTGTGGTGCCGCTGGGACATCTCCGTAACCAATTACGCGAATAAGATTTATTATAACTCGGATAGCGGTTGAGAAACAAGTGATTTCAATTAGTCATTTGTTTACACAAAGATCACAATATAGATTCAATACCTCGATATTTTGATATTATTGCATCACCCCCACCATATCTAAATAACAAATAACATTATAATATACTACCATCAGAAAAATCGGAACACATAGCATGTTTATGTTTTGTAAAGTTGTATCAGAAAAATATGTATTATACTGGGTATCTCAAGACTGCTACCGAAAAAGAAGCCGGGTGGTAGTTTTAGTGACTACAAACACAATACAACAAAAAATTTCGCAAAGAAACGCGACAATTATTTTTTATGATTATTTTGTATGATAGCTTTTGCTAAAATAATAATTTAAACTCTTTTATACTTTAGAGCATTTGTAAATAAAAGGGTATACACTATTATTTTAGGAAAAAAATGTATTAACCACCCAAATATGGCTAGAGGAAAAAAATAACAAAAAAAACAAATCGATTTTTTGCAGCTTTTTCTATTGCATTGTGTCTGAAGTCACTTAAACTACCACCCGGCTTCGTTTTCGGTAGCAGTCTTGATATCTGGATCTGGATCAGCCCATATACGTCCCACTGCAGGGCACGGGCCTACTCTACAATCGAGAGTACGATTGAGAGTGGTTAGGCCATACCGGGTATATCAAGACTGCTACCGAAAACGAAACCGGGTGGTAGTTTTAGTGACTACAAACACAATGCAACTAAAAATTTCGCAAAGAAACGCGACATTAATTTTTAATGATTTTTTAAATATCGTCTTTTTTGGGTGGTAAATCCATAGTTTTTTATAAAATAATAATTTAAACTGTTTTATACCTTAGAGTATTTATAAATAAAAGGGTATACTCTATTATTTTTGGAACAAAATGTATTTACTACCCAAATATGGCCATAGGAAAAAAATACCAAAAAAAAAATTGTCGCTTTTTTTGCAAAATTTTCTGTTGCATTGTGTCTGAAATAGCTTAAACTACCACCCAGCTTCGTTTTCGGTAGCAGTCTTGATATACCCTGTATAGTATACCACGCTGGCCTAGTGCGGGTTGGCGGACTTACATACCATATAAATTCTTATGAATCGCTATGGTATGCAGGTTTCCTCACGATGTTTTCCTTCACCGTTTTAGTGCGTGGTGATTGACTATCAATACACACATGACTCCGAAAAGTCAGAGGTGTGCCCTGGGATTTGAACCCGCGACCACCGTGAACATGTTGGCAGCCGCGTCTGGTCCGTTTACCAACAGGCCACCACGCACACAGTCTTGATATACCCTGTATAAATTAAATAAAAATGTTAATGACTTCCTCGGTGGCGTGGTTGTACTAGGGTACAGTTATAAAGCTGAGTCAAGAGCCCGTTTTTCTCTGGCGAAAACAGCCTTGTGAACCAGCTATTAGAGTAAAGTAACTGAATCTGAATAATGTATAACATTTTACAGATCCAATAAAGTATTTTCATTTCATTTCAATAATTATTCATCATTATATGTAATACCTCAATGATGTAGTGGGTACCACGCATGCTAGACAGCGTTATGAATGTTTATAATACAGTGGACCCACGGTAGGCCGGCAAACATTTTGCAGGGCAGTGTCGAACTATTGAATTTGTCGAATAATAGAGTACTGACTAAGACCCCTATAGACCGATTTTTTTTACAAAAGAGTACCTTCTAATCCTACAAATAACAGTTCCACTGATAACATTCTTTACATGTATGTGACCAATGAACACACGCTAGGCTGCACCGCTATCCCCTCGCATGTAGTAGTAGTATTCAAACTAAGCAATCAGAATCAAAATAATACCCTACGCATCGAGCGTCGTAGATTAAGTTCAGCGGTATATGCAGTTAAAACTATTAGGCCTTTAACGGATGAGACAGCGGCAAGAATTGTCTATTTCAGCTATTTTCATAGTATAATGTCTTATGGAATTCTTCTCTGGGGAAATGCTGCGGATATTAGTATTTTTATTTTACAAAAAAGAGCTGTTAGGGCCATTTATCAACTCGGTCCAAGAGTTTCGCTTAGAGAAAGGTTTAAAGAAGTAGATATTCTTACTGTTGCATCTCAATATATTTATGAAAACTTATTATATGTTCGTAAAAATATAACTCAATTTAAGCGTAATTGTGACATGCATAGTAAGAACACTAGGAACAAACATAATCTTGCCTCACACGCTACTCGTCTCCACAAGATAAATATTTCTTTTATGGGTCAAAGTGTACGCTTCTTTAACAAGCTTCCCAACAGTTTAAGAGGAGGGTCTATGTGAAATGGCCTTTCTCACAACGTTTTTTCTTGGAGATCTTGAATTTTAGGTCCCCTTCTGTTCAGAATTCTTACAAGTGTATTAAAAGTACTTGAAATAAAATTGCAAAGTGACCTCTGTTTTCGCATTTACAACGTCTTTTCTCGTAAAGTATGAGCACCAGGATTATTTTAATGTTATCAGGATATTAAGAAATGCAAGACGGATGGGGCCTTCTTTTTAGTTTTTCTAATTTCTGTCTCATTTATTTTAACGAATTTTTTTATTTTTGATTCTCTAAATCGCGAGCACGTCCCCATTGTCGCCCAACAAATCAGTGAGGAACGAGGCGCCGTGCTAAATGTTAAATACAACTATGTACCCCTTTAGGTAAATATACAGCCTCTGTTATTCCAGGATAATATACCACTCGTAAAGTGAAAGAATTTTAAAAATCGGTCTAGTAATTTTTGAGAAAAATCCAAAAACACAAATGTATCCTCTTTATAATATTAGAATAGAAAAACAAAAATACAAACATTAAAAATCTAAAATACAAAAAATGCCAATATACAAATATTTCCTCTTTGTAATATTGGCATAGACATATGAAATAAATAAACGCAAAAAATCGTTTCAATGCGGGGATCGAACTCACGGCCTCTCGTTTATTAGTCGGCGTACAAAAAGCTCCGCCACGATGGCTATTGTGATGAATTAATCATTGACTATGGTTAGACCGCTCCTAACTGTACTCGATAGGAGCCGCGCCTGGTCGTTTAACAACACCACGCACGTAATGATAAATTTTAGTTTATGATATATGTATACAACATGTAACAGATTTAAATGTAAAAGCGGAAAGTAGTACGTTCAGAATCAGCTACTGAACCGATATCAACATTTTTTTTGGTAGGTATTTTTTTTCAAAATAATTAGTTAAGACCAAGTAAATTACAGACACTCCTTCGTTTAGTACTCCGAACAAACGAAATTGAAACGTAACTCCAGCACATAAGATCATTTTTAAATGAATCACTAAACGAATACTCTAATAAACTAAATAATGAACAAAAATGAACTTTATTTCGATAGTCATAAAGTTTATTTAAGCAATCTATCATTAATCAAACGCACACAACGATAGGCCTGAATAAACGTAATAAGCTACCAAAATAAATAACTATCATATTCTCTTTTCCGCACATTTAACTACAACTAGATAGAGCAGGATGCAGCTATTGTTTAATGCAATTTGATCCATCCGACAAACGATGGCGCGCGCGGCGGTATAGGGATGCGCCGCGAAAAAAATTACTCCCGGTATTTGCAAGACCGGGCGATCCAAATTCCAAATCCCGCGCAATACATGCACTTAAATGAAACAAATTAAATTGTAACAAAATCAATATGAAAAGAAACAACAAATAGGTATTTCTATGAAAAATAATTTCGGGGAACGTTAAAATGGTGATTAAATTCGGTTTGTAATTTTGCTACAATGTATGCGGAATCCCGGTGTGTCGGATATCCTGTTATTGCAATCCCTAAATGGGCACCGAATATGTGAAAAAAATCTAGTCGTGCACCGCAGTTATCTGTGTCTACTTGTGTTTAAGTGTTAAGTAGATATGTATTTCGATAACTTTCGCGCGCGATGTCTTTTCGGTATTCGAATATTCAAATACACTGAAATGATGAGAACTTTGGCACTGTGTGGTGATAATGTATCATTGGCATGTCTGACGGTATCTCGATGCTGAGTTCAGGAGAGCGCTGGATAGGTCGCGGCGAACCTGTGCAATGGCCTCCTAGGTCACCTGACTTGACTTGACGCCTCTTGACTTTTTTTGTGGGGACGTAATAAATCTCTGGTATCCTTCAGTGAAAGTACTAATGTGGAGGATCCAGGATGAGGAGGATAATGTGGAGCAAATTCCTAAAAGTGAAGAGTGACACTGAAGTTTTACATAAATTACGTGAACAATTACGCAAATGTGCATCAAAGTGTATCAAGGTGGTGGACATGTCGAACATATTTTAAAAAGAAATCGCCTCATTAGTGCCATGTAACACGTAAGTTAATTTTGTTGTATTTTTTTGTGTTGTGATTCCCAATCTAGTATTCGTTGTTAGATATTGCGTTATATTATTATCTTATTCAATAATAATGCAAAATAAATGACGCCCGTATCCTGCCCGCCTGTAGGAACTAAGTTTAGCGGAAGTGAAATTAATAATATTTTATAGCCGATTCATGCAAAATATTGTCTTATGTTGGGTTCGTACGCATTATATCTAGTAAGTAAAATATTTAGATTTTATAGTTAAAACACAAATGTTATGCTTACAGATTAAATAAATAATAATTTGTTTACCAAACCACCCAGTAATCAGTTACGTACGTAATTTGTATTTCGTTTATTGTCAGCTGTTTCTGCCGGCGCGGCGCAGCGGTCGGCGACCGGCGTTAGGTACTCGTGTGAATGTGTCTTGTGTACATGTGTGCGTGTCCGGCGAGCGTGTGTAGTAGTACACTCTTATTTGTAACTCGTAAGGTGACCATGTTAAGTGCCTACATTTGGTATAACTAATTTCATAAATAAAAGATTTTGTAATTATGATAGTACGATTTCAAAGCATAAACTATGATTGCAATAATATTTTAAAGTTGGGGTGTCTGAGGTTGTGAATTAATCCTGTTACACGTTGTATAGAGCCCCAAAGTTATCTGGCCCGGTAGCCAAAAGTGGAAACAACTACGTCAGTTCAGTTCAGTTTTTTGTTTATGGCAAACAGTGCCGATGTCGACAATTCTGCCAATGTCAAATGTGCTATGAGTACCCGTGTGTTTTGGTAGGCTGCGAGTACGAAGTAAAGATTGATTTATTTCATTTGATTATCAATTGATTGCAAGCAATAAGTCGACATTAAACTAAATGTATTAAATATCGGCAACGTGGTTAGTACATTGATACAAAAGGACACGCAAATAAGGTAAACAACTACGTCATTTGAAATTGACAATTCACCTGTCACTCACTGACATAACCGCTATTGGTTGTTTACTCAATGTATTTATTTTTCCTGCATTATTAAAAATTAGTGAAAAATGCCGAAAACTTTAAAAAGTGACGCTAGGAACGTTAGACTCCAGGTATTAAATTTTACGAAGCAAAAAAAGCGTCTTCAGACCCCAATAATACCCTTCAAAATTTTTTATCAATGTGTAGCTGCCACCACAGGCATGTGCTGTCAGCTTTTTAAAATAAATTCCACGTAAACAGAATTTTGTACGTACTAGTAGAATAGGTGTAAGTACATATCATTATTATTTCAATGTGTAACATTCGCGTAAATCTAAGAAACCATTATACATATCATAAATTAAAATTTATCGTTACGTGTGTGGTGGCCTGTTGGTAAATGGACCTGACGCGGCTGTCAACATGTTCACGGCGTTCGCGGGCTCGAATCCCAGGGCACAAATCTGATTTTTCGGAGTCATGTGTGTATTGATAGTCAATAAACAAGCACTAAAACGGTGGAGGAAAAACATAATGACGAAACCTGCATACCATAGCGATTTATAAGAATATCTATGGTATGTAAGTCCACCAACCCACATTAGGCCAGCATGGTGGACTATATGGCCTGTGATATGACCTAACACAGATCACTTCCAATAGATACCGCATTACGATAGTTTTGTTTTGAACCGAAAACGCCAACGAAGGGAAATGCGCGGGGGGTGGGCGGGTTGCAGCGCGGTCACGTGGACTTCACTGGAGAGATGAGGCATAAGTCGATAAATAAAAAAATGTATCGATAGTTCGATTTGCCAGTAAGTTCATGTGTTATGATCGCTTTTATAACTTAATTACCAACTTGTTAAATGTTTGATAATGGAGATGGGCCAGAAATGTATGGGCCTTGGGCCGTTTGTAGTACATTACACCAAATTTACTTAGTGAAATTGGCATTCGATTTCTGTATGAAATACTATTATACGTTACATATTAGCTTTATACAAAAATAAATACCAAGCCAAGAACAGCAACACTACAAGGGGACAATATGGCGTCTGAAACGGCATGTTTGACAATAGATGTCAAAACTTGACTTGATAGTCGTCTGTGCTATAAATTACTTTACTCTATATAACTCGTAAATGTTTTTACGTCAACGGAATTAGTATCATACTTTATTGATCATCTTATATAATATAACATAATGTCTATACAATAAATTGCAACAAGTCTGTCAGAATCTCGTCATGTTTATAGTTATTTAATATTAAGAAAGTGTACCTATATCTGGCCGTAAGTGCGGTGCATAATACTTGCTAAACAACCTATTTAAATAATCCACAATAAAAATCTGCTAGGCATGAGATACAGCACGGCACAGACTGATCACTTGTCGCGACTGCTAGCATCTGTATCAGCCCATATACGTCCCACTGCAGGGCACGGGCCTACTCTACAATCAAGAATACGATTGAGAGTGATTAGGCCATATAGTCCACCACGCTGGCCTAGTGCGGGTTGACGGACTTACATACCATAGAAATTCTTATGAATCGCTATGGTAAGCAGGTTTCCTCACGATGTTTTCCTTCACCGTTTTAGTGCGTGGTGATTGACTATCAATACACACATGACTCCGAAAAGTCAGAGGTGTTCCCTATGTGCATATGAATAAATAATCATTTTATTATTAGGCATATGCACTTAATAAGCTCTTAGTTATCCATACAAATGAATACGCTATAAAAATGGAATCGAATCTGATAGCAGCCATGTTTATTTCTATACCTTAATGTCTAGTAAAAGAACATACTAGCAATCATTTCTGTACAAGCTAACATTTCAAACATTATATTTAGTCTACCCCTAGAAGTATACTTAAAAATAATATTATCCTAAGGTTTAAGATATTATTTTTCAAATAATGTATTTGACATTAATTCTAACTGGTTATTTCTGAGCACACATAAGGAAAAAGTAGGATTAATTGATGAAAGAAAACTAAAATCAAACAAAACTTAAGGACAATAAAGTACAACCAGATCTTGCTTTATATTTTTTATTTATATTCGCCTAAAAATAATCTCCAGTCAAAACATCTAGGAACAATGCCGGTGCTCCTATATTGTACTATTGGTAGCCCAACCTAAAGGCTAAATACCACAGTATAATCATGGTATGAGTACAGCAACCCACTGTCCAGTATCCAGCCATGTTCCTTTCAACATGAAGCACTTGTGGGTGTTAAGTATGTCCAAAAGAATCGAGATTGATACAATCTTTTTACGGCGGAGGTGGAATAAAATCTTGCTCATTGTCTACAGCTTGATTTATTTGCAGCCAGCAGTTTGTACAGATAATTGCTTGTCCTGATAACTAAAACAAAATAAAAAAGATTTAATATTGAAGATATCGAAGAATTATGATGAATAAATAACTCTTTGCAGTCACATGTGTATGATCCCAGGTCTTCTTCTTTAAACAATAGCGGACTATTGTTTAAAGAAGCATCTTAGCAGGCCGGCCGGATAATTGTATGAAATGTCTTGGGACAGTCATCTGATGCCATTAGATATTCCTCCTGGACAGAGGCGGCTCATCCGAAAGAGCGCTGGTGCAGTGCTCTCCCACGAAAATTACATACTTAAAATTACTTAAAATTACATTACCTAGCGCTTCTCTTAACATGAATTCTAATTGTTAAACTTAGTACTCATACCTTTGTATATGTCCTGTTCCAAAACTGTAATTGTAACGTCTTGTAGTTGTATAAAGTTGTTGGTTGGTCACCGTTTAATAGTGCTCAGATGCCTGGGAGCCTTTTTTTTTCAGTGTGCACTCCACAGACTAACCCGTGCACTCGTCAGCGGGACGCGAGATATTTATATGTACCCACATCTGGGCTAATATTGCTATAAGTTTGTTTTGTTTAATTTGTAAATATTTCTTATACGTATTATGTATTTGGCGTTTGTGACATCATTTACCGGCCTTGCGGAAGACCAGCGTTGGTTTATACCAGCACATGCTGAGCCTGAGCCGTTTCGTTAACAAGCACTGTTATATGTATATTGTATGTAGAACTTAAAGCTGTATTTCTTGGCTTGTAACGAATAAATGTCTCTTTTCTTTTTTTTTTCTTTTCTTAACTTCAAGCAAGCTCGTCGTCTTCGTCAGTTAATTCGTAGTTTTTTTTAAAATATGTGTTAAAAATAGTTTGTACGCTTAATCAATTCCATTTCTGATTTTCACAAGAAAGTAATAGATATCTTCGCACACCAAAAAGACCGGCGAATGAAGGTTGTATACAAATATAATAAATAGTAAGCTCTAGTTATTCAATTACTTTTTTTGTGAACCCCCATCAAAAAATTTCACGAGCCGCCTCTGCTCCTGGACGGCATTCGTGCTTACCATCAGACATAGTGTTGTTATTATGGATATAATTATAATATAATATATTATACATAACACAAGATCATCTGAGTGTCCAAAGGGAAATAAAAGAAAATGTAATTCATTTAACAATTTAAACAACAATATATAAAATATCACTTCTTACATATTTATGTACTAGTAGACTTGTCCTGTGGACACAATGCAATTCAGCTCTAACATGAATACTTTTGTAATACTCCATACTTTGTATTGACCTTGATTAATTGGCATAAAACATACATTTCCCAAATTAATGAAGAAAATAGAATACTTACTTCTTGTTCTGCCATTTCAGCAATAAAACGTTTTGAAATACTCTACACGAGAGTGAATTGGCAGCCCATGTAGTTACTAAGATTCTGTTGAATGATAGAATCCATTTCAATTTTTGATTGCAGAAGTGCAATTCAACCATTTCACAACAATTGCAGAAGTGCAATTCAAGCAAAGCGCCACTTTTGATGTGCTGAAAAGCAGAATTGTGGGTTAGAAGAGAAATATGAACATAGAAAAACATAACAGTATTACTTACATGTGGCATTCAAAATAATAAATAATATGTTTACTCACCAAAATACGAACTAGTAATTGCGTTTAAACGTTAAGATATATCATCTGCGAGAATCAGAATCCATAAAACAAAGCCAGGTATACAGAGAAGCAAATACACATTTGCGAAATGTATGCGAATAATAAAAAATAATACGAATTACGGCCACAGACGTAGACAGATAACACAGAGTTTTGCAATTGCTGTCAAGTTAAACATTTTCGTTCTTAAACTAAAATCATGTAACATAAATAAAATAATAAAAGTGACTTCTTTAACAACATATATCGTCTTTTAAAAAGCGAAGAATATGGAAAAAGAAATATAGACAATAATTATAATTTGTAGGGGGGTTTTAAAAATAAGACATATTCAAGTTAAAGATAATGGGTTCGCGCATTTTTGAACGAAATGACAATTAGGCATCATGGAGGACAGATTATAGAAGAAAATATTGCTTCCTTACTAAAACAATCACATTTTTGTATAAAGCCCCCTGTTGTCCAAGAAATCTAAATGTATTTTATTTGAATTCCACATTTTTTTCTAGAATTTGTATTAGACGTACACAAAACGGCCCAAGATAGCACATCTCATTTTTTCACAGGCCAGATCTGATAAATTATACCAACCGGCAACCGCTAACTACGAATAAAATAGGATTAAGATTTATACTTTAGTATGTAACGGTTTTATTTCTATTATTCACCGTGTATTTTTGTATACCATAATGGCGAAATACCCAAATTAAGTGTTGATATAAAAGATCAGATAAAAATAGGAAATAGTAAATAACTAAACCTCACGCCCTAAAGGGCTACAATAACTTATTCCGATTCTTGAATTCTGACGGCGGCTGTAGTAAATGTAATATCGACAAGTGACGATGAAACCCACTTGACGAACTATGAATGTTTTTGAGACGATATATACAACGTATGTTAAAATTAGTACAATAGCTTGTGCTACTGATTCTCAATAAACTTAGTATACTAAAACTTATGATAAATACCCCATTATATTTGAAAACGTATGCAACTAGAGAGAAAAAAGGAAATTTAATTACGCCAAAGATAAGTAAAAAATATTGTAAAAGTACCTTGTTAACAAATTTAACTATTTCAAATTACTAAAATAACGTAATTATGGTAATTTGCAATTTTTATTTAAATCAATATATATTTGTAACATTGTCATTAATAAAATTAATTTACATTATTGTTTTACAATACGAATCCAACTCGGTTGGGCAGCATTCGGGAAACTACGCGACGTCTTCTCGTCCAAAATACCTCAGTGCCTTAAATCGAAAGTCTTCGATAGTTGTGTGTTGCCAGTGATGACTTACGGCACCGAGACGTGGCCTCTCACTATGGGCCTTATTAGGAAGCTCAAAGTCACTCAACGAGCTATGGAGAGGGCTATGTTCGGGGTTTCCCTACGAGATCGAATCAGAAATGAGGAGATCCGTAGGAGAACTAAAATAACCGACATAGCCCACCGGATTAGCAAGTTGAAGTGGCAATGGGCAGGGCACATAGCGCGGAGATCTGATGACCGATGGGGTCGGAAAGTACTCGAATGGAGGCCGCGTAGCGGAAAGCGCAGCGTAGGACGTCCACCAACAAGATGGTCCGACGACCTGGTAAAGGTCGCGGGACGTCGCTGGACACAGGCTGCCTCCAACAGGTCTCTGTGGAAATCATTGGGGGAGGCCTATGTTCAGCAGTGTTGTTTTACAATATCGATATTTCTGGGAATTATATTATAAACATGCGTCAAACACTAGAAGAACGCGTGATTTTGCCAAAAAAAGATGGCTTATTACGGTTATTGCTATGCGGAAAAGAGACGGCTGATTCTCCATCCGAACTCGACTGTTTAACATTGATACATTAACCAGTATAAATTGAGCTCGCTCGGGACCAAATTAATTTAAAGAATATTAGTTATCGATGAAAACTTATTGCGTTTTTTTAGATACTTTATTTTTTTGAGTTTTTTGCAAACCATTTTATTGAACAAATCATTATTAACTGTAATATTAAGTTCCTAAAATGTAATTTTCGCTAACGTGCGACGCCATGTGCGGGTCCACTACTTGGACGACACTGATGACGCGACATTTGGCATCGGTTTATATCTATCTGATATCTTATATGTGTTGGGCGCAACCACTGCCTTGCATTAGGTATCTATTGGGAGTGATCTGTGTGACCTAACCACCCTCAATAGTACTCTCAATTGTAGAGTAGGCTCGTTCCCAGCAGCGGGACATATGGTATATGGGCTGATACAAATACACTTGTTTAAGGGAGCGATTTGTTAGAAATCTTGGGAAGGAAAAATTACATGCAGATGAAACTGGTCCACGCATTTTCCTGACACTAAAGATCGGATTGAAAAATCTTACTTCACCCACTTTATTGCTATTTCTATTTTTAATGGCAACACCAAATTCGACAACAGCGACTCTCTCACCGGGTCAGATAAGTTTGTGGGACTATAGTTACATTTATTTTACTAGTACGTACAAAAACTTGTTTTCGTGGAATTTATTTTGAAAGCACAAAACTTTGGCGGCAACTACGCGTTGATATAATTTTTCGAAGGGTATTATTGGTGTCTGAAGACGCTTTTCTTCCTTCGTAAAATTTAATACCTGAAGTCTAACGTTCCTAGCATCACTTTTTAAAGTTTTCGTCATTTTTCACTAGTTTTAAATAATGCAGGAAAAATAAATACAATAAATAAACAACCGATGACGGATATGTCAGCGGCTGGCAGGTAGATTGAAAATTCCAAATGACGTTGTTGTTTCCGCTTTTGGCTAGCGGGCCAGATAAGTTTGTAGCTCTATAATTGTAAATGGCGATATAAAAAAAAGAAAAAGAAAGAAAAAAGAAGACAGTTCACAGCTTCAACACGTTCTGAAGCGGTGGTAGCAGAAAAGAATGATTCAAAATATCTTGTGAAAGACTATTTGAATAAAGAATATTTTGATTTGACAGCCTCCGTGGCGCAGTTGGTTAGACGCCGCCTGTGAAACGAGAGGCCGCGGGTTCGATCCCCGCACCGAGAGAAATGTTTGTGCGGCCCACAAATATTTCTTCCGGGTCTGGGTGTTTGTGAGACCGAGAGAAGTCTCTTGCGGCGGGTTAGGCCGCCCGCAGGTAGGGGTAGGTAGTTAAATGAGAACTCAGGGTAGTTACGTGGTTCGGACTTTAATAATTTCGCATCACTATTTACACCCGGCACTGTTGCTGGTGGTATGCAACAGGAGTCACTGGCCTTCACTGGACACTGATCCGGGTCTTCGGCACGTGGCGGAACCCGGCGACAGCTCGCCGGCGAAGTCAGCTGCCACGTGGCCGGGCACGGTGCGCAGGTCAGCGGCAGGCGCAGGCTCGGATGCAGTCCGACAGGAAGCGGTGCGGAGCAAAGCGGGCAGTAGGCACGGAGTTAGCGAAAAAAACGCCAAGTACGCCAAGAACGAAGAACGCCAAGTGGAAGAAGAAGAACCTGGAATCAGTATCCAAGAGATCGGAATGCAAACTAGGTTTGCATTCCGTGCCAGCGACTCGTGGTAGCTCACAAGCCCGGCAGACAGAATACACTGACAAACAAGCAGTAAAAAGCGGTTAGCAAATAGAACACTGAACACTCACCCCAGCGGGTTCAGAAAGACGCGTGGTAGCACGCGGCTTTTAGGTTAGGGAAAAAAAGGCCGCGAGCGCCGTTACACGCGTATTTATGCGAACGCCGATGACAGTTCGCACGTCAAATTTGACAGATGTCAGTCAGTAAATGAATCGACCAATCAGCGCAACGGAGGCGTTGATTGGCATAGACAATAGGATTTATGTCGACTATTGAACTATAGATCGCAAATATAAAAGGTGACATTCCCACAACGTCACACTCTCGTAGTTCCTGATACCCACGACACAAGACTCGATCTTAGTGTGGGGTCAGGACTATGTATGTGACTGTTGGGTGTTATTTATTTATTTATTTATTATTTATTTATTTATTTTTAATTTTTTGAGTACAATAGTGATGTAGCGTACAAGTTGTAACTTGTTCAAACACGCATCAGCGAATATTATCAAAAAATATTCAATAATCAATAATAGACCATGTCGGATTATAGGGGGCGCCGGATTAGCCAGGGGCCGGATTACCGCGGGTCCACTGTAATCCAGTCCAAACTTCACACCATGCCATGGGCGTTTTTAGGAATTTTGTTGCTTTTGTTATTCAGAAACTTTTCTAACCTTATTTGTTCATGATATTCTGTGGTTGACACTTTTGATCAACTTCTGTTGCTTCATGTGTACACGACTTTAAATGTTTTGAATATGCTCAACGACTTTTGTCGCTGACAGAACAATGCACGGGTTCTCTTCAAAAATTGTTAAATATGTATTTTGAAATTCTAAGGCCGTTTGTCCACCGCCGCCGTCACCGGACCGTCACCGAGAACGCGATGACGGCGCCGATTTAGCGATACATATATTTACTATGGACATGTGTCCACCGCACGCCCGTCACCCGAGAACCGTCATCCCGGCCGCCGATGTTTCGAGTACTTCGGCGTGACCGCCAGAACTCGGCACGGTTTTATGACGGGCCGATATGCCGGCAATACAAAACATGTTTGTTCTTGTCCACACAGTACCGTCGCACCGGGCTGTTCGCCCGGTTTTTGTTTATAATCATTTTATAATCATAAAATTCGTAAACAAAAGGGCTTATGAAATTCAAATACGATATTTATACATTAATTGGAGTAGCAGAGTCCAAAATTATTTTAATCGCCTACGCCTTCAATCGTACAAAAGCAGAAGAAGCAATTGTCGCCGGTTAAGACTAGCATCCTCCTAGTTGGTTTTATTTCTATCAAAAAGGAAAACGCGACTACCGCGTATGATAAAGCTCTAGAACTGAGTGGAATTGAGCCACCGATTTATCGGCGCGGTGGACACACGATCGCCGTCACGTCATCCTGAAATAATCTCTTTCTCGGTGACGGTCCGGTTACGGCGGCGGTGGACAAACAGTCTAATTCATAGGTGTTTGTTCAGAAGTAATATAATTTTAGAGGTCGTTGTAATTGGATTTGGACTATTATTTTAATTTATGGCGCCTCATTTTCAGAAGTAAATGCCTCTCAAAGCATGTCCAGGTAGTAAAAATTCTGTCAAGATATTCAGAAGGTGTTGTCGTGTCGGTGGTATCAAAATATTACTTGTTATTTCATTAAAATTCATTAGACCTCATCAAGATTCTTTTAAAGAATCTCTGTTAGAAAGCCATGTTATTATCAAGCTAGCGCTCCTACCTACACTATAATTTTATATGTAAGTAGATATTTAAGCTATTAAAAAGTTTTTTTTTTTATAAAATCAAGAAGTTTTTGGCTCATAGGATTCAAACTCGATAGGATAGATTTGCCTGCTTTCTAACAGTATAAATAAAATCCCTAAGTATCTAGACTAATGCAAAAACGTGAAGAGTTTTTTTTTTGTGTGTTTGTTTATTTGACCGCGCTAATAACAGGAGTTCAGGCTCGAATTAAATGTTTCGTTTGGTGTTTGGTTGTCAAAAAAACCGGCCAAGTGCGAGTCCGTCTTACGCACGAGTGTTCTGTACAAACCTCTTTGATGTTAATTAAAATGTAAGGTTTTTGACATTTATCCATAAAGGATATATATGCAACGTTTTATAGGTGTGCTATAAAACGTCGCATTATGTCAAATTTGAAGATTCTAGGTTGACTGGACTGGTCCATTAGGTTTTGATTCCCTTGCGGGTAGCTGCGAGTTTCAAAATCGACACGCCCTATCAACAATGTAGGATCTGCAAATACGCAACTTTTCAGTAGAGCAGTTTAAAGTTTCAAAGTGCAATAAGAAGTTTTCTCAAGGGATAAGATTATGAATTTTGACATCAGTATCCAGTATCCTATTGTCTATTAAACTAATTATATAGATTTACCAAATTTATTGGAAATCTAGGAAACATTGCACTTCTAGCTATTTTACGCGGATATATTTTACTATTATACGTCGGATATATTTACTATTATATGTGGTAGAACCAACATTTTTAATTGCATAAAAATCCGATTTATAGGTCGGATATGGCAGATAAGACGTTTGTGACGGGAAAATATATATTTAATTTTGTTGGTTCTGCTACTTAGGCACGTTATTGGTGTAGAGATAAATCATTTAAAAATATATGTTAATAATAATATTTTATAATGAGTATCGTGCACTTCTTATGTTAAAATCGAAAATGAAAGTGAAAAAATACAATAATAAATTCCATGAAATGAAATAAAAAGTTATAATAATTATAAATACAATATTAAATAAAAAGAAACAAATACAATAATACACATTAACAAAATTACAACTGCACGGTATTTATATCCTAAACTCGTATATTTATGATAAGTATTTATATAAAACACTATTCTAATAACTTTCCTTAGATAATTAGGTAGGTACTCAGTTACAATTAATTAGTCTTTGAGATATAATAACCTACAAAATATTTAAACTTTTGATAAAATCAATTACAATTACCTATTAAGATAACCAATTACTCTTTGACTTTAAAAAGTTATGATATCGCACTGGAATAATTCTATTTTTACATAAATTGTTTACATCTTTATATTTTTCATTCTGTGTAAAGAGCGGGCCACTATATGCAGGTTTTAAGTCAAATTCTCTAAGACGCAGCTTAACCACAATAATCTCCGGGTCAAATTCAATCTTGTCATAACTATTTCTTACCATTTTCACCTCTCGGATTTCACTCCATCTAACCTTTTCATAAAACGCAGATTTAAGACAGTTTTTGTTTGCCAAAATTGCTTTGAAATTAAATAACTGCGGTGTTTCCATTTTCTTTTACCAAATATGAATTACCGAGTAATTCAGCCCACCCTACTAAATATTACCTATCGTCTGGTACATAAACGAATGATATTATATCACATTTATTAGGACAAGGATTATTATAGTTTTTGGAAATAATTTTCCTTCTGGTTTATGTAAGTTTGCCTTGTTACTTCAGCAATTTTCTTTGAACCACTTTCCAGTTTACTCTATGTATAAGTAGCTCGTTCTTTTATAATAATAATAATAATAATAATAATAGTTATTATTATATATAATATAATAATAACCTCTTTATTATTGCACCATAAAACATAAAATAAAAATATGAGACAGAAGAACATTTGGTGAAACAATCGGCGGCCTTATCACTAAAAGCGATCTCTTCCAGACAACCATTAAAGCAGGTAAAAATGTCAGGAGACATTGGCGGTGTTTTATGTGATAAACTTACATGAAGAATACCTACATATATAGTATATATTTCCAGAATTATATACATATATTACTAAATTCAGCAAATTAATAAACTTACATAAAATATATAACAAATACATACATATACTTAATAGTGTATGGACATTATACTATTGCGAGAGATAGTAAGCCTTTACATGTAGTTTGAAGGTTTCCAGCGAGGACGAACGTTTAATAGAGAGAGGCAGTGCGTTTTTATTTGTTTTAAATGTCTTTTTCTCTTACTTAGCACTATTTGCAATATATGACACAGTGGGTATCGATATAATTCCAAATAAACCAACAGGTGTTATTAAAAAAAAAACCTCTGAATACTGACCATAAAATGAACTAGTAAAAGGTTTATAAATCTGAGGTAATAATGGGATAGGAGTTACTCTTTTAGCAGCAGGTACAACAGCTAAATTAATATTTATATCATGATTATTGTTGGAAATAGGTTCGTGAATCTGAATCTGAGATGGTGATGAAATTCCAATTGAAGTTTCGTTAATATTCGAACTAATATTCATATATTGATTATTACTGGCGTTTACATTCGGATTTAAATTTTCTTCATTATGTGGTTCATGTAAAAAAATGACACACAAAATATAACAAAAAATAAGTGACGTGCTTCTCCCGGCATTAACTCGGGAACTGCCAGATCTGCACGCTTGTTCGCGCGACTCGGCCGGTCAACATTGTCGCCAAGGAACTACCTACGTTTTTGAGCGAACACAAGCGTCACTTCCGACTATTTTGACATAATTTTCTTCGTAAATTGATTCAAATAAATTAAAATTTAAATGTAGGATTATGTATTACACTGTTTTAAGTGTTTTAATGTTATAAAAACAAAAACACAAAAATTCAGATCCGACATTGTTGATAGGGCGTGTCGAAATATGCGGCTTAAATTGCTGTCTCTTTCGATTGCGATGACATAGAAGTTTAATTTTGTTACAGCTTGAACGTATTAGAGACCTGAATATTTGATATATATTCCAATTTAATACCTCTACGCTTCCATGAGGAAAGCGGTAGTGAGTTTGAAATAAATAAAACTATTTTTATAACATGGTATAAAATGTATGCCTGTTTGAAAATTTTTCTGTCTTTGCTATAAGACTTTGCCACCACTGACTGACCAAATTATAAGATTCACGTCATTCACCCTGCAGATTTTGATGCAAGAGTCGAATATTTTCAACATAAACGGCTATATCTTTTGATTTTCTGGGTTAGGAATTTGAGTTTTTCACAGCTCAAAGGGACAATAGACCTGAATATTTGATATGAATATCAGCTTGATACCTTCACGCGTTCCTCAGAAAAAGCGTCATGACGTATAGACAAACGGTTAACAAAGTGATCCTGTAAGGGTACCGCTTTTTCCTTTTGAGGTACGGTACTTTAAAAACCACTACTCCGTATAGATGCGAGTAATTTTACAACAGCTGAAATTCAGTTCGGTTCGAGAACTTACCTGAGCGCTAAAAACACTCCCGTGCCTATACAGGCTGGTCGAAAAGGCATTGAAAACTAAAATCGCGATTTTTTCTCAAGTTAACGTTTTCAACCAAAGTCGGCACAATTTTGCCCAGCGTTGTTAGGTAGATGTTGTATAAGTTAAATACCAATATGTCAATATCACTCTATCAAATAATGAATTAATTACAATACAGAAAAAAATGCTTATGTCGCTTGCTAGATGGCATAACACGACGTTTCCGGGATGGTTTTAATATAAACTAATATAGTTGTAGTTGCATTGATTCCCCCCCCCCTCCGCCCCCCCCGCCCCCCTCCGTCCCCCTTGTACAATGCAGTGCGTGCACCTGCGCGCTGTTGCGCTGCGACTCCCGGCTGGCTCCCGGAGGATGTGTGGCGTCAGTCCCGGTCTGCAGGGTGGCCTAGCCGGTCGCTACCCTGTAGAACCGGGCCTGAGAAATATCATCAACCTTGTGTCAAGCTAACGTGACTAGAAGAGCACAACTATAATGCGCATAGGTTTTTTTAGTGCCGATTCATTATATTAACTTATCGCATCACAGTATTAATTAAAATCTTTATTTGTGTTGATCAATCACAATTAGATCATAACGTGTGACACGCTCGTATTTATACATGTTATGGGACATGTCATCTTTCTTTCTCAGCATCGCGCTTTTCGTTGGTGAGCTTTCCTTTATAATATCCATGCTTAGAGTTAATTTGAAATACATATAAGCGTAATTGCAAATGTGTCTAGTAAGGTATTCATATATTCTATCAAATTTTGAGAAGAATGTTAGTGTCATTGATATCACGCTGGCCACTGGTAGTTCAATTATTAGAATCTTTGCAACAAAGTAAAAAAATGTGATGAATATATCTTGAATTTGCTTAACAAAAGTAATAAACAATTTAATATTTTTCTAGTATAAATTAAATTAAGTTGGAGTTTGCTATAGCTATCAGTGAACAAAGTTCTAAGTAACTTATATTTCAACTGTTTGTCCAGACTCCAGCGTGACTGCCAATTGGTTTGACGTGTTTTTATGTAACTTGTCTCTCACTTGACTTGTAGATTTCGTTTTAATTGCTGGTCATAACTTTTGATATTTATCATTCGAAAACCGAATCTAAGTCTTCAATTTCCCTATTTATAAAGTCGCTAAAAACTGTAGAGCATATGGCCCTGACATCGTTCTTTGTTTTCCTCTCTTCGTCACTCTCTTTTCAGTGACAGGAAGTACACTGCTGAACATAGGCAGCATTTGTTAACATCTGTTCTCTCGCTCCGATAAAATCTTGTTTTCAGATATTCCTTCTATGTCTAATGATCTATATATAAAAAAAAATAGCGAGATGAGATTGTGTAACAAGTGCCAGTCGAACTCGCGCACAAAGGGTTCTGTACCATCATCTATAAAATAAACCCTAAAAATCACGTTTGTTTCCGTTTATTAAGATCGAGTTCAAAATTGCTTATAAATGACGTTTCTTGTATGGGAGTCCTCCCTTTAGTATTAACTTTATTTTTATTTCATTATTTATTTGGAACGGTAATATACAACTTAACATTCTGGGAAAATTTTATGCGACTTCTGTTAACATAATTAAAAATGAGCAAAAAAATGCGAAAAAAATACTTTTACGGTATGGGAACCCCCTTAATATATTATGTATTTTATTTTAGGTATTCGTTGTTATAGCGGCGACGGAGGGATGGAACCCAAAAAATGACACTTTTAAAGCCTAGCGATTCAAGTACTGAACATATTACATTTATTTTGTTGACAGGTCTATAAGATATGAAAATACAAATGCGTAGCCGTAGCCCTCTTATAGTGCATCCGCACCGCAGTTACCTTTGTGGAAATAAATTGTTATTGCTCCCTCCGTATTATGTAAGGCAACTTACCGTAAGAAATACTAATACGGCATATTGTATTAACAATAAATAACATTTTGTCATTGGATGTTGTTGTGTAACATTTCGCCACATTACTAAACAAAAGGTGTGGATTTGTCTTAATTATTATAAAACTCCAAATAATACGCCACGCCGGTTGTGTAGTCATATTTCTCCTATTCTCTCCTTCATTTTTTACCAATGTAAAAATTCATTCATTTCATTTTTTACACAAGGTTTGAACAATTGCAACTGAATTCTCTTCCGACTCGGCCATCCTTCACATAAACCGTTGGCAACTCCGGTCTGTATCCAAACCCTCCATCCATCCGTCAGCACCATCGATAAACAAGTGCAGGTTGCTTTACTCATCGCTCATAGGAATTAACCGTTACATTATAAAATACTCTTACCTTACTCGTGTTACCGAAAAACGTGTGTGTCACGGTTTCACCTCTCCTCATCCCTTCCGGGAAAAAACCGTGTGTTTATTGTCATGTAAAGTAAGTATGTTTAAATTGACATAATGTATAAATATCACAATACTAAAGAGATCCATCCTGGCGAATTAATTTATCCTGGCAGAGTCCCCTCTCGTTCGCACATGCACCCGCCGACCCCCGCGTCCCGGGCTGCGCGGCTGCTTGTCCATGCTCCTTGTTGCCCGGGCCACTCTTCGTCTCACGGGGTCACTAATCGTTTGTGTACAACCCCGTGATTCTAAGATTGAAAATAATTTGAGCTAAATTACTAATATAATTTGTCTACCGTATTGTAAATTACATGCTTGCATTTAAATAATGTAATATAATATATAGTCTACAGCTAGGCTCCCCGCTCGATTGATTAGTCCCGGTAGCACCCTCCCCACCTTGCACTTGCACCTGCGCGTCCCGCCAGCGCGGCCTGTCCATTTTCGAAGCTGGCCGGGACACTCTTCGTCTCACGGGGTCGCTCATCGGTCGTGCGCAACCCTGTGACTCCAAGAGTCTAAAACTATTTGTCAAAATTACTTTAACACTTCTGCGTCGAAAATTGTATTCCCATTTATTATCATACACTTAAATACGGTTTCAATCACTCTTGTTTTGACGAAAATCAAATTATAATTTGAGTGGTAAGTTCAACCGTCTTTTCAGAAGTATTTATTGAAAATTCCGGGACTTTCATTAGTGAATTTATGTGAACAATGAATGCCGGTGCAGTGCTGTGATCTTAATAATTGCCGTAGCATCCTGTGAATGGTGAGTTCTTCAATTTTCCTTAAGTATGTTAAAATTATTTTAAACCTCATTATCCCTACTTCCCTACTCATATTATAAATGTGAATGTAAGTTCGTTTGTTACGCTTTCACGCAAAAACTACTGAACCGATCATCATGAAAATTTGTACACCTGCTCTTGGATGTATTAGAAGTAACATAGAATACATTTTATGGAAAAAAGAATTCGATAGAATAATATATTTTACAAAAAAATAATAACTTATACATGTACGAAAAATAACAATTTCAATAACATTTTGGCCACCGTTTTGAAAAGTGTATATGCATATGGGCGGAGATGAGCCGGACTGCTAGATAAAAATTATTATTCCATACCTATGATCACGACCAAAAGTTGACACTATCATCGTTTTAAAAATAGTATCTTAAAGATAATGTATATTATAAAGGGTCATTATTATCTGTAACATCTACAACTCGGGCAAAAAGAAAAGTTTAATATTAGTTTCATTTTATCGCAGTCAATTATAATTATTGAAATGTTTAGAATTCCTAAAATATATAGGAATTGTATGATTATTTTTACAATATCAACTTTTCTTATGAGATATGTACATTTCCTCAATAGCCATCGGAAATGTATTACACTCGGGATGTGAATGAGTACAGCGGGTATGTGGAACTAGATCGGTATCTAGACAAATGGATAATTAGGTTAGGTTAGGGTGGAGACAAATTACACTGGTCTGCAAGGAAATCCTCCATTAAATATACCCTAATAGTATTAACTTGCCAAAAAAGAGTACGATTCGGTGACAATTGGAATTAAAGAAAAACAATTAAGGCAGGGTTTCTTAGAGGGTCCACCGACCCCTTAGGGGCCCGTAACATGTGGTTCAGGGTCCACAGCAGCTCTGTACCACAGCAACTTTTAATATATTTATCTTAAAATATCATTTATATGCCTACCAAGATTTAAAAAAAAAAAACCAAAAACAGTTTTGAATCAAAACTAAAAAACAACTATAAAGTGTACAATTAAAAATATTGAAGGCAGTTCGAAAAGTACCAAAGCTGTAGAAAAAATAATAATTAAAAGGCATAGACCCTATCCTATTGTAAACTACCAATAAAATTCCATGATCAATAAAAATGAGTATTCAATAGAAGGTTTGTTTTTCTTACCAATTTTTGGGCTGTGGTTAGGTGTTCCGTGAACTATTAAAAATTTAGTTATTGGTCCGTGACGGCAAAAAGTTTAAGAAACCCTGAATTAGGGCAACGCTGTTCGAAATGTCGTTGTGTTCGTTGAATATTTTTTTACGGAGGTGTTTCAAATACATTTCATTTCATTTCAAAAGCTATTTTACTGTTTCATTGCCTTTAAAATGCAAAAATTGAGATAACATATTATGTTAACGTGTTACATATTGTACTTCGTGTACTAGGTGGGGTATCTGATACCCCAGCAGGTTAATTAGCGCAAATAATGTGTAAATCATAAAAACACCGTAGCTAATTGTCTCAGTAGCTGCAAATAGTTCTATTATGAACCAATTTATGCTATTAATTCCAATGAAATACTGTTTTTATGTGAATAAAGTGCACTGGGGTATCTCATACCCCACCTTGTACGGCACGTAGTTAAAAAGCAAAGTACGCTTTTTGTTTTTATTATTTCTTTATTGATTGATGTCTCTATTGTTAAAATATTTATTTCCATGCAATAATTTCATACAAACATGCCTTCCATCCATCCATCCATCAGCCAAAGGAAGTCCACTGCTGAACATAGGCCTCCCCCAATGATTTCCACAGAGACCTGTTGGAGGCAGCCTGCATCCAGCGACGTCCCGCGACCTTTACCAGGTCGTCGGACCATCGTGTGGGTGGACGTCCTACGCTGCGCTTTCCGCTACGCGGCCTCCATTCGAGCACTTTCCGACCCCATCGGTCATCAGATCTCCGCGCTATGTGCCCTGCCCATTGCCACTTCAACTTGCTAATCCGGTGGGCTATGCCGGTTATTTTAGTTCTCCTACGGATCTCCTCATTTCTGATTCGATCTCGTAGGGAAACCCCAAGCATAGGCCTCTCCATAGCTCGTTGAGTGACTTTGAGCTTCCTAATAAGGCCCATAGTGAGAGGCCACGTCTCGGTGCCGTAAGTCATCACTGGCAACACACAACTATCGAAGACTTTCGATTTAAGGCACTGAGGTATTTTGGACGAGAAGACGTCGCGTAGTTTCCCGAACGCTGCCCAACAGAGTTGGATTCGACGATTGACCTCTCTCTCGAAGTTGGACCTGCCTAACCGGACCACTTGTCCTAAATAGACATATTCGTCAACAACTTCAAGAGTCGAGCCCCCAACACCGATGGGGGTGGGCACAACATGGACATTCGACATGATCTTCGGTTTGTCCATGTTAATTTTAAGACCCACCTGTTGGGAGACTCGATTGAGGTCTTCGAGCATAGTGCTAAGGTCTTCCAGCGATTCTGCCAAGACTACAATATCGTCGGCAAACCGAAGGTGAGTGATATACTCGCCGTTGATGTTGATGCCGAATCCTTTCCATCGCAAGAGCTTAAAGGCGTTTTCCAGCGCGGCAGTGAACAGTTTCGGAGATATGACATCTCCCTGTCTCACGCCTCTCTGTAGTGGAATAGCCTTCGTACTCTGATCTTGTACTCGGACCGACATGGTGGCGTTGTTGTATATACACTTCAACACTTCGATGTACCGATAGTCGATATGGCACCGCTGGAGAGACTGTAGCACAGCCCAAGTCTCGATCGAATCAAAGGCTTTCTCATAGTCCACAAACGCTAAACAAAGCGGCAAGTTATATTCCTTCCGGTTTTTTGTATAACTTGCCGAAGCGTATGGATGTGGTCTATGGTACTAAAGCCTTTTCGGAAACCGGCTTGTTCGGGAGGCTGGAAGTCATCAAACCTGCGTTCGAGACGATTTGTGATGGCCCTCGAAAACAACTTATAGACATGGCTCAGGAGCGAGATGGGCCTGTAGTTCTTCAGCAAAGTGTTATCACCTTTTTTGAAGAACAGTACCACCACGCTCCTGCTCCATGCCTCCGGCGTTGAGCCCTCGAGGAGAACGGAATTGAAGAGCTTCTGAAGGACTTTCAGTATCGGCGTTCCGCCCGCTTTCAGAAGCTCTGAAGTGATTCCATCCTCACCCGGCCGCCTTGTTGTTTTTAAGGTTTTTCAGGGCCATCTCAATCTCAAACAGGCTGATGTCCGGGATATCATCGCTAAAGTGTCGGATTAACTCGGCTCTCGGGTCTTCGGCCGAGCTAACAGTAGGTTTGGCAACCGAGGTGTAAAGCTGTCCGTAGAACATCTCGATCTCTCTTAATACCTCTGCCCTCGTCCGTTTTCAGCCTAGACAACTGGCTTTGCCCTATAGACAAGTCT
This sequence comes from Hyles vespertilio, assembly GCA_009982885.2. Lineage (NCBI taxonomy): Eukaryota > Metazoa > Arthropoda > Insecta > Lepidoptera > Sphingidae > Hyles > Hyles vespertilio. The sequence continues at coordinate 532,685 of CM042833.1, read as the reverse complement.
CTTGCAAACACTTTGGAGCCTCCGTTCCGCTCAATTGTCTCCTTAATGCTCACAGTATTGTGAGCACGGACATCGTGTCGCAAGGACTTCCAGATCCGTCTATTGAGCCGCCGATATGCTTCGGCGTCAACGGAAGACTGCAGCGTCAAAGATCGACGTTCGGCCATAAGGTCAAGAGTCTGGATCGAGAGTTTTTGTGGTCTATCTCTACGGCGAGGTCTAAAATACTTAGATCCCACCGTATGGACAGCTTCTACCAAACCGCTGTTTAACTTGTTCACTGCAAGGTTTTCTTTTAGACGAATCAAAGCGATTTGTCAACTCGAGTTGAAAGCTCTCGGGGTTTTGAATATGGGCGCGAGTAGGTCGGAGCGTAGACTTCATCAAGCGACGCCTTTCTAATTGGACGTTGATATTCAATGTGCCCCTAACCATTCGGTGATCACTACCGGTTTTCACCCTGTTGATCACAGAGACATCACTGAACATCCGTCTATTCGTCGTCAAGATGAAATCTATCTCATTTCTCGTAGAACCGTCAGGACTCAGCCAGGTCAATTTCCTGTGAGGCGGCTTCTGGAAAAAAGAGTTCATCGCGAAGAGTCCCTCTTTTTCCAGAAATTCGGCCAGCCTCTGACCCCTGAGGTTCTGTTGCCCATGTCCAAATTGCCCCACTTTCAACTCTGCATCGCTTCTCTTGCCCAACTTTGCGTTGAAGTCCCCCATAAAAACATTGAAGTAGGATTTGGAAGTATGGCCCGACTTATGTCCTCATGCATCTCCTCTACTTCTTCATCTGGGTGTGTCGAGGTCGGCGCGTATACCTGTATGACCTTCAACGAATATCTTTTTGATATTCTGAGTATAAGGTATACTACCCTGCTCGACACACTTTCGATGGATACGATGTTGTTGATGAGAGACCTGTGGACGAGAAATCCGAAACCTCCTCGGGACTGTTGGTCGTCCCCCCGGTAGAAGAGCAGGTTACCAGACTTCAGGGTTATCGTATCCTCCCCGATTCTTCAGACTTCCGATCACCCCAGAATATCCTAGTGTAGCCCGCTCAATTCTTCTTCCAGTTCGACAATCTTCTCGTCTGTCCTCAAAGTGCCTATGTTGTGTGTTACCAGGGCCAGTCGTCGTCGGGGGTGGTAGCCGGGGCCAACCCGGGGATTCTTAGCACCCCCTGCCCCACCGTAACCATGGCTGCTACCATCGCCAGGAATAGTGGGGCTGCCGGGGACTGGGGGCCTGGTCAATTTTTGTGTCGCCATTGAGAGGTATTTGCCAATACTCGCCACGCTTGGCAGGCGGGTTGGCGAGCGCAGAAGGGGACTCGCGCTGATGACGCTGCTGCCCATCATCAACGGGGGAAAGGAAATAGGGTTTGTGAGTATAGGATATAAAGGGAAAGGAGAGTATGGCCTGTAGGAGTGGATACTGCAGCTATGGAAGGGAATGTTTTTAGTGACTGCAGTAGCTCGGGGGCCGAGGTCGCGTACTCGTAGCACCTATTCTAGGACAGGCCATGATCACTAGATAGGAGCATCCCTGACCTATGGGGTTAATACTTTTTTTTAATTATTATGTAAATTTTTATGTTATTATGCTACCTAATTTATTATATGAACGTATACAAACAAAAAAGTCTCTTTTTAGTGCTTTACAGTAATAACAGTTTATCATATGATTAATAAAGTTATTGATTGTACCATTGCGGAATTTACCAAATATAACAGGAAAATATCAGGAAAAACTTTCTGAAAACTTACTACATTAGCAGTAAAATCTAAGAAGATATAAATTCTATAACAGAAATGAAGACTAAGCATAGCTATACAAAATATTAGACGCCATTATGTTTCGAGTACACAAATTATTTACTGTCAGAATTAAAGCTACTTTGACACCGATTTTCTTAACTGATTTTCTCTCTCGTTACATTATTTTTCCATGTTTTGATTAGCAGACATACTGATTGTAGTCTTATAAGATGAAAGGACTGAAATTTTAACATGTTTAATTTACGTTTCGTCGGGCTCAACGTATTTTTACATTGATAAGTTAGATTTAGTTTTTTTCCACACAAACTTATTATTATTATTCCAAATATATATTTTATCAATTAATCCATTTATTGAAACTTATAATGGCATGATTTGAATTAGAAGAAGAATAGAAAAAGTATTTTATATGGGCGTTATTCTTTGAATTAAGCCACATTTATTTTGGGGTATGTCATACCCCATCTTGTTTGTACGGGACGGGAGTTTTAGTCACCTGGTACACGGATGGTAAATTCTACATAAAAATTTAGATTATTAGATTATGAAAAGCATTAAAATATAAAGTGACAAAATAATCGAAAGGAAGAAATAAAAAGAAACGCTGGTGAGCGAATTTTTTTTTGTTATACTAGAATATGTGTGTAACAAAGAACCTATCGATTGTTTCATTACCCTCAGATATTTTATGTCAGTTTACTAGCGAGTTATATTTGCTTTATACGCAAAACAATTCATGTTTTATGTATTTCCTAGCATCATCTCGGAATTATAATTCCGAAATTTCATACATTTCTGGTATTATATACATACAGGGTATATCAAGACTGCTACCGAAAACGAAGCCGGGTGGTAGTTTAAGCGACTTCAGACACAATGCAACAGAAAAAGTTGAAAAAAAAGCGACAATTTTTTTTTGTTATTTTTTTCCTATGGCCATATTTGGGTGGTAAATAATTTTTTTCCTAAAATAATAGTATATACCCTTTTATTTATAAATACTCTAAGGTATAAAAGAGTTTAAATTATTATTTTAGCAAAAACTATGGATTTACCACCCAAAAATGACGATATTTAAAAAATCATAAAAAAAATTGTCGCGTTTCTAGGCGAAATTTTTAATTGCATTGTGTTTGTAGCCACTAAAACTACCACCCGGCTTCGTTTTCGGTAGCAGTCTTGAGATACCCGGTATATTATTTACTAGTGGCCCGGCCCAGCTTCGCCCGGGTACAAATAGATTTCTGTACAATAATATGTACCTATTATACATATAAACCTTCCTCTTGAATCACTCTATCTATTAAAAAATATCGCATCAAAATCCGTTGCGTAGTTTTAAAGATTTAAGCATACAAAGGGACATAGGGACAGAGAAAGCGACTTTGTTTTATACTATGTAGTGATGACTAATTCCGTTACAACACAATTTTATGCGTAAACAAATTTCTACCCCGGTGGCAGAGTTCTACGATTACAACGCTGGGGTCTCGACTTGAATCTCGGATCGGACAAAGCGATATTAGATTTTTCCATTCGTTATCAGCCCCGAGTCAGGATTTTGTGCCTGTAAGGCGAAAGGCCCTCTATTGCATCTTGGGGCTGACTACAATGGGAAATAGGCGTGAGTTTATGTATTTACTCTTGAATTATTATCTTACGAGCATGATCGCTAAGTGACGTTTATTCTAAATAGAAAACGAATATCCATCAAAAACATCCTATAAAAAAATCCAAGTCTCGCAGCTCAGTTTTTCTACCGTAAAAAGTTGTGAAATCCATGTAATACCAAGTCGATTAATTTATTTAGTCCTTACTTAAGGGACCGTCTGTATAAAGTGATTACGTAAGTTATTATCGTATCAAAATTAAAAATTCTTTACGTTGTAAATAAATAGATCGACTTGGCCATCGCATGAAAACATAATGTATCGTACAATTTATACATAATGCTGCTGGCTAATCTGGGGGCACGGCAGGCCCCTAGATTTATCGTTGTACATACATAGTAAGTTAATCATGAGGAGGTGGTTTTAATCTGAATTTCATGGTATAAAAGTATGTAATCGGCATGGAATACACTCAGACACTAATCAGAATTGTGAAAGATCACGAAAATGTATTAATTTATAACAATGGCACTCCAAAAGAAAAACCTTTTAAGCAATAAAATCGATTCAATAACCACGTTATCACGTTTAATTTGATTGTGATTTTGTTATACGATTAATAAATAATCGTAAGTAACTAGAAAACTATGCATTCACAGCACTAATTTTATTTGTGTTTCATTCTCGTGGCGACCAAAGTTTTATATTAGGTACAAAAATATTATTTTCACCATATTAGATAAAGTGTAGTATTAAAATTTTATGCAATACAATTATCGTTATTAGAAAAGCGTACTATGTTATTTTCCATGTTTGTAGCGTATAAATTAAAACATTATTATTAAATCTGTTTACATGGAATGAAAAGTGCCGAAAACGTTACAGCTCATTAGATAGCAATTAAATATACATTTATGCATATGTATGTGCCTTGTGGCGGAATTTGCGTGCTGTAAGTCGTTATGTCATAGTTTTGATTCCCTAGTCGGGAAATCTACGTTGTGTTTTATCTCATATTCGTTTTCCGAATCTAAAATTAATGCATCTCGTATTATCTCGGAATGGAAGTAGTTTGGGCGGGATAAATGTGGGTGGGGAGCAGTGGCACCCTTGCCTACCTGTCCCGGGGCCCGGACGTAAGCTCATATATTTATATACATGTCCGGGCGAGCCAGGTCGATTGATTTTTAGTTAGTACATGGTCCAGACTATTCCCGCGCGCCCCCTCTCCCTTGCACATTGCACGTTGCGCATCGGTGTCGGGGAGGTGGGGGTTAGGCCGCGCAGCTTCCGCTCGGGGTCAGTGTCGGTCGTGCAGGGTGGCCAGCCGGTTGTGTGCTACCCTGTAGAACCGATACTTTGTTATTTATTATACACTTCCAATATAACTACACATTGTGTAGATATTATATATAAATTATTGTCGCGATTACAATTAATTTCTAAATTAAATTTTAAATATATTTTTTTTATTCGTAATTGTGATATTATTTTTCGTATTTCATTGAACTTTGAGTGAAGTTGTTCGGTGAATCATGTGAAGACATTTTGACTCGATTGTAAGTCTTAGATAATATTTTAACTAATGAAATTGGCAATTAAGTTCACATTACCATAAGAGCCTTATTATACAAAATTGTGTTATTGTTGTTCGGTTAACATACTAAAGAAATTAAACGATTGCCTATAACCTTAACTTTAATCAGCGGACAAAATTGGAGGCTAATTATTGTATTTGGATATTATAAACAATACTCTATATTGAAAGCTAATTTTTAAAGAATATCCTGTGCGCATACTGGTTTAATATTTTTATATATAATCTACAGACTCGTCAATGAATGTTATCGACATACGTGTATAAATGTATATATTTCGGCGGCAGACAGCTCGATTGATTTTCGCCCCGATCGCTTTGTCCCGGTGCGCGGCCGCCCCACCTCCCCCGCCCACCTGCACGCTGCATGCTGCGCGCTCGCCCTGCCTCCCCGGCGCTCCCCACTCTCCTCTCTCGACCCTGCCGGCAAAACATATCATGAGATTTTTACTATTTTCTAGATTCACCTTTTGAATATTTTTAGGACTTGCAAGGCATTAAGTGGAAATAAAATAATACACTTATTCATAGCTTCAGTTTTATAGAAATCATTTTTAATTTAATATTTTAGTCATAATATCCTTATTTTATTTTTACCGTTTAATATGGTATTGTTGCTGATATATAAAGCTGAAAAGTTTGTTTGTTTGTTATCTCTAACCTCAGGAACTACTACGTATTAAAAAAATATATTTGTGTAGGATATAGTGTTGCCAGGTTTAGTTTTTGAAAATTCGGGACCGGACATTAAAATAAGCGGGATTTGGAGTTCTTCAGCGGAACGCCTATCAAAGAAGAGGAAATTATATATTTTTTGCTTTCACAAATTATTACTCCCCCTCTTTGTAGCAGCATATACTTGTACTTATCACATCGAAAAACATCGCGTCTCTGGAGGCTCTCAAAGACAATAGCCGTTTTTGGTTATTACTATAATAATGGAAGCGCAGCTCAATCAGACCAAGTACCATATCTCTCGAGGTTTCAATTCATAAGGCGCCATGGTTTCTTAGCATTCATACAACTATGCATAAACTCGCGCTTTTTCTCAAAAAGGGATAGGCAGAGGCTTCTTAACTTACTACAAATATTTCAAAAAATTACTCGCAAAGATTTTGCATTTTCCTCTAGCGTTTGCTATGGGTGTCCATCGACTTATTCCTTAAATTCTCAGACTATAAATTTTTCGATTTACCAGAGCGATTTTTATTTCCAAGGGGAAAATTGATATTTTCCGACACGTCTTTGCACATAAATTCTGACAAATTATACTCGTTATAATTGCTCGAAGAGATTTAAGTGAAGTTAAGATGCGTATTTCTTTTAAATTACATCTACATGTACATTTCGTATAGTAAAATTTGCCATTCGTCATTGGAGTTAACTAATATTCATTAAGACATAAGTTCACAACAGTATTTCCTTGCACATGTGGTACCATCTAAAATAATAAAGCTAGGAATTCGTGAACAAACCGCGAGAACTTATTCAAAGTCCTGTATTTTTTTGGAAACAGCCTATGGAAACAACTTTAGAACCGAATTAGTCACAAAGTAGGTAAATTATTGAAGGAAAATATTAAATACAGTACGAATTATAAATAAAAGTGTGTAATATTTAGTTTTTTATTCGTTCTGAGAGGGGTGGTCAAAAAGCGGGACATTTCGCGTCCCGCCTAAGGTTCAATTGGGACGCGTCACCAAACCCCTGAAAAGCGGGACGTCCCGCGTAAAGCGGGACACCTGGCAACACTAGTTGGATAGGACATTTATCGAGGAATGCTATCCGTACTATTGCCCGGGCCCGTCAAGGGCGAAATGTACCACTCCTGCCCCGGCGTGATAATGTAAACAATCTAGCTAGCCCCGGCGTTTTATAACCCGGCGAGGTGCGTCACCGCGCGCCACTTATTGTAAACAAACGGTTCTAAGCATTCAAGTGCTTTGTTTAACTATTAAGTGTTATGTTTTTTGTTAAAACTACGAGCTTGTTGAATTTATTATGCATTTTGTTTATCAGATTATAACTCTGGTGTTTAGTTATGCTCATTTTAACTATGAGATCGCGCGATTTTATCGCGTCTTGTGTTTATAGGATCATATCTCAAAAACTAAAGCGATGACATAGGCTTTTTAATTTAAATTTACATACATACATAAACTCACGCCTTTTTCCCAGGAGGGGTAGGCAGAGGTGCCAAGACACCCACATTAATTATATAAATAATAAGTTAGGAAATAAAAACATACACTTGTCACTACAAAAATATTAATTTATCGCCCATTTAATCTAAAAAATAGTCGGGTACCGCGCAGCATTATTTATGTCAATTTAAAAAAAAATCCTGATGCACAAATACAGGGTATACCGGGTATATCAAAACTGCTACCGAAAACGAAGCCGGGTGTAACTAACAATTTCGCAAAGAAATGTGTCAAATTTTTTAAAATTACTTTTTAAATATCGTCCGTCGAGTTCGGGTGGTAAATCCATAGTTTTTCCTAAAATAATAATTTAAAGCCTGGCGTACCAAAACTTGTTCTTAAAAATAAAAGGGTGTGCACTATTATTTAAGAAAAAACTAAGTATTTGCCACCTCAATACGACGATAGAAAAAAAATAACAAAAAAAATTCGTCGCAATTTTTTGCACAAAATTGAGTTGCATTGTGTTTGAAATTACTAAAATTACCACCCGGCTTCGTTTTCGATAGCACTCTTGATATACGCTGTATATCATCACTCTCTGACCTGTACGGGGCAGCAGTAGTGAAAAATCTAGCAAATACGATTTTATTTTATTCGTTTATCGTGGTCTGATTGGTCGATATTCTAAATTGAAAGTCGGAATTTAACATTTTGGACGCCATTTTGAAAAGTGCATCTGCAACCGGGCGGAGCCTGCAGGACCGCTATTGAACTCAAAAATATTTAGTGTTAAATACAATGAATTCAATAATCTACACTAATATTATAAAGAGGAAAGATTTGTATTTTTGTATGTAACGAATAAACTCAAAAAGTACTGAACCGATTTTAATAATTCTTTTTTCATTAGAAAGCTACATTATCACTGAGTAACATACGCTATATTTAGTACTAGATTACTATAGAAATCTTTAGAAATTCCTATTAAAACCAACCGAAGGTGTAAAAAAATTAGCCATAAAATGTCTTTCATCGCATACGCTGCGAAGAGTATTAATGATAGGACAAAAAAATGTTCGACAATATTATAGAATGTGTGAATAAAAAGTGCGTGGTGGCCTGTTGGTAAACGGACTAGACGCGACTGCCAACATGTTCACGGTGGTCGCGGGTTCGAATCCCAGGGCACACCTCTGACTTTTCGGAGTCATGTGTGTATTGATAGTCAATCACCACGCACTAAAACGGTGAAGAAAAACATCGTGAGGAAACCTGCATAGGAATTCATAAGAATTTCTATGGTATGTAAGTCCGCCAACCCGCACTAGGCCAGCGTGGTGGACTATATGGCCTAACCACTCTCAATCGTATTCTCGATTGTAGAGTAGGCCCGTGCCCTGCAGTGGGACGTATATGGGCTGATACAGAATATTATAGAATATATCAATATCTACAACAAACTTCGCGAGACCATATGTCTAACTATTGTAGTTACGTCACTATAACTACTTTTTTACATTTAACAAATTGATAGTAATGCCGATCAAAATCAGACCGTGTTATCTAAATAAATAACTTAATATTCAAGACTGTCTCAATACCTGATGATTACTCTTTGAATTATGGAAATCGGACATTCCATTCAAAAGATATGAAATTAAAATAAAAATACATGCCGGCGGCGGCCGCCACGCAGCGCATCGAGTAACTAACTCGACGAGAGAGGGGCAGTGCGGGAGAAGGAGGTGCACCATTATGAACTAGGTAGCCGCGCGGCACATTCGCGCGGTCGGCTTCTTAAGCCCTGGTCTGTCGAAGCTACGCACAGCGTTGCGTTGCGCGGAATGCGGTGCCAAACTCGGTTTTGTATGAAAAACATTGACATTGACATGACGTTCCGCCGCAGTATGCGTCAGCCAGCGTCTGCGGTGAGGGGTCAACTAGGTGACGGGTAGACTGGTCTTTTGTGCTGTCACAGTGTGCGTCGGTGTAGAGGGAAAAGTGCGGTGAAGCGCGGGGCGGTTACACCGCACAACGTGCCGTCACTCTCGTCATTTCGTCGCGGTAAGCGTATTTGCGCAATGGAATTGTTTGAGGACAATATTTTTATCAATTTTCGTTTGGTTTAAACTTTCGTTTAGGCTGTGGCGCGTATATCGACTATATGCTGCCGCACAGTACGTTCAATACAGTTCACGCACGTTCCCAATGACAATGGCACAATATCACACCACGTAGGAATAAAATTTTAAAACCTTGCTTTGGTAAAAGATACAATTAAAAAGTAAAAATATTTTTTATTTAATAAGTACAAGATATAAATAAACCAATAAACTGGAGTCAATTACATTTATTTTATTGTTATAAAAATGGAGAACGGAATTATATGTTAATTGTTCTAAGTACCTAGTACCCCATGCTTTTTAACAAAATATAGCAACGGAATTAGTTCGCAACTGATCAGGGTACAATTGGAGACGATTTATTAGTAGGTTTCTATATACATTCAGTCTTTATCCCTATTCGCAGGGCACTTTATCAGCCCATATACGTCCCACTGCAGAGCACGGGTCTCCTCTACAATCGAGAATACGATTGAGAGTGGTTAGGCCATACTATAGTCCACCACACTAGCTGACCTTATCCCTAATAAGAAATACGAAATACAAACAACAAACCCAATAAAAACATCAATCGTTTAAGTGCACGCAATTTTTATATAAGCCCGAAAAAGCAGCTACAAAAAATCTTATGATGAGTTTTGAATCAGCCCATATACATACATTCGTTGTATAATGGTTGTATATTATCGTCGTAGTTATTTACAAAATTCACCTGCAAGATATAATAAACTATCGCCGTTCGACACAATAAGCAACACTCTCCTAACACCTGGAGTGCATCATCATGTGATGCAATTGCAATTTTAAATATCTAGTTCCTCAACGTAGTATCAAGTTCTGTGTTTTCCCCTTTTTTTCCATTCCCATTCCATTAAAACCCCTATATATATTGTAATTTGTGCTACTTACACCTACGCATATATATTTTTAGCTCTGTGTTATGAATTCTGTTAAATACTAAAATCAAATTATTATTGTAAAAAGTGTCCATCAATGTTGTTCCAGGTTTTGCTCGTGACAATTTTATAGGAAAATAATTTAATCGTTATGGAATTTATTTTTCCCAATTACGGTACGATCGATAACGATAATTGAAGAAAGGATATATACATAAATCCAGTGAAATTTAATTTGATCTGACAATAAGTTGTTTAACCGAAAAAAGATGTATTCAGCAGACGCGTATTTCATTAGAATGATACGAACCACTTTTATCACGTATCAATATTGCGAAAATTGTCTCGTAAACATATATACCCAGTTTATTTAAAATGACGCACAAACGTTTTTTTTGAGTAATTATATATATTTTCGAACATAAATGATTATTATTTGTTGTCATGGAAATTCAAGTAAACTTCAATGCGAAATTGCCATAGTAACGTTTGTTTTCAATGAACGGTTCTCCCATTGGTCAACGGTTTTACGCACAGAGTAAAACCTATATGTGAACCACCTTTTTTGTTGTTATGTGAACTACGTTGCATGACGTCATGACGTTGCCGCTTACCGCAGTGCCGCGCGTATCCTTCGACAGACCAGGCCTTTACGCAGTGGACGCAAGCGACATTGAATATTTCGAGATTATTAACACATTTTTATGATTCAAGAGGAAGGTTTATGTGTATAATACGTGCATATTATTGTAGAGAAATCTACATGCACCCGGGCGAAGTATTTGAGGTAGAGCATGGGTCCGCAATATTTTTTGCATGATAATAATCATGCACGGCGCACGTACATGTGTGCTACACACGCCTGCAAAATAAGAGGAATAATAGAATTTTAAGCGATATTAAAAAAATGATCTTTGACTGCATATTAGGACGTCATGAAGGTCAGTCTCATGCGTTGACTTTTGGTTCATTCGAAAGAAGACTAATTTTGTTTAAATGCAAGAAAATGCGGGATCACGCAATAGAAAATGGGTTATAATAATAATAAATTATAAATAGACAATTATTTGTCTGCAAAATTGTCGGCGGCATTGAGTGAAAATCGAAAAAATGGCTTGAACAGGACGATATTCTAATATAAATCCAATAGAGCGCACACATGAGAGATCACATTAGGAAGGATAACTCAAAAAGATTGGGCATAATCCATCATTATGCGTCCTTTGTTTATTGGGCGCAAGAATTCCGCCATGGTATCCCCTGCCCGTAGTAGGAGGCGACTTAAAGGGGTCCCCTGAGTCGCTGGGCGTACTGCGGAGGCGGTGCATCTAACACCTTACGGGGGTGACCAGAATTAGACATAAGTGGGGAGCAGTGTTGGATCCTTAATGAGAGAGACCTATCTGGGTCCCGGTTCTGCGCCGGGCGATACCCCGATTGCCATGAGATTCTGGTACACCTATAAAGTCCAACTTACGAGCTGTATAAGTTTTATTAAAATCGGTTCCGTAGTTTTTGAGATAGAGCAGGGGTGTTCAACCTTTTTCAGTCCGCGGCGCGCATACTCGTTGAATATTTTGTCTCGGCATCCCGACCTAGACAGATACGAGTAATAAGTTTTGATTACTACAATATTAAAAAAAGTAAGAAATACATAAATATTTAAAAAAATTAAACCGCATTAAAAATTAGCACCTACCTCAAAAACTTGTTGGTCTATTTAAGTATTTTATATCGTTTAAAAGATTCATTTTATTAAAGGGGCTTTAATTTTTTTACATTATTTTTTATCGTACTCTATTTTCCTTCAACGTTAAATTTCGTGGTGGTTGACTACCAATACAGAGTTAATTCTGAGACGTCGAAAGTGTGCCCTGGGTATTGCATCCGCGACAACCATGAACATGGTTTTTAGGAATTACATTAGATCCCAAACTTCAATGGGATTCTCACATAGTTGCTCTAGCTAAAAAGCTGAGCGCCGCAGTCTTTGCGGTGGGTAAGATTCGCTAATTGACTGATGTTGATACAGCTCGATTGGTATATTTTGCCTACTTTCATAGTCTGATGAGTTATGGAATTTCACTGTGGGGTGGTACTGCTGACATTAATACCATCTTAGTTCTCCAAAAGCGAGCTATAAGGTCAATTTATTCGCTAGGGTCCAGATATTCTCTTAGAGAAAAGTTTAAAGAGATAAATATAATGATAGTAGCATCACAATACATTTTTGAAAATTTATGTCCATAGAAATAACGAAAGTTTTCTTAAGATTAGCGATATTCACAACAAAAATACTAGGAATAAGAATAATCTAGCTACTCTTAAGACCAGACTCCACAAGAGCAGCAAATCTTTTAAGGGTTACTGTATACACTTTTATAACAAAGTTCCCAGTCATATTAAAGCCTTATCTATTACAAAATTCAAAGCTACTATCAAGCAAAAATTATGCAATAAGGCATATTATAAAATTTCGGAATATTTAGACGATAACAAGGCTTGGGAATAGAATAAAATTAAATAAATGTGTAGTATCTCGGAGCGAAAGTCTTGGTGTGCTCTATAAAATATCATTTAAATTAAGTAACTTGTCAAATTTGACATTGTTTTCCTGTGTAAGTGATTGGGTATGTCATGCTCACTAAAAAGTCTGTGCTTGCGGTGGCGTCGTGTGCCAGGTCGGTCACTTCCCTGCAACATGGTTGAGGAGGCCGATGGCTGGCACATGCGTCATACTCGTGAACGGGTGCTGCTTGCGTAGATTGGTCTATCCGATTTGCTTACATTGTAAGGGATTGATTGATGGATTACATAAGGCTTTCGCAATTATTCGCTGCTTTGGCGAAAAAGAGTATACTGATAATATAATAATATTCTTATCAAAAATATTTATTGTAAATTTACAACATATTATTATTAAACTGCTCTGATTTAAACCAACTTGTAATTTTTTTAATAATTCACTACATTGTAAACTGGTTTTGAAAAGAGCAACACTAGAGCTTCTTGCCCGTTCTTCTCTAGTGAAAACCGCTTTCCGAGCCGGGTGGTAGATAAAAAAATGATTGAATCTAAATGATGTTGAACATTTTAATGGATTCAATAAATTATTTTCATTTCATTTTCATGTCTGCAGCCGCGTCCGGTGCGTTACCAATACGCCACCAGGCTTTCTCTGTGTATATATGACTCGTGTACCATACCCAAGACAACGTTGTAAATTCACCATTATTTAATACTAGCGGTCGAGTCCGGCTTCGCCGCGGTGCAAATAGGTTTTAAGCCCAGTTTTGATGTGGCAACAATATATTATGTCGCGTACTAATTATATTTCCCGCGCGCCGTCGATTATATTTCAGATCCCGTTATATCCAGTTTATGTCCGGTCTCATTCAGTCTCATGAGAAAAATCATGCAATCCTGCCCTCTCTTATTCCGTGCTACCCATTCGAATTTGAAAGAGTATAAAATATTTGCGTGGTGGCCTGTTGGTAAACGGACTAGACGCGGCTGCCAACGTGTTCACGGTGGTCGCGGGTTCGAATCCCAGGGCACACCTCTGACTTTTCGGAGTCATGTGTGTATTGATAGTCAATCACCACGCACTAAAACGGTGAAGGAAAACATCGTGAGGAAACCTGCATACCATAGCGATTCATAAGAATTTCTATGGTATGTAAGTCCGCCAACCCGCACTAGGCCAGCGTGGTGGACTATATGGCCTATCCACTCTCAATCGTATTCTCGATTGTAGAGTAGGCCCGTGCCCTGCAGTGGGACGTATATGGGCTGATACAGATACAGATAAAATATTTACATTTGCCTTCTTGAATGATCCTACAGGAACACTACAATTTTTCGGGATATAAACTAGCCCATGTGTCATCGAAATCGATCGAGCCGTTTTTGCGTGAAAGAGCAACAAACATCCTCACAAACTATCACCATTACCATGTCAGTAATGATTTTAGAAAAAATCAAACAAAAAATGCTTGCTTGCTTCGGATATGCAAGATGATGCTAGGCATCGGATGCTTCGGATATGAAAGAATTTCGCAAGAAGTTGGGTATCTACTTTGAGTTTAAGACGTCTCCTAAAGCTGCACACCGTTTAAATGCTGAAAGAAGATTCCTGTGCACTGCTGTCACAACTGCCGAGATTTACACTATGTCTCATCGAACTTTTATATATATATTTTTTATTTTATTGCATTGAATAACGAAACGAGCATGCCGTTTGCCTGATGGTAAGCGACGCGACCGCCCATGAACAGTAGCAAAACCAAACAACACCTTGAATTACAAAGCACTGCTTGGCATTCCACTGCGCTCGCTATCCTGAGACATAAGATGTTAAGTCTCAATATGTCCAGTAGTTACTCTGGCTACAATGTCCTTCAATCCGAAACACAACAGTACATTTATACTGCTGTTTGACGGGAGAAATAGACATTGCGGTGGTACCCACCCAGGCAGCCTCTCACATATGAGAGACCTACCACCAGTACCATATCCAAAAAAGCTGCCCAAAAAGAGTTAAATGTATCAAGTGCTTCGGATATGCATGATGTCTTTGGTCACAAGTTTACTGAATGTAACCAGTAAGCCTTAGATTATATACTCGTCTAGATGACACATCACACCTCACCGCACGGCTCAAAAAAGTCTACCAAATTTGGTAGACTCGCTTCTCACGTACGTCAGTGTCATTTGAACTACATATGGATAACGTGCTCCCGAAAAATAATTAATTATGCCGGTTTGTGCTGTCGAATTGTATCGCAATTGTGTGGGAAAACTGTATAATAATACCAATATCACTTTCTATCGGTAACATTATTGTTAAACCACTATTATTTGAAGAAAACATGAACTTTTAATTCATTATTTTGAAGATGAGTTTCATTGGCCAGTGTTGTCAATTTATTACTAGGAAGATTTGTTGAAACTATGGGAGAAACTATAAAACACAAATATCATTACATAATATTTCGATCAGCATAACAACAAGAAGAATGGCATTATTTATTTAATGAGTTAATAATACTTACCTACACGATATTAATGAAACCCACGACGACATGCACTTCATAGTAATTTTATTAATTCTTTGCCTTGCATGTGTATTACCATTCAAAATTTCACAAACGGGGTACTGCTATTGTCATCTTTGAAGAAACAGCGAGAACTTATTCAAGGTCCTAATAATATTTTTAGACTACGGATTCCGTACTAGCAAATTGCTGGAGAGACATTACACAGCGGAAACGAAAAGAAGACCATTCGTATCCTCACATGACTTCAGTTGTGTGTTCCGAACATTTTACTTATGATGATTTATATTTTACATAAATACAGAAATCAGATAACAGCCCAGGCAATAAATCCAAAGAGTTAATTCTATTCGGAAACAAACACTAGGAGATGGGTTTAGATCTTTATTGTTTTTACTAAAATGCGTTATAAATATAATTAATAGTATGATTACTTTAAATAAAGAAAAAATATTTTATTTAACCTATTTTGTATATCAAATAATGGGGAAAAGTTAAGTTAATAATCTGGAGTAGGCATCCCTAAACACACACACCTTGACAGTTGGATTACAATAATTACACGACCGGTACTCACACATAACAACGAAAGTGAGGACACTATTAGCGTATCGTTTGTTGACATTGCTCAATCTAGACGAGTATATAATCTAAGCTGTAAGCATATGAAGACGCTGAATATGCAAAACAAATATGAAGAAGTGAAATTCCATACAAAAGGTTGAAGATTAATGACAAATGCGTTGTATCGTTAATAGACGGCAGTGATGTCAACTTTAATACGAAGTCAGACAAAAATAAGAAAATTATAATGGAGAATATGCATGATTTTTTTATACGTTTCTACTAGTCATTACATTACCAAACATACAAATAACACGTCCAAAATATAAAATATTATACAAAAAATTTAATATTAAAATCGCTATAAATTTTGGGCGAAATAAACGCGGCCATATTGGGCGCTTGTTCGTGACGTCACGATTACACAAGTTCGATGTCAACATCAATGTTTGGTTCAATATATTATTACCAGAAAATAAGGAAAGTGAGTGAATATCGATTTAATTACCATGGAAAAGCACAGAAAAAACATATTACAAATATTGTGTCGTCCTATATCCCCAAAAAAACATAAACACTGCACCTGACAAAGTATATTTCCTTATGCCGAAAGGTGAAAATCTAAGAAATAAGAATAAAGTGGTGGAAGGCTATGAGAAGAGACAATGCGTAAAATGTACTCTGTGAGACAATGTATCGAGTTTGAGCTGTTTATATTGTTGTGAAGACCATTTCGATGTAAGTTAGGATATTGAAATGAAATGAAATGAAAATAATTTATTGAATCCATTAAAATGTTCAACATCATTTAGATTCAGTCATTTTTTATCTACCACCCGGTTCGGAAAGCGGTTTTCACTAGAGAAGAACGGGCAAGAAACTCTAGTGTTGCTCTTTTCAAAACCAGTTTACAATGTAGGAATTATTACAAAATTTACAAGTTGGTTTAATCAGAGCAGTTCATTAATAATTTGTTGTAAATTTACAAAAAAATATTTTTATATGAATATGTTTATGTTATAATTACTACGGCCGAAAGTAGCGAAGTCACCCAGAACGAAGAATCAGTATACTCTTTTTCGCCAAAGCAGCGAATAATTGCGAAAGCCTTATGTAATCCATTAATTAATCCGTTACAATGTAAGCAAATCGGATAGACCAGTCTACGCAAGCAGCACCCGTTCACGAGTATGACGCATGTGCCAGCCATCGGCCTCCTCAAGCATGCTATAGGGAAGTGACCGACCCGGCACACGACGCCACCGCAAGCATAGACTTTTTAGCGAGTATGACATACCCAATCACTTACACAGCAAAACAACTGCAAAAGTTACTTAATTTGAATGATATTATACAGAGCACACCAATACCTCCGCTCCGAGATACTACACATTTATTTAATTTTATTCTATTCCCAAGCCTTGTTATCATCTAGATTATATTAAAATTAAGAAATACATATAAATATCATTCTTACGTTTACCTACCTACTTGTTTTGTTTACAAACCTCTACAACAACATAACCTAGTTTACGAAAAGTTATTATTAAGAATTCTTATATCCTTACTAGCGGCCCGGCCCGGCTTCGCCTGGGTGCAGATACTTTTTTATTTTACTCCACACCAAATACGTGTTATTTTTCGTATAAGCTCTTGTATACCTAAACATGAATTAGCTATCCTACTGTCCTGCTCAATTCCGTCCCATCCCGTCTGTTCATTCACTTCCCGATACGTCGCGTCCTTTCTCTTAATTAACCATCCCGTCTTATACCGTGCATTTACATTTCGTCCTATTAAATCTGTCAGCTATCCCAGTCTTCTCCCCTACCTCCCACTCTATTATATCCAGTTTCTCTCTACTTTCTAAACACTTTATCGATTTTGATTATCCATGCAATATCCCATCCCTTATTTCACCCCCACTATGCTGTTTTTCCAAAAATATTACGCCATTACTCTTGTTAGTAATAAAGATATGAAATATTAATTTTCGTAGAAATGCACTCACACACACACAATTAACGTAGAAACAATTATATTTAACTGGTTTTTCAAGACACAGGCAACGCCTAATTTGAGAATCCCTGCAATATTCTCCATAATTATATAAAATTTTTATTTTATTCAGTTCAGTTCAGTTTTTATTTTTATGTGTTATTTTATAAAAGATTTTTCATTTTCAAGTGAAATTCTATCTTGAAAAGAAGTAAAACTTAATACATGTGAATATTATTTATTTAATTGTCCTATATTTATGTAGCATCATAATATACTCTTTAGTTTACAATAAATTCCTGAACGTATGCATAAATATTTGACAATCAATTTAAATGTCAACCACTTTTCATTACTGTCATTAATTTACATCTTTAAAATCTAAAATACGCCATAAATCGAATATTGTGGCTATGTGTTGTCGATTCGAAACCTTTATTTAAATACGTTATTTAATTTTAGGGAAGAGTTTACCGTATCGACGCTAGGAACATTAAATCTTTGACAGTTACAAACCCATGAACATTTTGTATGGCAAAATGTTTTTTCCTTTTTTTTATACTTTCGTCAATTCAATCGAGATAAAAACTATCCCACCTTTAAGTTGGAACAAATAACACATATCTACAAAATTTCATTATAATCAGTTGAGTGGTTTAGGAGTCCATCGCGGACAAACAACGTGACACGTGAATTATATATATTAAGATGTATGTATGAGTATAAGTATTACTGATGAATAAAATCATCCATTTTTTTTATTGCATTGACCTTCTATACGAGCAAGACCGTTCGCCTAATGGTAAGCGATAGGACTGCTCATAAACAGCTGTAAAACCAAACAACACCTTGAATTACAAAGCAATGCTTGGCATTCCACTGCGCTCGCTATCCTAAGATATAACATGTTAAGTCTCAATATGTCCAGTAGTTACTCTGGTTACAATGTCTTTCAATCCAAAACACAACAGTGCATTTACACTGTTGTTTGACGGGAGAAATAGACATTAGGGTGATACTGTTAAATGAAACTATTATTTGAAAGATTATAACTGATATATTATCACTTGAGGATTTACAAAGACACTTATTTTATATGGACGCGTATTGCAAAAAAGAGACAGAGAGCACAGAGGAAAACAAAATGTAGTAACAATAAACAAGTGACTGTTGCACTCTATGGTACACATCAAAAAGGCGCTAAATTTAAAATATGTAACACTTCCTCTAAATTTTAGCCTTTTTCTACTTATGTAGTATAAGTTAATATAAATGATGTGCATATTACTATATTATTACAGTCACATTACATTTTATTACATTAGCCGAGTGCACCAAAAAAACTTTAAACATAAAACAATATCTCAAACAGTTGAAAACTAAATCAACACAATAAACACACAAATAAACTAAAACAATTCTTAGTTTCAGTTAAATTCTTTTGGGTTTTCATAAACCTAATTTATTTCTAAAGAACTCAAACTTAACTTTAGACAAAGGTTTTGTAAAAATATCAGCCAACTGATTATCTTTATCAGTACTAATATACTTGAGATCAATTATCTTTTGAGCATACTTTTCGTATTGCAAAAAAGAGACAGAGAGCACAGAGAAAAACAAAATGTAGTAACAATAAACAAGTGACTGTTGCACTCTATGGTACACATCAAAAAGGCGCTAAATTTAAAATATGTAACAGGTACCTACCCAGATGGTATCTCATATATGAGAGACCTACCACCAGTAAAGAAGAATGAATAAATATTAGAGTAAGAGGCAAGTTCGAGACTAGTTTTATTATTCTTTCTATTATTTCTGGGTTTCACATCAAAGAGAATACAGAAAATTATATTAAATATAAAATAATGGCATTTATTCTCTTCACAATGAATTAATACTGTGAATACATAAAACAATTCACGTGATATAAAAAAAAACAGAGACACAATATAAAAACAATCATTCCTCAGAAAAGAAACCATACAAATAGCTTGTTGACAGCAGACCTCTCGTGTGAACGTGACGTCACGTTTTCATCCACCAATAGTGTTGCGTTTCGGAAATTTGCGCGGAAAGCCACTTTTTGATGATTAAATTTCACTATAAAATTACAATAAATTTTAAAAATTATTGTGTTTTCGGTAGCAATGAAGATTACAAAAAAAAATATTTTGTCCATATTCAAGTTACGTGCATATTCCCCATTAGAGAATATGTTAAAGACTACAAAACAGAATCAATGTGTATTACCGGAATGGCGAAAAACGTAATCTACACTGAAGGAATGTTTGTGGCTAATGTACTAATTGATAACTCCTACACAGAAATTAAGTTTCATGTCGTTATAGATAATGAAATACCTGTTACCGCAATAATTGAAAATCCCATTATGAAGGATTTTGAACTACGCTTCACTCCTGAAGGTATCTTGTTGGAAAAGATTATGCATCTTATACTTCTAATGGAGGAGAAACACAGTGAAGATGGTTATCATATAGAAGATTCTAAGTAAAAGGAGCAGATCCATAAAGAGTATAGACATAATGAAAAGAAGAAAGAAAGTAACGTTGAATTGAAACTAATATTGATCGATAAAAATCTTGTTAATCAAAATCCTCGCCTACTGTCACCCTTAGAAATGGCTGCTGTTAACACAAAAATTATAGAATTGTTGAGCAAAGAAATTATCCAGCCCAGTTAATTTGACTTTGCAAGTCCTGTAGTTCTGGCTAACAAGAAAGATAATATACTAAGATTATGCGTTGATTACAGAAAATTATTAGGGAAAGATTTCCTCTTCTGGTTATAGAACATTAAATAGATAAGTTGAAGGATTTTTGCACATGAATGTAAACAAAGATAGTCAAAAGTACACCTGATTTATAACTCCTCAAGGCCAGTGTAAACTTCATCTTAAAATGCCTTTTGGTCTGTGTAAGGCACCAATATAGTATTGTACATAGTGGTATTGCCCATGAACCGTGCTGCCATCTAGATAGCAATGAATGTTGCCTATGATATGTTGTCGTATCATTGATATGATCGCCCGTTGATCGATTTTGACGGAATCGGTACAGTCTGTCACTGATCAACGAGTGATCTTGCCGGTAGCGGATCAATTGAGCGTGTATGATCCGCTCCATGACCTTACACATCACTGAGGTGATAGCAATAGGGCGGTAATTGGTAGGGTCTGACCGATCAGCCTTTTAAGAAGAAAATTTTAAGAAGCCAGAAAATGTAAAACCTTTAAAATCCTAAAGGTTTTCTACGTATAAAGATATTTTAATCACGTCTTCAGATGGATAGTGCAGCCCTTCTTCTTTAATGACAATAAGACCTGGGTATTTATTTACTCATCTATACTAATATTATAAAGCTGCAGAGTTTGTTTGATTGTTTGTTTGTTTGATCGCGCTAATCTCTGGAACTACTGGTCCGATTTGAATGATTCTTTCAGTGTTGGGTAGTACATTAATCGGGGAATGCTATAGGCTATATCATCACGCTATGACCTATAGGAGGAAAGCAGTAGTGATATTTCTAGCAAATACGAGGAAATTTTGTTCGTTTTTCGTGGTCCGATTGGTCTATATTCTAAACTGATAGCCAGAATTAAATATTTTGACCGCCATTTTAAAACGTGTATGCACCCGGGCGGATCCCGGCCCGACCGCTAGTATTAAAGATGCGAGGCACTCCTCATATTTAACTATTGGACTCACATTGGTAACAATAAACCCGGCTATATATTTGACGACTTCTGTCGAAAATTCTGTTAAATTGTTAGTGAAAACATAATATATGATCAAACTTCCCTGAAGTGAAGTTCGATCATTATTATATGAGTCGCTTCATTCGAAGATATGATCAGAATACCAGGTAGTCCCTCTATTTACCTGGCAACATCGCACAATTTTTAAAGTGTTAATTTTTTTTTATTACCCGCCGTTCTTATGCTAGTGCGCCACCCTGACATTTAGCTCATTTTTTTAGAGTTTAGAAGTGACAATATTTCCAAATATTGCGTTTCCCTTTGCAAAACTTTCCCTATATTGGGATTTCGGGAGGGTAGGAGATCATATCTTCGAATGAAGCGACTAATATAATAATGATCGAACTTCACTTCAGGGAAGTTCGTTTGATCATATATTATATTTCCTCGCTTCATTCTTCAGATATGATCAGAATACCAGGTAGATGTTAAGAGCGGAAAGTTTTGTGAAATAAAATACGTATTTCCATCTACGTAGATGAAATAGTGTATAATTTTAATATATGCACCATTAAGAATACGCGCTTATTATATAGATCGAATCAGAAATGAGGAGATCCGTAGGAGAACCAAGGTTACCGACATAGCCCATAGGATTGGCAAGTTGAAGTGGCAGTGGGCCGGGCACATAGCTCGTAGAACCGATGGCCGTTGGGGCCGAAAGGTTCTCGAGTGGAGGCCACGTACAAGCGAAGCGAAGTGTCGGACGCCCGCCTACAAGGTGGACGGACGATCTGACTAAGGTCGCAGGAAGTCGCTGGATGCAGGCCGCTTCCAACAGGTCATTGTGGAGATCCTTGGGGGAGGCCTATATTCAGCAGTGGACTTCCTGTGGCTGATATGATGATGATGATGATGATATAGTACAACATTATTACTATTATTGTAGGAGACAATCGATTAGTTATTAATATATGGCGATGGGAAGCAAACGGAATGAGCATATTCGCCCTCATCGGCTAGAGGTCTATTGTAAAAACGGGCAAAAGAGTTGGATGAACTAGTCCAGCCAGCGGTTTTTCGTATTGTTTCAATATTGACGCCCGCAAGGCTGGCGGCCGACGTGGACGCGTGTCGGGTGCTGTGTGCACCAAACACGCTGGTATCAACCCCGCTTTCACAAAGAACCTGCTATACCCATCTACTAATTGTCTGAGTGGTGGCTGGGTTGTGTGGCTTTCTGTACGTCAACAGGAGCTTACCTGTGGCCTCAGATCTTATATTTCTAGTCATAGAAATGTAGTCTGAGAGCGAAGTGGCGGGGCAAATGCATTCGTTTTCCCTGAAGTACGGCAAAAATAATATGGGTTGTTCCCTACCGGGTGCTGATGTTTTTATAATATCTACGATGTTAATTTTAGCACCATTCTCCAAAAAAGCTATATTATTAAGTCTAATAACCGAGAGCGTTTGCATTTGGTGGGCAGTACAAATTGCGAGTAGTATAGCAAGTTTTTTAGTGATCTTCTCGAGAGAGAGTTTGTCATTAGGAGACCAAGTTGATATTAAATTTAGGACCATCTGAGGATTCCATGTGATGGAATATCGGGAATATCTTAGTAGGTCTTAATTTGTACGCATCCTTCAGAACGCGCTTTACACACTCGTCTGACCCTACGTTAAACTTGGTTAACAAGGACAGAGCAGAACGGTGTGAATTTAATGTGCCATATGCACAACCGTTATTGAATTGTATAGTTAAAAAGCTAAATATTGATGTTTTCGATGGATCGAATACATTAATATATTATAAATAATAAAACTTAACGAAGAATTGTACTCTTTAATAGTACTAATAGTAGTAGAGTGAAGCCAACATCAGGGTCGCGGTATCTGGACAGGCGCCCCGTCGCATGAACGCCTCCCGCAGAGCCTCGCGACAGCCAGGGTAAGGTTCTTGTGTAAGGGGTGATGAACTCTGAAATGCGATTGTAAGAGATATTCACTGGGATCTAAATAAAGGACGTTAGAAACAATTAAATTTTGCAATAGAGGAAACCAAGGTTGTGAGGGCCAATAGGGATAAACTAAAATACCGTTTGCTTCATCGTCTATAATTTTTCTAAGGCACTTTAGAATCAGCGAAAACGGTGGAAAGGCGTAGAAGTAATGAGGTTTCCAACTCAAGGTAAAAGCGTCTAAAGAATCCGCATCTGGATCCTGTTTCTACGAAATAAATCTTGGACACTTCGTATTCTCTCGTGACACAAACAGGTCAATCTCCGGTTGGCCAAAGTTGGTGACAATCCTATCAAAAGCGTTATCTGATAGGGACCATTCGGTGTCTGGGTTAACTACCCTAGAGGCGGCATCTGCACAATTGTCTTTGGTATTTACATATGAAGCAAATATCCAAAGATTGCGCTGTTCGCACCATTGCCACATCGACCTCGCCAAGTCATTTATATGTGGATGTTGTATTCCGCCCATACGGTTAATGTAACTTATTGCGGTTGTGTTGTCTATTCGAAGTAAAATTGCATGATTTGTTAATCCTTTGCAAAAAGACTTTAAACCCAAAAAGACAGCCATTAATTCTAGGTAATTAATGTGGCGCGATTTTTCCGATTGTTTCCACATACCATTTATTATATCATTATTACAGACCGCACCCCAACCTGAACGTGAAGCGTCAGAATAAATTGTTATTTTAAAGTTAGGTGATCTAAGAAAATTGCATGAAGACTCAATATGTGTTGACCACCAACGCAAATCGTCTAGTATAATGTGTGGTAGGTGGATCTTATGTTCATAGTTATCATACCTCAATAATGCTAAATATTTCTGGCGTTCTAGAATCTTAGTGTATAGCCAGCCGTATTTTATAGCAGGACATGCAGCGACCAAAACGCCAATGAGTTGAGGAAATTCTCGAATGGAACACAAAGGTAACTTAAAAAACTTCATGACTAATTGTGCAATCTTAAGTCGTTTATCTAATGGTAAAGATATAGTTAAATGTCTTGAATTAAAGATAAACCCTAAAAATTTAACAGTGTAACAGGGTGACAAATTGCTCTTTTCGTAATTTATTACAAATCCAAGGCAATTAAGTAACTTTACTGTAGAGTTAACGTTTTCAACGCACTGTTCGTATGTATCACCGATGCATAGTACTATGTCATCTAAGTAATGCACTGATTTGTGCCCGTGATACCTTAAATAACTTATCACTTCTCTAATTATCTTTGTGAAAACGCGCGGGGTAAGTGACAGTCCAAATGGCATTGCAGAAAATTCATAAGTCAGAAGTTTTGTTGAGTTATGAGCATGAAACTGAAATCTGAAATATTTTCGGTCAGAAGGATTTATGGGTACGAGAAAATATGCGTCCTTCAAGTCGATGGTAGTTAGATATCCATCTCGTGGTATTAACTTGCATGCTGTTCGATAATCTTCCATTTTGAAATGGTCATTATTAATAAATTCGTTTAAGGGTTTCAAATTTAATATAAAACGCTTTCCACCGTTAGGCTTAGAAGTAAGGAAAATGGTAGATAAGTATTGATTCTTTGTAGGTCTGCACTTCGAAATTGCCCCCAATTTTATTAAATTATTAACAGCCTCCAACATAACTATTCTTTCATTGTATGAAAGATTATTCTGAGGAGGATGCGTTTATGGGTGTATTATAGGTGCTTTAAAAGGAATAGAAACACCATTCTTTATCCAGTTGAGCACTATCTTGTTACTGGTGTTTTGCCAACAGTTATAAAAGTAGGTAAGTCTACCCGCATGTACCTGAGCTAGCGACGACTGGAAACAGCTGCACGGGACTTGTCGGGATTCGAAAAACGATGCGCCTGAGGTGTCGCCACGTATAGGCGCCGGATTTCTGCAGTCAGCTGTGGCTTCTTGTAACCACCTCGCCCCCCCTGTTCGCTGACGGGTACCGAGGAGGCGTGGACCAGTTTCCCTGTAGAGAAGCAGGTCGTGTAATATTTGAGCCTACACTAGACCCCTGAGTCTTTGTGGGCTTCTTAATTAATTGGCCCTGTTTTACAATAGCCTTAGCTGCCTTAATTTTTTCCGACAGCGACGAGCCGAATAATGTTTCATCTCTTTCGGTGTCGGATATCATGTGTAAAATTGTTCTATCCAGGCTAGGAGTTATTAGTTTAATTCGATTCATCGTAGATTGGCTGTGTGAATCGCAAAGCAGTCGACAGCCATTACTAAGGTGCTTCATAGCCTCAACCTTATTGTCACTTTTCAAGAGGATGTCTATGCCTCTGTTAATGGCTGTTATACCAATTCCGAGTTGATATTGAGTAGCTGCAATTGATTTGTCTCGATTACGCACCATATCCGGTAATGCAGCCGAAATTTCTGCATTTAATTTGCGGGCCTGCAATAGCCGACAATTATCAGGAATCAAATACTCTTTTATGGTTTTTTTTCCTTATGATCCTTGGGCATGCCTTTCTTTAATATGGGTAGCCATAATTTTGATAAATTACTATTTATGTTATCACCATATTCAGGGGTATCAGACACATATTCTCCGAGAGCCGAAAGAACTTCGGGCTCCAATTCACTATCTCTGATACTTGTGGATTCATCCTGATTGCTGGATACTGGCTGTTCATTCTTTTGAACATCACAATCGACTGGAATCGAACCCGGTACTTGAGACAAGTTCGGCGCCGGGAAGCTTGATTCTTCCATAAATCCGCCATAATTAGTGGCTTGATCGATATCATCGCCACCTAAAAATGCCAATATGCAAATTAGCGAATGGATAAAACATTATGTGGGTAGTTTAAAAATTAACATGTGACACTGTGTAGTTAAACATGTTGAATTTACAGATGCACGGTACAAAACGTTTTGTTTGTCCGTTTTTTCTGTTGTATTGTCATCGTTGGAGACTCGCAGTCAACCCCGATGGGATAATAGTTAATTCTATTATTCAACTTGTTCTGAAAATGTCAAAGTTACTGACTCGCCGTCAATCCCAATGCATTTCAGGACAATCACATCCGTATCTCGTATCTCTTACCTTCGTCAGATGATGTATCCAGAGGAGCTATTCTACGTTGATTTCGACGCTCCTCTAAGGAGATCGGTCGATTTCCTAAGGAAATTGGGCCTAGTAGTGAAAACTTGACGGACACTAATGAGACCTAGAATTAAATAATAGAGATTAAATATCCTTTAAATATAATATAGTCTTTTTGAGCTAGGATATGGGATTATTTAAGATATATCCTCTTAAAGTTTTACAAAAACTACCATATTCTACTATCTTCACATATATCTAATATTTTATATTTTCTGTAACTATGTAAATAATATCGCTTAATAATATTGTAAAATGATATTATTATAAACACGTTAAATACTTTTCGATATAAAGTTGATTAAGAAAACATTTCTGGGGGTAGAAATATTCGTTTCAAAAGTAGGTAGGTCATACTAAAAGGGAATGATGACGGTAAACATTGATAATAAGAAACACATTTTTATAATAAAAAGTTCTATTGAACTTGTTCCTAAACAATATCTCATGTACCTGGTAGTAACAACACATTGTCGAGGTGCTTTGCAATAGGTGTGATATCATTTTGGTACCTAGCCCAACCAAGGTACCACATAATAGTCATTACATGTACTGAGCATCCCACTGTCCTTTTGATTGCAATGCAATTACAATAATATTGTATTATTGCATTGTGGCCATTTTGAGAGTTGTCGATCTGAATATAAGCAAAACATATGTTGGTTCTGTCCTAACCAATAACGCACTAAGTGATCTGGCATACTATTTATCTCATTAAAATCGATTGATGTTTTGGAATTCTTTATAATTGTAAACATGTCTTGTACATGTTGGAACTAAAATAATGTAATCCCATCGAAAACATCCTGTAAAAAAAAACCAAGTCTCGCAGCTCAGGTTTTCTACCACAACAAGTTGTGAGATGCATGTAATACCAAGTCGATTAATTTATTTAGTCCTTAAGGGACCTTCTATATAAAGTTATTACGTTAGTTATTACCATATCAATATTAAAAATTCTTTACGTTTTAAATAAATGGATCGACTTGGCCATCGCATGAAAACATAATGTATCGTACAGTTTATACATAATGCTGCTGGCCAAGTCGATCTATTTATTTAAAACGTAAAGAATTTTTAATATTGATATGGTAATAACTAACGTAATAACTTTATATAGAAGGTCCCTTAAGGACTAAATAAATTAATCGACTTGGTATTACATGCATCTCACAACTTGTTGTGGTAGAAAACCTGAGCTGCGAGACTTGGTTTTTTTTTACAGGATGTTTTCGATGGGATCTCACGTCTTTTTGTAGAGTCCTACTTTTTTCCTTTTCGGTACTTCTTACTTTTAGAATATCACTAACGATTTTTCTTAAAGCCTCTGTCTTATGGATTTTTCTTATTTTTGTAGGTATCAATTTATCACAAATATAGCGGATTTGATTATTAATGTTCTATCTTTCATTGTAAATTGATATTTTCGAGCTATTTAATCTATTTATTTGCAAGTTTTTCTTCGTCATGTTTTTCTAGAGGAATGTTGTACAGTTTCATGGGCTGAATACACCATTTCCCTCTCTATATCCCCTCCTGTTATGCCTCATGTATATAGATATCTATCTACAACTATTATTCCATTATATACGGGTACAATGATTCATTAACTGCAAATGTAACTTTGTAATCCTATACATTTATATGGGATTACAAAGTTATTCACGTAGTTGGTCTATCTAGAAAACTAGACACAAATTATGAAATGTTTGAATTTTCCCTTACTTTAGACACTAAACACTAATTATATTCTAAATTTGAAGGTTCTATGTCTGCTAGAAGTGCCTTAGACTTTTGATGATCGGTCAGTCAGTCAGTGAGTGACAAAATTAAGAAAGTTTGACTAGTTACAATTCTTAAACTACTGGTTCAAATTGAATGAAATTTTAAATATACCGTGTTTACACAATGCCTACTTAGTAACTGAAAATTCAGGCTTCATGCTTTAGCCACAACGAAGTTATAGGGGGTTGAAAATGGTCTGAATTGCTTCGAGAAAAGGATGTTACGGCCTATAGCTCGACTTGGAGGGGGCTCGGCCGCGCCCCCAGATTAATATTATAGAGCCTTTCCGTCATAAAATCCAACGAGGTATTGCGTAGATGCACTGAGCATGCTCTGCTATTTTTGGGAATATAATAATTATAATCTTTTTTAGAGTAGCCAAGAGTTGTCGTAAATAATAAACTCAAAATAACCAACATTACAAAAGCACATTCCTTTCGCGACGAAGCACAAAGAATAGAATTTGACAAACACTGAATGAATTTGACAGATGTCAATTCTGATATTAATGCAAACAATGCAAAAAGTGGTAGAATATTTTATGATATCCTTTTTTTTACAAAATCTGATCCCCACGGTGTAGGATAAAAATAAATAGAGAAATGAATCTAAAAAAATACGCCTGATTTTTTAGTAATTTCTTGTCCGTAGTTGGACCAAATCGACTGATCTCCTTTACGTATCTTCTTTGCGTATCGTTCGATACGAGATTCAACACTTCTTTTCGGCATTAAAGCGGCTTTAACGTACTAATAGTTGAAGTGTGCGAGCGTTACCGAGCACAACAGAGGATTGAGCTAAATGTCAGGGTGGCGCACTAGCATAAGAACGGCGGGAAAAAAAAAAATTAACACTTTAAAAATTGTGCGATGTTGCCAGGTAAATAGAGGGACTACCTGGTATTCTGATCATATCTGAAGAATGAAGCGAGGAAATACAGGGTATATCAAGACTGCTACCGAAAACGAAGCCGGGTGGTAGTTTAAGCGACTTAAGACACAATGCAACACAAAAGTTTGCAAAAAAAAAGCCACAATTTTTTTTAAAATATTTTTGTCCTATGGCAATATTTGGGTGGTAAATACACTTTTTTCCTAAAATAATAATGTATACCCTTTAATTTATAAATACTCTAAGGTATAAAACAGTTTAAATTATTATTTTAGCAAAAACTATGGATTTACCACCCAAAAATAACAATATTTAAAAAATCATTAAAAATTAATGACGCGTTTCTTTGCGAAATTTGTAGTTGCATTGTGTTTGTAATCACTAAAACTACCACTCGGCTTCGTTTTCGGTAGCAGTCTTGATATACCCAGTATAATCGTGAGTTGGAGGTACATCGTCATTATCATCATTATATTCCTCATTAGCATCAATAGCTAAGAAGCGGTTCCTCGTATTATTATTTTTTCGGCATAATTCACATTTAGTGCACGTTAAAATATTAATTGCGTCCAGTGGTATAGATCTCGGTAGCTATGTTTTTTCATTCACCGTGAATTAATAATTTATTATAAACCGATTTAAGATAATTTTAAACATATGCATTGATTAAACGAAAATAAAATCGTGGGGCACGTCCAATATTTAAAGTGGTTAAAATTCAATTAAAGTGGACGTGCCCCACGATTTTAATTTAGTTTAATCAATGCATATGTTTTCAAAATATTTTTTAGCGTTTAGTACATTTATCTGCAATATAAAACAATTTAACTTAATTTTTTTTTTACTTTTTTATTTTTAAGTTTTTAGTT
This sequence comes from Hyles vespertilio, assembly GCA_009982885.2. Taxonomy (NCBI): domain Eukaryota; kingdom Metazoa; phylum Arthropoda; class Insecta; order Lepidoptera; family Sphingidae; genus Hyles; species Hyles vespertilio. The sequence goes on along the minus strand of CM042833.1, from coordinate 502,524 downwards.
TTTATTTCTCCTTCTATTCAATTCGTTGAGTTCTTGACTTGGGTGGGAGATTCATATTGTAATTTTGTATAGTATACTGTATTATACTTACCAAGCCCTTTATTTTGATACCCATATTGATGGGATTGAAAAATACATTTTCCGCCATTTTGTAGCAGTGGCCATCTTTGATTTTGATTTTGTATAGTGCATTGAATTTTACTTGACAAGCCCTTTCATTTGATACCCATATTGATAGGATTGAAAAAAACTAAGTTGTCCGCCATCTTGTAGCGGCGGCCATCTTGGATTCACAATAATATTGAATATGGATAATTGTATTGTCACCAAAATCAAAGGCGTATACCAAATTTCAGATCAATCGGTAACGGGAAGAGGGTTAAATTTCAATTACTAAATTTGACCCAAACAAACGGGGTGAGCTAAATAAAACCGTTTAATAACCAATATTTAATACCCAATATTTAAAGTGGTTAAAATTCATTTAAAGTGGACGTGCCCCACGATTTTATTTTAGTTTAATCAATGCATATGTTTAAAATTATTTTTTAGTTTTTGGTACATTTATCTGCAATATAAAACCGTTTAACTTAAAATTTATTTTTACTTTTTTATTTTTAAGTTTTTATTTCTCATTCTATTCAACTCGTTGAGTTTTTGACTTGGGTGGGAGATTCATATTGTAATTTTGTATAGTATACTGTATTATACTTACCAAGCCCTTTATTTTGATACCCATATTGATGGGATTAAAAAATACATTATCCGCCATTTTGTAGCAGTGGCCATCTTTGATTTTGATTTTGTATAGTGCACTGAATTCTACTTGACCATACCTTTTATTTGATACCCATATTGATGGGATTGAAAAAAACTAAGTTGTCCGCCATCTTGTAGCGGCGGCCATGGATTCACAATAATATTGAATATGGATAATTGTATTGTCACCAGAATCAAAGGCGTATACCAAATTTCAGATCAATCGGTAAACGGGAAGAGGGTTAAATTTCAATTACTAAATTTGACCCAAACAAACGGGGTGAGCTAAATAAAACCGTTTAAAAAAGAACCCAATAGGCAGTTTCCAATTAGCGTTGATCGCAGTTACCATAAATACTAACACATCTCTAGCTAGGGGTCGATCTACATCTGAATTGTCTCCTCCATTGACATAGCCCACTGATTTTTTCCATCCCATTGGATTTGCTGTCTAATTGCTATTTCATCTAGATTAACGGCACATATAATTATTTTACTACATTTACTTGTCAACTAGTTGTGCCCGCGACTTCGTCCGCATGGAATTTAACAAAAAAGTTAATTAGTTTATTTAGTTTTTTTTTTTGTTATTTTCATTCGTTGGTGGGAGGCGCCCGACGTGACGGCCCAGTATTGGCATGCGCGGGAGCTGCGCGCGGTACTGGACAGTACTTGGGCATTGCAACATTACTTTATTTTTCTAAAATAAATGTAGCCTAAGTTACTCCTTGTTACACCAGCTACCTGACAAAAAAGTCCCGTCAAAATCGGTCCAGCCATTTCAGAGATTAGCCGGAACAAACAGACAGACAGACAGACAATTTTTTTTAAATATCATTTTAGGCACAGGTATCGTGTATATAACGATATGTAGTAGGACATTTTTTTTTATTTTCACTCTTAAAACAGTCACTTCAATTTTATTTATATGTATAGATGATAAGGAGATACGATTCCGATTGTTGAAGTTTTTAATATACCGATATCAGCACTCACATTATGTATTTTCGTCCCGCCTTCCTCGCCCTCCCCGCACCCCTGCCGTGAATGTGAATTTTTAAAATCAATGAACCACTTAGGAAATAATTAAAATATTGCTTTTCCTGCCTTGTTCGAGACTTGAATTATGTCAGGATCAATTTATAGAGAATTTTTTGTACGCACGTGACCTTGAAATACTTTTGTACGTCAAAGTCAACCTAACTAACTCAACTACCCGTTTGTCATAATACCATATTTAAAAAAGAACCCACAATATTTAAAGGGATTTTTTTTGTGCGGCTCCCTAACTTGTTTTTCAAAATTAGAGTAGCCTAAGTTAATCTCGCAAAAATAAGCTATTTGTTACTGAAATTATAAGTTCTCGAGATTTAGCGATTACAATCAGAAAGAAAGACAGAAATACAAAAAAATATATATATTCGGCACCACTTTACATTATTTTCACTTTCCAACAGATACTTCAATTTTATTAATATTTAAAGAAGATAATATATAAGATTACAGGGCAACATTATCAAATAAAACTCGTGACCAAAATGCGCAACAAAATTAAATCCACGGACTACAAATCAGTTAAGTCTAAAAGGATTGCACTCCACGTACACGCACCCTAGCAAATTGACCAGCGGACCACCACCCTCCATCCCCACGTGATGTCCGGCTGGGCTGGCCGACAATACGTACGATTGGTTATTTTTTGTGAAATCGTAAACGGGTCTACTACATAAGGCTCCCTCCCTGCCCCCGGACAGTAGTCGGACAATTTGGGGAGCAAATTGCATGGCATGCCGTGGAGAAGGCGCGCACCCCCGTCTGGCACGATCTCAGCACGATGCATGCATCCCCCGCCACCCCGCGGGTACTGCGCGCCGGGCGGGAGAGGCGGGGGAGGTGCGCGTCGCCGCCGCGCCCGTGCCCGGCGTCAGTCCCGGTCTGCAGGGTGGCCTAGCCGGTTGTGAGCTACCCTGTAGAACCGGGCCTGACTAAAATTTACTTTATTTTTAATTATCATAATATATATTTAATCACATCTCCATACCTCATAGTATTTTCTCATATTGTTACCTAAACACATAATTTCGCAACGGGAAGCAGTTAGTTTACTTGAATACTGATTGCATTTGGGGTGCGATGGCGTTGAAAATAGCTGTAGTGCAGTGCCTTATTTTGCCTGTAAGTAAGTTCGGATTTTCTAATTATTTCCTTAACTAAGTTATACATTCAGCAATTTACTAACTTATTAATACGCTAATAAAAATGTTTCATCGAGACACAAACATAACTTTTACGCGCATTAATATGAGGGTGTTTTAAAATGATTGCGCCCTATTAATATGTTTGTGTGAGTTCATGTCTCTACCTAACTGTAAACAGCAGGGTCTCGGCAGCTGAAATCATTGCGTTGCACAACCACCCAGACAGACCCCTCCGACCGCCACCCTTGCGCAGCTTGTCAAAGTCTGTCTGGGGCGGCGCGGCGGCGTCCGGCGCAGCACCCTTATAAAATTACCCTTCTCAAGGGTCAGGGTTAGACGTTACTCTCTCAATTTCCGTTTGACGACACATTTTTGTAATGAAAAAAGACTTTTTATTGAGGCCCTTCCCTTTATTTTAAAACTGGTTTAAAACGTCTTACATACGTGTATTTAATCAAATATGAACTAATCACATTTGTATAGTGTTGTTCAATCTGTTAATATTTAAATCACTTGGCGGTTTTCATCATGCCGAAATAAAGGTGTGTAATCACTTCATTGGTGTATATCAAGACTGCTACCGAAAATGAAGCCGGGTGGTAGTTTAACCGACTTCAGACACAATGCAACAGAAAATGTTGCAAAAAAAAAACGAAGATTTTTTTTCTTTTTTTTTTTCTTTCGTATTGTCGTCTTTGGGTGATAAATACTTTTTATCCACTAATATAATAGTGTATACCCTTTTATTTATACAGACTCTAAGGTATAAAAGAGTTTAAATTATTACTTTAGAAATAACTATGGATCTACCACCCAAAAATAATGATATTTAAAAAATGGTAAAAAAAATGGTCACGTTTCTTTGCGAAATTTTTAGTTGCATTGTGTTTGTAGTCACTAAAACTAATACCCGGCTTCGTTTTCGTTTGCAGTCTTGATATACCCGGTATATTATGACGTGAAGTAACCAATAATGTGGAACTATCTTCCTGCTCCCTGTTGGATTGGTTCTCCTCGCGCCGCGCGCCCGCCTGTGTAGTTTATTGACCCTCGGCCGCCAACGCCCTGTCTGGGTCCACCTTGCACATGCACCGCGTGGACATGCGCGCATGCACCGCAGCGTGCGGATATCCTGCCGGGGCTCACTTTAGTTCACTTTAGTTACAGCAGGGTAGCGGTCCAGCCGTGCGCCACCCTGACTATAACTAAAGTTTATAAAAATGTTCTCAACGTTCTTTCTCTACGAGTTATTAGCCGTTGTAGTAACAGTACAGAAGTATTCAATAGTATTATGTTTTGTAAAAATATGTTAATTATTGTGCTAGTTAGTTATGTTATTTGACTCATGGTTTCATTCATCGGCAATTTTAGAACATAGCGGGGTCCTAATATTTCGACGGTACGTTTTTGAATTCAAAGCAGAATAACTGTTTATTTTTGTCTGCGTCATCTTTTTGCTTTTATTCTTTGTCTACTAACGATTGAAAAATAAATAAACACTTCTCATTTATGGTTATTAGAATTCAGGTTTTACTATCGTTATCGTAATACAAGTTGCATAGTAATATGTCAAAATAATAAAACGTAATTAATTAGTCATTGGGAATCCGTGAAATGGCTTCATAAGTACACAAAAATGCCTACCTCTCCCCGTGCTCCATTCTACCCGTACATGCGCAATCGGCGTGTGCGAATGGCGGCGGTGCCGTTCCGCCCCACTCACTCTGGGTGTAACAGGGTAGCCAGTCGTTCGTGTGCTACCCTGTTCATCCCAGAGACAACAACATTCATTATTTTTATTTTAACAAATCAGTGCTCCTGGTGTCCAGAAGTGTGTGATTATGTAGTGACGTAAATAATATTAGTTAACAGTTCTTTATTTATCGAATTGTAATAAAACTGACAAAGCCTGTGCAAATCATAAACTTGGTTAGTATATTCAAATTGTTAATTTTTTTTATTTCGTACAATAAGAAACAATTGGAGTTTTAACGTTATCATATTAGATAAGAATAAATTCAGGATAAAAAATGATTAACTCAATTTGTTTTTTATTCTTTTGTTCCGTATTTATATATTTGATATAAATTTCTATCAAAACGACCAATGTACATATGTGTGGTAATTGGTGCAAATCTATTAATAATACTGCTTCCGGTAGCTCAATTGATTTTCCCCCTGGAGCCCCGGGCTCGCACATGCGCAGTGGGGTGGTACACGGGGATCTGTGCGGGGAGACTGCGCGGGGAGATCTGCGCTCCTGTTGCAGGGAGCGGGTATGCACGCGCGTTACCTTGTCGTGTTCATGCAGTAATTGCATTTCGATTTTGTTCCTACGTTTACATGAGTTTAACCTCCGCGTAAATTGCAAGATTTATATTTAGTGAACGTGTGAGTTATGATAATGGTGAAAACATATCAATGAAGTGCATTGAACGCTAGTAATTGAAATATATGGTGACATGAAATTTATTTAATCATTGACGCAATAGTCAATGATTAATGATTTTTGTGAAAATATTTGTGTTAACTCGTGTGCTGTAAATCATATCGGTTGGGGCAGACTTCAAACTCTGTGACCTGAATCACTTACACGATGCATCAGACAGATGTATTTTGTGGAAGTGCAGACTGCAGACTTTGTGTCGACTGATTGAAAATGCAGTTTCGTGAACTACAAGACTGAAAGCTTTTACGATCATGTTTAAATATTTATATATTTGCAAAAATGAATTCAGTGTTTGTATACTACCGAGAGATAAAGTCATTGTCAGTATTGGCTGTTGCCGAGTTACCTACTTCTTTAAATGATTACGGTACATTCTGTTTAGATTTGTCACTGTATCGTGTGAAGTGTTTAATTGGTTTAGTCGTATCCATACGGGGAATCAAATTTTTTACCTTTAATGTAAAACATATAAAGTATAATAATTAGTTACTTTTTCGTGATTATATCCAAGTGCAATAATTTTAATTCGGTTCGGTGCCTTACTGATAGAATAATAGAGACCCAATGTGAGTACATTACTAAGTGTTATTTGCAATATAATTTGACATATGTTATACGATCACGTAAGATGACGAGGAGATTATCTGAATATTCATTTTTAAAACGCTTTTGCAAAATAGATGGAGTAACACTTCCACTATTGATTAGCTCCGCCATTTAGAACTGCACATGCGCATCTACAGGGCTATTGATATTTTGTCTAGAAGTTGCAGGGATCGGCATACGTTTGTAGTACAAAACCGTCTACGCCTTCAAAAATATTTCTCTTAGATTATGAATTTGTTATTTTTTGTCCTCCTTTTAATTTGCTGTGCTTTGTCAATGCAATTGGCGATTTAATTATATTGATTTGTTCATTTCTTGGTGAGATTGACTTAATTTTTTATTTTGGCGAAGAATCTATCTGGAATGTCCGTAAAATTAGTATTACGACTGTATGCGTTTTTCATAGACATATGTAGACGATGAACCGCTTAATAGTTATAAAATGGAAATAATTCTCTAGAGAAATAAATAGAATATACATCAAATATATGTCTGTATTTATAATTTGGTTTGGTAATGACCAAGGCTTAATGCACTTAATCTAGTGAAGTAAAATCTTTGCAAAGAGACACGTTATTCATAAATCTAAATACCTATTCTATGAATGTGCTTATAGAGTATGTATTTGGTAAATGTAGACATCTAATATAATTTGTTCTAAAAATTAATCCGTATTTTTCTTTAAATATTTATTCGACAGCCAATCAATAATGTCACACTGTACTTCGTAAAAAATAAATCGCTCATTGCTTATCATTGATTTTATTAAAAAATGGCATTATTCAGAATATACATATAAAATAATTTCGTATAAAACCGAGTTAGATGTCGTACATATCTGGTGGCGAGGGTGGGGTAACTGATAAATAATACAAAAATGATTCAATGTTCAATTTGACGTCATTGCTTTTAAAGTGCAGGTGTCCGAGCGGGTTGCAATACAATATCATGCTAACTACTACTTTACTTACTGCTGACTACTTTTACTTTACTTAAATCGATTTCTGCCATACGACCGTGCTATACATATAAAATGCTTATAGGGCTAGCTAAGTCTTCACAATACGCTCTACGAATTTCTATTATTATTATTTTGAAGTTCATATATACAGATGTCATGTTTAAGACAAATAATTAGAATATTTTAATAAGATCATTTTCCTAACGATACTTCTGTATCTAATGACTTGATTGATAATTCTGTTCATGATTGTAGTTCCTTGTCAGTTGTTACTTGAGTTATATAGTTATGTGCAGTTCATGATCTATTTCTATAAAAAAAACTGAATTAAATTCAACCAGAGACGAAGCTTTGTCTGAAGACTTGGCTATCCTGAGGGTTTTAAAAAGTATAAGTTCAGCTTGAATGCAAAGCGAAATAAACATTTATTTAGTATTATGTTTATCATGTAATTAAGTATGTTATTTCCTTAGACGTATTCTGGATTTCTTTACTCACTTTTTAACTTTTGTTATCACCCATGTTGACACTTATATTTTTATCTTGTTACGTGATAATTGCCTACGTGACCAATAAATACATTTCATTTCATTTCATTTCATCTTCTTTCAATTTTCATATTTACTAACGCCAGTATGTATCTTTAGAGTGAAAATTACTTCATCCTACACAAGAACTGAAATCATGTAATAACTTTTGATACAATCTTAAAATATTTAACTTCAAACAAAAGAACTTCATAAGAAGTACCCATAGAAATGAATGTATACACTCGATACTATCCCAATAGATTCCTTTCAGGAAGAAAAAAGCTGGAATATCGAGTCAAGGGGCCCTACTATATTCATCCGAAACGAAGTTCGAAACTTCGGATGATCAAAGTTTATATGCGAAACCTAAATATACCTACATATACTTATGGTCGTTATTGACTTATGGTCGTAACCATAGACTTATAGTTACGATGTACGTTATACAAATTCGAACTTTTGTAGAGTAGATACATTCGTATCGTATAAAAAACTTCTATCGTCCGAAGTTTCGAACTTCGTTTCGGATGATATATTGTAGGGCCCAAGAATATATGCATAATATGTATATGGCACGTCATTATTTTCCTACAAGTATTTAAATAAAATTCTTTATGATAGTTGGAATGAATATTACGTACCAAGCTATAAAGATGCCGGGCAGTGATCCCCTCTCTCCACTCTGGCACATGCGCTGTTACATAAACAGCGGGAAACTTGAGACCGTCGCGCTGTACGCTCACTCTGGGACGGAAGGTGTGGCCGTTCGGACGTGCTAGTCTTTTCGTCCCAGACAAATAAGACTTTATATATTGCTTTGCTTTGCTGAGCAAGTCCGTGTTCGTTAAGTTCGTGTTGAGTGTGATCATTGTATGAATTACATTAATATTATCTTAAAATCGAAACCTAATATTAATTGTGCTTAAAAATTTGCTAGAATATTAAAAATGTTTAAACGAATAAATAATATTTTAGTTCCTTATAGACTCACATTACTCTGGGCAATAAGTTTCAGATTCGTTTAATTGTTTCTGTGAACTCCCTCCCAGAGCAAAATACATATTGCTCATGCGCGTTTCAGCTCCCCGCTCCCGATAAGCATGCGCACAGAGTCCGTACGTCCCGCCCCATACGGGTAACAGCGCCATATTTGGTTGCAGGAAGGCTTCCCGGTCGGTCGTGCGTTACCTTGTGCAACCAAATATCAGTTATAAATAATTTAGGACATAAAATTTTGAAATAGCGTAATTATTTTCATGAAAAACGGTATGCGCGCCTCGTATTATATCTGTGCGTTATTTAAACGAAATTATACTGTGCCGTTCATCATTCGTAAACGATCTTTATCGTTAGATAACAATAAATTGTATCATTTCACATGCCAATTTCTTGATTTTCAACTATTATTGGTTCCTTGTGGGGCTCTATCGATTTTACCCGGGCTACCGTATGCAATCTCATACACTAGCTTAACATGCGCATAATTGACTACGCGGGCAGTCGGTCTGGTCGCTTCCGCTGCAAGGTATAAATACTTTATCTTTTGTGTTTTTGTTTGTTTGTAGTCGCGCCGTGCCTTTCCTCTCATTTCAAATATCTTTAATATAAACTAAATTTCCCAATGTTTAAGTTATTTTGATCGGTATGTTAATATAATCGGAAGGGATTTATACTTTCCTGACGAGTTTTCTTATACCGTTATTGGATACTAATTAATTTTACACTAAAGTTGTGTAAAAGAATATGAAAATGAAATCACGTTCACGCATTTTCTTTGTCAAGGCAGCAGTCCCATTATTGATTTGGTCTGGCCAACTTCTCTTGCACAATGCACCAGGCGCAAATGCGGATATCCGCCTGTCTGGGACTCGCGCGTAATTCCGGGGTTACTAAAGTTCCTCTGTGGTATATTATTTGGTTTGGGCGTGGCTAAATCGATTTTGCCCGGGCCTACCTGCCTTTCTTGCCATGCGCGATTCTCCCCATACCACGTGTCTGGTGGACTTGCGCAGAATCTCTTACACCGACAGTCAGTCTAGTCTTTGTTCTATCCCGAAGGTTTATACGCTGCATTATCATCTAACAATCATACTAATGCTTGCAATTAATATCCTGGTATCCACAAGCTTGAGATCAAACGCCTATTTCATTCATATAAGTGTAGATGGTACATCTTCTAAAAGGCCAGAGAACACGTTGTTAGGCCGTTACAAAGGGCTAAGAAATCGGATTTGACATCTTGTTATTCTATTGTTATTTCCGGGTTGAGCTCAATTGATTTATTCCGGGTCGCCCTCTTTGCAAAATGCACCCCGCGGACTTGCGCATATCTACCTATGCGCGCTATCTGTCTGGGGAACGCCCGCCACCCCGCAGTTCAGTGTCATTCGTCGTTAGGTTCAGCACGCGCGCGGCTGGCATACGCACGGTATCTGTACATCCCGCCCTGTACGGTTAACTACGTCGTATTTGGTTGAGGGAAGACTTCTGGGCTGGTCTTGAGTTACTTTCTGCAACGAGATTTAAATAGGTTTCTAAATTCTGATTTTTAATGAAGTTTCTTAATTATTATTTGTACAAAAAGACAGTATGACATATTTGCGTTAGGGTTGGATGCAGTTTGTGTTGATGTGAAATGTGTGTGTTAAAGTAATTAAGTGCTTGACTTCAAGTGCGTGATATTAATCAAGTAAGCAGTCGTTTTTAAAATATCTAGATAATACATTGCAATTTGAAACCTTAGGTGTCAATTTTTTTTATAAGATCTTAATTATAATTGATCCCGTTAGGGCTATTTTGATTTTGTTCGGGCTCATTCGTTCAGTCCTACCTTCCTTAGACTTGGTATTCCCTCTTTCACATATCGCTGATTTGCGCAAAATCTCTGACCAGGTAGACTGTCCAGTCTCTAAAGATATTAATTCATTCTCACCACCTTATTGTATGATTTATGCGTATTAGTGCTGCGCAATATATCATCACAAGCCGTTGCGTGTTTAGGTTACTTATTTTCGTCATGTATGAAGTACATGAATTATTATATTAATAGCCCTGGGCGTGGTTCGATTGATTTTTCATCTTGCACGGTGCACATGCGCTTATTCACAGACGCAGGCAGGTGTCGTGGGGTTCAGCCTCTAGTATTAGGTGCGGTGTCGTCCGCCTGCTATAAGATTTATTAAGATTTGAGGGGTAATGTCACGCGAAATATGTTGTGCTTTAAATATATGTGCTTTATAAATATCAGATTAGTTACAATATAGCCTCATACGAATCAGATGTGGGACATAGGGAATAGGCTTGACAATCTGCTATTATTGGTTCCGGGTGGGGCTCGATCGATTTTATCCGGGCGACTAAAGTACCCGTTGCACATGCGCTTAAAAGCGAACTCAGGCATTCGGACGCAGCTCGGTTGCCATAATTCAATACAATGTAGTTTATCGGCTACGCAGCCTCGAGGTGCTGCAACCTTGAGTATCCAAACCGTGTTTTATAAAACTTTGAAGTGCTAAAGTATATACGGAGATATGTAAGTTTTGCAAATTATTTTGTCCTGGTAATTTACTTCAGATTAACTATTTTACTATTATTTCCGACTTTATTTTGGCAACGTCCATGTTTTTTGCATATGAGTTTAACGACTAGCATGGACGGTCATCTGCTGTATAAGCCTTACTGTCACTAGATGTGCAAATTTTAAATTAATAAAGCGATACAATGCTCAATCTGTAACTAAAATTACTGCTTTAAATATCTATCATCAGAGCCAATATTTTAGTAGTTCCGGCCATGGCTCGATTGATTTTGTCTGGGCGGCCCCTATATCTGTTGCACATGCGCTAAACTACCCGTGGAGGTGGAGGCATGGCTTTAAGTGTCCCTTACTCAGTGCAGTGTAGTTCATCTGCAGAGTCAAGCAGTCATTCCGTGTGCAATTTTATATTTTATTTTATATCTTGAAATAATGTGCAGAATTCATTCAAAATTTATGACTTATAATTAGTGATAAGTCGAAGAGTTGTGCGAATTTATTTTCATTTCCTTAACTAAATACAAGTTTTTTTTTGTATCAAATATGACTGATAAATAAGGCATTTGGTTAACGAAACCAATTGTTTATTATTAATTCAGGCCGTGGCTTGATTGATTTTGTCTGGGCGAGCTCCATGTTTGTTGCACATGCGCATGTGATAGCCAGCGTGTCTGTTAGGGTCCATTACTCAGTTTAGTGTCGATAGTCTGTGTTATAGCATAGTAGTGAGTCAGTGTGCACATTTTGTTTATCCTTAAAAATGATTAAATTAGTGCAGGGAATATAAAATTTAAAATTTACCGCTTTAAAGATCAGTGATGCGTCGAAGTGTAATGAAATTTACTATTTTCTTTTTATCAACCCTATTCCTTTGAATCATTTAGTTTTATGAAAAAATATCGTATAATTAGTTCCGACCGGGGCTTGATTGATTTTGTCTGAACGACCACCATGCTTGTTGCACATGCGCTTAACTACCCACGAAGACTGCCGGGCACGACGAGGTTGACGACACTCAGGGCCGGGTCGTTAGTTTGTTGCCTCGTGGTATAGTGCATCGAAAGGAATAATTACACATTTCATACATTTTGTGAATAGTTCCGAAAAGAGCTCCATTGATTTTACCCGGGTGAAGAAAATGACCGTTGACATTCGCTTTACAACCACATAAACTATCAAGCCATCTCGGTCTTCATCGCCCAGTTCCTTGCAGTGTATTTAGTGAATCGAAAGAAATAATTGATAATGGCTACTTTATGAGATCTTTGCAATGTATAAGTATTAAATCTGATCATTATGTTTTCTTAATTGACAAATTAATAGTGTACATTTAAAAACATAGAACTCAGATTAAATAGTAACCGATGGGGCTCCATCGATTTTAGCCGGGCGAGCATTTTATCCGTTGCACATGCGCTTAACTATCCACGCGAGCTAGAGATATCGCGCGGAGTATGATCATGTTCACTCGTAACTCGGGGTAACTAGCGCATAGTCTTGCATCCGGTCTGTGAACATAAACTATGATTTTGAATTTAAATTGTTTCTTTCAAGTTTCCGAGATATGTAAGATTTACTCATCATCTTGTACTGGTACTAAAGTAACCACATAATATGATTAATTAGTATTTTAGTCGTGTTTGACCTGTGATTTAAAATATTCTTTATTACTTCTATTATAATTTAACGATGGAGCTTGATCGATTTTGCCCGGGTGAGCACTATGCCCGCTGCACATGCGCCTAACTACCCAAACAAGCGCTCGGGGACGGTCCGGCCAACAAAACGTAGTGCTGTGTCGCTAGACTATTGCATCGCCTTTCGATCGCCGTTTGATTGATCAATTTTCTATTCTTCTTAAATTACTTATGTTTACAATTACACTTAAGATTAATTTTATTTTTCTAAAATCATATACACGTGCGAGGTATAATTTTATTTTGTATCCTTGTGATAAAAATTAAGTGTAACGTCCAGTTCGTCGTCGGTCGTTTAGTGCAAATATTCACAGACACTCGATGAAGTAATTTCTTTTTTATTATTTTGTGAACTGAAGTGTTAAAAACCAGTATTAGTGAGTGATTATAACAAGTAAGTGTTCTACATTTTAGTATCATTTCATAAAGCAATTCTATTTGTACTTTATCAGAAAATCAGTAAATTTTTGTTGCGACACAGGAAGTAAATTATTATTAACGCTTGGTTTAGCTCGATTGATTTTGACCGGACTAATGTCATGTTCGTTGCACATGCGCTTAACTACCTACACACACTGTCGCGCAATCTCACGGCCAAAACTTAGTCCATTTTAGTGTGTTTGGCACATAGATTCTTTATCAGTACTTAAGTTGCTGTTAATTATAAAATTGCAGTGACAAAGTGATATTGAAATTGTAAACTTCTGAGTTACTTAACAACATGTTCTTTTGCGACTTTTAAAATAAATTCATCCATTCTACTTGCAAATCAGTAGCGTACATTCGGGAACTTAGCTAACAGATTATTTTTAGTATAAGGCGGAGCTCCATCAATTTCGCCCAGACGGGCACTATGTCCTTTGCACTTTTGCAGGCTGTTGAACACTGTTTGCTCGCCGACGCAGTTTTGTGTCGTTTATCTGATTCATCGCCTTGCTTGTCTTTCAGTGGTGTTAAATTTGTTGTTATTTAAAATAAGCTGCCTTAATTCGCAGACACATGTAATACTTATGTAACGTCACTATTTGTTTTTTCCTAAATCATATCAGTGTGCTTAGATTATATACTCGTCTAGATGACACATCACACCTCACCGCGCGGCTCAAAAAAAGTCTACCAAATTTGGTAGACTCGCTTCTCACGTACGCCAGTGTCATTTGAACTACATATGGATAACGTGCTCCCGAAAAATAATTAATTATGCCGGTTTGTGCTGCCGAATTGTATCGCAATTGTGTGGGAAAACTGTATAATAATACCAATATCACTTTTTATCGGTAACATTATTGTTAAACCACTATTATTTGAAGAAAACATGAACTTTTAATTAATTATTTTGAAGATGAGTTTCATTGGCCAGTGTTGTCAATTTATTACTAGGAAAATTTGTTGAAACTATGGGAGAAACTATAAAATACAAATATCATTACATAATATTTCGATCAGAATAACAACAAGAAGAATGGCATTATTTATTGAATGAGTAAATAAAACTTACCTACACGATATTAATGAAACCCACGACGACATGCACTTCATAGTAATTTTATTAATTCTTTGCCTTGCATATACCATTCAAAATTTCATAAACGGGGTACTGCTATTGTCATCTTTGAAGAAACAGCGAGAACTTATTCAAGGTCCTAATAATATTTTTAGACTTCCTACGGATTCCGTACTAGCAAATTGCTGGAGAGACATTACACAGCTGAAACGAAAAGAAGACCATTCGTAGCCTCACATGACTTCATTTGTGTGTTCCGAACATTTTACTTATGATGATTTATATTTTACATAAATACAGAAATCAGATAACAGCCCAGGCAATAAATCCAAAGAGTTAATTCTATTCGGAAACAAACACTAGGAGATGGGTTTAGATCTTTATTGTTTTTAATAAAATGCGTTATAAATATAATTAATAGTATGATTATTTTAAATAAAGAAAAAATATTTTATTTAACCTTTTTGTATATCAAATAATGGGGAAAAGTTAAGTTAATAATCTGGAGTAGGCATCCCTAAACACACACACCTTGACAGTTGGATTACAATAATTACACGAACCGTACTCACACATATCAACGAAAGTGAGGACACTTTTAGCGCATCGTTTGTTGACATTGCTCAATCTAGACGAGTATTTAATCTAAGTCAGTGTGCTTATTATTCTTTATAAACAAATCGGTGCTAATTGTATATATGTACTTAGTCACTTAGGAGCGGACATTCTATCTTTAGCTACCGGCGGGGCTCGATTGCAAATGCGCTTTACAATTTTTGCAGTCTCTGAACGTTGCGCGAACCTCGGTTAATTTCATTCACTTCGTTGCAGTTCCTTGAGACATCGTCTTGCAATCAGGATATGTACGAGCATATAAAACTGTGATTTTAAATTTGTTGTGCTGTAGTGAAGTTTATGGAAAACGTTATTTTTTCCGGTTCTCTATGGTAATTAAAAGTAATTTTTACATACTCTTCAGTAGTATTTGATTTGTAACATTGCAAACAGATGTTTTCTTCTATTACCATTTGTCCGTGGGCTCGATTGATTTGCCCAGGCGAGCACTATTCCCATTGCACATGCGCTTAACTATCTACATAGACTGTCGCGTAGTGACGGTCCCGTCACTCAGTTCGTTGCAGTGTGTTTGGTACATCGTATCGCTATAATTACGAAATTTTTTATTTATAAATTGAAGTGTAAAGTGATTGTGAAATTGTGAATATGCGAGTTACTGAGACATGTGAGTCTTGCCAATTATTTTATATTAGTTCACAAAACAATCCCTTCTTTTTCACTACCGCATCAATATTTGTGTTATGAGGATGTGAGGAAGTAGATTATTTTAAATAACCGGCAGAGCTCCATCGATTTTACCCGGGTGGCACTACATCCGTTGCACATGCGCTTATCTATCAACGCGGATTCGTTCGTACCGTGCTCTTGGTCATTCGTTTCTTTGCAGTGTGACTGGCGTGTCGTCTTGCCATCCGTCAGTATACTTATACTGTGATTTTGATTTTCATGTGTGAAAGTAAAACTAAAATTGTTGATTTGCAACTGCATGAGATATGTAAGTTTTACTCACTATTTACTTCTGGTGGTAAAGTAACTATACATTATTATTCACGAGCTCTTCAGTTGTGTTACCTCGTGATTCGAAAAACTGATTTATTATTACTTATATTGTAATTTAACGGTGGAGCTCGATTGATTATGGCCGGGTGAGCACTATGCCCGTTGCACATGCGCCGAACTACCCAAGCGAGCTGTTGGGCACGTTTTGTTCGCTAACACGCAGTTCCAAGACGTTTGTTTGTTACATCGCCTTGCTATCATTCCGTGTTGTTAGTTCTTAAATTTATTGTGCGTTAAGTTTAACTGTCTTAATTCGCAGACACGTGTAAGAGGTGTAGTACGTTATTTTTTCCTTAATTATATCAGTGCGCTTATTAATCTTTTAATCAATTGGGTATTATATATACAGTCACTTAGGCGGGGACATTCTATCTTTAGTTACCGGCGGGGCTCGATTGATTTTGCCTGGGCTACTGCCGAGCCCGTTGCACATGCGCTTTACAACCTTTGTAGTCTCTGGATGTTGCGCGGACCTCAGTTTATTTCATTCACTTCGTTGTAGTTCGTTGATACGTCGTCTTGCAATCAGGCTTTGTACGAGTACATAAAATAGTAATTTAAAATTTGTTGTGCTGTAGTGAAAATTTATTCACTTGCAAGTTTATGGAAAACGTTTATATTCCGGTGCCCTATGGTAATTACACATATTTCTTTACATACCCTTCAGTATAGTTTGATTTGTAACATGGCAAACAGATTTTTTCTTCTATTATCATGTGTCCGTGGGATCAATTGATACCTGGGCGAGCACTATGTTCGTTGCACCTGCGCTTAGCTATCTACATAGACTGTCACGCAATGTCGGTTCCGTCACTCAGTTCGTTGCAGTGTGTTTGGTACATCGTATCGCTATAATTACGAAAATGTTTATTTATTAAATTGAAGTGTAAAGTGATTGTGAAATTGTGAATATGCGAGTTACTGAGCCATGTGAGCCTTGCCAATTATGTAGTATTAGTTAACAAAACAGGCCCTTCTTTTTCACTACCGCATCAATAGGGAAGCGAGGAAGTACATTATTTTAAATAACCGGCAGAGCTCCATCGATTTTACCCCGGTGGCACTATATCCGTTGCACATGCGCTTATCTATCAACGCGGATTCGTTGTTTCGCGTACCGCGCTCTTGGTCATTCGTTTCATTGCATTGTGACTGGCGTGTCGTCTTACCATCCGTCAGTATACTTTAATTGTGATATCCCTTTCTTATGTGCTAAAGTAAACGTAATATTGTTGTTTTGTATTTCGTGACACGTGTAAGTATTACTCACAATTTAGTTCTGGTGGTACAGTAATCATATGTTATTATTCATAAGCACTTCAGTAGTGCTTGACCCGTGAATCGAAATACTGATTAATTATTATTTTCATTGTTAACGATGGAGCTCGATTGATTTTGCCCGGGCGAGTTCTATGCCCATTACACATGCGCCTAACTACCCATGCGAGCTGTTGGGCACGTTTTGGTCGCCAACACGCAGTTTCGAGACGTTTGTCTGTTGCATCTCCTTGCTATCTTTCCGTGTTGTTAATTCTTAGATTTATTGTGATTTCAGCTTTACTGTCTTAATTGGCAGATAAGCGCAAGTCATGTGTAGTATGTTATTTTTTCCTTAGTTATATCAGTGCGCTTGTTATTTTTTATCAACAAATCAGTACTTATTGTATACAGGGTATATCAAGACTGCTGCCGAAAACGAAGCCGGGTGGTAGTTTAAGCGACTTCAGACACATTGCAACAGAAAACGTTGCAAAAAAAAGCGACAATTTTTTTTTTATTTTTTTTCCTATGACCTTTGGGTTGGGTTTCATTTGGGTGGTAAATATATTTTTTCCTAAACTAATAGTGTATGCCCTTTTATTTATAAATACTCTAAGGTATAAAAGAGTTTAAATTATTATTTTAGTAAAAACTATGGATTTACCACCCAAAAACGACGATATTTAAAAAATCATAAAAAATAATTGTCGCGTTTCTATGCGAAATTTTTAATTGCATTGTGTTTGTAGCCACTAAAACTACCACCCGGCTTGATATACCCGGTATATGTACATAGTCACTTAGGACGGGACATTCTATCTTTAGTTACCGGTGGAGCTCGATTGATTTTGCCTGGGCTACTACAGAGCCCGTTGCACATGCGCTTTACAACCTTTGCAGTCTCTGGATGTTGCATAGACTTCAGTTTATTTTATTCACTTCGTTGCAGTTCGTTGAGACATCGTCTTGCAATCAGGCTATGTACGAGTACACAAAACAGTGATTTAAAATTTGTAGTGCTGTAGTGAAAAATGTTCCTTTACCTTTCAGTAGTGTTTGATTCGTAACATGGCAAACAGATTTTTTCTTTTATTATCAAGGGCGAGCACTATGTTCGTTGCATATGCGCTTAGCTATATAGACTGTCACGCAATGTCGGTCCCGTCACTTAGTTTGTTGGAGTGTGTTTGGTAACTTGTATCGCGATATTTGCTGAAGTATTAATTTATTAACTTGAAGTGTAAAGTGATTCTGATATTGTGTTTATGCGAGTTACTGGGCCAAGTGAGTCTTGTCGATTTTATTGTGTTATTTCTCAAAATAATCCCTTCTTTTCACTACCCCATCAATAGTTGTGTTATATGTCAGGGAGTAGATTATTTTAAATAACCGACGAGGCTCCATCGATTTTACCCGGGTGGCGCTATATCCGTTGCACATGCACTTATCTACCCACGCGGATTTGATGTTGCGCGTACCGCGCCCTTGGTCATTCTGTTCATTGCAGTATAACTGGCGTGTAATATTTGCTATTAGGAGTGTACTTAAACAGAAAAACTGACATAGTTGATTTACAACTTTGTGAGACAAGTACGTTATACCATTATTTGTTCCTAATGCTTGAGTGACCCCTTAATATTATTCATTACGATTTTAGTAGTATGCGAACTATGATTATAAATACTGATTATTAGTTCTATCTGCAATTTAACGGTGGAGCTCGATTGATTTTGCCCGGGTGAGTACTATGCCCGCTGCACATGCGCCTGTTATTAATTACCGTTACGGTGGTGTTTGACCCGTGATTCCAATTACTGAATTACTTCTATTGTCTAAATTGAAACACATTTATCTTAGTCGCTAACGAGAAATGTTAGCGTATCGCTTAGGATCAAAAGCGCCTAACTATTTTACTATTTCCCATCCTCGTCGCCGGTAAGATTTCGGTAGTAAAACACGAGTGGTGGTTCACAAACTGATTTATTGCGTTTGACTTATCGGCGGTACACAAATAATTATTTGTTATTTATTACCCACAATACCCAACAATATTAAAGGAGTTTTTTTCAATTTTGAAAACGTCACTCCTTATTTGTTAGTTGTACACAACAATTTCAAAAGAAACGTTTTGTTCAACTCGATAGCAAATTAGGTATGGTCTTTATGCAGACCTATATGACGATAGCCAAACATGGCTACCACTGATGAATAAGGAACTTTTGCTCACATATACATAATTTTCTGTACTCCAGCGGTATATTAAATTCACCGTTGTAAGAATGTTTTATAGTGAGTACATGGTCTAACAAGAAATTTGTTTGCAGTTCATGGGGGATACCCTGCGAGCTGGTGTCGCCGAAGAGATGCCAGGAACTGTTCCCGATGCTAAACGTGGAGGACGTGCTGGGAGGGCTCTGGATCCCGGGGGACGGCGTTGGTGACCCACATCTCTTCTGCATGTCGCTGATGCGGGAGGCCGTGCAGCAGGGTGAGTCGTACTTGTAACATGTTTCAAATTACTTTATTGAGTAGCCTGCTCTCTTATTGATCCCACATCTCGGTTCTTTTATTTTTACCCTTATTTAATTCATTAATTCACCCTTTACTTCTTTGGTTATAACATTCTACCTTTTAATTTCATTTAAGTTTACTTTTAATAACAATATTAGGATCCGAGATGTAGATTCAGGATAATTTTTCTGCACTTATCGAAATGATACACTAAAAACTCTGTCCGATCGATGAAGGGGTTATCAGGCAGCATTCATGTGTTCTATTTAAAAGATCTGTTTCACATCACAATAATATGATAAGAAATAAATTAAAAATAGGGAATGTCTCATTACACTGCCAGAAACCGCGTTTCTCACAAGCGACGTGCGGCGCGACGTCTCAGAATTTTCAATGTGTGTTGTTGTCAGAAGTTGAAAATCTTAAAGCTCGATTATAGGGTAAAAATGATACTTAAATGTGTATTATAACTTAAGCTAAGTATTTTATCTAATATGATGTATATTTTTTCCTACTACAATTGAGATACCCAACGCTCTATTGAATCGGACAGGTTATTTTTTCCTACAGTATATAAGTTTCTAGGTTTTATTTTAGATATAACATTATGTTACTACTCGTACTAAGTAGTGTGGGCCATGAGTCCAAGACCATTACCCGTGTTTATTAAAAGTTGTCCGACTACTGGTTTGAAATATAGCGTCATTAATAACGGCATCACAGCATAAGCTTTCTGTGATGTGTGCCCCCTGGCGCCAAAGTATTACTTGTGGTTTTCGCTAGCATTTTTATTGTACCTTACACAGCGTGCCGGAAAGTAACAGCATTATTTACATTATCAATTATATTTTTCTGCTTCTGCCATACAAAGCAAAAGCCTTCTACTTGTATATCCGTTTGGAGACAGACATGTAATGCAGTGGCGTGCCTAGGGTTGTGGACTAGGGCAAGCCCAATATTTTTTTAGTAAGAATATGTATTGGTTCAGGAGCAAAATGGTATTAAGAAAGAAGGACGTGTTCATCATGCGATAGGGGGCGAGCCTATGCGATGTTATTAAATAAAAAAATATATAGAAAACGACCCCAGATTCGAATCCGAGACCTCAACTTTGCGCCATCGAGGCAGTCCTAGAACTACCACACGATCTACATATATAAGATCAGGATGAAAACCAATATAATAATTATCTTTTTCACCGTTATGACAAAATCTATTACAACAAGTTCGAAAAAATCTAATAGATGGCGCGATTTTCTCGGCCATCTATTTAATATTGCCAAAATACTTTAGGCCCCATCATTAGTTTTAAATAGATAAATAAAACAAATGTGTAAGTTAAATTACTTTTGGGCATGCATACGTAAATTTATATTGTAATTATGTTGTAAACTTGTTGTAAATTAATAAACAGCACTACAATAGCACAAGTAGGGCGCCGTGTTTAACTTCGCGGCCAGAAATTATTGTTAATACATTCATGTTATGTTTTTGTGTATGCATGTGATTTTTTGATTCATCATGAGCCCTGAAAGGAAGCTAAGGAATATCTGAAAAACACTACGATTACTGTCTACGCGAGCATAATGTTAAGAAATCTCATCACATATTATGTTATGTATATGACGCTTAAAGAGGTTTCTATACGCTGTTTACCGGAATTATGAAAATATATTAATGCATTCACATGTTTTTGTCAATTACTATAAAAGTACCTACCAGTTAAATTATTTATATCACTATAGCCGGAACAATTCCAAAAAAAATCCAAAAAAAATAATTCGAAAAAAATATACAACACCGACAGTATAACTTATTAGTATGAGAACATCCAGCAATCTATGTAGTTATGTGCACTGATCTATAAATTGTATTCTATAGTTTTCACTACTTTCGAGAAATACACAACAAATCAGGCGTAGGTTTTCGACCAGATACGAGTAGTTGTTTGTCTACGAAATCTAATGAATTTACCTTTTCCTCGCCGATCAACACTTGCACACACTTCAAACCATCACAAGGCACATTTTCACCCATTATTATACGTAATAAACGTAAAATACTATAATTAAACGAAAAGTAAACGTAGATATTCAGTGGTTACTGGTTAATCGTCCGCTTGAAAGACATAATAATAAGTGTGAAGCCACAGGCCACAGGTCCTAAATTATGGACAATTCAATGATCAAAACATTTTATAAAAGGATTTCTGGAATGGAGTTCAGTTCTCGCCGAGAATTCTCCGTTATGTCTTCTATCGAATGGAAACGTGTGCCACGAAGTGATAATTTAAGTTTAGGAAAAAGAAAGAGTCGGCTTGAGTCAAATCTGGTGAATAAAGAATTTGCCCGATGCTATTTGTTGAGTTCGGTCAAAAATTCGTTCATAAGGATTTTGTTGTATGTATACGTTCCACTGCAGGGAACGGGCCTCCTCTACAAACTAGAGAACGATTGAGAGTAGTTAGGCCTACCGAGTAATATCAAGACTGCTACCGAAAACGAAGCCGGGTGGTAGTTTTAGTGGCTACAAACACAATGAAACTAAAAATTTTGCTGAGAAACGCGACAATTATTTTCTAAATATCATCATTTATGAGTGTTACCACTCATAGTTTTTGCTATAATAATAATTAAACTATTTTATCCCTTAAAGTATTTATAAATAAAAGGATACACACTATTGTATTAGGACAAAATGGATTTACCACCCAAATGAACCTGAAGTCGCTTAAACTACCACCCGGCTTCGTTTTAGGTAGCAGTCTTGATAAATCCTGTATAGTCCACCACGCTGGCCTACTGCGGGTTGGCGGACTTACATATCATAGAAATTCGTATAAATCGCTATGGTATGCGCATTATTGTGATGCAATATCCAAAAGTTTTCTTTCCACAAGTCTGCCTTTTTTCGTTTTAGGATTTCAGACACTATTTCCTTCACTTTAGCGATGTCAACTTCGGTTCAGACATTGATGGCCTGCCAAAGCGAGACCAATCTTCCATCACATATCAGCCGTTTTTGAATACTCTGTACCACTCATAAGCATGTGTTTTTGATAAATTTGATTCAACATAAGCCTTCTGCAACATTTTTAGTGAATCCGAAAACGAAGTTCCATTGGCGATGTAAAATTTAAGGCAAATTCTTTGTTCGATGTTTTTGTCCATTCTGAAATTCTCAATACACATTAGATATGATATAACAAAAGACAGCATTGTATTTAATCGAATTAGTAGATGCAATCGAAACAACAAACACAAAAAGGATTTGGAACCACAAACAAATCATCTATTCCTGATACTTTTTTGACAGAATGTATGTATGTAATTAGTCTCCTAACACTGGGGGTACCTAACAGTAGAGGGCGAGGGATCAGGAAGTGTCGGTGACGTGCGATGTGTGTGGCAGGCGTGGGGGTGATGGAGGAGTGCGCGGTGACGGCGGTGCTGTCGAAGGAGGACCGGGTGGCGGGGGTGGAAACTACTCGAGGCCCGATCAACTGCGCCTATTTCGTCAACTGTGCAGGGTTCTGGGCAAGACAAGTCAGTTCATGTTAACATATAGAATGCCTTATTATACCATACTGTTTTTTTTATTTGACAAGGAGCGTGATCAAAAGTGTTTAACTAATGAGGCATCATACGTCTTAATTTTGTATTCAATAGTAATTTTTTAAGACTTAGTTTTTGTTGGAATTTTTGGAGACCTAAATTCACATGTGGTTTCACAAGTTGATGAGTTAAATGAGGGACTTATCGAGGAACCTATTCTGTATTAGACTCTGTATATTGCTAAACGTTAATGATATAAATTATTTTCTTGCGACATTATCTATTAGAATTATTCTTCTCTATTCACGGATTATGAACACGCGGTAACAATTGGCGGTCCTCGCAAACGACCCGCCTTCTCGCGTTAGCCCCGCCTTTCGTTTATGTTGTACGGGTGGCCGCTCGCGGTATACGCAGGACACACCCGCCTTGTAAAGTTTACCACTCTGCGCATTGGCTTAAAATAAATTCCACAAATCATTGCATACGTAGTAAAAGTTATCTCTGTAATGTTTCAGTATTTTTAAGAACATGAGTTTGAAGTTAATACAGATAAGTACCTCGTTTCACTCTACATCATATACATAGATACTTCGTTACGCTCGCTAAATTCACGACTAAGATGATATTATACTTTATATTAACTTTGCGAAATATCAGTACTTTTAAGATGAATTATTATAACATCTCCCCGAACCATCATATTGCAGTCGATGGGATCGTCTCCCTGATGGTATTGATCACATTCGTGTTTCAAAATTTTTGGCGATCATTCAAGTGTTCAATTGTATATTCGCCTTTCTTGCTGTGTTCTATCACCGCCTCCTGTAACTATTTGTGACGCATTGTAAGTGGTGTTAGGACACGGCTAGCAATAAGGTGTGTGGCAGGTGGGCCAGTTAGCACGACCCCAAGTGAAGGTGCCATTGCTGCCCTGCGAACACTACTATCTTCACACGAAGCCAATCGACAACCTCGACCCCATGACGCCGGGTGAGTTTTTTACATACACATTTTAATTTTAATAGAGTGCCTACTCCCATCATCTGACGATGATTAGGAACATTTTGGTGGTTTCACCTCGGTTTGCCAAGACAATTTACAGAACACTGTTTAACACGATTGTCCAGGGAAAATTAGAGATTTTAATCCTGCAGAGCATGAATAATTGAATCTAATTATATTTTGAGCAGTAGCAAATAATTGTGATTTTTTTGTGCATTCATAACTTTTGTGAAACCATTAATGAACACCTTAAATGAGTTGGTTGGCATGACATCCAGGCAATATTGCAATAATATCTACTTCACTAGTTTTTGTTGATTTAAAATTCAGTGTATACAATGTGATGCTAGTTTAAGCTGGTTGCTATAATTTTATCGAATGACGAGACAACCAGACCTCGCCGGTAGATATTCCCTGTGAGCTGCACTATACTTATTATCAAATTATAGTAACTCATACTTGCTAATATAGAAGAGAAGAAAGACCTTATTTGTCATCGATTGATCCACCACTCATTATGTTGAGCGAAAACATACGCTTTCTGCTGTCTGACAATAATTAGTTTGAAGTATGTGAATAAGAAGATGGCTGAGTTGGATGCATGATCAATAAATGTATAGAAATAATAATGGCCGAGAGTACACCTAAAATGCTTTAAATGAGTGTAAATCATAGACGCATGACTGACAAGAGAATGGAGAGGGACATAATAGCTGAATTTCCTCTGGCGCTCTTTTCAAATGAAACTTCTTTATATATATAAAAATTCTAAGTACGAAATATAGCTTTCTCTTTCTTTCCTGCGTCAGTGGTGCGGGACCCCGATGGGTACATCTATCTGAGGGAACGAGACGGATGTATTCTGGCAGGCGGTTTCGAGCCGGTAGCAAAACCAGTGTACGAGGAGGAAAGTGAGTACATCATTTCCATTGTATGTATTTATTTAATTGATTCAGCACCATTCGTAACTTTTCGATACAGTTACGTTCCGTTGGTTTCAATCAGTCTCGATGTAGAGATCATTCAGAACGGCCTAACGAACAAACGAACGTCTCTACGGAGTTGCAGGCTTAAAGCTGCAAAGAGAGTAATGTTTTTTGATCCGATGTTCTTAAGGTTGCATATGCAGTAAAAAATCCTTTTACTGTATTTGAAATGATACGCGCCGCCTTATGACATGCAATACAAGTAATTTGTCGTGTTTCCAAACGAGCGCAATAGCAATACTTCTCGATGTGCGAAATGTGACTGCCTCATCATCATATTTTGTTCAAGGAATGTGACAATTCGTTGATAATGCTGTGTTGCGAGGTTCCTTGTCTTTGTGTTTCTACGGTGTTTGATGGTGATACTTGTCCGCAGTCGAGACAGCAATGCAACGCTGCCTGCCGGAGGATTGGGATCACTTCCACGTCCTGCTCCAAGAACTGCTGAAGCGCGTGCCGAGCCTCCACCAGGCCGTGCTTCACCGACTCTGTAACGGCCTCGAGGCCTTCTCGCCCGACTGCAAGTGGATCGTCGGCGAGGCTCCTGAAGTAAGTTCAATGCTCCCGTCTCAGAATACTCGGTAACGGTCTCATGATCGCTCGCATTCTATCAACTACTAATTTAAACATCAAGCATCCACTTTTCTGAAATGTAGCTGACCACATATTTAGCACCAGAATTAGGTATCAAACTTGTATATTTTCTTATTAATTGTAAACGACAGACCAGGCCGCGGCTCGCACCTACCGGAGGTTCTAATTCCGATATTATGTTGGTTACCGTTTAGTTCTCAATCTGTTTGAAGAAAATAACAGGGGTAAGTTCTGTTTTGAACTATCGATGTCACCATGTTGGCTCCGATGCTCCAGGTGATTCTCACAAATAAGCTTATTGTTTTGTTTACCCACCGCTTCCTCAATGTACATTCAATACGTTAGGATTTATTTTAATATCACGCTTTTCTCCAAGTCGGAGATTAGTGCAGGTTGTGCGTAGTAAATTATTAAATGATTTATGACAATCATTTGTATGTCTTTTCCACTGGGTACTCAAACTAAACATAGTTTACTACTAGACCTTAATATGCGTCTACGGTTGTCACTTTAAAATATTTCAGGACATAAAGGTCCATTAAGTTCTTTTGCATTATAGATAATTGGCTTTTTATATCCAAGTTTATGATCCCCTGTTACCTGTTGATTAGCAAAACAAATCCCAGTATTTATCTAAAGCCGCACAAGCAACATAATCATTAGCATATGTGTGCCTTTGTTGAAATTGCAAAAGATATGAGTGTCATAAATCTTAATGGCGCGAAGCCATCCAGTGAAGATCGGATGAAGGTGGTGAGGGTCAGACTAGCCGCGCAGGGTGTCAAGTCCACGACTCGTTGAGTTCTGGAAGCGTTAACTAGTTCTATACCAACAAATAAGTAAGAGATCTGAAGATGGAAGAGTGCGCCGCTACTGAAGGTTTGATCGCATGAATAGAGCGACACCCGCGGCTAAATTCGTGCCATCAAACGTTCCGCAGCGACCGACATAACCTCGTCGATGTCGACTTGTACTTACTGGCCACATCTCCATGCTTGTATGTATGTTTGTGACAGGCAACCGAACATTGTCAAGGGATCTAGGAGATGTGATCGGCTACTTTTCATGCATGACATCGTAGTGGTAACTAATTGTTATGACATCAATACGTGTGCCTTGGCAAGTTTTGCTTCTCTATATTGTATGCGCTGTACGAGTAATTATCATGTTGCGCCGTAACCCTCACGTATTTTGTTTGCAAATGCAAAGACACCGCGTATTTAAATATTGTCTGATAATTTAAAGGCACTCACTATTCGTGTTGTAATGAGACAGAGCTGTTACTAACATATCATTTTCTTTGCTTACATCAATGTCATTTTAGTAAGAAAACTCAGAAGTAATGAAAACAGCAATTCCATTAGAAGTTAAATTTCCTAACGGTTTTATTCTTAGATAGTTTTGAAATCTATTTTCGTTAGCGAATATTTTTTTCCGTTTCGGACCATCCTTAAATTCAGTTCAGCGAAGAAAAGAAAACTTTCGGCTACTAAAATAGGTTGAAAAACTGTATATGAATGAAGCCGCTAGTAATGAAATGAAATGAAATGAAATGAAAATATTTATTGAATCCATAAAATGTCATACACTATTTAGATTTAGTCATATTTTTTTTTCCCACTATCACCCAGTTCATAAGGCTGTTTTCGCCAGAGAAGAACGGGCAAGAAACTCTAGCGTTGCTCTTTTCAAAATAAGTTTACAATACAGTGATCATACAGGAGTTCAAATTCAGAGCAGTTCATAAATTATTCATAATAATAATTATATTGTACGGCTGAGTTAAGTGTGGTCGCCCTGACCGCGGAATTGGTATCGTGTAATAGAGGTTATTAGTGCACTGTGTCAGAGTCTCATAGCGAAGATGTTTCATGGCTGTTTGGTAACAGATGACAAATTACTACGTGGCGGCCGGGATGAAGACTGTGGGCATATCCGCGGCGGGAGGCGTGGCCGAAGCGACAGTCGACGAAATCGTGGACGGATACTCCAAGTACGACATGTACGAGTTGGGTGTGAACCGATTCCTGGGGCTCCACAACAACAAGAGATTCCTCAGAGATCGGGTCAAGGAAGTGCCAGGTCAGTCACTTGTACAATCATCCAGGGCTTTTGGATCTAAGTGCAAAATAGTCTTCTGTTCTGGATCTTAGAAACCTGGAGATCATTGGTGTAGGGTGGCAAATGGTGGCAATCGCTTGTACGACAACCATACTGTTTTTGGCTTATACTTCCTCTTGAGCTTGTAAAATATTTATATATTTATCAACTTTATTATTAGTAATATCTATTAATTTAGTTTTGTTTGTGAATAGGCGTGCATTACGGACTCCCGTATCCGTTCCACGAGTTCGAGACTGGACGCAACCTGCGGCTGTCGCCGATATACCCCACGCTGCGGGACAACGGCGCCGTCTTCGGACAAGTCATGGGCTACGAACGACCCACCTGGTTCGAGTCTGTTGGTTAGTACTTGGATATTTCAATATCATCTCAATTATTGCAACCTGCCAAAATTCACGGAAATGCCTCATAAATGTTTAGAGAGTTGTTACGTATCTGAGAATAATTCCTTTTTATTGTTGATTCTATTTTGTATGCTAAAATTATCGTTATACTTAAATCAACAAAAAATTAAAATCTTTTATACAAGATTAGTTAGAAGTATTTGGGTTGTATTTTGTATGGCTCTTCAGTTTGGCCTTCTGATTTATGACTGATGGCGTGTTCCAATTAAATTCATCGGGAGTATATTAAATACAAAGGTTTTATCTGCTCGATTACTTAACGGTTAAGCCTGGTACAGTGATTTTAGATTGGGTAGACTCGAAACTAATATGAAATACATTATTTTTGTGAATAGTTTTGCAATGAACCCGTAATTATTTCAGATCGGACCCAAGACAACCAAAAGCCCCGTCCGTTCAAGATAGCCCACACGAAAACATTCGGGAAGCCGCCATGGTTCGAAACTGTACAGCGCGAGTACTGGGCGTGCCGCGAACAAGTCGGCCTTGCGGACTATTCTTCATTCACCAAAATTGATTTGCAGGTGAGGATCTGTTGTTTGTATACTAACACCCTTTTTGTATTTTGAAATTCAATTTCATTCCAATGTAATGCCATCTCGATCAAGTGGCATTAAAGTTGTACTCTATAATTGCAACAGGTTTTGGAGGACAAAATAAAAAGAAATGAGCGCATATTACCATACATATATATCACATCCGCGATAAAATCCGTAAATAATAGTTTTATTTCAATGGGTAACATTCGCGTAAACCTAAAAAATCATTGCACATATATGCATAACTGGTTGTAACGTACCATGAATTTTATTTTATATTAGAATGTCTTATATACTAATTAAACAATGAGTGGAAACTAATATGATTTCTTTCCTTAGTCCCAAGGTCGCCAAGTGGTGGACCTGCTGCAGTACCTGTGTTCGAACGACGTGGACGTGCCGGTGGGCAGCATCATCCACACCGGCATGCAGAACGAGCGCGGCGGCTACGAGAACGACTGCAGCCTCGCCAGGATCTCCGACTACCAGTCAGTACACCACTACATTGTAGCTGTGTGACAAATGCCCAAGTCTAGTCTCTACCATTTGTCATCACCCAAAAGTTTCTTTTGCCAGAAAGAAGTGCTCCTTAATAATGGCATTAGGTTTCTGATTTAGGCTGTGCGTTGCTCGCTGCGAAATCTGGTAGGAAAATAATGGTCGAAAGAACATTGAAGACTTCTGCTACGTTAATCATTTATTACAGACTTTGAACTATGATTTTAAAGGACTAAATAATAATCTTCTCATCACCATCATCAGAAAAGGATTTACATTGCGACATGCTTTCAGCGACTTTAAGCAACCTGTGTGTTTTTTTTCTGTAAAGTGTTTACCTTGACTTTCAATACATGACCTTGCGATTGTCCTTCAAAACTCAGTAAATTTGTGTAATTGACAAGAATAACTTGGTATATCACACTAACTGTATACCACCCAACTGGACATTTCCGAAAGAGTTGTACGTTGTATGAACACGTGAGTGCAACGGCATGTTTGTTCGGCAGCTACATGATGATCGCGCCGACCATCCAGCAGACTCGCTGCAAGGTGTGGCTGAAGCGGCACCTGCCCCGCGACGGCTCCGTCACTCTGTCCGACGTCACCTCCATGTACACCGCCATCTGCGTGATGGGCCCCTTCACACGCAACCTCCTCTCCGAACTCACAGACACTGACCTCTCTCCCTCCAACTTCCCCTTCTTCACCTTCAAAGAGATCGACGTCGGACACGCCAACGGAGTCAGAGCTATGAACCTGACTCACACCGGAGAACTCGGATATGTACTCTATATACCCAATGAGGTGAGTTTGGATTATTATTGTCTTTTCTGTTTTGATTTGTTGCTTACGAATACTGATCACCTGGTGGTTGGTGACTGCCGTCGCTTATGAACGTTTCTGAAATTTTGGATGTTAGGGCATCGCTGGCCTGTCAATATAGAGAAAATGGAAGGAGAAAGGTCGTGAGGAGGAAATCCAACCACTTCCAGAAATTAAAAACCCTGTAATTTGTGGGTGTTAACCAAAATTGTTCTTATTCCATAAACTATTATTTTGAAATAGAAGTGTAAGTATGTATTTTGCTTGTCGCTAGTTCGCGCTGCACGTGTACAACCGGCTGATGACGGTAGGCGAAAAGTACAGCATCAGTCACGTGGGCTACTACGCATCGCGGGCCCTGCGCGTGGAGAAGTTCTTCGCCTTCTGGGGCCAGGACTTGGACACCATGACCACGCCGCTCGAGTGCGGCAGGACCTGGCGCGTCAAGTTTGATGTAAGTACTAATGTTTACACAACAGCATTGTACTTAATGGCTGCATGTACCATGTCATCATCATCATCATCATATCAGCCACAGGAAGTCCACTGCTGAACATAGGCCTCCCCCAAGGATCTCCACAATGACCTGTTGGAAGCGGCCTGCATCCAGCGTCTTCCTGCAACCTTAGCCAGATCGTCCGTCCACCTTGTAGGCGGGCGGCCGACATTTCGCTTGCCTGTACGTGGCCTCCACTCAAGAACCTTTCGGCCCCAACGGCCATCGGTTCTACGAGCTATGTGCCCGGCCCACTGCCACTTCAACTTGCTAATCCTATGGGCTATGTCGGTAACCTTGGTTCTCCTACGGATCTCCTCATTTCTGATTCGATCTCGTAGGGAAATACAGAGCATAGCCCGCTCCATGGCTCGTTGAGTGACTTTGAGCCTTTTAATGAGGCCCACAGTGAGAGGCCACGTCTCGGTGCCGTAAGTCATCACTGGTAACACACAACTATCGAAGACTTTCGATTTTAGGCACTGAAGTATTTTGGACGAGAAGACGTCGCGGAGTTTCCCGAAGGCTGCCCAACCGAGTTGGATTCGACGATTGACCTCTCTCTCGAAGTTGGACCTGCCTAACCGGACCACTTGTCCTAAATAGACATATTCGTCTACAACTTCGAGAGTCGAATCCCCAACTCCAATGGGGGTGGGCACAACATGGATATTCGACATGATCTTCGTTTTATCCATGTTCATTTTAAGACCCACCTGTTGGGAGACTCGAATAAGGTCTTCGAGCATAGTGCTAAGGTCTTCCAGCGATTCTGCCAAGACTACAATATCGTCGGCAAATCGAAGGTGAGTAATATACTCGCCGTTGATGTTGATGCCGAATCCTTTCCACTGCAAGAGCTTGAAGGCGTTTTCCAGCGCGGCAGTGAACAGTTTCGGAGATATGACATCTCCCTGTCTCACGCCTCTCTGTAGTGGAATAGCTTTTGTGCTCTGATCCTGTACTCGGACCGACATGGTGTATATAACTCCATGTGCTGTCGAGCAATCCATTTTCCGTAGGATGGTTTTGAAGAATTACACGAGTTGCTTTGGAATGAAGTTAGACTGTCATGGTCCTAATTTCATCTATCTATCCCTTCGGGGATATAAACGTGAGCTTATGTTGGTAAATTGCTTATATTTTTTATGTTTTATTAATAAAGCGCTGTACACGAAGACGCAGATTGCCTGCATGGCTCTGTGTTTAACCTTTAGCGCGTAAATCATGGGCTCCACACAATGCCATGTATTGAATATTTCATACATTGTTGTCAGTGGCAGGCACATTATTTTCTAATTGATGCTTTGTTTTATATTGCTATGTTCCCATAAACATCCACCACATTAGAAAACCTTCAGGTTCGAGGTTTGCTATAAAATCAGGAATTGTATATTAAGCTTTACTTCGCCTTCAATGGGACCCACTCTGTAAATCTGAAACAAAATAGAATTTTTGGACGATCGAAGCTTATGACGATGCAAATGTACCTACTCTGTAAATGTTCGAATTCGTATAACTTACATCGTGACCATAACTATATAATCATGACGATAAGTCGATAACGACCATAAGTATGTGTTAGTACATTCACAACTTCGTTTCCGATTTATAAAGTAGGGCAAGATGTCTTTTCAAATTTTCAATAACACTGAATATTGAATGTGTACATAAATAACCGTTTGTTTCAACAGAAAGAGATCGAGTTCATAGGTCGCGATGCGCTGCTCCGTCAGCGCGCGCAGGGCATCCGGCGGCAGTACGTGCAGCTGCTGCTCACCGACCACGACCACGAGCTCGACCAGTGGTCGTGGGGCGGCGAGCCCATCTACCGAGACTCCAACTACTGCGGACAAACCACCACCACCAGCTACGGGTTCACATTCAAGAAACAGGTGTGATGTTGTCTAGTTTTTGTTGCTGTGTAAGTTCGTAATGACTTTCGGTATCTGGATACTAATTTATTGTTTATGAATGAATAATATTAGTTTTTAACGCTTAATAGTTTGAAACTCATTGAGAGCAAATTTTTGCATATCAATTATTTCAAAGCTTTTCAGTATTTGCTATAACCCATTGAAATAGAGTCAATCCAAGAGCTTAAGGTGTAGTTGGAGTTTCTTCTACTTTCAACTTTGAATGACGTGGTCTTGAGATAAAAGAAATTAAAATGAGACTTCTCTTTCTCTCTTCGTCTTCAGCCACAAGCTGTCTACTGATAAACACAGGCCTCCCATGATTTCCATAGGGATCTGTTTTTTCCTAATTATCATCCCAATTATATTTTCACTAACACATGATATTATTGTCCATTTGATTTTCAAATGACTAGTTTTTTCAATTCTCTTTGTTCTTTCTATACAGCTTCTTAGCTATACAAGATTCTCCCAGAGTCATATTTATAATTATACTAGCGGCCCGGCCCAGCTTCAACCGGGTACAAATAGATTTCTGTACAATAATATGTACGTATTAAACACACGTTGCGTAGTTTTAAAGATATAAACATACAAAGGGACATAGGGACAGAGAAAGCGACTTTGTTTTATATTATGTAGTGATTTTTAGTATCATATAAAATACTTTAGCGAAATATTCCACTTGTTCACTTTTTTCAATCGTTGTACCCCCAGGTATGCCTCGGTTTCGTGGAGAACCTGGATGAAAACGGCGTGCCCCAACCCATCAACAACGACTATGTGCTCAGCGGCCACTACGAGATCGACATAGCCGGCATCCGGTGAGTCATTTGCAACGTTACATTGCCGATACCATCGCTACCAGAACATTTGTTACAGTGAAATAACATACCTTCCCATTGATGGTGGGAATTCTACATAGTAACTTATGATCGCTTTTGAGATATATACCTAGTCAGGTCATAAATTCTGTCACATTTTTAATATAAAATAATTGTAACAAGATTATTCATTATGTAACCATTTATATACCAAAATGAACTTAACAAAACATAGATTCTTATGACACTAAAGTTTATTCAAAATAACCTCCGTGATTTTGAATACAGGCCTTCAATCTGCGCGGCCAGTTGTCTATCGCAGCACGAACGAGGTCCATGTCAATATCGGCGGCTGCCTTAATCAAGGATGTCTTGAGTGACTCCAAATTGGGATGAGGCTTTGAGCACGCCTTTTCCTCCAAGTGTTGCCATATCTTGTAATCTAACGGATTCAAATCTGGACTGGAGGAGGACTAGTCTTCGTGCCGGATGGTCGATTTCACGCGCCGCCAGCCAGTCTTGTGTGCTCTTCGCTCTATGAGCTGGCGCCGAATCTTGTTGGAATACCCAGTGCCTGTTATTGAACATGGTATGAGAAAAAGGTTCCACAAGGTTCGTCAGGACTGTGTTTTGATACACAACTGCATTCGTTTTTACACCTTTCTCACAAAATGTACCTCTGTTAAGCCCCAATAAGAAACTCCCAACCATACCATGAGCGAGGATGGAAAATGACCTCTTTGGACACGCGGAATACGGTTGCTCGCTTCTTTACTACTGTGTGCGTACACCTTATCATTTTGTTTGTTGTAGCTCTCTTCTACGGTAAAAAAAATTTCATCTGAAAAAATAATTTCCCGATATTTTTTTCCCGCGTACCGCTTCAACAAAGCGCGGCATCTCTTCAGTCTCAGGTCCATTAGACGAGCATTCAAACGATGTCCTGTTTTTCTTCGATATACCCGAAACCCTAAGTCTTCATTTAACACCCTTTTCACCGTGGTTCTGCTTAACCCCATCTGAAGGGCCAACAGTTTCTGCTTACGTTTGGGATTGCTTTGAATTCGCGCCTTCACAGCTTTTATCACTGCTGGAGTCCTAACAGACTGAGGGCGAACACTTCTTGACCTGTCATCTACACTAGAGTCTTCATTGTATCGTTTGATGGTACGATAAACGGATCTTTTGGTTATATTCAAATTTTTCAGTATGTCAAAAATTTGAATTGGCACGTAACCGCAACGATGCAACCGTAGGATGCAACGCAATAACTGCAACACGGTCTTCTTTAAGCGTCATATTTTTTTTTGTGGCCAGCAATCTATAAATAAAGTTTTTACTGTGTGACAATACTTATGACCTGACTGTGTATAAATACCGGGTATCTCAAGACTGAAGAAGCCGGGTGGTAGCTTTAGTGACTACAAACACATTGCAACCAAACATTTCGAAAAGAAACGCGACAATTATTTTTTATGTTTTTTTAGATAGCGTCATTTTTGGGTGGTAAATCCATAGTTTTTGCTAAAATAATAATTTAAACTCCTTTATACCTTCGATTATTTATAAATAAAAGGGTATACAGTATTATTTAGGAAAAAATGTATTTCCCACCCAAATATGGTCATAGGAAAAAAATAACAAAAAAAAATTGTTGCTTTTTTTGCAACTTTTTCTGAAGTCACTTAAACTACCACCCGGCTTCGTTTTCGGTAGCAGTCTTGATATACCCTGTATGTATATATTTTTGGAAGTGTGGCCTGGTGACAGATAATCTTCCATCGCCAGTGGATGCTGCACCTAAACTGCAATGCAGTTACCACCAAGCGCAGGGCAACTTTACTGGGGTGTTACTCTATGATCCGAAAAGTAGTTCGAATATTCGGTCGCTCAACGTAAAACTATACAAAGGTGCCTAGGTACTCCACTACATGTTCCGATCCTCTCTAGTACGTCCTTACCATATTATGACAAAAATTCAGAAGGCATGATAAGTACCAGAGAATACTCGTAGTATTGATTTTTGCATAAGCAAACTTTATAATTTACTTCGGACGTCAAACGAACATAAGAAATTCGTTTCTCGTTTCTCATGGAGTAACCCCCTGATTAGAAATAATCGCCTCTGGTCGTTGACAGAAATCTAGAGCGCCTATAACAAATTCTAAACAACAAAATGGCTTGGTGTCGGCAATGATTTTTTTATTAATCTACGTGTAGTTAGATAGCCTACTACACACAAGTGTTCTCTGTTCCGATTTCCTCTTACTGCGGCGGCTTCGGGTGCTGTGAAGAAACTCAGTGATAGGGTCATAGTTAATAGCTTCTATTGCGAAACTTGCTTATTCACAGCTCATTGACTAACTAATTTGGCTATTATAGGCATTATTTATAGTCACATTCGATAATTAAAATACTTTTATAGACTGACATGAAAAAAGTAGAGCCTAAGTACCTAACATCAGTTTGTTGATATTTAAGTATTTTTTGACTATTACAGGGTTTTCTTACATTAACGTATATAAATATATTGTTGAGATTATTTATGTTTGCAAGTATAGTTACAATTCTATTACATACAAAAGGAATATCAGGTTCAGCTTTGCCAATAATACACCGCATAACTAAATTTAGCATTAAAGTTTTGTACATGTAATACAATTTTGAAGTAAGGATTATCAGAATCATCGTTTGGTAAGTATATACCTACCTGGATATTTGCTGCAACTAGAAAGATTAGACATCACAAAAACTTCCTTCTCTTTTAACATTTATCTTAAGTACATATTACTATTCAATGAACAGCTATTTATTGTCATACATAAGCTCATGTCTCTAATGCCTAAGTGGAAGGCAAAGTAATGATAGTTAACTTTATTGTATAAGTTGTTGTATTTTGTAAGAAGCTGGTGTCTGCTGTAGGTATTAAACAGCAATTCTTATTAGTGTTTATTAAACTTTGATCTCGATCTTGTTCTGGTTGCGGCATTTCTCTTCTCCTTCCTGCTACAAATGTGTGTACTAGGATTTATATAATAATATTCATTGTATTACAGTGTTTGTTCCGTTGATTAGATAACGTGTGACGCTGGAACCGTTTTTATTGTCGTTATAAGTTGTAATGTTGTTTTTTTAGGACGTTTTCTGTGTGTATTAGGACTTTTTCGGCTCTTATTTTAGTTTGTTTAGGTTTTCTAACCAAATGGTTATGATAATCATTTAAGATCATAGTTTGTAACTATACCCTAAGATTTCGTAAAAACATTAAATATTCCTGCAACCGTGGATAGGAGACTCGAATCAGAGTGTCTTGTACGGGAAACTCGACAGGTTAATCATTCGGTTTCGTCTAGGTTTATAAATACACAGGATAAAATTATTGCAGTAATAAATGTACTGATTTTAAAACTAAAACTTTCCAGATTACATAATGTTGTTGATGAAAAATTAGAAGTACATTCTCTATTTCCGATGAGGTTATAGTCACTAATTCGACCTGATGATAATAATGAAAAAAACAATGCTTTAGAAAAATTAAGAATTTCAGAACCAGGCATCAGCCTGGTTTAGGGTGCTTTAGTGAGAACATCATATCAGAATCGTCCCCAAGCGTCAGCCATACATTATAACATTCAGAAAAGTGTGCTTTGACATGTTCTTATAAAAATATTTATGGGCATTGTTTAAACAATAGACGGCACAGTGATAACTATTAACTCGTAAGTTGTTATTATTCCTTCCTTCTTAATTACTTTGCCCGCATGGAGGCTTACCTAACTTAATAGCAAGGCCTAAAACATATTTGGTAAACATGTATTTGCATATACCTATGTATATAGAGATATTTAAGTGGTATGCCTCTAAGCCGCCACGGCGGTTTCATACCATTTACATTCTTATAAATACACCTGTAGTTTATTATATACTATTATTCCCATATGCAGGGCCGAACTATTCAACTAGATTAGAGGATTTTGCAGGATTTTATGAGGCCCGCCTAGGATTTGTTGGAATTCTGAGCACTTGAACAAATTTACACAATACGGTATTAAACTTATTTACACTCGAGTGTATACAATAATTCAAATCAGTTAATTTATGCCTTTTTTTTATTAATTATTATAACATTAGTGTTTATATTACAAGTCATTATAGCGTTGAAAAAGCTCGTGACAGCGTGAGTTTGGTATTTACAAAACAATCACAGAAAAATACCTACTAATGATTATACATACACTGGAAATTAACATACATACTTTAGTTCTGATATGAGTCAGGCTATGTGCAAATATTCCTTTGTGCGGTAATGGAGAATATGAATGATTTAAAAAAAAAAACGATTCTACTAGTTATTACATTACTAAACATACAACTATCACGTCCAAAACATAAACTATTATGCAAAAAATTAAATATTAAAATCGCTATCAATTTTGGGAGAATTAAACGCAGCCATTTTGGCGCGCTTGTTCGTGACGTCACAATTAAACAAGTTCGTTGTCAACAGCAGTGTTTGGTTCAAAAAATTACCAAAAAATATACAAAGTGGATACATAGATTGATGAATAGGATACAGAAAATGATACTAAATACAAAATAATGGCATTTAATACAATATGAATACTGTGAACACATAAAACTATTTACTTAATATAAAAAAAAAAAACAGCGACACAATACAATAACAATAATTATTCCTCAGAAAAGAAACCATACAAATGGCTTGTTGACAGCAGACTTCTCGTATAAACTGACGTCACGTTTTCATCCACCAATAGTGTTACGTTTCGAAAATTTGCGCGGCAATTTTTAAAGCCACTTTTTGATAATTAAATTTCATTATTAAATTAAAATAAATTTAAGGAATATTTGTATAGTGTGTTTTCAGTATAAAGATTACAAGAAAAAAATTGACTATATTTAAGTCACGTGTATATTCCCCATTTCTCTAATAAAAGTCGTCGAAATGCATCTCAGAACTAGACGTCTATTGTTTGCAACAATGCTCACGACGCGTACTGGCCAGCGGCGCTGACGTCATGAATGGTCCGCAGGTACGCCGCCAAAGTGAACTTGCACTCGCCCAACTTGCCGACCAAGTACCCCGACAAGGAACGAGACGTGTACCAGGCCACAAGGAAACATCACGAGCCGCACCAGTTCTTAGGGCGGCACTACCAACCTTAGGCGCTTCTCATAGATCGCTTCTCTTTGTCTGCGGTGATGCAAACACGTATTCCCATATCTCATCGTCACCCATACTTTTACATAATATAAATTTCCATCACAGATATTACTTACGCTGCGTGGACACTGCAGCGGAGATGTTTAGAAATCGCCTGATCATGTGGATTCCTCACAACTATGATGACAGATTTTCATATGATTGGTCGGTTCCTACAAATCTCCGCTATCGTAAAAATGTGGATTTAACTATGGTATTATAATCGAATAGATAAATTTAAACCTCTGCGTACGCACCAACCATCAGAGGGGCGCGAGGGCAGTATTAAATTAACGTTACTATCAAATGAGATGAAGAGGATAATGATTTAAAAGGCAACTATTTTTAAGGATTTTTTCGTGGTTTTCTTCAAATCGTCTTTGGAAGGGGAAGGTGAAAGGGGAGGGGGAAGGGTTCTTGTACCCGCGATAAAATCCGTAAAAGAAGTTTATTTGAATGTGTAACGTTGTCGTAAACATAAGAATTATTATTTTTGCCACTTCACTTAAATGATGTACACGTCCGGGGCGAGCTTCTATAACTGCACTCAAGTCTTGGTCAAGTGTGGTTATATCTGTTCCCTCAAGGTTCTGCGCTCTAGTTACGGCTCAGCTTTTCAGTTTTATTTTCCTTTTTTCAATCACTTAATTTTATTTTACCCGTTAAGTTTCATGGAATGGACCGCGGGCTTCAGTCCACAGTTTACGTTAGAAATATTATTTTGTTAGCAGTATCCATTCCAGTAAAGTACATCGTTTCTATTAAAAGTATCACGTATAATAAGTAATTGAAGAGGATACATAGATTGATGAATGTTTTGCTGGTGGGAGGATGTTTTTGTCCGCCCGGATGGCGACCACCGTACACGGGTGTTACACCCGGCACAGAGAGGCACACGCGTGCTCGCGTGTCGGGATCAGCCTGTGTATTTCCGGTTTTTTGTTTTTTATCATTTGTTTTGTTAACTGACACAACTAAGCGACTACAATGAGCCTAGTAGGTGCAGCGCGGAGAAGGTATGCGCTGTATTGCGTCTACCATCAGATGCGATTTGATTTCTTTGTCACGCCAGTTTACACCATTACAGGATATGACGCACACTCGTGGTTCCAAAGTGAATTTCAATGAGTACCGGATTTGAAAAACGCGCAATGTACTTTGTCGAATGATCTTGCTTGATAGTACAGCTCGCCGGTACGCCGCAACCCATACCGTGACTTTGACTTTATTGGACTTAA
This sequence comes from Hyles vespertilio, assembly GCA_009982885.2. Classification (NCBI taxonomy): domain Eukaryota; kingdom Metazoa; phylum Arthropoda; class Insecta; order Lepidoptera; family Sphingidae; genus Hyles; species Hyles vespertilio. The sequence continues at coordinate 462,649 of CM042833.1, read as the reverse complement.
TATGGATTCTTTAAACATAGTATGGTAAGAGACATATATGCCTACATCTATATTTGCCTAGAAATAATCTACCATGGGGAATTTTTATTAATTTCCAAAAACTTTTTAAACCACACCTCTCTTTCCTCTTGTTGAAAATAAGAAATAAAACAAAAAAAAAAGGAAAAAAAAAAGATTAATAGGTTTCATCTAGGTTAATGTTGGCTTAAGATAAATAAAAAACAAAAAGACAAAAAAAAATAAAAAAATACTACAAAAAATCCAAAAATATATTATAGATTAATTATAATTAACTCATTTAAATATAAGAAATAAAACTAAATCTGAAAAAATAGATTTAAAGAATTCAATTTCATATATGAAAGAAAATAGCAAAAAAAAAAATTAGGGTTAATCTGGATTATTGTTTAATTAACGGTAAAAGTATTGATAAATAGGATTACTGCCAGAATATGGAAAAATTAGGTTAGTACAATATTATTTATAGCCGCTTCAAAGTTGTTATGGAACCTCTTAACACCAACGCGAAAAGAACTGTTCAATGCTCGATGCGAGCTCGGCCTGGCGCATCGGCTGCCTTCCATCTGGCTGGACCCATGTCTGCTGCTTGGGATTCCACGGCACTCGCCGGACTACCAGCTCGTTGGTTGAACAGTTTGTTCTCACTCCCGCGATGACGTCTCCGCCTATTTTCAGATGTCACAGGTTCAACATGAGATGTTTATTAAACAAAAGTGTTCAATTAAAGGGGGAAGTCACCAAATAAAATAATAAGTGTTACAGATTGTTTATTTTTGGCGCGTTGCCCGCCATAAGGCAGCCTCGGGGTCTCGCGGCTCTAACTAGGGTTATGACGATCATACGTTAGGTTTAAGTGATCAAAGTGAACAGCTCAGACTGGATTACTTGCGCATTCTAATGCAATAAGCTATCTGTCGTCACGCAATAATGACCGCACGATATTCCTCAAACAGCGTTCGTGCCGGTCGCAAGTGTCGCAGATATTCCTAGGACATAGTGTATTAGATTTATTTTGGGCGATTGTTAGGGTGAGCGTGTCAGTGGTCGCGTGTCGAGCGCGGCGCGGTGTGTGCCTGGGAGCTCGTGACCGCCGCGGCAGACAGCGCGCCGCCGAGTGCGCGGGCGCATGCGCGTACGCGTGCACCGTGCGAGTGTCGAGTGAAGAGTTCGGGGCCGACCGGCCGGAGATCGGCATCGAGTCGGCCGACGTATATAGCGAGTGCGTGTTTAATTACCATTAATCGATGAAGCGTTCTTGTTTGAGTACTCTGTTACGAGAAAATGGTTGTGACAGCACTTGTTTTTATGTTACGAGGGAATTTTGTCGCGCTAAAGTGGCCTTATATAATAATTATAGTTTTCACCGGGCGACTCTTGGATCTTTATTGGTGTCGCGAATGGAATAGTAGGACGGTGATGGGGCATTACCATCGGGGTTCGTCGCACAGCGGTTCTACCGACCTCAGATTCCGACTGAAAATCCAAGACACCAGTTATGCGATGGGAATATATCGGCTGACAATATAACTGGATCTTTATAAAAGGGATGCGGAAATTGATCTTTTATGCGGTATTGATTCTCTATAGTATTCGAAATTCCATTATAACTAATTTAAAATTAAAATATACCAGTAATCCAAATTGTACCTCAACGCCATTGTACCTCAATACTAATTATAAAATTGGAGTAGTTGTTTAGGCCCTGCAGACGCGTGTTACGTGTAGTTAAGTCTGAAGTATGTAGTTGGAGGCGGACGGCTCGCGCGGCGGAGTCGGCGCGGCCGCGAGACGACGCTGTCGGGGCCGCGCCGCAAGTACCTCATAGTTATTACTCAATACAATGTTACACCTCAATGTGCCCTAGCTTAATCGTAATCATTGCTCGTTCGTAATAGTTAAGTGAATGTGTGTGAATTTGATGTTGTGTTGTGTTGGCACACTTGAACGCAATGGCCTCGGCACGATGTGTATTTAGGAGTAGGATTGTCGCCCTGCATACACGTGCATAATGCATTACACGTGAACAAACTTAGTGTCCGATATCAAATTTGAATCACTTTGAATGTTTATTCATCTCACCAGTGAAATAACGATCCATCCTACTTACTGCGTGCTTTGAGGGCGCTAGAGTTGCCATAAAAAGATAAAAAAATATAAAAAAAATAAAAAAATATAAAGAAAAAGTAAAAAAAATATATTATAAAAATAAAACGTAAAAAAAACATAAAAGCTAAAATGCAAAAAATATGTATAGCGTAGGATATAAAAAAAACTCACAAAATATAGCAGCCAAAAAAAAAAACAAAAAAATCTAGAAAATACAAAAAAAGTAAATAAGTAATGGAAAGTAAAAAAAAAACAATTAAATAAAAAAAAATCTTAAAATGAAAAAAAAAAACGTGTGATTAGTGTTAACGTTTTCTTTTGGGTATGTAATGTTTCTGTTACGTATAATATCCGGAGTGTGTATTTGGTGTTCCGTGTTTAATGTTTGTGTGTTTGGTGTTTGTGTGTTTGGTGTTTGGTGTTTGGTGTTTGGTGTTTGGTGTTTGGTGTTTGGTGTGTTGTATTTGGTGTTCCGTGTTTGGTGTTTGATGTTTGATGTTTGATGTTTGATGTTTTGTGTTTGGTGTTTGATGTTTTGTACGTGGTGTTTGGTGTTTGGTATTTAACTGTTCGGTGAATGCTGTATGGGTTGGAAGTTTGGTGTATGGTGTGTGATGTTTGATGTTCGAAATTCTATGTTCGGTGTCAGATTTGCATTGTATGTTAATATGTATGCCTCGGTGGCGTAGTTGTACTACGGTACGGTTACAAAGCTGAGGTCTCGGGTTCGAATCCCGGGTTGGGCAAAGTGATATTGGATTTTTCTATTCATTAACAGCCCAGAGTCAGGAATTTGTGCCCGATATGGCGATTGGCTCGCCACCTATCACATCGTGGGACGGAACAACATGCCCTGGCACCTTTGCCTACCCCTTCTGGGAAACAGGCGTGAGTTTATGTATATATGTATGTACGTTAACATGTTTTGTTCCGTTGTATTAAACAACGGAACAAAACTTTGTATTAATTTTCGGGGTATTCATTTAGATTGTGTTTTGTGTTAAGTTGTGTGACAATGTAAGGTGTTTTACTTTTGTTATTGGGTGTTCGTGTTTAAGTGTTCACTGTGCAGTGTTTGGTGTGTAGTGTGTCGTGTGTTTGCAATGTTTCTGCCGTGCGTTACGTTTATGTGGCTGAAGTTTGTGTGAAGAGTTGCTGTTAGATCTGATAAGGCGAGTAGATTAAGTTTAGTTTGTAGCCAAACGTTCACGATGGACTGACTAACGGACTACACGTGGTACAACGTTTGATGTGTGGTGTCAACCATCACACGCGTCTGATGCTAGTGCTTCCTGAGGCGGTTTAAATTTAATCTACGCAATAATCAATTAGCATAATAAAGTTAGGATGTAGTTATGAACTGGATCCTCGAATCAGTGTTAGTGGGTAAGGTACCACTACGCATAGTCATCTAGGACGCGACGGTCTGACTGCAGTGTGTGTGGTGATGCGAATATAAATGATTAGTCTAAGGTATAATATTGCCACTGCATTAGTCTGAATATTATGTAAGTTTCGTACGTGCCTCTGAACAGCACGCCGTGCTTCGTATGATGCTGATCGTCATACGTGATTTTAGTCATAGGATCTTATTATTATAATTCTAGTCGCCCATCGGTTGTTTTAGGTTTTGCACAATCTGGCGTTTCTCGTATTATCACTACCTCGATTTTATATTGATAACTGGAAAAATAATCACAGATTTATCACAAAATATATGAAGAAACTGATATGACAACTGAGCAATTCTGATAAAAAAACATCCTGCCATTAATGTGGTAGGTCCCAACTTATATCCTTGAAATTCTATAGGGACGCTGTAGGAAATAAAAAAAACTAGTTTCGCTAAATATAACGTTAGACGATTGTTAACATCGGAACTCCGCCAGAGGTCCCGCTTCGTGAACTGTACATCTAGCGAGTGTGGAGCGCTGTGGAGTGGTGATGATGTCCGGCGGTTGGTACCGACCGATCCGCGGAGTTCAACTGTCTCGTTCACATGTCTCATTCGCCTACTCGAAGAATAAAGTTGACCGCAGCTCATCACGGTCGACGGCACGGTGCCATAATTGGTCGGTGATACATCATACAGCCGCCCCGTTCTATCTATAGGCTATTCGCTATCGACGCGACTCAGTTATCAATATAGTTAGATGTCTTGTTTCTTTTTCGCAACATTACCTACATGATATTATATCCAACATGCAACACTTCTTGGATTCTCCGTATATCCTTTCACTTTAGCCGTACAATTTCTATCGTTATTTAGCACTTCACACACTTCGTTTCTTAGACGACCTAAAATATGAGTCTTATTACTTGGTGTATCTCAATAGCTTCATCGTGAGTTTCTTCTTGGTCAATACTTACAACTCGGCTCATTCCACTATGCCTGCCTGAGTTCAACGATTTTATTATATTATGTTGGATGCTTTTCTTTGTCACAGTTCGGTTGGCTTTCCAGTGATTTCCGATGGTGTTCTAATTTCAAACAAGTACCGGATATACCTCAGTCACCGACACGACATCGACCGGCCGAGATTAGTGTCGTGGCGTACTTGATAACATTTAAATGATAGCGACTAAGATATCGATAAGGGCGTATTAGCTTTATTGTTAAGATCGGATGACTCGTTTTCGGTGTAATTCTTCTTTTAGTATTTTTAAGACATAAAACTGCCTTAAAAATATATATTTGACGGCTTGATTATTGATAGATTATGACGAATGTTATACCGAGATTGTTTGTTAAAATATACTAAAAAAGTTGAGTTTATCCCCAAAATAGTTAAGTTGCATGAGAAAACTTTGTACGCACGGGGTCGGATGACCCGGACTTGCTCAATTGTGCCCTGCTAATAATTACATATATGAAAATTTGAAGGAGGGCTGGGGGTTTGAATTGTAAATGAAATTATTTTTTGGGAGTAAGTACGAAAGGGGAAGGGAGTGGAATCTCTTTTCCCAACTTTATTTTTTTATGTAAGCGTAAGATATTTGTTGTTGTCGTTTCTCGACGGCACTTTTCGTTGCGCTCGCGTGTGGGTCCGCTGCCGGCCGCCCGGCGACCGCTGCCCACCGTCAGCAGCCGCAGCCTCGATGGCGACCACCTACACATCGCCTAAAACCTTTGTCTTTGTTGTTTTTCTTATGATCAGTTAGTGTACATCCAGTTTTTACAGGCAGACATACTTGTGTCATGGCAATAAACATATCCCCGTGGCAGTTGGTTCATACCGGTCTCGGAGTAGTGTTTGTTTGCCGCGCCTGTATAATTGCACAACATCCAGGGTAGCAACCGTTAACGTGACATCACTTGACGAGGTGGCTGTTTTACCATCAATGACCATTGATGAATCGTTGCCAACGGGTCGGCCCTGTGGCAGTGATTATTCTTTGGCGACGGAATGAGCGGCAGTGTTGTCCGGATCGGGCGGCGCCGGAGTCACGCGCGAGTGTTCCGCTCTGGTTAGAGGAATGCGGGAACAACTAGCTCAGAAACACTGCCATTAGCCATCGTCTCAGTGAGGATGGCGCCTGTACTGGGCTTGTTATTGATGACGCTCTCGCGGGCTTGATGTTAGTAGTTAAGATGGCCTCGACGCGGGTTATGTGGGTAGGCGCGTAGTGCTATCGTTGGGGAACGCTGGTAGAAATGCTAGTGATCGTTGTTATTGTCATGATGGTTCTCGGCCATCTTTGTTGATTTGTGGGGTTAAAGAGCGCGGAAGAGCGATGACTCAACTGCCGATGACTTCTTCCATAGCCTAATATCACTAAAGCAATAATGTAATTACTAAATTTATGAGGTAAGAAACAGGGTGGTTGACGGAATTTTTCGCTTGCCGTTGGTGAAGCAGAGGTTAACATCAGGCTTAGAATACTCGCCGGTGATACGGTGGGCAAGAGACTATTACACATACTTGTCTTTGTGAATATTGAGCACGTTGGCAAATTCACAGCGCACAGACCGTCGGGTGCAATGCTACGTGGGCTTAGCGGCTACTGGTAGGCGGAAATATCATTTAATATTCAGGAACATTTTGATGCTAACTAATCACAGGCATAATTTTTAAAATCTAGAGGTCGGGAGCAGCCTTGAGAATGACAACCTCGGCCATTAAGTTCGTATGAAACGTTCTAACGACTGGAAGATTTAAAGTATGGTAATTCCCGGGCTCCGATACACAGAGAATTTCAAATGCAACTTATCGATATGAATATTTTTATACTATTAACGTTTTTATTTGTACGTGCTTGATTTTTCACGGATAAACTTAGCTTTTTTGAGACTTGCTCGCACGATTCTTCAGCATCGTAATACAATCGTGTAGGGTGGTTTAAACGTGTTGCTCGAGTCGTTTTTAATTGTGTCGAAATTTTATTTTAATACCACATAGAGCGTTATTTTTATACGGCGGCGGTTACGAAGTAGCATAATATATTGAACGCTCGCCGAGTTCTCTTGTCACGGCGGTGGCATGCCTGCTGTGGCGACGGCACTCGGCGGCTCACCCACCGACGCGACGCTAATGTCAATGTTTCCTGCTTGCAACACGTCCCCGCAGCCAGCCGACATTCCGACACGATGCACAGATGTCGCACCGATGCTGCATTATTCATAAATATTCTTCATCATTGTGCTATCACCTCGCCAGTCGAATGACACGATCTTAGCTTATTCAGCACAAAACTCATATTACTAAATAAACCGGGCATACAAATTCTATTTTTATACATATTATGGGCAAAATAAAGAAAAATAAGTGCTAAATATATTCACCATATCTAGACTAAATCGTATTATTCGGCGGGAGTAGCGCATCATCTGTCGTTAGTCATTATTAACATTAGGTTTAGAGATCAAATTAGTTTGTAAGGTATCGTTCATTTGTCCACTACGATAAAATAATAAATAAACAAACAAATATGGTGCAGCGTCGAGTTAGGCTTAATGTATTGCTATTTCATTTATTTAATTGCCTAATTAATAAATGAAATAGGAAGAATCAGTGAGGAAATTAGCATGTAAGGTTTTTTGAATTTGTTTATTTATATATTTGTAGTGAATAAATGAGCGAGGTTGAGCGTTCGTAGTAGTTAGCTGGTTCGATAGGGAAGTAGTTGTTGATTGTTGCGCCTGGCGGCCGCGGCACGGCAGCAGCGTGCGCGGCCGGCTGGCGCGGCGGCTGGCGCGGCGGCGTGCGGCGCCTCACGGATTCATTACTCGAGTAACATCATTATAACATAACTATTCAATATAATGTTGTTGAGGAATAGAGTTTGCAACGAATCGTATATTTTTCCAGCGAGGTACTGTTTGCGGAATAATAATGTTTACCTGGACACATTTGGGCACTTTTTCACGAAACGGGATTTAAGTGTGAGTGCGGCCAAGTTATTTAGTTAATTGAATATATTAATTGACATTGTGAGGATTTTTTTTAATTGTTCTTAAAAGTGATTGTTTAACGGACAGCGACAGCGATATTAGTGTGTGGAATTTGTTGTCTAAAGAAATCTAAAAACTTATTTAAAAAGTATGTTTGTCATCATCTCGAGTTCAGTATTTCAGAGGACCATTAATTTTGAATTCGTTTTTGTCAATCCATTGATATACTTCTGATTTATAATTCGAGATTTTATTGCGTTTTTTATTTATTTTGTTGGTGAATCGATGTAGGAATCGATGTCGGGGTCTTGTGTGTTATTGGAATTTGAAAGTAGTAAGGGGGAGGGGGGATGCGGGTATAGGCGGACCTGGCAACATCTGGAAGCATTGTACGACGCAGAGTGCGATGCGGTCCGCCGGCAGGGTTGCTGCTTAACACCCTGGCCTGTGTTTTAATACAGAATGTCAGGAGAAGGCAGAGTAGAGGCGGATCTTGCGTCATCTAAAAGCGTCGGCACAACTCACTGTGTGCGATGCGGACCGCCGCGCCGCCGGGAAGGAAAGTAAACATCAAGAACCTAAACTAGATATAGAATGTGTTGAGGTGAGGAGAAGCAGTGTATAGGCAGGTCTAACATATTGTAGCATCGCGCGCTGCATGCTGCGTCCTGCTTTCGGGAATGTGGGTAACATCTTGTCGGCACTATTGGAACTTGAAATGTCTAGGTCTATGGGAGCTAAGGTGCAGGGCAGAGGCAGACCTCGTAACATCTAGAAGCATCGCACGCCACACTGCGCGCGATGCGGTTTGCCATAGGATACGCTCGTGAACATCTGGCAGGTATTCATGATTGTCGAATATTTTTAAAGTAGCGGACATGTAAGGGATCCATAGATCTAGCCACATCTGGAACTGTCCTACGTCATATAGTCATATTGTGTGCGATTCAGTCGGCCAATGGGAACGCTCGTTAATATTTAGGGCTAGAATAGTCTGGGGTGGGGGGATGAAGGGTATAGGTAGACCAGGCAACATCTGGACGCGTCACTGATATATAGTGTGACGCGGTCTGCCGTCGGGAATGTTGGTTAACATCCGGCGCCACAACTGGGTATAGAATGCCTCGGGGAGGGGGGATGCTGGGCATAGGCGGGCCTGGCAACATCTGGAAGCGTTGCATACCACATTGTATGCGACGCGGTCTGCCGCTAGGAGTGCTGTTAACATCTGGGATAAAATCCGACATGATCTAGAAATGGGCAATACTGGCGAGTGAGATGAGAAATGATGTGGGCGTTTCATGGTCTGTGTTCATTAATCTTTAAACCACAAATTCCTGTTGCTAATGTCAAGTCCTCTAGTTGTGGTTGTGGCACAGTAAGCTGCAAGAGCATTGAGGGTAGTTCGTCGTAATACAAAGTCTTCCAAATAGGTAATATTAGATCAACATTATCAGAACCATACCTGCTGGACTAGGCATTAGGCACACCTTCGAATGTATCTGTCCGTTAGTTACATCGCTTTGATGAATTGAGACTAATTTCTTCGTTTATATTTCTATTACATAATTTAATTGTTATTAATTTCGTCGTCCCCATTCTATTGATTACTACTCAATTCATTAACCCTTATTTTCTTCACTTGTCATGTTTTTATAATTTATTTATACTTGCGCTATATTTATTTCGTATAGTTTGATCAGAATTTATTGCGTCACGCATTGGCAAATTGATACTTAAATCCCGTTCCTAGATAACAAGTACAACAACCGATAAGTCTGAAAACCCCACGGTTACTTCTCTGTACCGAATTCAATTGATTTGTTCTCGCACGCTCACTGCCTTTGCATTTGGTACACAGAAGTATCTGGCCTTCGTCATTCACAGCAATAATATACGCGTTTACATATAAGCATAGGTTAATTGCGAGATTCTAGAATCCGTTCTCTAAATAGTTCTCGGAAACTATTTATGGCACCTGATTCAGAAATCACACGGAGAAATGTTTGAGAATAGTTAGTTGAGGTGTTTCTGTTGACGGCTCAACCTCTTGGACTGGAGTGTATTTTTGAAAATCATATTAAATATTGTTGAAATATCACTTGTTAACATTGTCATTTTTATGTTGTGTCGGGAAGGAATGGAGGATTTATATGAGGAATGGTTTGTTGACCACACATAAAATAAATAGGTTCGCTTTAATCGTATGGCGATTGCTGGCATTAGGGGTTGTGGGACGTTTTTCTAACCTTTTGCGTCGTTTTTCTGCGATACATGAGTTACCCAAACCTGTTTCATTATAGTTGTTCTCTAATCAAGTGTTTTATTCATTTTTTTTTGCCTTCTGTAGAGGAATCTAGGCGAGCGCTTCATAAGAAACGACTGAGGGTTTAGCGCGTAGTTACAGTACAACGAAAAATGGCAAAATGTGAAGGATTAGCGATGGTATATCCAGTTTGTTTGGCGACACAACTTATACGACTAATGATGGTGCGTGTGTTATGTGTGAAGCGTTCTCTTAAGCTACCACCACTTCGGCCGTGTTCGTTGTGTCGATGTGTGATATGTTCTTCAATATTACTTAGTTCCTAACAACATTTTATAGACCATGATTTTTTTTAAACTCTAACTTATGTTGTTCTCTAAGGTAAAACATCTACTCGAGAAGATGGTATAACCTCAGTCGTTTCTCAATATACCCGGATCCAGATATTTTTAAGCTTCATTTTTTTTTCATCTTTTGAATAATGCTCCTTATTCCGAATTTTGTCATTCCGATTTGTGAGAATTACTTGATGCCTTGGTTCTATGCCCTATGTAGCTCCCGCTACCCCACGATGATAGTCCACAGTTAAGTTTTATTAGAGCTATAAATATTTCCGAGCGTATTATACGTGCGGAATTATTTTGGAAGTAGGAGGGTACGCTGTAGACTACAATGGTTCGGTATTATCAGGGTGGCGTCACTATCTTACAGGATGTTCCGGTAAATTTTACATTGCACTATAATGTTTCTCCACTTTCGTCTTTAGTTTCCCTTCATGGAAGTGGTAGAGCCACGCTGCTGTCAGTCATGACACAGCATGAATGGGCAGGCTCGTCCGGGGCGGTACCACTGTCTCATAGGAGATCGACGTGAAGTGATAGCTTTGCTGTCGCATTTCGTTCGTTGAGTGAGATTGCCGATTGCCCAATACCCCTTTTCTCGTCTCAACCCTTTTCCTTCCCGCTACCCTTCCCCGATTTGATGGTGCGGCGACACATCTATGATCCAAACGTTGTGGATGTTCATGGACGGCGGTGATCAATTACCATCAGGCGACCTGATTGCTCGTTTGCCGGACCATTGAATTAACATATTTTACCATATTTTTTTTGCATTTCGTAGGAAGTGACGTCGTCTTTTTTATGTTCAATTTTGTAGTCTACAGCATAAATAGGCCGACTGGACGTGATTGCGGTCCACGTTTTCTCGGCTTCCAAACTACCAGCCGCTTAGCACCGCTTGAGAGAAATGCTCCTGGACCTTATTTTGCACGATATGATTAAATCCAGGAGTTTAACTTGAAATCCTCCATTCTGTTTTATTATATACAAAATATTTACGTAATATATTTGGCAGGTGTTGTTCAATTGGTAATCGTATAAATTGTTTGTGGCTTTTTTGTCTCATTATCATTTCAGGCTGTCAAGCCGGAAGACCACGCCAAGGTCTTAATTATTAAACGTCACCTAGCTATAGGGTTCGTCCTTCAGGTCTTCGGTCTAAAGAATTGTAATCTTAAGCTAGAGAGTGACCATCTTAGCTTTCTACGTTGCGTTAAAATGCCGTTGGAACGGAGACAACGGCCATTTAACTTCTTTAAACGAATAGTTCCTTGCTCAATTTTCATGCGTCCATCTACTAAAAAACAGAGATGATCACTCAGTCTTCTTTCTTCTAGGAATCGATTAAAAAGCAAGCTCTGCATGCAGCTTTTTACGATGCGTCTATTTTCTTCTTCATTTATGAAATTATGTCTCACTGTGTCTTGTCAATATTTAAACTTTTATCTTCTTTTTGACGAATTAATAATTAACTTTAGACGTGACGGCTCCTCACAATATCTATGAACTCTTCCTATATCTATGCAAGTGGTAGAGCCTCGCTGGTGCCAGTCATAACTCAGCATGAATGGGCAGGCTCGTCCGGGGCGGTACCACTGTCTCACAGAAAATCGACATGAAGTGATTACTATCTATCGCGTTTTGTTCGGTGAGTGAGATTGCCGGGTGCTCAATTTCCTTCTTCCTTTTCCCTTTCTTCATCTTATCCACTACTCACACTTTTTCCAATCCACTTTGTCTTCCCTTACCCTCAGCCGTCCGTACGTATGATTCAATCTTCGCGGTCTTCTGGCCCAAACAAAAACTATTTATTTTGATCACGTATGTCTTCTTGGTATCTTCATCTGCTTTCTAACTCTACGTCTTTCGGTGTATAGAATTTTCATTGTCAAACTATATATAGAGACAAATACATTACTAATGCTACGAACCGTAAACACACAGCATGCACTGCGCAATCGCGTCGAGAGAAAAATTCTGCCGACGTAAGAGAAAGACAGAGCGACTGTGCGGCCAATACTGATCAATGATCATAAATGGATTTGTTCTTGTAATAGTTAAATCTGACACTCTTGCGTTGTTCATTCTCTGTGTCTACGAACTTATTGTAATGTGCCAGGTATAATTATGCATTATTTACATTTATATATTTTTATAGGCATTTTGATAGGTCTCCCGACAGGTTTGGTGTTTGTTAGAGATTTATTTACCACATAGTTAATATATTTTTAGATAAGTATCAGCTAGTTCTCGGCTGGTCTTGCTGTTTTATATATTGATTCATGGTAGTTAACATATTTTTATATTATGGTATTAGCACGTTTAGGGCTCGTTTCGTGTTGCGTATTTATTTTTCCTCGTTAAAAGACTGAACCCGAGTGCCGGGACACCCCGGCGGCGTGCGGCTCTTGCGGTGTTGTCCCGGCGCCGACTCAGCGATGGAGTGGGGACGATCTTGAACCAACTCCACGCTTCAATGTCTCATTGAAAAGTAGCAGGACGAAGGAATCGTGGCGATCTTCAATGCGATGCTTGGACCGTTGCAGTGGCGTTTACACTCAGAGGTTGGACTTAAATCATCGGCGGCAATGTGGTCCAGCGGTCTTTGTGTCGGGATGCATTGTGGTTCGCTACGATTGTACAGTTAGTTACATATTTTTATACAAATATCAGCAGGTTCTCGCTGGTTTGATGTTCTTCTTTATTTAATGTTTATGTAAATGTTGAAATAGTTATCAGCACGTTCTCAGCTGGTTTGTTCTTTCACTGTTGTTTGTTATTGTTTACTCGTTATTACATGCGATCATTCTAAATGACTTTCAAGTGTCAGTTGTTCATTAAAGTATTTATTTAAGGTTATTGTAAGACTATTTATTTTCTGTATATATTTTTTGCATTCAAAATGGGATCAGTTGGAGAAAACATATGGCGTTTCAAAATATGGATTGTACATACCTAGTCTATATTTTGAAACGTTAAAAGCTTATTTCCGACTCGTGGTCTCTATTTTGGTGGCAATAAATAAACACAATTTAACAATATTATTTCATCAGCTAGCGAACAGCTGTCTCGGTGCCTCAAAATTGTTTATTTTTATCTATCTCCACGAATGCCTTGTTAGATAATTAAATGAGATTATTCGAAATGGATTTTTGAGAGGATGACTTAACAAAGAAGTGACGACTTGCGAAAAAGACTTTTGATTCCATTTCGAATTTGATATTTACAACACATTATTAGATTTAAATTGTTACGCTTTACATTAAATCTGTTAATATTGAATAGGCTCCATTTAAGAGGTTGGTTCTGGCAACGTTGTCGACTACGCCGTCGTCTAACCGTGCGTCGCGTCGTGTCGACTGACGTTGCTTTATTACTCGCTTATACTTTTGTGCCGGTATTATGAGAGCAGAGTTATAAAGTGTGGTCCCAATATGCATTATTATTGTTAAGTTATTTTTTTTATAATTGGTAATGATATAACCGGAGAGTGCGGGAATAAGGTAGGTCGATAAGGGTGAGGGTTGCGAAGGTCATTTGGCGAGTGAGAGAGAAGAAAGTGAAGCATACGGTGTGGAAGTTAAATAGTGTATGCTTCATTAGTTTCGCGAGGTGGTTCACTGCGAGGGTGGCTTGCTCTCTGTGAAGTAGAAAGGAAAGGACGCACAGGGATGATCATTATAAAAAAAAAATATGGATTGGGACGTTTCGGGATTTTAAAAATTACGGGTGACTTCACTCATAAAATTAGATAGTATAGGATTATAACGAGCATGGCAACGCGGCGTGAAGGAATAAGCGACTACTATATTATTGCGTTGTTGGATTTTATTACCAAGCAGTGTCTTCATGTTCTTGTTGAGTGTAATATTTAGAGTGCTGTATAAGTGCGAGAACACTTTAAAGATTGCACTTGGCTTGGTGCTCATTTCTAGTTAATAGTTTTTATAATGTCCGCATTCCTGGCGACGCAAAATTCAAATGTACACCCAGAAGTAAACAAATTAAGTAGTCGACGCGCACTTATTGGAATGGGCAGGGCGGGCAGCGCAGCACACGGGGCGACAGTGCGCCGCTCGCCGCCGGGGGGCCGCCGGGGGTGTCGACGTGTCATTGTTATGAGTTTGTTGGGTACATCAGGATTATTAAGGAATAGATAATCAAAGATGAATGAGAGGGGAGGTGGCAGGAGTATTCTAGGCAATACCATCTAAAAATACAGACTCGAACTATGCTAAGAATGTCATAACATTAGTAGGGCGGAAGTCCTGCTGGAATTGTTGTAGTAACATCAGAAGCAAGATAGCAGATAGGGCATGTGGGTGATTAAATTAACTTGCAGGAGTAATGCGACTATATGCGGGGGTGAGTCCTTATTTGTTTACATCGGAATGACGGAACGGCTTAGTCTTTCGCACTGAGATAAAGAGCCCCGACTTAACAAACGAGAAGTTCATATTGAAATGATTGTTATGGCGTTCTCGAAGAAAATATCAAAATATTATAATATTAATGTCGATTGTTATCGCAAATGACAGGAGAGTCGCTATTGGCTTCGTGCATCCGATGGTGAATCATTTAAACTAAAGCGTGCCGGAGGAGAGCGTAGACGTGTGGCGCGCACCAAACCAACATCCATTGCCGGATGATTCACAGTGGAATGTATCAAGCCGGCTATTGACTTTTAGGCTATCATTTGAGGTGTGGACTGTGAGCACAAAACTCGTGTAGAAATAATAGAGCTCTGTGCTCCATTTTATTGAACTGGCCCACGACGTTACCAAGATACGATCTACAATCTGAATACTATTAGTAGGACATTGCTAAGGGCAGGACATCGACAACCGAAACAGGGCCAGGGACACCACTTAAAATATACTTAATATTAAGATTTTTGTTTCCGAAGGGGATTCGTCGTTGACTTATTGATGGTGGAGCCAGCGGACACGGCGGGAGGAGGTCGGCAAGAAACATCTGACTGCCATAGCTTTGCGCCTGTGGGATCTAGTAGATTTGCTTGAATCAGATGTTAAAACTTAGAGCAGTTTGTGCAGGCGAGTCGGCGCTGGCTCCACGTGAGTGTTGTCGGCGCGATAAGATCATGACCAGCGGGTGGGGGAATTTTTGTTCGATTTTAAATGTCGTGGACCTCAGAACGCTCGTACCATCTTATGGTCACCACAATTCCATCTATCGGTGACATCATCCAATCGCGTTTACGCCAATGTACTGGAATCAGTGCGTGGTCATATACACATATTTATTCGTATAAATATTCAAGTATAGGTCTCCGGACTCATTTTATTCTAAATACCAACTAATATGAGTAGTTGTAAGGCATGTAATCTTTTAAAATACTATCTCGTGTCCGCTATGCCTCGAGTTCTGAGAGACGTAATACAAACGGTTGACAACATCGCACGTCGGAAACCTATACCCAAATGTAAGCAGACATTCACTGCGATTTGGGACATAGATATTACACAGATTCATTCGAGTACACCTAGTTTGAAAATACAAGTGTATTACTCAAAACCACGCTGACCGTGTCAACCGGCGTGAATGAGATCACAGGGCTGAACAGAAATCAAACTAATCGGATTTCGACATATGAAACATTAGGATGCTGAAAACCCAGAAAGACTGAATTCAAAATATTAAATAGTATCTAATCGTATCCGAAAACAAGACCGCCAGTAATTAATGTGCTATCCATCCCTGTATTCTAATTCAGCTCAGTTGGCTACACTTATTCGGCATTTGATACCTGTGACCAATATTAAACTGAAAGGTAAAAAATATAATGAAGTGCCATGTGAATAAAAACTCCCTCGCCATTGGGACTAACTCGGTGGCATAGCGGACGCAACTCATCATAATCATATAAGCTCACATTATAAATATATCTTTGCATCACCTGCGGACAGAGATACTTCGGACGGACTTGGGAATGTAATGACGGCATGTGTTTCACTCTTTCACATTCGTTTGCCAAAAATACAGCGGGCGTTTATCGCACAGTCCCTACTAATCAGTCGTCACACAAAAACAATATCCATTCTGCATTCAGATGAAAAAAAAAACATTAATTAAAAGTTATAATATGTCAACACTAACAATAATTTAAAGAAAACAAAAATAATAAGGCTCCAATATTAAAACTAGATTTGGTGTGATGACTGGTTTTAGAGGACGAGCTATACATCAAATACATACATATAGTCCCAACTCGTAGACGTGTCGCGTATTTAACACTTTCACTGTCTAGTATATTATGTCTATGTGTATCAAGTGTTTAGATGCTTGTGTTCGGAATATAAATGATTATAAATTCATATAATTTGTTAAAAGACAAAGAAAGTATCGGAGTAATACGGGTAAAGAGTTCAATATAATACTACTTGACTTAGTTGTTACTTTGCTTTGGAGAGAGTGAAAGCGTTAATGTCCGCGCGTAATGTGTATCGGTGTGTAGTGGGTAGAGGAATATTTAATCGTGACCTCGTAAAATTGGCGCGTCCTTGCTACATCATAATGCATTTCCTTTTTATTTATTTTTTGCGACACACACCATCTTAGCTACTAATTTACGCGGATCGTTTCATTTTGAATTTTCCCTCTTGATTTATTCTTTTATCCTCGATCCTCGGTTACGTGAAACGTTTAGACGCAAAATTTCAAAAACGAAATATTTCAACACGAATGACATTTTTCGGACTGAGAACGTGAAAGACTGAAAATTAAGGTATTTTATACTCTGTATAGGTTTATGACTAAACTGCTTTTCTATTTGATCTAGCGGAAGCGCCTATATTTTACACGTTTATAAATAGCGTATGTGTATATTGTAATCGTATCAATATCTATGTGGGTTTATATTAATTATTTCCAATTGTGTTTTTCGACTTCACAACACTTAGGTGAAATGTGGCTGACGAGGGGGCTAATTACATCTATTCAACTCAATTCAGATTTTGTCCATTGAAAGCAGCAGTATATATTCAGCGTGTTTCTGCTGCGCTCAGCGCGGTGTGAGCGGTGGAGCCCTACTGTCAGTCAGTATGGCTGCAGTACGCATGGGTCGGCTCTACCGAGATGGTACCCCTGTCTCGCGGAAAACTCGCGTGGAATAGCAACAGCATATCGAAGAGCGACGACCGCACATCGTGAAATGCTCATCATGGTGGCCCACGGATGTATTACGCGTAGGACGAGTAGAACGGTTCAGACTGGCGCATGATGCTCAACTCCCGCCGGTATGGGCTCTGTTTCGATAACAATACACTTACAATAAGAATCATGTTCTCCGTTTGTGATTCCAGTGTACAACAAAATAGTCCACCGACACGTTGTTGGAGTTGAATATATGTGGTTATTACCTTGCTCGTATCGATTAACAAGTACTTATTTGTAATTTTCCTTGTTCCTCATTTTAATGGATCCTGTTCGGGAGGAATGTTCGGTAATATTGGGATTTAAACCTATGAAATTATTATATAAATGAAAAGACTAACAATAAACTTTAGCGGCGATTCCGGATACGAGCGAGCTGAGCGTGCGGTGGGTTGGAATTGTTCAATCGCCCCGCGCGTTTCGGCAATATCGTTATTTGATGGCTTAATTTAAAATAAAAGAAGCCAGCCAACATTCCTTCTTTTATATTTATTTTCGAGTGAGGGACTAAAGTATGGTCAAAGGGTAATTGTAATTATCTAGTATGTGAAAACACTAAGAGTAAGATTTTTCAAATATATTTTTCAAATATTTTTATATCCCTTTGTATTACTTGGCTCCTAAGCGTACACTTATTGGTGTAATAGTCAAGAGGTATGGAGATGGGCAGGGTTGTGTGAAAATAACTATTATGAGTCCGGAAAACAATGCAAAATTACATTTTATTGAGGTTTAATTTCCTGTGATGGATTGAGGACCGACTCACATGAGCACGGCGCGGCGTGGCACGATGTGTGATCATGATGCGATGTCTCCTTCAGGAGCTACGGTTGTTGCGCTCCGTGGCAGAAGTGATAAGAGCCATGTGCTGCCGCGTCTGGCCGTGCCGTGCTCACGTGCGCGTCTCGAGAACGACGCTCTACTGGAAGTACACCAATCAAGTACCTACTATTAGTTTTTGTTTCCGGATTAAACCCACTGTAGTGTTAAGCAAACATTGGTATAAACAGAAAATGTTGATCAAAGTCACAAGCTATAATCAACCATTTTCAAGATTTTTAAATATGCGAATATTATTAATGTATTCAAGAGAGAGTAGAGTATTATTAAAACAAATATATATATATATATATATTATATATATATATATATATATATTATGTTTAAAGCTGTGTAGACCCTGTCCAGGCGACAGCTATGCGTAATGTTGGCTATTGGACATTACTGAAAGGGTCATAATGTACGGCGTCTGGCTACACGACGCGACGTACGGACATAATATGTGTCCCCACACAGTAATTTTTCCCGTCTCGTACACCTAGCACACTTCCGAAAGTGGGTGATTCGTGTTGAACCAAAACTTCTGTTATTGAGCACTTCACTTAATAAACTATAGTAACCACTATTCTAACTGACTTCGCTAGGGTTCACCGCCTTTCACCCACTCCAGGAAAATTGGATGTTTGGCTAACGACGAGGAAAAAGGGCATTCTCCCGCGTGCTGCACAACTGATGGTAGACACCACGGTTTTTATTTTCAATAATTAATATATTAGTTAACGGCGTTTCACGTTTTATATTCGTTTGATATTATTAATCATTTGTATTTGTATTTTAAGATGTTAAGTCCGCCTCTGATGAATTCATCACCAAATGGTCAGCTCCAACTTGTGATATCGCTCGCGAGCTGTAAACGTTCACATTGTTGCCACATCGCACAGGCTTATTAAATCCACTTGGACTGCACTTCGCCAGCGCACTACATTGTTTTTGCACAATAACTAGCGAACGTGTTCGTATTACATCCATCGGCGTCATACCGCTGCACCATCGCGCCGCTGTCACCTTGTCATATATCACTCACATCACCTTGCATTGGCTTCCTTTGCGTCCCGGTCAAGTGCGCCTCCAAAGCACGTGGCCATGTTCGCTGGCAGACTCACACTCGAGATCGATCAAGTACTAGTCTCGTGCATTGGTCGCAACCTTCACCGTAGCTCTATAAAAAGTATGACATCGCTGGCTTTCTCATACCATCAACCAAGGCTCTAAAAATTTACCTTAATCTATTTCGTCAGGGCCAAGTCTAGTCTTTGGCACGGGGCGGAAAAAAATTAGAATGACGAGTTCACATGTGTCATACCAGTATTGATATACCTTCTTCTCAGTCTCGTGCATTGGACCAGCAACTTCACCATACTATCTCGAATAAAAAGGCCAGTTTGCTGAAGGCGGAATAAAGCGCACCCTTACATCAAAATTGTAGAAACCATTGTTGCACTTTAGCTTTCACTCACCAGTCATCAATCATATTTTAATCGAAGTGGTAGAGCCACACTGTAGTCTCAACGGGCTACAGTACGAGAGGGTCGGCTCGTCCGGGGCGGTACCACTATCTCACAGAAGATTGGCGTGAACTGATAGTTTTTCTGTCGCGTTTCGTTCAGTGAGCGAGATTGCCGGAAACCGAAAGTCCTCATTCCTCTTCCCGCCACCCTTTCAACTGGACATTCACGTTTTCCTTCCCATTCTTCTCCGCCATCTTCTCTTTCCACCTTCAATCCTCAACTGTTGTAAGTACTTATGAGTAGCAGTGATCACCGCCATGACTGTTCCTCGTAAGTGGATCCTGCAATACAGACTATTCTGTCATTGTTCATATTTCATAACGATCGCATTTTCACACGCAGGGCTTATTACTTCTTCGCATATTAAAAAGCCTATAGACTGGATGATGCGAGCCCTGCTCCATGTTAGCACCATCCTCGTGGGCTAATCCCATGTCAGCACAATACCATCACTATAAAGGTTACTTTGGCACAATGTTCGGTAGGCACAGTAGAGATGACCGTACGCTAGCACTGTGAGCGCCACAGCTCGCGAGCAGTACCGGCAGGTTGGCACCACATTACGCTGCTTGGTGAGGCCGCGTCCCGCGCGCCGCTCACATCCACGCGTGTCGCACTCACCACACTCGACCGAGCTCCTCGGCACAACTATACGTATACAATGACATACAACTGCGTAATGACACATATATCGATGGCGACCATTATTACACTTTTTCTGTTTAGACCACTGCTACTTATAAAAAACTTGGTCTCAATGTATTAGTAACCATAATCATAAATGTTGTAATTAGCATTAAGAAAAAAATGTTACGTTTACTTTTGTATTTTTATTTGTCCCCCCTTGATTGTGTTCGTTTGGTTCCTTTAACTTAAGAGTATTATTTAACTTTTGGACAGATTTTGGTGATATTGTAACTAGTGTTGATTTATATTGCATTATTATATTTAATTATGGTCCTGTGAGTATTCTTGTAATATTAAATTATTATTAGGTTTCGGTGTATAAATGTGTTTTATTTATCCCTTCATACACACATTTAGTATACTAACTATATCAAACCTATGAACTTCATAATAAAGCAGGTCAGTATTATTTTAACATTATTTATTACATTGTTTTCAGACATATAGTAATGCTATTTTGTTTATTTCAGCATATTTCACCGAAGTATGTGGAGTGACACGACAAACAACTGGAATGAGATTGCCGTAGCACAATATTACGTTCCTTCACCAACTGGCCACGTGTTAATCTTCGTGGACGGCGATCATTGTTTACCATCATGACGGCCGTTTGCTTCCTTGATTTACAACAAAAACCTGGCAGCGCATCTTCTCTCTCCGTTTCCCTCTTTGTCTCGCTGTTCAGGCACAGTGAGTCCACTTCTGAACATAGACGTCGTAGAACGTATCTTCGACTAGGGTTTGCGGCGGGTTAGGCCGCCCGCAGGTAGGGGTAGGTATTAAATGAGAACTCAGGGTAGTTACGTGGTTCGGGCTTTAATAATTTCGCATCACTATTTACACCCGGCACTGTTGCTGGTGGTATGCAACAGGAGTCACTGGCCTTCACTGGACACTGATCCGGGTCTTCGGCACGTGGCGGAACCCGGCGACAGCTCGCCGGCGAAGTCAGCTGCCACGTGGCCGGGCACGGTGCGCAGGTCAGCGGCAGGCGCAGGCTCGGATGCAGTCCGGCAGGAAGCGGTGCGGAGCAAAGCGGGCAGTAGGCACGGAGTTAGCGAAAAAAACGCCAAGTACGCCAAGAACGAAGAACGCCAAGTGGAAGAAGAAGAACCTGGAATCAGCGTCCAAGAAATCGGAATGCAAACTAGGCTTGCATTCCGTGCCAGCGACTCGTGATAGTTCACAAGCCCGGCAGACAGAATACACTGACAAACAAGCAGTTAAGCGGTTAGCAGTTAATATTACACAGAACACTCACCCCAGCGGGTTCAGAAAGACGCGTGGTAGCACGCGGCTTTTAGGTTAGGGAAAAAGGCCGCGAGCGCCGTTACACGCGTATTTATGCGAACGCCGATGACAGTTCGCACGTCAAATTTGACAGATGTCAGTCAGTAAATGAATCGACCAATCAGCGCAACGGAGGCGTTGATTGGCATAGACAATAGGATTTATGTCGACTATTGAACTATAGATCGCAAATATAAAAGGTGACATTCCCACAACGTCACAGTACCCCGCCGAAAAGACCAGGATTTTACTTATAACTGAATATGAGTAAAATCCGTCTGCCTATTTAGCATTCTTGTTAGGTTACACTTTCATTCCATCCTCTTACATACTTCATCCTTACAAAATGTCTAGCATCAAAATATATTATGACCAAGACCCTATAGACAAGAGAATACTTTGCGATACTAAAGGACTCTCCAAAACTACAAGAAGAAAATTTGTAAAATAGACGATGTTAGTAAATTGCGGGGTCTGTTAAGTGTCGCAGTTAATGTCATGTATTTAAAAATAAACATAATGTTAAATGTGTGAATATACATTATATTTGTAGTTAGTAAGTTTTAAATCTTTGATGTGCCAGGTACCTAGTGGATTACCATTCATATCTTCTAAATCATATACCAAGGTGATTTTTTAGAAATAATTTTACACTTTATAAACTTGGGAGCAAGTTTTCTATTAAAACGTTTATCTTTGTCACTTTGATAAAAAGTTTTTCTCCAGACTACATCGCCAACATTAAATTCAGCAGGTTTCTTTCTTAGGTTATAGTTAGCACTATTCCTCTTATGGGCCTGCAGGAGCAACGACTGTACTTTGTTAAAAATATTAGATAATATGCCTAAGTTTTCAGCATAATGATCTCGAGGTATGAAAATAATATCCTGGTCTGTATTAGTGTCCACATAGTGTGAGCCACAAGTGACTAATTCACGACCGTATACTAAAAATGAGGGAGTGTAGCCAGTCACCTCATTAACAGAGTTGTTAATAGCAAACTGTATTTTGGGAATCAAGAGATCCCATACTCGATGATCATTTTCAATGAATGTAGAAATAGCTGTCATGATAGTCTTGTTGTAGCGTTCGACAGTATTTACATGAGGCGTATATTTAGGTGTAAAATGAATATTTGGAATTTTATACTTTTCTAACATATTCTTTAAAGTTGAGCTAATAAATTGACGTCCATTATCCATTAGAATGGTTGATGGAATGCCATGAACAAGGAAAACATTTTCTTCTAAAATTTTGGTAATAATTTCCGCGGTAGCGCGTTTTAATGGAAAAAGTAAGCAATATTTAGAAAAACAACAAGTGACTACAAAAATGTAACAATTTTGCTTTCTAGTACAAGGGAGAGGTCCAACAATATCTATACTTAACATTTGAAATGGTCGGGAACACGACTTAGGTCTGCCCATTTCACCCAAAGTGGTGTGGTTTTGATGCTTATGAGAAATACAGGTATCACAAGAAGAAACAAATTCTACTACACTAGCATGCATTCCTGGCCAGTAGTATTTTTGTGCCAGCCTTCTGTAAGTTTTGAAGATACCAAAATGACCAGCTAAAGGGTTACTATGGTTTTCAGAAATAATAGAAGACCGAAGTTCCTGAGGTACAACTTCCTTCCACTCAAATTCAGTATTAAGTACACATTTAGATTTCATAAACCGATAAAGACGGTTATTTTTAATTATATAGTTAGGGTATGAAGTTGGTGAATTTTGACAACCGTGAAAGATATTTAGGTACCATTCATCAGTTGTTTTATTAACGTGCATGGAAGTATCAATAGTACTAGTATGCTTAGGACAAGAACGAGACAAAGCATCAGGAATAACATTATCTGCACCCTTACGATGTTTAATATCAAAAGAAAATGCAGAGAGTCGGACACCCCAGCGAGCGAGCCGACCTGTAGGGTTATTAAGGTTAAGAAACCATTTAAGAGCTGAGTGATCTGTATAGACAGTAAATTTTTTACCATTCTCTAAATAACATCTCCAATGTTCTAAAGCAACTAAGACTGCTAAAGCTTCGCGTTCAGTGATGCTGTAGTTACGCTCCTGTGGAGACAGTGATTTACTCATATAGGCAATGGGATGTTCTACGCCATCAATAGTTTGAGTCAGTAAAGCACCGACACCATAGTCACTAGCATCTGTGTGAACTTCGAAGGGCATGTCATAATTAGGACACGACAATATGGGAGCTTGCACTAGACAATCTTTTAGCTTATTGAAAGAATCCTGCGCCTCTGGAGACCAAATGAAGGGTTTAGCTTTCTTACTTGTAGAAGTAAGTTTATTGAGGGGACCAGCAATTGAACTAAAGTTAGGAACAAATCTACGATACCAAGATGCAGTGCCTAAAAAACGTTTGACCTCCTTAGGGTTGGTCGGTGTAGGGAAATTAAGAATGGCATCGACCTTTCCAGGATCGACTTGCAGACCATTCGAGTTAACAACATAACCTAAATATTTTAGTTCAGTACGAAAAAATTGTGATTTAGAAAAATTTATTGTCAAATTTGCATATTTTAATTTATTATAGACACGTAAAAGCATAGCCATATGATGATCAAAATTAGGTGATACAACAATGATATCGTCTAAGAAAACGAAAACGCAATTCTCAAATTCAGGACCATAGAATAAAATATCAACCAATCTTTGCTGCGTTGCAGGTGCGTTGGTAAGACCAAACGGAGTAGTGACAAACCTGAACGAACCACGTGATGGAATATAAAATGCTGTTTTATCACGATCACACTCCTCAATAGGTATTTGCCAGAAGGCTTTCGAAAGATCGATAGAACTTAAATAACAAGCGTTACTTAAATTGTCCAAAATTTCTGACATGTACGGTAATTTGTAAGCATCTTTTTAGTAACTGAGTTAAGTTTACGACTGTCTAAACAAAATCTCAATGTTCCATCTTTTTTAGGAGTTAATAAGACAGGTGAACACCAAGGACTTTCACAAGGTTCGACAACACCGAGTGCTAACATTTCATCCAGCTCGTTACATAACACGCGTTGTTTTTCGGGAGAAAGTCTGTAATATCGTTGTCGCATTGGTTGTGAGTTGCCAGTATTAATGCGATGAGTGATGAGATGTGTTCTGCCTAGGCCTCGCTTTTCCGTAGAAATAGAACGAAATAGGTCAATAGTATTATCAGCGTTTAGACGCTGTGACTTGGTTAAATCGTCATAAGAAAATAATTTACTTTTGTTATTATTTAAATAAGAAACACTACCGGTATTAGAATCACCTAAAGTTATTGATTTTAAATACTTGGGGCAAATCTCAAACCTAGACCAGAAATCAATACCTAAAATTAATACGATGATACTGTAGGTATCACGTAGGCTTTAAGAATATGAAAATTATTCTCAAAACTTATAGGAATATTTATATAACCTATAGGGTTTAACCGTTGGCCGCCAGCGGCAACAAAATATATGTCGTTAAGGTCTGTACACAACTTAAAACCAGCTGATAATAATAGTTTATGTGAATCGTTCCCCAGTATAGTCACTGAAGATCCAGAATCCAACAAAGCACAAAAAGAAATTTCACCAATTTTTACATTAAGATACGGGCGAGAATCATTCTCCGGTTTACGTTCCCAGATTGATGTGATGTTATAAGTAGAAAAAAATATTTTAATAGTGGAAAGCCATTGTTCCCAATCTTCCTTATCAAAATTAACACTTTTAGTAGTAATATCACAACAATCTGGCCCTAGAAGTTTTTTGGTTTCGATTTAGAATGACAATTCGTACAATTAGTATAAATAACACCTTTGGTACCACATTTAAAACAAATTGGAAACCTATTTTGTTTACACTCAGCGAGCGTGTGGTCATTAGTGCGGCAGCGGGGACAATGTGAATGACTACCTGAGCGTCTTTTGTTCTCGAGCGATAAGCGAGAAACCGGTTTACTTGTAGCAATAGATGTATTTAAAGTGTTATTTTGTGTATTTGTTAGTTTATTGAAATTGTAGGAATGTGTAAATTTTTTATTAAATTGAATATTAGGGTTAGTAGTGTTATTAGAGTAGGCTAAATCTGGAGCTAGCGTATTATTAGTTATGGGAGGCGGTTCACGATATTGAGCTGTCCTACATTGGATATTTTCGAAATTTTTACATATCAAACGGAGTTCCTCGATACTAGAAATTTTTGGTGAGCATGCTATAACGTTAGAGTAGCACGGACGGATGTTGTGTAACAAAATTTCCAATTTTTCCGACTCAGGCAATTCTTTAGAAAGACGAGAAAAAAATTCAGACATTATAGAAAAATATACAGTGATGTTTTCAGTTTCATGCTGAGTACGATTACGAATTTCTGAAACCAAACGATAGTCATAATCGAATTCGCCAAAATCCTCTATCAAAAATTTAGACAATTGATCCCAATCCTTGACTTTACTTTTAATGCTACGGAACCAATGTAGTGCATTGCCACAAAATATTTCTGTAGCAAAATTTAACAAATCAGAAGATGAAATACTCCTAGCGGCTTTAAAATCATCGACCTTTTGCAAAAATATACGAACGCAAGTAGAACCGTCGTATTTTAGTAGTTTGAAATCTGACAAACGAGGACGCTCGCATAGATACGTTGTAACATCTGTTTTATCAACTGATGTGGGTAAATTAAAAGTAGTCGGTTCACTGGAGTTAAGTTTTTTAAGCCTATTGATAAATGAATCATAATCAGTGTTAAATGTATGCAATAGTTTTTTATCGGCAGATGTTATCGGTTTCAATCTACGTGCTCTGTGATAAATATGATTTGCCAAAGTGGATGTACGCTTGAACATGTTTATATCAAATGAACATTCTAGGTTTGAAATTTTTGATTTTAAGTCATTAAAAGAAACATTTAAGGAATTTAGATCTATATCAAATGCTAATCCCGACTCATCAATGTCCTCAGATGGGTATAACAATGACAGTTTATGAATCTGTTTACGAAGTTGTAGCACTGTGTCGGCTGGATCTTCGCCGCGAATCAATACTTCGTAACACAGTTCATTTTTATTTAATAAAAAGTACTTGATAGGGTGAGTGTCCATTATAAGTAAAAATGAATGAATTTAAAAGATAAAGAAGAAGATAAGGCAGAAAAAAAATGCAAACAATGTAATTGGATATTAGTTATCACGATTAGACTTTACACTTCACTTAGTTAGAAAGATTGACAAACCTGTTTGCACTTTTAAACCGCTCGCTTGCCCAGTTGCAGACTGCGCAACCGGACTGTGTGTGGAGTACCGGGTATAACGGTGATGCGAAAACCCACGTATTACAAAGAATTGGGCGCCACTGCGGCGGGTTAGGCCGCCCGCAGGTAGGGGTAGGTATTAAATGAGAACTCAGGGTAGTTACGTGGTTCGGGCTTTAATAATTTCGCATCACTATTTACACCCGGCACTGTTGCTGGTGGTATGCAACAGGAGTCACTGGCCTTCACTGGACACTGATCCGGGTCTTCGGCACGTGGCGGAACCCGGCGACAGCTCGCCGGCGAAGTCAGCTGCCACGTGGCCGGGCACGGTGCGCAGGTCAGCGGCAGGCGCAGGCTCGGATGCAGTCCGGCAGGAAGCGGTGCGGAGCAAAGCGGGCAGTAGGCACGGAGTTAGCGAAAAAACGCCAAGTACGCCAAGAACGAAGAACGCCAAGTGGAAGAAGAAGAACCTGGAATCAGCGTCCAAGAAATCGGAATGCAAACTAGGCTTGCATTCCGTGCCAGCGACTCGTGATAGTTCACAAGCCCGGCAGACAGAATACACTGACAAACAAGCAGTTAAGCGGTTAGCAGTTAATATTACACAGAACACTCACCCCAGCGGGTTCAGAAAGACGCGTGGTAGCACGCGGCTTTTAGGTTAGGGAAAAAGGCCGCGAGCGCCGTTACACGCGTATTTATGCGAACGCCGATGACAGTTCGCACGTCAAATTTGACAGATGTCAGTCAGTAAATGAATCGACCAATCAGCGCAACGGAGGCGTTGATTGGCATAGACAATAGGATTTATGTCGACTATTGAACTATAGATCGCAAATATAAAAGGTGACATTCCCACAACGTCACAGGTTGTTACATTTCCATGGCTGCAGAAATAATTTACTATCGGAAATGACTTAAATGGAAGTGACGCTTACAATTTTGGAGGTACAGACTTTGCTAACGTAAGATGGAATCGCATTTTAGGTAATGAGTACGTTTTTGTTCGTAGACCATACGGGATGGTTCGTCCTTCTGGGTCTGTTAATGGATGCGTCCATATATGATATTTATGTTTCTTTTATGTTGGCAGGTTCGGGCCTAGCGTGGGCTCCGCCTGTATCAGGCCGTAATTGCGCACTGCTGAGCACAGCTCCAACAACCTACGGCTCCATTGATAGGGGGCCTGACGTGGCGTGGATTATGAGACAACTATTTTACACTACTCTGCGGATCCTGCGCCACCGGACAACTGGTAAGTGTCATTTCATAATGTGTTATCTTAATATTCTTTTTACTAACACATGTTTTTTATCATTTCATGAATTTGCGTCCCCGGGGATGTCTGAGAGGTGAGCTCTCTTCTTTGAAAACGTAAACGTGAAGAAGAAACGTAAAAGTGACAGATATCCATCCTTCAATTTATTAAGCTTGTTCACATAGACCTAATGTAATCAGTGGTGCTTAATTAAAACATTTTTTAGGAATGCATTACGGAGTATTTAACCAACGACGAACGGAGTTCTGAAGCGTAGTACATTTGGAAATTGAAGGAATAGAAAAACTAAGACAAGGACGAAAAGAAGAAACACGTGCCTATCTCTAATTCAAATTTGTTACAACTTTTGCGATGTAAACCTTGTTTCTCTGTAAACTATGCCTTTACCAGACCCTGTTTTTGCGCGCCTTTATTGTAATGTAGTATAAAATTCGCATAAGAAGCAACGTTTTATTCATTCAACTTTACTTTGCAAGTAGCAACTACCTAAGTTTTTTGTACTAGTAAATCCTAGTCCATAATCCACTTCATTATATTTCCCATTGGATGTTGAGGGAAGCGCACCCAAGTGAGAAAGTATAATCTCCGACTTACTAATGTGGAACTTGTTGAGCTTCCGAACTCAGTGTGTCCCAGTTGCTGAGTACGTGAGTATGAGTGTGGGCCTGAGTTTGTAAAACTTTCGCTATGTTTTCTTTCAGCTCTACTTCGTTTTTAGTTCACAATTTTTAAAATATAGGCACTTTTAATTTGTATCGGTATATATTTGGGCATGCTGGATCTATTATTTACGATGTCTTATATTTATTGTCAAGAAGATTTGATCTGTGTATTCAACAAACTACCCAGCTACCTTATTATGCTTAACATAATACACTAAATTGTCAAATGCTATTAATTGTTGTGGCACACAATGTAGTTTATGCACATAAACAAAAAATGCCTGGTTTGTCTACAACATTCGGATAACAACCCCTTCCCTGACAGCAAATAATAAAATATTATACATGCAACGTCTATTTTATATTGCATTTATGAGTCCAGCACAGCAAGTTGTATTTGTGCTCTTACATTATTTCAGTGTATCAGGTAAAATGTATATTAAAAGGTAATATCGTAAGTACAAGTAAGTCGTTTTTTTATCATTACGCAACAAACGACATTTATATGTATATATTCTGATATCTTTCGTATGTAAAAAGCAAATTAAAAAATATACATACTAAAATATTATGAAATAATTTTCGATCTTCACTTACTCGCACTTGACTAAATAGTGTTTCTTACTTCCACATTTACCTGTTGTTTTATTAATTTATCTGGAGTGGTTCTGTTTGTTGCACATCATGTAGATCACTCACAAGCAAGATGCAAAGAGGACTATAGCATCTGAATTACAACATTATAATAATAAAATACCATTTATAAATATATAGCAATAAAGTTCAGTTTTGTTTGTTAACCTGGTGCGGGCGTGGCATCCGTTCATAACCGTCTAGTGACTAGTGACTAGTGTAGTACTCTAGTCATTACTGCATGTCCGTCACTCGTTATCTGCCACACAGATCGAAGCACTAGTCTTGCATTCTACGGGATCACGACGCGCACAATGATTCATTGAAACGAGATCCGTGGCAGCGGAATATTGTTTAATAATTATTAATCCCAGCAGGTAACGAATTTGTAAATGGGCTAATATCGCCAACCGAGCTTGAGATATTGTTTGGAGCGTCGTGCTACATTCCAATTCCACACCCACTGATGCACCCATCGAGTGCTGTGCGCTCGCAGCCAACGCGACCTCGTCACTCCGCGTGTCTGTGGCACCACGCCGCTCAACACTGGCGCCCGGTCTGCTCCGCTATATTGTGGGTGGGTGGGCGGTGACTCAACGCACATTTGGCCGTTCGCCTGGGTCAGTATGCTACGTTTTTTTCTGGAAATCGTCTTTAGTCTGTTTCTTTACCATCTCATCTGATTGGCATAATATAATAGTCGATTTAGACAGTATCATTCAGTTTTCAGCAGTGATGTATAAAGACGGCGTTGTATTGTTACAGACGTGAGCGTCTGCACGCGAGGTGTCGGTGCGTGGTGTCGGCGCGGCGCCGCTGCGTGCTCCCCGCGGCGTCCCCCTCCGCGCCGCCGCGCCCTCCCCCCGCCGCCCGCCGCCCGCCGCCCGCCGCCCGCCGCCCGCCGCGCGCTTCGACTCGTTTCATTTGGTCTTCGGCCGGTGCCAAACGTTGTACAGTTGTACTGTTCAACATAGCTGATTGCTTATCAGCGCGCCCGGTCCATCCGGCCGAACGCGCTTGATTCGTTAAGCTATTATACTTACTGAAAGCACTCGGTGGCCATCGAGGGCATGCGAGGCGGTACCGGATGTCCCGATGCCATCGGCGCTCCGGGTCGCTCGACGTGACCGGTAGACGCAGCACCAGAATTGGTTTCACCGATTGCCTTCGCTAGTTACTCGGCCGCTGCAGTTATTGGTATGACTGGCAGGAGATCTGTGGCCGATTCACGCACCGTCTAACCACTGGGCGGGGGGCGCCGAATCGACGCTTGGCATTTATTCGGTGCCCCGTTGCATCGGCGGCTACAGACGAAATCGTGAGCAGAACTACCCCGCACGTTGCCGAGCGTGTCATGCGAGTGCGTTGCCTTTGGAAACGAGGGCTTCAGAAACCGGCTTCGAGCTAGCCGGCGTGATGAACTCGGCTCGCGGAGCCTATCACATCTCGCCGGTCGAGCTCTATCTGGCTGCACTACACTTACCACCAGGGTGTAGCGTAGTCGCTTCTTGGTGCGAAAAAAAAAATAAACCCACCTCCCATCCTTTTCTAAATATCCTCGGCCACTGCACAGATTCCTGTAGAGTCCCGCCTCGGCCCTGTCCCGGCGCCACCGGCACGTGACGTGCCGCTCTCAGGGACTCGGGCTCAGCCCACTCGCTCACTCGCTCACGTGCAGTGTGCCTAATTATATCGTTTGAGAAAGTCTGTCTCTTCCTGAAACCATCGCTGAGAGGTTCTTGAGGTAAGTGCAATGGAGGTTTATCGTAACGTAACATTCCGCCAAGTGATGTATGTATAGATGCTGTGTTGTTGCAGACTGCAAGCGTCCTCCGTGCTGGATCAGTCTCGTCGGCGCCGGATCGCGCCTGCCTCCTTGCAGTCCGTCGCATTCGTCGTGTTCATGAACGCGAGCCTAACTCCTGTACGATGAAGTCCATGAACGCATCGTGCTGACAACAGAAGACTGTGCCGCATGTCAAAAGAGTTGGATCGCCTGTGTCTTCAGACTCCATTATTTCCAAGAGACAGATTCCGAAGAAAGATGTCATAGACATTCATTGCATTGCTGTTAGCGTAGTCTATACATAAACTCACGCCTTTTTCCAGAAGAGGTAGGCAGAGGTGCTACCAGGATACCCACGTTTCGCCTTGTGTGCTCCGCGTCACGATGTGACAGGGATAGGGGGCGAGCTTGTCGCCATATCGAGCTTATTTCTGACTCCGAGCTGATAATTAATAGAAATTCAATATCACTTTGACCTAATGTGGCTTCCAATACGAGATCACCACGTTGCAGTCGTACTGTAGTACAACTGCGGCCCCGAGGCATTTCGTCGCTGTCGGCCACTGTCTCTTTGATCCGCTTGTAGAAGTCTCGTAGCCTATCCCTTTCTGTGTGTCTAGTTCTAAGACGCATTCTCTCTACACCGCCACTTTGATAAATCTTTTCGACATCCGGCCACCGTTGGGTTCCGTCGGTATCTGTTGTCACAGCGGCACTCTAATCAAAACATCGCTAAGGCCCCCTTACAGCACGTGCTCCACCCCTCTGAATAATTACAACGTCTAGAAGTCCGCATGATATTGTAATATTTCATTCAATATTGTACCAACTGGGTATGAGGTAACGGTCCAAATTAAATATTTAGATATACGGTCTTACTACTAAATTTTAAGTTAGGTCCCCGAAATGATTTGTCTTGGACATGTTGATTTGAGTCGTTATCTGTTTATCCCTGCCACATACACGGCATCGCGTGGGGGCTCTGGCCACGCTATGTTAAATGGTGATGGGTGATCGGTAGCACAGCACCGACCTCTCCGCGCTGCTCACTACAGGATGCGCACTTACATACAAAAAGTTACCCTATGACAGCCTGCTGCGCGTTCCCTATACTAACCCATTAGTCGCCTCGTATGGCAGGCAGGGGATACTGTGCTGAGATTCTTAAAACTCATGTCGACCTCGCTCTCCATTTCTATACATTTAGTCCGCTTCGTTTTGGTATCATTTATGAGCTTGATTCTTTTACATATTAAGCTTTGGATAGCTAACACCCATTCCGACCTATCCACAGAAACCGAAAAAACAGGCATGGACTTGTATAGCGTCACACACTAATTCACTCGAATACTCTCACTTGAGTTTCTTCTGTTTTAATCAAATAATCATTAGTTGTACCCATACACTCCATGTTCAGCACTCCATTTACACTGCTGTATCAACATCCTTTCCCACATTCAAGAACAAACAAGATTCAGAAGAAAGAACATTCATGATAAAGAGCAGCAGGTTAGCGGCATCGTTACTGTACAAGCCAAGCCGATATTACATGCCGCATTTATGTTTTAAAGTATAATTTGCAATTTTATGTTTTTCTCCTATCTATTCTTTCATCTTAAGCTACTTGTATTTCAATAATGTAAATACTTGTTTTTCACAAGAAAAGCTGTCGCTATATGATTTCTGTAAAGTGTATCTTTCTGTGTGTTAGTGCGTGATGGCTTGTTGGTAAACGGACTAGACGCGACTGCCAACATGTTCACGGTGGTCGCGGGTTCGAATCCCAGGGCACACCTCTGACTTTTCGGAGTCATGTGTGTATTGATAGTCAATCACCACGCACTAAAACGGTGAAGGAAAACATCGTGAGGAAACCTGCATACCATAGCGATTTATAAAAATTTCTATGGAATGTAAGTCCGCCAACCCGCACTAGGCCAGCGTGGTGGACTATATGACCTAACCACTCTCAATCGTACTGTCGATTGTAGAGGAGGCCCGTGCCCTGCAGTGGGACGTATATGGGCTGATACAGAATATCTTTCTGTACATATTATGTCAATTATACATATTTTGCCTTTCAGCTATAACGAAAACATCAGTTTCGCACTAGGAAGATTACATACTCAAAAAAAGAAAAAAGAAAACAATGTTGAATCCAAATAAAAATTATGTCCAGAGATTACAAAACAGCAGAGCACAGTGGCAGTTACAAAATTATAAGAAGCTGAATACAAGTTATGGAGGATCTCGCACCAGATGTCTTCACAACAGGTGAGAAGTCTCCTATTCAAGAACTAACATTTTTTTATATTACCTCACCTAACATCCTACTAAACTGATTCATAAGGGACACTAGTTGGATTTGAACTTGCTATGAAATCAGAGAACAAACAAATGAGAGAAATAATATAAATATAATATAACAATATCAATACTGAAGGGCATTCATTTTTATATTCTGGATGTCTGTCCCTCGCTCTCCTCAGCCAAAAGACACCTCCCAAGGATTTCCATATGAAATAGAATGAAATGAAATGAAAATATATCAAAAGAAAAAATAGTGAAGAGAAGAGAGAAAAATAAGTGCATTGAAAAAGCAATATTTTATGCAAGTCGAACATCGAGTTAAAGCAAATAAAACACCATCAACCTGTGGAAACAAACGGAGAAACAATTAAACGTGGTGAATAAAACAAAAGCTCTAAAATAAACTTAAAAGAAATTAACAATAGTCTAGTCGACAAGTTGAAAATGGTACAAAATAGAGATACTGCTCTTAAAATTATGTGCGATAGCTCATTGGATCCGGAATGACGTCTAGAAAAATGTGCCAGAAGCGTGTATTAGCACATAAAAAATTGCAAAAGTTGTAAACAATTAAAGATGAAAAAAAATGGCATTTAGTTTTTTGCCAATATTTAATAAAGTATTAATATTTAAGAAATTTCAAAAAAAGATTCTGAAAGAGGAGGAAATTTCCAATAAAAAAACTCCTAACTCCCGGAACTCTATCCGGACTTTATCGGAAAAGAAATTAATTTAGAAAAAGAAGATTTGGAAATATAATATTTTTTTAACAACATTACTTGGATTTTTTAATTTTTGTTTAAGTTAAAAAAATTGTTATAAACAAAGTATAAATATTTTTTTAACTTTTATGGCACGATCTTGTTAAGTATGTATGTAACAAAGGCTCTACGAAGCGACATTTTTTTACGACCATTATTTAAACATATTTTTTCACTTACAATTAAGACGGTAGTTCGAGAAAATTTCGTTAGTTAACAATTGTTTAACTTAAAGAAAAATGAACTTTAGGTAAAATTTCCAACGGTAATAAATTAATTATAGTGTTCAGAACACACCATAATTTCTTCAAATTTAAAAAAAAAATTCAATACCTTAAATAAATTAATTAATGTCCGGTACGCGGTTTTGACGCCACGCGCGCATCCTAAAAATGTCACGCGCAGACCTATTTTCAGCGTTAAATCAAAATTACAAATAATGGAGACAGAGTTCCGGGAGTTGGAGTTTTTTTATTGGAAATTTCCTCCTCTTTCAGAATCTT
Source organism: Hyles vespertilio (assembly GCA_009982885.2). NCBI lineage: Eukaryota > Metazoa > Arthropoda > Insecta > Lepidoptera > Sphingidae > Hyles > Hyles vespertilio. Next base: position 427,840 of record CM042833.1, on the reverse strand, counting down.
TTTTTGAAATTTCTTAAATATTAATAGTTTATTAAATATTGGCAAAAAAGAAATGCCATTTTTTTCATCTTTAATTGTTTATAACTTTTGCAATTTTTTATGTGCTAATACACGCTTTTGGCACATTTTTCTAGACGTCATTCCGGATCCAATGAGCTATCGCACATAATTTTAAGAGCAGTATTTCTATTTTGTACCATTTTCAACTTGTCAACTTTACAACGCCGATCCTCTTCTACAACAACTCTTCAAGTTTTCACAAATTCTTTGTCATCAAGTAAATAATCTTCAAGGGATAGTCATCCTTAAAATAAAGGTGAATCAAGAATTAATTTCCAATTTTAGTCATTGACGTCAAATATGATATAACTTTTTATTATATCGTTAACTTGGGCAGTTCCAGCCATCGGGATACCCACAGCGATCACATGACCCGTGCCCCTCCGGCAGCTTCGCCCGAGGCGCCGCCGCAAACCACGCACCTGACACACCACTTGCACTTCGTAAGTATATTTCGCGAATGTGAATGTTCACTCTCGTAAATGCGTTTCAGCACTGCTGGAAGACATCGTGGTGAAACTGCTGAACTTTATTATTTGTATATTTGAAATTTATTGCAAAGGTTACTATTTTTCTTGTTAGAAATTAATCATTTAACGTATTTAAATTTTAAATTTTAATACATATTTACCTTAAGCTTTGTAAATGGAAACTTAACGCAACATTAATGATGATCTTTGAATTAGAGCTTGCGTTTTTATTACAACATTGTTTCTTTAATTAACAGGTAATTTGTGTATATTTTTGCAATCATATGTGTTAATACCAAATGTTTTCAGGAAGGACTGTAAGTATTATCCACATTTATTGATACTGTTTAGGGACCTAATGTGAATTTTCTTAGTTGAAATGTTGCGCAACAGTTGTTTCGAAGTGAACACTGTCCAGTGCAGTGTTGGAGACTTGGGGTCTACTCTCCATTGTGACAATGTTAACTACCCTAAGTCGTCCATCACACAAGCAGTGTCTCCAGGCGCCATACTGACAGCAATAACGTCACACCATCTACTGCATCGCTCTTCAGGGCGGAGACTCAACTCATGGACTTCTAGCGTTAAAAACGCTTACAGAAAGCTGTCATAATTGTAAGTATAAGTTGTATTTTTAACCGTTGTCTCTAAGCAGTTATTAAAGATTTTAACAATAGTATCTGTCCTATTTTTATCACAAGCCAAATTTACTTGTTGCGTATTGCGTATTCATGAAAGCATTTGCTACATATTTTCTTGATAGAAATTAAATAGTAACATTCCAACTTTCCTAACGATTTATCAATAGGTCATCGTGGTCATCCAACAAAATAATAATAATATTATTTAATAAAATTACAGGAACGCCACGGCTCCAGACGAAACGCCGCATAGACATCTACTGCAGGTGCGAAGACCCGCCACCATAACGACACCGCTGAAGAAGTTTACACGTCGTTGTCCAGGAACACGTCATTTGAGGCGGACAGTCATATATTCGCATCAAGAAACGTGAATAACAAGTTGCTCTAACCATCACTCTCAAGAGCTCAAAACTAATTGCAACTATAATGATAGTCCAATGGGACCTGATAGCTAAATCCCGGCAGCTGGCTGAATGGCTAAACCGGAACAAAATGCTTACAAATTAGTATCCAGACATCGCCCAAGAGGCGGGCCACCCGTAAAATTGGGACGTCGCGAGAACCGCAGGAAAATAGTGGACTCACAGTGTCCTGGACTGACATAGTGACAGACAAAGCTATGAAGCTAAGGCTACAAGTCGGGTACAATGGAGGGTCCATTCCATCCACACAAAGAAGAGAATCGACAAGGCAGGCAGGAGAAAAGGAAGAGAAAAAAGAAGAAATGAGTACATCATCACACATTATAAAATTGACAAGCTATTTCACAATCATATAAATATTTTAATGTAACATCTTTACATTAATTTCGTGGTGATTACGGGAGGGACTTCTTACTTCTTTGGCTGCACATAAGATTTCAAAAATTAATTGTTCAAATGGTTTTCATAATTGTGTGCGTTTTAAGTCCCTCTGTAGCACCTTTTCAATAACTTAATAATGTCTTAAAAATCAGTGCCAGATTAATACAACGCGCCTTCAGCACAGTTGACCCAGAGATTTTGGCTCGGTATAGTTTGTTAAGCGTGCTAATTTCTTGACTCTCTTCTGCGCCTAGGCAACTGACGAAATTAACTGAAATAATGTTTACCCAAGGGACGTTTGTCTTGATTCGCAGTTTCGCCTCTTTTAGCGGTCTTAATCCGGCGCAGATTAAAATAACTGATTTTTACTTCACGTTGAACAAAACATGTTAATTAAATAAAGCTATTACATTTTTTTTACTATTACTATTTTTTAAATAAACACATAACAACAATTTTAGATACTGTTACAATTTTAAATAGTGCTAAAAATATTGTTATTAATGTTAATGTTTCTTTGTTATTGAATTGGACATTTATTTTTAACAGTTTTACGTTGGCGTGAACTATCGCTTATCATGAAAGGCCCATTTATACTTACTATCTGTATTTGTCACGCTATTTGCTGATAAACTGTTAAAAATTTAGGACGTTTTAAAATTATGTCCTATATTTTTCAAACAAAAAGTGTCCATACTGTAAAATTATTCATACTGTTGTAAATTATATAATGATTTCATATATCACATTTTGAACATGATTGTTGGAAATAATGTTAGTAAAATTTATTTTAATTTTCCTTTATTTTGTATTTGGGCAATTATTTTAAGTTTTACATTAGCATGTTCTATCGCGTGTATATGTAAGTTCTCTTTCAAACTTACACTTTTTGTCACGCTATTTGCTAATAAATTGTTGAGAATATAATTGCATGAATGTCCAAAAATGTGTTTGAAAACAAATTTGATATGTTCTGGATCTGGATCAGCCCATATACGTCCCACTGCAGGGCACGGGCCTACTCTACAATCGAGAGTACGATTGAGAGTGGTTAGGCCATATAGTCCACCACGCTGGCCTAGTGCGGGTTGGCGGACTTACATGCAGGTTTCCTCACGATGTTTTCCTTCACCGTTTTAGTGCGTGGTGATTGACTATCAATACACACATGACTCCGAAAAGTCAGAGGTGTGCCCTGGGATTTGAACCCGCGACCACCGTGAACATGTTGGCAGCCGCGTCTGGTCCGATTTTGAAATTTGATATGTTAATTATTATTTATTAATTGTGTATGATTTTGTAAATCATATTAGGAATATTTTTGCTTATAATATTGTTACCTAATTATAAATGTTTTAATAGTTTTTAGTAACTACCATGTATTATTTAAACCGTACCCCAAAAAATATATTTGAAATTAAAATGTGATGTTCATACTGCTGTAAATGATTTTATAAATCATATTGTGAACACGTTTGCTAATAATATTGTTTTGGTCGTATATTTTAATAGTTTCACAGTAGCACCAACGATAGCGTGTTTTTTTTTCAGTTTCATACTATGTGCTAATAAACTGTTAAAATGTTTCTAAAATTATGTGGGAATAGATAATGTTATCCCACATCATTTTATTAAAAACATAATGTTCTACTATTGTAAATGATTCAAAATTGATATTTTGAACATGTTTGATAAAAATATTGTAACGAAAATTGTTTTCACATGTTTTTAATAGTTTCATATTAGCTAGAAGTATCGCGTGTCTGTGTGAGACCCGTTTTAATCTTACGCCTTGTATTTTACACGCTGCTTGCTAATAAACTGTTAAAAATACCAGAATTATTATGTTTTAAAAATGTTTCTCGAATGTGCTGTTACAAAATTCTATCAACTATAAACAAACCTTATAAAGAAAATCATTGATATAAAAAAAGTTAAAACACGAAATCGATAATTAAAAAAATATTGTAAACTGTTAAAAATAAAAGTTGATTTTGAAAATATACTTGATTTTACTGAATCTGTTTACTTTTATTTATCCTATGCCTTCTGAGTTGCAAACAGACACAATTTATACTTTAATACGCATATAACATACTGCTGGGGCAAGCCTGTCTGAAGCCCCACTCACACGGGGAGATTTTTGTATTGCAATGAATGGCGAGACGAGCATACTGTTCGCCTGATGTTAAGCTATACGACCGCTCATGCAGTAACAGTAGCAAAACCAAACAACACCTTGGATTACAAAGCAATGCTTGGCATTTCACTGCGCTCGCCATCCTGAGACGTAAGATGTAGTCTAAAATATGTCCAGTGGTTACTCTGGCTACAATGTCCTTCAATCCGAAACACAACAGTGCATTTAAGCTGCTGTTTGGCGGGAGAAATAGACATTGCGGTGGTACCCACCCAGGCAGCTTTTCACATATGAGAGACCTACCACCAGTTTCTCGCCTCGAATTAGTATCGGCTCGCCTCCTTTGACGTTAGACATGTTACCGTCGGGAATCTTTGCCAGCATGTGATTACTACTGCTACTGACTTATTTTTCACCAATTAAAAGACAATCTTCTTCTCCTATAATATAAAAATAAGTCGGGTTTTCTTTCCTGACGCTATAACTCCAGAACGCACGAACCGATTTGGCTGATTTTGGTCTTAAAATATTCGTGGAAGTCCTGGGAAGGTTTCAGGAGTGAGAAAAATTGGAAAATTTTAAATATTTTCTCTTTTTTTTTTTGGGTATCGTTCAAGTGTGATGCGTCCAGCCAATATAGGATGATCTTTGTTTATTTGACGGGAGACGTAAAAGACGGTCAAGCTTCAACTACCATCCAACGTAAACGTAAAATGTCTTTATTAATAAAGTGTCTTTCATTGACGGCTGACGAAATATGAATATCGTATATATAATATTATCTAGATACGGCGTCTTGCGCGTAATTTTGTTTAATGTAAAATAAAACGATGTCCATATCTACCAAAATAGCCCATTGTTTTTTGAGATTATTGCAACAGTTTTAAACAAGGTTTACTCTATCGAAGCGTTTTGCCGGAGTACACCAAAATATATCTAATTATAATTTTTCGTTTTCATAAACGACATTGTTTTTTGAATTTATACTTTTAGATGCGCTGGGGGACATATTTAAATTTCGCATTAGTATTGTTTTCAGACTCAAGAATAAAAAAAATATTGGTACGTTGATGCCGTATCTAGACATTATAATGAAACGATATGCAGTTTTATATTTTTAAATATTTGTTCTATTACTTACGTCACCTGGTAAGGCAGTATGAAGGTTTTATTAATTTGTATATGGTAACGTACTAGACGCGACTGCCAACAAGTTTACGATGGTCACGGGTTCAAATTCCAGGGCACACCTCTGACTTTTCGGATTAATTTCTACGTCAATATAAAATCCGCCAACCCGCACTAAGCCAGCGGGGTGGACTATATCTTCTTCTATAATATAAAAATGAATCGCAAAACGTGTTGGTAAGCGCATAATTCAACAACGCCTGGACCAATTTGGCCAATTCTTTTTTTTTAATGCTTTTTTACTTTATTACTAATAAAAAGTAATGGCGTGCAATATTATTTGGAAAAGCAGCATTTTGGTGCTGAAATAAGGGAAGGAATATTGGATGGACGCTAAAGTTTTTAATGTCAAAATTTCATAAGGCAATCTTTATATGTACATGTGTATATGGAGAGACGGGATATAATAGAGTGGAAGGTACGGGAGAGGACTGGGATAGCTGACAGATTTGATAGGACGAAATGTAAATGCACGGTATAAGACGGGATGGGTAATAAAGAGAAAGGACGGGACGGATCGGGAAGAGACTGAATAGACGGATGAGACGGGATTGAGCCGGACAGCAGGACAGCTACGTCAAGTTTAGGTATACAAGAGTTTATACGAAAAATAACATGTATGTGGTGTGGAGTGGAATCAAAAAATATATGCACCCAGGCGAAGCTGGGTCGGGCTATTTTCCATCCATCCATCCATCAGCCAAAGGAAGTCCACTGCTGAACATAGGCCTCCCCCAATGATTTCTAAAGAGACCTGTTGGAGGCAGCCTGCATCCAGCGACGTCCCGCGACCTTTACCAGGTCGTCGGACCATCTTGTGGGTGGACGTCCTACGCTGCGCTTTCCGCTACGTGCTATTTTACTATGCTTAAAAAATGAATATAATATTAATCATATATTAACTAAGCCACGGCGGAGCGTGGCCGGGTCAGCTAGTGACATTATAAAGTTATATTATAAAAAGGATTTTACATTTGAAATATCCTAATTTATTCATATAATCGATTGATATCTACCTACTAGACTTAATTAGAAGTGTAATTTTTTTGTACTTTAAGACTTGAAAACTTGTATAGTATGCCTCTATAAGTGCTAACACTACCATTATCCATGCCAATGAGTTATTTTTATTTTATTCATATTCCATCCATCCATCCATCAGCCAACTTATAACCAAGTGGACTTATTCATATTGATAGTAAATAATTTGTTTTATTTTATTCCTGCTCCAAATTTATAACCAGTGCTTTTGTGTGCCCTACTCATGAACGTCTTTAACCCGCAACGAAATTAATCAGAAAGTTAAATGAATAGGAGGAGTTGGAAATTAATTATTGTCCACTTCCCTCCGTGCAAAGCGGGCGACAAAACAATGAACTAAACAGGTAAAAAACCTCGTAAAAAGACTTTTACAGCCGGAGAAGCCAGCTGTAAAGCACCACGGATCATATCATTATTACATTTAAATGGGGCCTATTATGTGAGTTTTTAGACTTGATTCCAATAATAAGTATGGCAAAAACGCCGGAAAGCACGGAAGTTCTTCCTAGTCTCTACAAGGTCCATGTAGTATACGACTCCAGATGATATCTGCATACTATCCAGCATGGTTTTACGCTCATTCTGCCAAAGACTACACTCCCAAAGTATATGATGCGCGGACTGCTCATACTCGCAATTAGGTGTTGAACATGGGCATGCAGGCGATTCAACAAGCTTAAAAGAGTGAAGTTTAGACCTAAAGTTACCATGACCCGTGAGGAATTGTGATACGCAATAATCGATATCCAACCAAGTCTTTGTCAAACGATCACGAACGCAAGGAAAATATTGGTATAGATGTCGTCCCTTCAAAGATACCTCCCATCTATTTTGCCATTCATCTAATAGTTCGCTATATACCACTGAAACCGGTTTAAATAATCTATCAATTTTTAAAAGTTCACGTGCGGTTAAAAATCTTTTATCCATATTCTCCCTAATAGAGTAATACATGGCGGCGCGACATTGCACCTCCAGGTCGACTGGAAGTACACCCGCCAGGACAGGCAAAGCTTCGGTACTAACAGTTCTATATGCCTTACATCAATATTGAGAATAGAAACAACATTTTAATAAACTAAAAACAATGTAAACTCTATTTTGGTTTAACAAATATTGAGCCAAGTTAAATAGCCTCTAATAGTCATTCGGTTAGGTGGCAGACGGGACTGATATTTTTCATTCTCTTTCAATTTACGTGTTGCAAATGGCAATATATACGAATTATATTCGTAATATACGAATCGTAGTGATATTAACGTTAATAAAATAAATGTATTGAATTACTATGGATCATCGTAAGGAACTGTCAAGTAACCAACCATTTATTTTTTACTAGCGGCCCGGCCCATCTTCGCCTGGGTGCATATATTTTTCGATTCCACTCCACACCAAATACATGTTATTTTTCGTATAAACTCTTGTATACCTAAACTTGACGTAGCTGTCCTGCTGTCCGGCTCAATCCCGTCTCATCCGTCTATTCAGTCTCTTCCCGATCCGTCCCGTCCTTTCTCTTTATTACCCATCCCGTCTTATACCGTGCATTTACATTTCGTCCTATCAAATCTGTCAGCTATCCCAGTCCTCTCCCGTACCTTCCACTCTATTATATCCCGTCTCTCCATATACACATGTACATATAAAGATTGCCTTATGAAATTTTGACATTAAAAACTTTAGCGTCCATCCAATATTCCTTCCCTTATTTCAGCACCAAAATGCTGCTTTTTCCAAATAATATTGCACGCCATTACTTTTTATTAGTAATAAAGTAAAAAAGCATTAAAAAAAAAGAATTGGCCAAATTGGTCCAGGCGTTGTTGAATTATGCGCTTACCAACACGTTTTGCGATTCATTTTTATATTATAGAAGAAGATATAGTCCACCCCGCTGGCTTAGTGCGGGTTGGCGGATTTTATATGACGTAGAAATTAATCCGAAAAGTCAGAGGTGTGCCCTGGAATTTGAACCCGTGACCATCGTAAACTTGTTGGCAGTCGCGTCTAGTACGTTACCATATACAAATTAATAAAACCTTCATACTGCCTTACCAGGTGACGTAAGTAATAGAACAAATATTTAAAAATATAAAACTGCATATCGTTTCATTATAATGTCTAGATACGGCATCAACGTACCAATATTTTTTTTATTCTTGAGTCTGAAAACAATACTAATGCGAAATTTAAATATGTCCCCCAGCGCATCTAAAAGTATAAATTCAAAAAACAATGTCGTTTATGAAAACGAAAAATTATAATTAGATATATTTTGGTGTACTCCGGCAAAACGCTTCGATAGAGTAAACCTTGTTTAAAACTGTTGCAATAATCTCAAAAAACAATGGGCTATTTTGGTAGATATGGACATCGTTTTATTTTACATTAAACAAAATTACGCGCAAGACGCCGTATCTAGATAATATTATATATACGATATTCATATTTCGTCAGCCGTCAATGAAAGACAATGGAAAGATAGATCATTTTACGTTGGATAGTAGTTGAAGCTGGACGGTCTTTTACGTCTCCCGTCAAATAAACAAAGATCATCCTATATTGGCCGGACGCATCACGCTTGAACGATACCCAAAATAAAGGTTTTTAGTATCTTCCTTAGAAATTTTCCAACTTTTCTCACTCCTGAAACCTTCCCAGGACTTTCACGAATATTTCAAGACCAAAATAAGCCAAATCGGTCCAGTAGTTTTTGAGTTCATCGATGACATACAAATAAACATTCATTTTTATATATATAGATAGATTAATTGACTTCAACACAAGGAGATGTTCATCTTGACCTAATTGAATGTATGTAATGTTACCAGAATTTCACAGTTGATGTGAAACATCTATAGCTGCACGTAAAATACGCATATGTATATATCATTTACGTGTATATTCAGATAATATACAGACTGCATAACCTGTCATTCCTAGGTAGGATAAAAAAGTTGCGCTGAACACGATCTACCCGATCTATATGTAATTGATAAAAAGACGATCAAATCACAGCGCCGCGCCGTACTCTATTATGGTCCTAACTAAGGCCTCCAGAAGGTAAATAAGACTGCAATAAAAATGTATTAACTTTTTTGACATTAGGTGTTACAAACCGAATACATCTAGTTTTTTGACTATTCAACAGTAAATTGTTAATGCCAAACTAATGCACTATTTTTGAGAGAGTGTGGTTTACTTCGTCAAGAATTGACCGACGTCGTTTAACTTTAAATATTAATGAAGTATCATCAGCAAACAACACTACCTCACATTTATCCCTTATAAAATAAGGCAAGTCATTAATATATATTAAAAAGAGAAAATGTCGAAGAATTCAGCCCTGCGGAACCCCCATAGTAACAACAGATTCAGGAGATCATTGTCCGTTGACATCAACTCTCTGCACCTGATTTCCTAATAAGAATATCATGGTAAACACAATCAAATGCCTTGGATAGGTCACAGTATACACTTAAAGCATAGGTACTGAGAATTCTCCCAAGCATCAAATATGTTATCCATGAGCTTCACACCAGCATTAGTAGTGGAGCGACCCTGAGTGAAACCAAATTTTTTATTATGAAGTAAATTATTATTTTTAAAGAACTAAGCAATTGTGGTAGGTCTCTCATATGTGAGAGGCTGCCTGGGTGGGTACCACCGCAATGTCTATTTCTCCCGTCAAACAGCAGTTTAAATGCACTGTTGTGTTTCGGATTGAAGGACATTGTAGCCAGAGTAACTACTGGACATATTGAGACTAAACATCTATATGTCTCAGGATGGCGAGCGCAGTGGAATGTCAAGCATTGCTTTGTAATTCAAGGTGTTGTTTGGTTTTGCTACTGTTCATGAGCGGTCGCATCGCTTACCATCAGGCGAACGGCATGCTCGTCTCGTCATTAACAGCAATAAAAAAAAAAAAATTGTATAAGCACCAGTTTTTCAAAAAATTTGCTCAATGAAATTATTAAACATTTATTAAACACTAAAAGAAAATAGGAACCAGTAGATCCAGAGATTAGCTCCTTCAAACAAACAAACTCTTCAGTTTATACAAGCTACTCAAGACTGCTACCGAAAACAAAGCTCGTTGGTAGGTTGCACACACAATGAAAATAAAATTTCGAAACGAAAAGCGACAATATTGTTTTGTGATTTTTTAAATATCTATATTTATAGAGAAGTATACACATCTATATGTATAAAAGAGGAACCTGACTTACTGACTCAACATGTTAAGTCTCTCTATGTCCAGAAGTTACTCTAGCTACAATGTCCTTCAAACCGAAATCGACAGTGCATTCACAGTACCGTCTTGGCGGGAGAAATAGACATTGTGGTGGAACCTACCCAGCCGGCCGGGTATATCATACAGATATGAGCGACCTACCACTAAATTGGTAATTGCCAAACTGGGTACATATTTTAATATGTCATTTAGAAACAAAACTTGGTTGTCTTAAATTAGCCTTAAAGGCTTTAAAACGGGGGTTAGTGGTGTAAAACTAGGGTGATTTATTGAATGCTTTGATTGGAATTACAACAAGAATATTAGGATATTACAACTATGATTGGAAAGTTGAAGTTGGCAGTGGGCCGGGCACATAGCTCATAGAACCGATGGCCGTTGGGGCCGAAAGGTTCTTGAGTGAAGACCACGTACAGGCAAGCGAAATGTCGGACGCCCGCCTACAAGGTGGACGGACGATCTGGCTAAGGTTGCAGGAAGTCGTTGGATGCAGGCCGCTTCCAACAGATCATTGTGGAGATCCTTGGAGAAGGCCTATGTTCAGTAGTGGACTTCCTTTGGCTGATGATAATGATGATGATGATTACAACTTTTTACGGTAGAAGAACTGAGTTGCGAGACTTGGTTTTTTAACCAGTTTTATTTTTGATGGGGTCTTACTCCGTTTTGTAAATAATACCTATACTGGTACAGTGATTCTATATACTTCTGCAGAACTAGCTTTTGCTCAAAACTTTGTCTGCGTGATTAACTGTATTTATAATATGTTTTATATCTGAAATCGATACATACTCCCCTTATGCCCAAACACTGGAAAGCCAATTAACTTTTAACTCCTGTTAACTAGCTCTAATGCCCGGTTAAATTGATTCCAGTTAAATATAACTACGATTAAACCATTTAAGAATTAAATATTTAACGGGGCATTATTCATCCGATTCGCATTCTCGAAAGCAACTTAAGAGTTTGACAGCTGTCAAACAGTCTAATTTCTAGTTTTAAGCGGCCGTCGTCTTAAGTCCGCCTGTGACCACTCTTAACTTTTTCAATTCTACATATTATTAACTAAAATGTGTCTCGCGACGTTTTCATCGCTGTCTGATGATAATATAGCTTCGTCAAGGCGAGTCAATCAAGAAAAATTCAATGCTTTCGACAAATACAAAGAAGAAAAAATTCAAACAAAGGGAAGTTCCGCCTGAAGAAAGAAACTGTTCTGCATCTGTGTTCCTTGCTTGGAGACACAATAGAACCCAGTACAAATATAAGTCGATCGATAAAAACTTGCGACCAACTGTTACTTGCATAACCTATGATATTCTGTGACAGACAGTTACCACAAGATTATTGGAGACGTATTTCACGTGGAACAGCCGACTGTACATCACAAAGTTGCAGCAGAGTCGGATAAACTACAAAATCGTGGCATGAAAATTCCCAACTATCAACAACAATGTCATATTGCGAATGATTTCTATGCGATCGTAGGAGTGATTGTAGTTATAAATTTCACACATATAAGGATCAAATCGCCAGGTAATTTCTATTTATAATAATGTATACATAACTATTTAGCTTTTACATGTACACAAATATATGTTTTCAATGTACACAAATATCTTATTTTAACTAAATGTGCTTCTAAAATGCCTAGTGTATTTTATATTGTGTAGTAATCATTTAGAGTGTCCCTTTATACTGTTCATAATATATTATTAATCATAGAATATAATACCTAGTGTTTGATATAAGAATATTTGCTAGAGCTCTAATTTTAATTATCTTGTTTTTAGGAGGAGCACAAGCAGAAACAGAAGAGGCAATTTTTCTATAAAAGTGCAAGTAGTCTGCGACCTTAACTTCAGGATAAGAAACATTATAGGCCGATGGCCAGGCTCGATGCATGATAGCACAATTTTCAATGATTCTCCTTTATGTGCATGTCTGGAATGGGAAGGCTGAAGAAGCTTACAATCAATACCATATTAAAACAAGAAACCCAGTGGAGAGGGTCTTTGGTTTTAAAACAAAGATCTCCTTGTCTCCAAGTTAGGCTATTTAATTTGCTTACTATTATAGAGGCATGTGCTGTGACATAGTATAGCATGTTTCCAAAATGATCATATATTGGAGATTGATCTTTCTGAATCATTTCCAACAGCTCCACATAGTATAACCAATGAAAATGTAACAAGGAATAATATCATAAAATACATATTTTACACCGTACAGTGCATTTTATTGAATTACCATAGAATGAATACAAATAAAAATGAGTTATGTTTTATTGTAGTATATTTATTTTAACAACATCATTAATACATGTATCAGCCCATATACGTCCCACTGCAGGGCACGGGCCTACTCTACAATCGAGAGTACGATTGAGAGTGGTTAGGCCATATAGTCCACCACGCTGGCCTAGTGCGGGTTGGCGGACTTACATACCATAGAAATTCTTATAAATCGCTATTGGTATGCAGGTTTCCTCACGATGTTTTCCTTCACCGTTTTAGTGCGTGGTGATTGACTATCAATACACACATGACTCCGAAAAGTCAGAGGTGTGCCCTGGGATTCGAACCCGCGACCACCGTGAACATGTTGGCAGCCGCGTTTAGTCCGTTTACCAACAGGCCACCACGCACTTACATATTATAATTTTTTACATATCTACATTTCTTTAGATCTGTCTTACATTTATATCTATATTCCTTTATAAACACAAAATAATAACAATTATTTTAACATTAATTTAAAACTAAATTAATGAATGTACTATTAAAAATGTACAATAGAAATATAATATTACATTTTTAACTATGAAAATAGGTGAAATAAACAATTTATTTTATGTATTACATATTAGTTAAAATTCATAACATTCTTCAACTTTGATTTAAAACACTTTTCTGATGCAAATTTTTCTTCCTTGACACAATTTGTCTCATTCTTTTTGTATATTTTTATATTACATACTCATTGCAAAAGTATGTATGTATGATCTCTATAGCATTACCTGCAAAAGTTTTTAAGTTAAAATATATCATAATTTATATATCTCTTTTTATTTTTTATATATATTTGTTGAGCTTACTTATTTGGTCTATAGATGATGTACATGGCACTATATATACGAGCCATATTTCTTGAAAGGTCTTATTATATACACATTGAATATTTATGTACTCCACTCCAGCTCCTGAAACAAAGGATTATTTATAATTATACACATTGTACCATACTTTATTTTCCATATTTATTTCATAATACTACTATATGAGGAGGAGATAATATATAGGAGGCATAATATGAGAGAGGCCTATAGGTACCCAGCAGTGGGATCCTACAGGCTGTAGATGATGATGATGATTTAAGATGTGCGAATATTCGATTCATATTATATATTAAATAGTTAATGATCATATAAATACGTTAAAACTTAGAGGAATACGTGTATACTTACCTGTTTATAATATCCAGCACAGCTTTTTCTCATATCGTATTTATTTACATAGTCTTCTCCGTTTGGTACTTAGGTGGTTCTGCAGCCGTTGTTTGGTATTTTATATACCTATTTATTGAAAAAGATATTCCAAAAACTAACTTTCAAACCGAGTGCAATTGTAAACAATAAATAAAATAAACAAACATCATAATATTTTTAATAAACTCGCTTCGGATATAGGGACATAAGTTTTTTCGCCCACATGATTTTATTAACAGATTTTTAAAATAATAACATGGCAATATATAATATAGCTTTAAACATAATCGTAACAAAAGTAAAAACGTTACAATGATTACTCATATTAAATATAAAGGACTAAATTCCAAATTTTGAGAAATCATGTGTGAAGAATATTGCGTCAAATGAAACGTATCTATTTATACAATAAACATTGTAACTGAAAACAAAGTTTTCGTTAATCTGTGGAAATTTAATTGGATGTTTGCTGAGTAGACCGATTTATGAGCTAAATGGCTATCCAGTATTTCGTTTCGAAATTTAATGGAACTTCAAAATAACGGCATATCTAATGTGTCCGGTGGCTGAGTAGCTATCCAGTATTTGGGGGTTAATGTCCTCTTTTGACCCCTAAAAATGAGAATTTCTAAAAACTCCAATTACGACATTATTTGTTTGTGAGTATCCTGTTGGACAAATTATGTGGCCTATTACTTACTTTAACAACAACGACGTCCCGCCTTATCTTCACTCAAAACATAAAAACCGAAAACCTTACAATTGATTATTTATTATTCAGATATACAGGGAGCGCAAATAAATGGCGCACTTGCTCAGTTGAGTACAAGGGCATAATATTAATATCGTAATAAAAAAATAATATTTGGAAAATACCTATCCGTTTTGAAGTTATGACCGTTTAAAGTTTTAAGTTTAATCACCACTTTTTCGCATAAAATCAGTTGGAATGGATGAAGAACACATACGTATTTTTTCGTTTCGTCGTTAATTGAACGGTTAACGAAATATACCACGAAAACCATTTTTAACAGCATCAAAACTTTCTTAAACTTCGCTTTAACAGCTGTTTACACATGAGTAAGGTCATGAACTCTTAGCTGTATAATTTATCCTTCTCTAACTTCAAAAAAGGATATTTTTTGTTTCATTTCAAATAAATAAATCAGTTAAACAGGGACGTACTTAGATTTAAGCGTCAATAAATTAACAACATAATAACTTTAGGTGCAGTTGCATCGTGAATGGATTGACTATTTTGTTTGTCATTATTTTCCTTAGTGTCACAAATCCAAACTGAAAGATACCAAGAAATCACACTGGTCATCGCTTAAATCATGTAAGATTGCGAATTTAATTATAATTAGAAAAGCTTTGGTAATACCTACATAACATTTAAATTTTCTAAATAATTTAGATTCATTGAAAAAATAATCTGATGACACTGATTAATAAAAAATAATATTTTTAAAATGATGGCCCAATTCGGCCCTATTAGTCAAAGGAAGCCGCCGGTCATAGTGTACTTTGTCGGATCCAACGCGGCTCGATTATTCTTCCTTTGAGGTCGCCGCCGCCGTTTGTGAGTGCGTGCCGAAAGGCGGCAATTTCTATGTCGGTAACTTTTAGCATTTTGCAAAAGAAGACCGACATCTTGAGGTGTGTTCACACTAAACACTTGATATAACTTAATTGGATTAAGTACTCCGATATAAAAGTTACGTTAAAAAAAAGATCTTATTGGACTGATACTGATACTTGCTCAAGAGCTTATAATGTTATTTAAATATGTCATCAGCCGATCCAGTCAATTACAAATTGCCTATTTACTTTGCTTATTATTGTATTTAACATTATTTTAATGTATTTTGAAAATAATGTTACTTTAAAGTGATAAAATTTCTTCTAAATTCTTATACCTAGAGAAATGTCGTCTACCATTATAGCATAGAATTTGCATATGAGACTTATTTGAAATAAAATTAGTGAAATCAATAAACACTAACTACTAGTTTACTGCACTGGAGACCCCGTGCCCTGCAGTGGCACGTATATGGTCTGATACAGTAGTAATACTGATTGTTCAGATGAATTATTATGAACTCAAATAGGAAAGCTTTGTATCTAATGTGAACAGGCCTTTATCTTTCAAGAATCAAAATAATAATTTATTTTTATTAGTTGAATTCGGATTGCGATCGCGTGTGCATGTATTAGTCGTGTGCATATTATTGTAAATTCGTTTTCAGTTATTTTGAGTAAATTTTATTAATTTCACTATGCTTTGAACATTACCCAATTTGATAGCTTTTAATGTAACTTGTGTTATGTGAAATGTAAAAGAAAAAGTGATTTGTGCTACCAAACTGTGACAGTATTTTCGTGCGGGTTTTGGCGGATCCTGCGCTTCCAGCTTTGCCTATCAAGGTCATTACGGTTTACATTACAAGGTCAGTTAACTATTTTAGTGGTCATTAATGACAACTAACCAGCCCATATGAGTCACCGACGGCCTCCGTGGCGCAGTTGGTAAGAACCGCCTGTGAAATGAGAGACCGCGGGTTCGGTTCCCGCCCCGAGACAAATAATTTCCGTGAACCATAATTATTTTTCTAATACCCGCGACACAAGATTTGTATCTTAGTGTGGGGTTAGTACCCATGTATGTGACTGTTGGCAGTATTAATTTAATATCTTTTTTATGTACCCTGAGCGTGATGTACACAATCGACTTATAAGTAAATAATGAGCTCTGCTTATTTATTGTTGAATGTCTACCGTTCAGTTGTAAGGTTCAATCATTTTAGCTTAACATGTTAAGGGGTAGCATGTGTAACGTTAGTTTTTTTTTCTCGGCATCTTTCTTAATATTCGCTAGCGCCATTCAAATCCGTCTTAATTAAGATTCCTTCACCATATACTATAATGTATATTGGCAGGTGCGCCGTTTTCTTGTCCACCCTGTATATAACAGAATTTTTAAATGACAACAATTAAACCCTATAAACACAATCATGTATAAAATAATATTTAAATATCATAAATTAATCACAATCACGATGTTTCCTCTAAAGTCTAATCTAATCATATATTTATTTACCAAATGTTTTTGTTTCTGTAAATTGTAATCAATAATAACTAGATTGTATTAGCATTTTTTTTTCATAATCTATGCGCCTATGCGCTAAATATACATTTTGTACGCCTTAAAAGGCAAAACATGTAGCTACTTTTTGAAACTGAAGATCTTGTACAAATTTATTGTCACTCATATTTTACAAAAAAACTTGAGAGGTGTCAAGGGACGCCCGGATGCAACGAAGTTCCTTTCGATTAATTAGTGAAGGAATTGTAATAAAATTTTATTTCTTTTATGTTATAAAAATAATATTTTTTTAGTTCTCCTTATTTAGTTAATATTCTTTTTTAAATTTTTACACATCATATATAAAAAAAATCAAACAATATGTCGTATAAAATATTATGTTTTTAATATTTTTATGACTCTTTATTTTAAATCTTTTTTTTTACATTTTTATATATATAGTAAAAAACAAAATACATATAAAATATAAAAAGTTATCCAACGATGGCGAGGCTCGAGACCCAAGCCACCGGTGGTTAGGAGCCCAAAGTGAGGAAACGCCTCACAATACGCGCCGTGTCAAGCAATACTGCCTTCTGAATCTGACTCCTGACCCAACAGCCGATTGAGAGCCTCTGTAGATGTTGGTCGAGGCTCTTTGGTATCAACCCTTGGGCAGAAACGACAATCGGGACAATAATTGTTGAGTCGACATCCCACATGTCGGTAACCTCGTGTGCCAAATCTAAATATTTAGACATTTTGTCTTTTTCAGCTTTGACTTTGAGGGATGTTGCGGATGTCGATTTTTTCACATCCGCGGATGTGAATGCGGATGCGGATTTCCATAGGCTCACATCCGCGGATGCGGATGCGGATGTTTAAGATCTTATATAGATATAGTATATGAATAAATATTGAAATTAAACTATTATTTACGGATTTTATCGTTACTAATATTTATCGATTTATCAATGTTATTTTTTTATATTTTTTAACTTCCCGATATTTCGATTACTTTAAAGGATTCATAGTCACGGGGCGGAATTTAATTACCCGTATTAACAATTATTAATTTAAAAAGATAATTTAAAACGTTAATCTGTTTTTGCATTTCGGTCTACGCACAAGAAGCTCACTGTGTCTTGATGTCGGGCAGTTGGTCTTTTGGGTTCCTATATAATTAAGTGTAGAATTCGATCCCATGCTTGTGCAAGGTTCTAGCCCTCTTCTTTATTGATAATTAAATACATTACCTTTGTTTGAGTAGCCCCAAGAGCTCGCAAAAGAACACCGTTTCATTTATTAAGTATAACGCCGCGCCGCCTTTTCTGATAACAAGGCGGTTAGGAAGAGGTTCGTAAATTAAACCCACGCTGCAAATAATTGTTCGCTAGGATCACTACTTAGTGGACTGGATAAAAATCTTTATGTTATCGGCAATAATATCTTTTATTCCTCTCGATAAGAGCAGCAACCACTTAAGAGGATTTTCATCTACATAGACTCTTTTTTTAATGGGGTAAGAAAGAAATTATTTTTGGAGTACAGCTTCAGTGCTACCATTTTCTGGTATTTCTCGACTCTCATTTTTACTAAAAGAATCTAACATCACAGCACCAACAAACGCGTCAGCTCATGTCACTATTTCTTTCGCTCCCATTGGTCAATGTCACGGGCGAACGGCACGCGCCATTCGCCGGCATCGCCAAATTTCTGTCTTGTCTCATTTTGTATTACATCCGCATTCGCATAAATATCCGCATCGATTATTGCGGATGCGGATGCAGATGGCCAAATCTATGTGGAAGCTCCGCATTTGCGGATGCGGATGCGAATATTCGCAACATCCCTGACGTCAACAAATATAGCCCGACGCGCCAATCGATCTATTATCACAATGTCAGGCTTATTGGCTGGAATAGTCCTGTCTGTGATAATAGATCGATCCCAATACAGCGTTGCATGACCATTTTCGAGAACTGGTTGGGGCACATACTGGTAATATGGCACTTCAAGAGTCACGAGTTCATATCGAAGGGCAATTTGCTGGTGTATGATCTTGGCTACTAGGTTATGTCTATGCAAATACTCGCCGTTAGCAAGATACGAACAACCGGAAATAACATGCCTGATAGACTCGCCAGGACGGTGGCATGCCCGACAGATGTCGACCGTATCATCCTTCAGGATTTATTTCCTACAGTTGTTCGTCTTAATAAATTCGTCCATAATTGCAAAGACAAAACCCTCAGTTTCCCCAAAGGGGTTACCGAAGCGTAGCCAAGACACAGACGCTAGTCGGCCCACATCAGGCCCATGAAGGGCTCGATAGAACCGACCGTGCAGCTCCTTGCTCTTCCATATGTCCTCGCGATCCTTAATGCCTACCACTAGAAGTTTCCGCCAGTTCTCAATCGCCAAAGAGAGCGGGGTAAATCCTTTATCTACCATAACTACAACCACAGAACAGTTGAATATGGTTAGAAAGGCAATAGCCGTCAAATTGTATGAAAACCAGCGTCGTCGTTTTCGGAACACAAAACCTCAACAAAATCCAATACATAAAGCTTGCAATAGTCGATTTAAAGTATCGATAAAATTATGGAAATATGTCTTTGTTATAAGACCGGAATTTATTTTATAGATATGCTTAATAGTTTTTTCTGATACAGTTATTTCATTAGTATTATGTCAATAGGCGGAAAATAAATGAGACGAGTATTAAAAATTCGTTTTAATTTGTATACTATTTTACAAATCTATATGTACAGGATTTTTAAGATTTTTAGCTGTGTGTGAGGTATTAACATTTTTACTATTGGAAAGGCATACATATAAGCAATTATTATAATCAAATTATGATTTTTTACGTCAATAGATTCAGTGGTTTTGATTTTTCATACAATATTTAATTATTTCATCGCCATGATACTGTTTTTCCATAAGCGTTGCACGTAATTATTTTTGGTTTGTATATTACTTATGATCCAGATTTTTTTATTGTCTTCCGTTTCACGAAAATGAATACTTAGAACAAATCGTACTGGATTTTGTAGGAATCCAGTTGTCTCTACCTATTGCCTTTATCGACTCACTCTTGGAAACGTATAAATGAATAAGTTACTATATTATAATGTATATTCACACAAAAATATGTTGTTCTCATGTTGGCAGAGGTATGAAATCAGAACATAAGGATAGGTCGTCAACGTTATCAAACGTTACTACAATTTAAAATGACTAAAAACTGATTTACGAGTATAGGAAATTTATAACTACATCGATATAGTTACTATGTACAAGACTACAACACTACGTGACATGTGCCAATTTTCGCTGTTGACATAACAAAAATGAGTCGTATGCATTGCGTAGGAACTTGGCATTCGCGAGCATTGTATGTACGCGTAATCAGCAATGTATATTTTTGATTTATCGTCTATCATATTATCGAATTCTTCAAAATGTCGTAATTAATAACCGCAATTTTGGAAAATACAGGTGAAAATCAATAAAATCGGGTTGAATATTGGTATGGAATTCCTCCTCTATTGATATTTGATGCTTTACTATTGGAGCTGCAAGATAAAATAGCACAAATCTGCATTTTTACTCTATTTCGCCGGAGCACCTCTCTCCAAGGCATTTCGACAGCAACTAATTTGACAAATCATCCGTTCCGCGGCAGTGATGCTTTTTATGCACCACCTTGCGACGCGTCAAACGCTTTTATTTCCCTTCTAACTATATTCATCTGTTCTGTGACTACAACCCTATGCATATCCACGTCACTGTGAAGGAAATAATCCCTGAGATTGCACACCTCGCGATTATGCAAGTCCTTAGCATTAAGAAAGCCTCGGGCCCCACATCTCCGCGGGATATACAATCTTATCACTGATGATCGTGGATGATGAATACGATGTGCAGTCAGGAGAGTTCGGACTTTACGATCCAGGGCGTCCAATTCGATCTGATTCCATTTGAGTATGCCGAAAGAGTACATGAGTACAGGCATAACCCAACCGTTAAAAGCGCGAATCTTATTTCCACCTGATAAAAAACTGTTAACTACTTTTGTCTGGCGGCCAAAAAAAAACGCTCTTTCAACGATCGTTTTACATCTTCACCCATGATACCTAGAGCCTCAGGCATACCCAAATATTTGTAGGTTTCCGTCACGGAGAGGGATCTGAGCCTTACAGTCTCTGAGACTAGTATGTCATCAGAGACCGCAACCTCCCCTCGCTTCACATGGATAACCGCACATTTATCTACACCAAATCCATATTGATTGAATTGCTAAATCTTTCCGTTATTTTTAACAACTCAATCAATTCGGTTTGTTTCGATGCAAATAACTTGAGGTCATCCATATAGAGCAAGTGAGAAATAGGCTCAGAGCCTCTCCGTAGGCGGTAGCCTAACCCTGAATCCAACAACAGAGTGCACAGTGGACTCAGACTGTCGCCCTGGAATATACCCCGCTTGATTCTAATAGGCTCGTTACAATCAGGAAGAACCGTACCACCTGGATATCTCAGGACAGTGGTCCACTGCTCCATACAAGACCCAAGGAAGTTGCATAAATTTGTATTAATTTTATACAAATTTAACACCCTTATGAGCCATGCATGGGGCACCGAATCATAGGCCTTTTTATAATCTATCCAGGCAGCCGATAAATTCCATCGGTTGTGACGAGCCTGTTGGCAAATGGTCATGTAAATGAGTAGGAGCTCCTTAGTACCACGGGACCCATTCATGCAACCTGTTTGGCCGGAAAAAAGAATTTGGTTAGAATTTATATGGTCTGTAATTTTAGATCTAATTATGGAGGTCAAAACTTTATAAATAGTGGGAAGGCATGTGATGGGTCTATAATTTTTTACAACCGGATTTAAAGAAAAGGTGAGTGACACCTGTTGTCATAAATGTTGGAAGGGATCCCCGCTCAAGCGCATCCTGGAATTGCGCTGCCAATCGAGCATGCGAACTTGGAAACCATTTTAACCAGAAGTTGTGCAGACCGTCCGGACCCGGCGACATCCAGTTTTGCGTCTGTCGAATTGCAGTTAGCACATCTTCTGAACTGATTAAAATGGTTTCCATAGCCGGTATTGCCTCGCAAGCTCGATCTACAACACTAAACCAGGAGGCTTCAGTGTGAGAGACAGGCGACGACCAGATATTCGTCCAGTACTCACGCATTTCGTGAGCACTAGGAAGCCGCCCATCCATCACACCTTGTGGAGGATTCTCCCAACATCTATAAACCCTCTTTTGGTCGGTTTGGAACTTGCGATTTTGTTGGAAACGATCCCATCGCCTCCTGTAGCGACGAATGCGGTTCGCCCACGCATAGACTTTTGGTTTGAAAAAGTCTATGCGTTCTGTGACGCAAAGCCTATAATTTCGAGGACTTGTGTTGGTCCCCGGAAAAGCCTGCGTCACAAAACGCATAGTCTTCGGCCTGCTGTTTCCTTCTTTAAAAGAAATTATCTTGCCGATGAGAGTTCGGGCCCTGTTGATACGATCCTCGATCCTACGCTGCCAGGCAGGCACAGTCACATCACCTCGAGTGGCTTTATACTCATTTGGAAATTTTATATTAGCCACTCGACATGCTGCGACGGCCGTGCAGTAAAGGATCGAATGCGTATCAACAAGATCCCGACTGGACTCCAAGTATGTAGTTAACATGGAGTCCAAAGCTCCCATCAGCGCCAAATTTCTTCTATGCGTTGGCAAACGTGGCAAACGCGGTCTACAAGACGCCGATAAAGACGCAAACTCCAAAATCGCACGCTCCAAAGCTCCTCTCAGTTGCTGTTTATCTTGGGATATATTTTTATTATTATTAACACATATAATGTAATATAAACTTAATCAGTAGGCTCAATTTTAGTAATAACTAGCGGCCCGGCCCAGCTTCGCTCGGGTACAAATAGATTTCTGTACAATAATATGTACGTATTATTATTATACATATAAACCTTCCTATATAGGCACGCTGCCGCCGCCCCGGCCGGCCAGTACCGCCGCAAGCGCTACGTCCCGCAATTTTAAATCCGTAATATCTTCGAAAATATTCATTTAAATCTTGTGCTGTAAAGGACCATATAGATCTATATTAAATCAACAATGTATTTAAGCTATTAATTGGATAAGAATTAATGCTGTATTGGTTAAAATCGCTTCTAAAATTAGCCATTATTTGTCGTAAAAAGTAAATGACAAAAAAATGTTATTGTGGGATATCCCTAAGAGATAGACATATACCATTGTGGAGTTTTCTGTAGACCTTTTCAATATGTACAAATATATAGTACATTATTTTGATAAATCTCGTAGGGTTCAGCCTACGTTTGCAATGTAAGCGGAAATAAATTGATAATTAACGACATCACATTTGAAACCTCAAAAATAACAATATTTCTCCACTATTTAATGGATGTTATTATAAATGTAAACCTTTCTATTGAATCACTCTATGTATTAAAAAAAACGCATCAAAATCCGTTACGTAGTTTTAAAGATTTAAGCATACAAGGGAACATAGGGACATAGGGACAGAGAAAGCGACTTTGTTTTATACTATGTAGTGATTGACAAAGATACATAGTCAAATGAAGGGTTGATGATTGACAGCAGGGTAACAAACTAAAATTGTAAATAATAATAAATTTACTGCCTCAGTGGCGTAGTTGTACTAAGGTACGGTTACAAAGCTGAGGTCTCGGGTTCGAATCCCAGGCAAAGTGGTATTGGATTTTTCTATCCATTATCAGTCCAGAGTCAGGAATTTGGGTGCCCTGGCACCTCTGCCTACCCCTTCTGGGAAAAAGGCAAGACGCTTGAAATAATCATCAGATTTCCTATCCACGCTGTCTTTTTTTATATTCACTGCTAGTTTTCTGATAGCCTCGCTAATCTCAAGTTGCTGATTATAAAGATCCTCCATTGCTGCTACTTTTTGTTTAAAAAAAGGGAACGATCTTACTTGAAACCCTTGAGACTGCCTTTACTTGAACTGCTGCTTGCGCTGCCGCCTTGATGCTGGGATCCTGCTGCTAATCCGCGTAGTTAAGGCTGCTGCTAATGATTTGCTCCAACACTTTTATTGATTGTCCGTACCGCCACTAAACACTTCCATTGCTTATAGTTCAACACGTGTATTTAAAAACTTCTAATAGTCTGATAATTCCACAGTGCTGATAGATTCACGAAACAACCACCGATAATACTCGCGACGTTTCGTTAAGACTCGAAGGACCATGTAGAAAGTTAGTAAATTATGTAAGATCTGATTAAGGATAATATAGAAATATTTATTAAATGAACATAAAACTATAAGGTAAAGGGGCGAGGGAGCACGCGCGGTGATTGCTGCTTACGTACTAATGCTAAAACTCGGTCAATCAACGCAAGGCAATAACCTTGATTTGCTGGGTAAGATATTATCATGTGCGGGTCACCGTACATATATTCGACATGATCTTCGTTTTATCCATGTTCATTTAAGACCCACCTGTTGGGGACTCGATTAAGGTCTTCGAGCACAGCGCTAAGGTCTTCCAGCGATTCTGCCAAGACTACAATATCGTCGGCAAATCGAAGGTGAGTAATATACTCGCCGTTGATGTTGATGCCAAATCCTTTCCACGGCAAGAGCTTGAAGGCGTTTTCCAGCGTGGCAGTGAACAGTTTCGAAGATATGACATCTCCCTGTCTCACGCCTCTCTGTAGTGGAAAAGCCTTCGTGCTCTGATCTTGTACTCGGACCGACATGGTGGCGTTGTTGTAAATACACCTCAACATTTCGCTGTACCGATAGTCTATGTGGCACCGCTGAACTCGCCGCTGGTCTCGATCGAATCAAAGGCTTTCTCATAGTCCACAAACGCTAAACAAAGCGGCAAGTTATATTCCTCGGTTTTTTGTATAACCTGCCATAGCGTATGAATATGGTCTATGGTACTAAAGCCTTTTCGGAAACCGGCTTGTTCGGCAGGCTGGAAGTCATCAAACCTGCGTTCGAGACGATTTGTGATGACCCTCGAAAACAATTTAGAGACATGGCTAAGGAGCGAGATGGGCCTATAATTCTTCAGCAAGGTGTTATCACCTTTTTTGAAGAACAGTACCACCACGCTCCTGCTCCATGCCTCTGGCGTTGAACCCTCGAGGAGAACGGAATTGAAGAACCTTTGAAGGACTTTCAGTATCGGCGTATATGTATGTTTTATTTATTTCTTTTTTTAATTTTCGTTTTTTCAACCTAGTTTGAAATATTTAAGCCTATATATCATATAGTATATTTAAATTTTAAGCCTATACAGGGTATATCAAGACTGCTACCGAAAACGAAGCCGGGTGGTAGTTTAAGCGACTTCAGACACAATGCAACAGAAAAAGTTGCAAAAAAAAGCGACAATATTTTTTTTGTTATTTTTTTCCTATGGCCATATTTGGGTGGTAAATATTTTTTTTCCTAAAATAATAGTGTATACCCTTTTATTTATAAATACTCCAAGGTATAAAAGAGTTTAAATTATTATTTTAGCAAAAACTATGGATTTACCACCCAAAAATGACGATATTTAAAAAATCATAAAAAATAATTGTCGCGTTTCTATGCGAAATTTTTAATTGCATTGAGTTTGTAGCCACTAAAACTACCACCCGGCTTCGTTTTCGGTAGCAGTCTTGAGATACCCGGTATATTATGTAGTATATTTATTTTTTTAAATTATTTTTAAGTCTGTCCTTTTTTAAATTTGAAATCGATTAAAAATTAAGCACCTGCTATATTTTTCGGCTGTAAATATAAAAATCGGGCTTGAGGCCTCTATAAATCAGAACCCTGGGCAAGTGCCCAGAGTGCCCAGTGTGAAGTAGGGCCTGGGAATTTTAAATCGTTAATGTGTTAATAATGGTTGTAGAGATATAGCATACATAGTTTTACTTTTACAATCATCATTACACATACACGTGAAGGAATCACGGCCCACGGGCAAATTATAGTTTACTACTAAGTGGCTTTTATTGGCGATGGGAATCAAATATACATTTAATTACTGTACTGAACTGTATTGTATCTGCCCGTATCCCACTGCAGGGCACGGGCCTCCCCTTAAAGTAGTATTGAGAGTGGTAGTCAAGAAGCTATAAGCTTCTTGGTGGTAGTGGTTAAGCCATATAGTCCACCACGCTAGCCTAAATTTAATTAATAGCCCCTAAAATAACGTGAAATGTAATATGAACTGAATCCAATATTTTGACAATCGAGCTATAGCCAAATTAGCTCAGTGGCAGAGCGTTAGGTTTCAAAGTGTAAAGGCCCCGGTTCAATCCCGGGATTCGGCATTCCATTCTTGCACAGGACAGAAACACACATTTTTGTGTTTTTTTCTACTGTACAGTCCTAATTTCATTAAAAAAATCTGAAAAATCTAATTTCTGAGTCTGTATCATACACGCCCTGCTGCAGGACACGGGCCTCTACAATCGAGAGTTCGATTGAGAGTGGTTAGGCCATATAGTCCATCACGGAATATAGTCTATATAGTCAATTATAATTTAGTATTAATAAAGAAATCAATCGTACTGTCGATTGTAGAGGAGGCCTGTGCCCTGCAGTGGGACGTATATGGGCTGATACTGATACTGAAAGAAATAAACAAAAATAGGAATAATTTCTACCTATCGACGACATAGAATGGCATAAAATAACTATATAGCTTTTGTTTGAATATTAAAGATTTTACGGGGATTAAAATAGGTATTTCTAATGTGAGAGTCAGGAATTTGTGCCCGATATGGCGATAGGCTCGCCACCTATCACATTGTGGGACGGAACATACAAGGCGAAATGTGGGTGCCCTCGCACCTCTGCCTACCCCTTCTGGGAACAAGGCGTGGGTTTATGTATGTATT
Organism: Hyles vespertilio; assembly: GCA_009982885.2. Taxonomy (NCBI): domain Eukaryota; kingdom Metazoa; phylum Arthropoda; class Insecta; order Lepidoptera; family Sphingidae; genus Hyles; species Hyles vespertilio. Next base: position 400,722 of record CM042833.1, on the reverse strand, counting down.
TCTAAAGTGTCATGGAGTACGACCCACTAGTTAAAATAACAATACGTCAAAAAAACTAGTAACAGACACTGTCACCGCGTGTTCTCTTGACTCTGTGTAACAAACGAGCATGTCTCTTGGTACAGTTCTACAAAATATTAAATTATATAAATATATTAATGGTTTCCCCACATAGCAATCGTGCTAGGTCGTCGTATGTATTGCACTCATTTTAGGCATTGTAAAAAAAAAATAACATTGAACAGCGACATCTCACAACAACAGTCTGAACTATAACGTCGAATGAGTATTTTCTCCTGGATAGTATCTGGACCATCATGTAGTACAACTAAAGTATACCGCGACAAAACAAAATAAAGTATAATTGTCCGCCATCGCCTATTACAGCGTTCAATAGTAATCAAATTTTCAATATCCGCTACGAATTTTAAATATAATGGAGTCTTTAAAGTAATATCATCACAGTTTTGATGCACGCTCTGTAGTGACGTGAAGCTGAACTACATTTTCTACCGCCAACGTTCTGGGCTCCTCTCCCGTCCACCAGATATCTCAGAGGTTACGCGGCGACCTAATCGAGTATTTTTTATCATATAATATTTATCTAAACACATAAAATATTTAATTACTAAGTAGCTCCCTTCTGTTTGGATTGTACAGCCATGAATGAACAAATTCTACTCTTATGATTACAGCGTAGCTAGTAAAACCTTAGCTTTTAGAAAGAGGGCGCCAGGTGCATTTGAAACCTAGATTAATTCAGGATTGAGATTGTCTTGGCAGTTCTAGACGCCTTTCCAATATGGCCTCTAGAAATATGTTTGATTTCCGTTTTGAGCCAACGTAAGTGATTTATATAATAATCAGTATTAAGTGGGGGTTTATTAAGTAGTCGCCTAGGATATGATAATGTGTGTGAAGTCCTTATTTATTGTGCTTCACTGATTCAGCTGGATTGTGATAAAAGTGGAAAGGAACGCTTTAATTGTTATGTTATCATAACATTTGTCAAATACGAATCACGCGTATTCAATTATTATCGGTGTTTACAAACATTGGTGTAGTTTTAATTCCCCAAGCTACAGTGCATTTTATCCTAAAGCTATGTGATAAGAATACTGATCGATCATTATTTAAATATGAAACTCTAATACGCGGTTAATACTTTGATAATAATAAAACATTATTTTTACCGTTAGTTTAGCTAAACAGTACGCATGGACTTCGTGGTTGTCTACCGATTATGCATTACAAAATGAAGGCCTATCTATTGCACGCGTGTGCAGGGTCAATGAACTAACCGACTCCGGATATACTCTAAGATAAATTATGTTTATACCATCGGTTTATACAAATTTTATTTTGAATGTATAGCACCAACTAGTGTAAATAACATTATTATTAGATATTTGTTATTTTACATTAAAAAATTAAAATAACTTGTTTGTATTTAAAAATAATGTTATTTTCCAAACAACAATCTGGAACACCATCAATTGACATCATATTCAAATTATCTATTGTCATTCCAGGTTCGTGAGCCCGACCAGGATGCAGTTCCTCCCGGGATGCAAGGACAAGTTCAAACCGAACAAGTCGGTGGAACAAATCAAGAAGTTGGACGAACCCAAAGACGCCGAGAAGTACATAGTAGAGTTGAGCCAGCTGAGTCTGACGCCGCGCCAGCCGCCGCCAGTGTACCTGCCGCACTTCCACGAGATCCCGCCGCAGCCTGCCAGCCTCTCCCTCACCACGCCCTGCGCACTCTGCCACACCACACCACCATGAACAGACACCACACACTGAAAAATGTCGACCACCCTACCACCCAATACCCATATTTTATTAAATTCATTATTCTCTCTTTCTGAATGAATACTAATTTTGCTAATTTGATTGTAAAACTAAGAATCTCTTTGTATTCTGTCTGAAATAAAATACTCCAAAAGTGTCGACAATATTATTAAACTTTTAGAAAAGCAAAACTCTGTAGTATCCTTGGAGTGGACAACTCAATCGTTTTATATTATTTCAGGAGCAATTCTTCATGATAACGAAAGAGATATTGAGTGATCTAGTGACTCACCTTATTTGTGTATGTAAACTTGAAAAGAATCCATTATACCCGTTCTAACAATAAATTCCAAATCAACAAGTGTCTTAATGATATATTGTGTAGCACACTCGCTAGTCGTAGAACCCTTAAGATCCGTAGCCGCGTAGCCGCGTAGCCATTGGCGTAGCAACAAGCCGGGTGTAGTAGATCATACGTTCCAAACTTTTGTGATTACACTTTTTGTGTAGTCAATGAGCATTCATAAGAACAGCATTCGATAATTTAATAAAGGTTTACTTTAGTGCCTCCAATCTGAATGAACTAAGGAAGGAAGGCGCTATAGTTCCCTGAATATTAAAATAAAAGCACGAGGAATATTAATTGTTACATTTTTAGATAAATACAACTTTATATTGTAAACCTATCAGATAATATATCAGTAGATATTTGGTGGATTATTTATATCCAGGTTTAAAATAAGAGTTTGTTAAACCTAATTAACAATTTTAAAAATATGTATGTATTATGATTATCGTTCACTGCTGGGCACAGATCACTAAGTTCTCACTAAACTCTACTGAGGTCTGTTCTTCTTCATTAAATACAATAAAGAAATAAATCATAGTAGTAGAAAAATAACTCAAATCTACCATAAACACATATCGCGAGTACTTATATACCTTAGATCTAAGATGTTTATAAAGCATAGCTGCGTTGTCAGAGCTTTATAATGGCAAGACGTTTGGATAGATAGAGTGATTTAAAATTACGTACAAATGATTTTGAAACTATGAAACAAAAAAGTCTTTGTTTAAGTGCGCAAGTACACCCTAATTTAATGTTTTATTAAATATAATTAATAAATTCGCTCTCAGAGCGACGTTTGATAGCTCTGGCCACGTCATCTCGTACTTCATGCTTGGTGCTACGTCACACGCGCTTTGGCCAATAACCGTGCGGCACTTATTGTTATAACGTTATACGTAACTAGCGATGTCTATTCATCTTCTTCTAACATATGTTTCTTGTTTTTTTACTCTTTCTTTTTTACAATACGCATCGCGCCATTTTTTTGTGCCATTGTGTTAGTGTATGACGTGTCTATTTGTAAAACGTCATTGCCTTAGATACAATTTTAATTTTTATGTGTGTTACAAAGTATAAAGGGGCGTATTAAAATTAAAAATGTACGATATAATCAAATAAACTAATATTATTTGATTATTTAATGATTCAACCGTTAAAAATTTGCTATTTTGCAAAACTGCGTAATTTCGAAAAGGAATTATAAAATAAATAGTAACTGATGTGATATTTCAAGATCAAGTTTATACAGTATTCCCGGTTAAGTATGGCATGTTTTGGGGAGACCAGTTAATGACTGTAAGTTCCTTGAAATCATTATCATAAATTAAATTATATTATTATTATTAAATTTTGATAGCCTCCGTGGCGCATTGGTTAGACACCGCCTGTGAAACGAGAGGCCGCGGGTTCGATCCCTGCACCGAGAGAAATGTTTGTGCGGCCCACAAATATTTCTTCCGGGTCTGGGTGTTTGTGAGACCGAAAAGTCTCTCGTAGCTCCTGATACCCACGACATAAGACTCGATCTTAGTGTGGGGTCAGGACTATGTGTGTGACTGTTGGGTGTTATTATTATTAATTATAGGTTTTGTAATTAAGGGACATTTACATACAGATACAATTTTACTGGAAGAAATGTTATATTTTTATGTAAGTGCTTGTTGGATTACATGGCGGCCTTTGTTTATCTTGTGTCAAGTTTCTTAACATTACTTATGCTGGTTTCTTAGGTTTACGCGAATGTTACACATTGAAATAAAACTATTATTTACGGATTTTATCGCGAATTTAGTTTAATTCTTTACATTTTAGACTTCCCGACATTTCGATTACTTTACAGCTTTCGTGGTCACGGGGCGGACTGAGGTATTGGTGTAGATAAATTGAAATAAACATTTGCTAACATGTATTTACGTCGGAGTGAACCAATAATTCGAATTGAAGGAGATTGTAGCCAATGTAATGTAACAACTGGTTGTTTTCATTGCTATGAATGGCGAGAAACGAGCATGCCGTTCACCTGTTGGTAAGCGATACAAACGCTCATTTACTGTAGCAAAACCAAACATCACCTTAAATTACAAAGCAATGCTTGGCATTCCACTGCGCTCTCCATCCTGAGACATAAGTTGTTAAGTCTTAATAATATATCCAGTAGTTACCCTGACTACAATGTCCTTCAATCCGAACCACAACAGTACAGTTAAACTGCTGTTTGGCGAGAGAAATAGACATTGCGGTGGTACCCACCCAGGCAGCCTCTCACATATGAGAGACCTACCACCAGTGAAATTATTACCTGTATATATATAATGATATAGAGTGGGATGGCGGATCTAATACATGCTATAGAAAATCTCACAAATTGCTATTGTACGCAGGTATAGTCGGTACGTATGATTGACTAACACACGACTCCTAAAAGTCAGGAGCTTCCTTTTCAGGTATTTCTTATGAAGTGTTTAAATACAAGTTAAAGTTAATTGCAAAGTTGGGCAAGAGAAGCGATGCAGAGTTGAAAGTGGGGCAATTTGGACATGGGCAACGGAACCCCAGGGGTCAGAGGCTGGCCGACTTTCTGGAGAAAGAGGGACTCTTTGCGATGAACTCTTTCTTCCAGAAGCCGCCTGACAGGAAATGGACCTGGCTGAGTCCTGACGGTTCTACGAAAAACGAGATAGATTTCATCTTGACGACGAATAGACGGATATTCAGAGATGTCTCTGTGATCAACAGGGTGAAAACCGGCAGTGATCACCGAATGGTTAGGGGCACACTGAATATCAATGTCCAATCGGAAAGGCGTCGCTTGATGAAATCTACGCTCCGACCTACTCGCGCCCATATCCAAAACCCCGAGAGCTTTCAACTCGAGCTGACAAATCACTTTGATTGTCTAGGAGAAAACCTTGCAGTGGACGAGCTAAACAGCGGTTTGGTAGAAGCTGTCCATACGGTGGGATCTAAGTATTTTAGACCTCGCCGTAGAGATAGACCACAAAAACTCTCGATCCACACTCTTGACCTCATGGCCGAACGTCGATCTTTAGCGCTGCAGTCTTCCGTTGACGCCGAAGCATATCGGCGGCTCAATAGACAGATCTGGAAGTCCTTGCGACACGATGTCCGTGCTCACAATACTGTGAGCATTAAGGAGACAATTGAGCGAAACGGAGGCTCTAAAGTGTTTGCAAGAGACTTGTCTATTGGGCAAAGCCAGCTGTCTAGGCTGAAGACGGAAGACGGCCGCGTGGTATCGACGAGGGCAGAGGTATTAAGGGAGATCGACAGGTTCTACGGACAGCTTTACACCTCGGCTGCCAAACCTGCTGTTAGCTCGGCCGAAGACCCGAGAGCCGAGTTGATCCGACACTTTAGCGATGATATCCCGGACATCAGCCTGTGTGAGATTGAGATGGCCCTGAAGCAACTTAAAAACAACAAGGCGGCGGGCGGAACGCCGGTACTGAAAGTCATTCAGAGGCTCTTCAATTCCGTTCTCCTCGAGGGCTCAACGCCAGAGGCATGGAGCAGGAGCGTGGTGGTACTGTTCTTCAAAAAGGTGATAACACTGCTGAAGAATTACAGGCCCATCTCGCTCCTGAGCCATGTCTATAAGTTGTTTTCGAGGGTCATCACAAATCGTCTCGAACGCAGGTTTGATGACTTCCAGCCTCCCGAACAAGCCGGTTTCCGAAAAGGCTTTAGTACCATAGACCACATCCATACTCTTCGGCAAGTTATACAAAAAACCGAGGAATATAACTTGCCACTTTGTTTAGCGTTTGTGGACTATGAGAAAGCCTTTGATTCGATCGAGACTTGGGCTGTGCTACAGTCTCTCCAGCGGTGCCATATCGACTATCGGTACATCGAAGTGTTGAAGTGTATATACAACAACGCCACCATGTCGGTCCGAGTACAAGATCAGAGTATGAAGGCTATTCCACTACAGAGAGGCGTGAGACAGGGAGATGTCATATCTCCGAAACTGTTCACTGCCGCGCTGGAAAATGCCTTCAAGCTCTTGCAATGGAAAGGATTCGGCATCAACATCAACGGCGAGTATATCACTCACCTTCGGTTTGCCGACGATATTGTAGTCTTGGCAGAATCGCTGGAAGACGTTAGCACTATGCTCGAAGACCTCAATCGAGTCTCCCAACAGGTGGGTCTTAAAATGAACATGGACAAAACGAAGATCATGTCGAATGTCCATGTTGTGCCCACCCCCATCGGTGTTGGGGGCTCGACTCTTGAAGTTGTTGACGAATATGTCTATTTAGGACAAGTGGCCGGACCACTTGTCCTAAATAGACATATTCGATATATTAGGCAGGTCCAACTTCGAGAGAGAGGTCAATCGTCGAATCCAACTCGGTTGGGCAGCGTTCGGGAAACTACGCGACGTCTTCTCGTCCAAAATACCTCAGTGCCTTAAATCGAAAGTCTTCGATAGTTGTGTGTTGCCAGTGATGACTTACGGCACCGAGACGTGGCCTCTCACTATGGGCCTTATTAGGAAGCTCAAAGTCACTCAACGAGCTATGGAGAGGGCTATGCTCGGGGTTTCCCTACGAGATCGAATCAGAAATGAGGAGATCCGTAGGAGAACTAAAATAACCGACATAGCCCACCGGATTAGCAAGTTGAAGTGGCAATGGGCAGGGCACATAGCGCGGAGATCTGATGACCGATGGGGTCGGAAAGTGCTCGAATGGAGGCCACGTAGCGGAAAGCGCAGCGTAGGACGTCCACCCACAAGATGGTCCGACGACCTGGTAAAGGTCGCGGGACGTCGCTGGATGCAGGCTGCCTCCAACAGGTCTCTGTGGAAATCATTGGGGGAGGCCTATGTTCAGCAGTGGACTTCCTTTGGCTGATGGATGGATGGATAAAGTTAATAAGTTTCCTGACTTTGTCTTCGATAGTGACGAAGTTACATATACACTATTACACCCTATTTCAACCCCTTGGAGGCGTGTTGCAATATAAAGTAGCCTATGTTCTTTCTCAAAGTCTAGTCTATCTTCGTGCCAAATATCATAAACATCGGTTCAGTGGTTTCATCGCGAAAGGGTAACAAACAGAAATACAGGCAGAATAACTCTCGCATGTATTCATAATATTAAAAAATCCCTTCAAGACAGATAAACAGATATTTTTGTCGAACCATAAAAAAGAAGAATAGTGATGATTTCACCAAATACCTCAATGCTATTGAAAAAAGACGCCTTAAAGAGTCTTAATGCGCTAGTTAATGGTTTCCTTTGAAAAAATAGACCTATTTTATTAAAAAAAATGATTGAAGCTACCGAGCACAGGTACTTGATAGCCTTAAAAGTAGAATTCTGCAGAAACCTATAAATTGTATACTCTGCTGCACGCTCCCGAGAACAATTTTAATGTTAATATGGTTGATTTCACCAAAATCTTGGATTGGATCTTCTTATATATGGAAAATATCATTGGAAAGTATATTTGGGGTCTAATACAAGCAAGGTTAAAAAAAGTTTTAAAACACAAACGATATAAAAGTCAGTCATGTTTATTGGGATTAAAAAATATCTTTTATTTCTACAAAAGTAAACTTTTATTAGAAAAATGATTGTTTCTTTTATTTGTAACGTAGGAGTAAACGCAATTTCACACCACACAGAAAAATGTGTTAAATTGTGTACGAGTAGTTATTGAAAATATACCGGGTATCTCAAGACTGCTACCGAAAACGAAGCTGGGTGGTAGTTTTAGTGACTACAAACACAATGCAACTAAAAATTTCACAAAGAAACGCGACAATGATTTTTTATGATTTTTTAAATATCGTCATTTTTGGGTGGTAAATCCATATTTTTTGCTAAAATAATAATTTAAACACTTTTATACCTTAGATTATTTATAAATAAAAGGGTATACACTATTATTTTAGTAAAAAATGTATTTACCACCCAAATATGGTCATAGGAAAAAAATATAAAAAAAAAACTGTCGCTTTTTTTTTGCAACTTTTTCTGTTGCATTGTGTCTGAAGTCGCTTTAACTACCACCCGGCTTCGTTTTCGGTAGCAGTCTTGATATACCCTGTATATTACCAGTTGACCCGGCCACGCTTCCCCGTGGTTTAGTCTCAAAATAGCCGCTGTTATTTTTCGTATAAGCTCTTGTATACCTAAACTTGATGTAGCTATCCTACTATCCTGCTCAATTCGGTCATATCCCGTCTGTTCAGTCACTTCCCGTACGTCCCGTCCTTTCTCTTCATTATCCGTCCCGTCTTATAACAAGCGTTAACATTTGGTCCTATCAAATCTGTTAGCAAGTCCAGTCCTCTCCCGTACCTCTCACTCTAATATATCTTAACGAATAATATACTCCAATCTAATATTTCTCCGTATCCAAATAGTGTGTGTCATATGAATTTTTGACATTAACTTTAAAAGTTTTGATTATTCATGCAATATCCCCCACTATGCTGTATTTCCAAAAATATGACGCCATTACTATATGTTAGTAATAAAGAGGTGAAATATTAATTTTCATAAAAATAACTTCAGTGGTTTCCATTATCTTCGATATAACATTTCAAAATATAACCTGTATCTCACTCAGAGACGATAATACATTTCAATCAGTGAATTATAACGAAGGAAAGGGCACTGTAAAAAATCGTAATAAAAGTGACATTCTATTTTGAAAAGAAGTACAACTTCTAACGTGTGAGCATTATTTATTTACTTGTTCCATATTTATGTAGCTTAATATATTCTCCTTAGTTAATAAAAAAAAAACTGAACACATGCATTTGACAACTAATTTAAATGTCAAACCCTTGTCATTGCTGCCATTATTTTGCATCTTTAAAAAAAACCTCGCTTCCGGCAGATGGCGCGGTCACCGTTACACAGTTGATCGTAAGAATCCGAATTCAATATTTAGTACCGGAGATTAGCTCGAACATGTAAACTCACAAACTTTATCTCTTTATAATATTAGTGTACCGTAAATGTGATTTGAGATCATTTTGGAAGCTATAGAGCGGTAATATTTACTTCGAAAGAAGCGGTAACGAAAGATGCTCTCACACGGATATTTGATGTATCGTGCACAAATTGATACTATGGAATAGAAGAGGCAGGCGTGAGCCCCACATGGAGCGGTGTATTCAGATGTAAGTCGGCATGGGCTCTCCTTCACTGATTCAGTTTTTTATTTTCCTGGATACATAACATCCTAAAACAATGAAATAGAGAATATGTGTTTCTGTTTCGTAACTTTCACATTTTTTTCTGACACAAATTTTAAATTACCCATACATTTGGGAAAAATTAAAAAAACAACACTGGCAACACAGGCACAGTGCGGCCAAACGTCTCACTCTAACCGACTGTGAATAAAGTGACAATCAGGGGCGCGGAGCTGCAGTTGACAGCCGGCAATCCAGCTAATCGTACAGTGGTTTCTGTGTTTGAAACGCGGAAACTATCTATTGTTTAAAGTGTGAAACACATAATATCTACCAACCCCAAAGCAATGGTCGAGAGGAAGCAGTATAATGTAGGGAGCTAAAATCTGCAAATTTGTATGCTTGTAAATATTACAAAATAATGAATATTTTTATATTTCCCAGACCCAGAGCTCCTCATACGTTCGACTGGACCAGTGTTTTCCCAGAATATCATGACGTGAAGTTGGTGGAGTTTTTGGACGTGCAATGCGGCCACGGCGGGACATTAGGTAATTAATTTCACATATTCTAATTTTATTTTGTAAAAAAAAGAAACGATATAAACATGTCGCTGTAATTTACATTTATTAATGTCATGTAAATAATATATTATTGAATATTTTTTTACTAGACCATATATATTATAGATAATTGTATAAACATAATATCCAGTATTAAGTATTAATGTCTTAATAATTAACATTTTATGAATTTTTATGGTTTGGTTATTAGTAATGCGGATTTGTATTTTTCAAATATATTATTTGTACGAAAAACATCGAAATTGAAAGAAATGTTGTATTTTTCAGTGACCCTCGCGACGATGTTTCCTCACAGCCTGATGCTTGGAATAGACATGCGTGAGGAAGTCATTAGCTTTGTGGAGAAACGTATCGAAACTTTGAGGAATCGCTACGAAGGCAAATATACAAACATTGGCGTCTACAAAATTAATGCAAAACTCCATCTGCAAAATTATTTTTTCAGAGGTCAAGTAAGTGTAGTAGAATTATTACCTTCTATATTCCTGCACAAAAAATGCTCTGTTTCGGACCCACCCCTTTAATAATTACTTTGTATTGCAATTTAGTATATTTAATAGTTAAAGATAACATGGTTATTTAAAATTGAATCTAATTTAGGAATGTTAACGTTTATAATTTGTAGACAGTAACAAAGGCAAGTTATATTTGCAAATCGAGCATTCCGTTGATGCTTCAGTAAGCTTTTAACGAGCAATTAAGAAGTGACAAGAATTTGCTTTTAGCCGTCCCCCCGCTTGCAACCCGTCCGACGGGAGAGGCGCGCACTAAGTTGTTACTCGACGCTGGCCATTAGCCTTACGACTAAAAAGGCTTGGGCCATGTTCTACCCCATTCGCACCATGCGGCTTAGCGAAGGAATTGAATTTAATACATTAAAGTTTTGCTCCTATTATCTGTTCATTTACAACTCTATTAAAATATTTTTATAATTTTATGGTACATTCTATTATATTCTGCAATTTCTTTTTGTATGTGTAATTATGTGAATATTATGCATACAAGTGATTAAGATTTGTACAATATTCTGTGTGCTGTGCGAGTAAGCGAATCCTTTTATCGGGAGCTGTCTAAATGCGATATTCTGATACTACGCGAAATGTATTCAGTTTTTTTATTATCAATTTGAACTAGCTTTAAATATACATAATATATACTCTATACGGTATTAATTTGCGGCACAAAAGAAGTTGATTGTACTATACTATCTACTCGAAAGTGCAAAACTTATAAATGTATGTCTCATAGGTTTATTCGTTAAGTAATGGAGGAACAAACGCGTGGACGATTAAACAAACAAACGTAAAAACAAAAATAAAGAAACAGAAAAAGATGAAAAACAAAACCAAATTAGTAAAAGGATAAGTGAGATTTAAAGCTGCTACTGCTGTGTAACAACAAACCAAATCGTTCTGTAATTCCTTGAAAATTTACCCATCGAACCCCACCCTACCTAAATGTCGAATAAGAAATATTGTAAACGAGAAGAGAAAGAAACCTCTCCGTTCGAAAAACTACTGCATGAAATACTACACAATGGAAAATAAGTCATTCTCCGTTTCCACTGAAGCCTCCATTGTTATCTGAGCTAAGTTATTTTTGTAACAGGAAAAAATCAACGAAACACAGCAAATTCATGACGTCGCCCACTCAATATTGTTCGCAAAAGTTTTAATCTCCCCTTTGAAGTGCGTGGACAATGAATATTCGTTAAATACATTTTTTATTTTCTAGAAATAGCTGTTCTTCAACTTATATTCTTTTTATATCGCGCCCCGTTTGTGTCTGAATTGAAAAGTGTATGTTTATACCGTATAGTATATACAGTACAGTAATAGTGACATTAGACTAAAATTATTGTGTTGAAGAAAAAGTAGCCTTTAAATAACTATATAAATAATATCTTCTACAATAATATATATTGGTAAAATATTAATAGGCAAAAAGTGTTTTTTTAATTATTGAAGTTTATTTACGACAATACTTCGGAACTTCATGAGTGATTAAAAATTTTGTACATTCTGCAATTTTTACTTTTTGCTTTATTAAGGTTTTGCTATAGATATTGGATATTGAAATCAACAATATATGTTAATTGTAATTATTACCTATTACATGTTTAATATCAAACACTCATAATAACAATAAACACTACATGTATCATTGTAACCACAAGTGTTTTAGTATAAATCTGAACCGGGCTAATATCATTTGGAAATATACAACTGACCGCGTGAATAATGATATTTCGTTGCCCAACATACGGAAACAATTTATCACATCGCCATCTTTTTTTTGTCAGATTGCAATATTTATTATTAAAATGCATTTGCTAGCGCATAGTGCAGACGCAATTTAACGAAACGTTTCCGTTCATATTATTTTTTATTTCCAGTTTATGAAAATGATCTTCCACTACACACATCCGAATTACTCGCTCCGAGAGCACAAGGAGAGAGTGATCAATCATGATCTTATATCTGAGCATGCTTATTTGTTGGCGGAACAGGTAAAACATTGCCCATAAAGGCCTTGGCACACAGAACACACAAGTAGTGGCGCATCTGAGAGAGAAAGCACCGCATTGTGCTGTACTGATGCAGTGATGCAAGTATTATGTGCTTAAACACATCGACGATGAGCCGTGTAAAAATAATGTGCGAGATAAACTTACGTTCTGTGAGTCAAAGCCTCTAAACTTAATTTGACTTAACCTACTTTACATTAAGTAGAAATCAATCACTTAAACTTTAAAAGTGTAAGATGAATATGAGTCCTACACTTCATCAATATATTGCACAATATCGTTGGAGTGTGGAAGCTTCCAATACATCGCTATATAACATCTGCATTTAGTATTAACAGCAATAAGTAACTTGTCAGTTGCAGCATTTTACAATTCACTACTATCTAGATATGTATCTTACGGTCTTTCGACAGGGTGAAATTATTGTAAATCATTGTAAAGACGGACATCATTGTCTATTACAGCGATAGACGTAACTTTTAGCGATATGTTCGCGACATATATATATACAGTCACATATCTGCATATCCAACACCAGTGTTCAGCTCGATCATCGTTGCTTTCTGTGCTCACTGGCAATCACACTAAACCAATTTGTATTTTAATTTGTAGGGAAAGGCGTACATTGTGTCCGAAAATCGTGCAGTTTTCCGCTACGTGATAAGTCGATACGAAGATCATAATTCGTTTCTACGAGTATCTGAGGCTGAGATGGTACGAAATAGATTTCTCAATACAACATTTATGTTGAAAATAAAATAATTTCACAATGCTTTTCAAACATTGGCGTATTCAATAGTCTCGTATTATTCAGTCATAACATTTAAGACATTTTAATCATGAATTTGATTACCTAAGCGTTGAACAAATATTAAATAGGACGACGATTTTCAATATTGGATGTCTAAACATTGCTTTCGAATATGATTCAACTAAATGGATATTTTTAGTATAATAACCCAACCCAACCAATAATAATGATAATGTTTTTTCGTATTGTGCCTAGCATACGATTAATCATTTTCGTTTTCTTATTGCTATAATATATTATATTATAATCTTTATATTCATAGTAATAAGGAATAATTTGATATATTCATATTCAGAGGAAAGACCCCGTCGCGAAGAAGATTGTAGCGGTTGAGAAGAAAGGCTACAAACATATTAATATACGTATCGCGGCGTTCCGCAAGCTGCCCGAGGAGACCGACTCCGAGGACACCTCCGCCGACGACGACCTGGACGACGAGATCATCGAGGAACTCATGAGCGAGGACGCCGGCAAATAAACCCCACTCATCAAACAAAATATTCATTCTATATCCGATGCCAAAAACCTGCCAAAGCGTCCAACTATACGAATATTTAAGTTTACACGTCTAGTCTTTTGTCATCTCAGTAGAAACGTTCAAAATTATACTTTAGTGTTAAGCTTTATGAAACACTTTGATATAAATATTTTACAATTTATGTCTGGTTAAAACGTGTCAATTTTATCGTAATTTATGTATGAGTGAATAATCTTCAATTATAAAAATGACTTTTCCTGAAACCGTATTGGACAATAAATTATTGTAATTAGAAATTATAATCAAATTGCGAAACAGCAAACTAAATTTATATTAGTGACGACCAACCAAACTATTGTTAAGAACTAAACAAAATTATCCGCCTCTTCGGACGTTACAGGTTATTTTAATTTATAAGAAATTTCGGACTCAGGTCATGATTAGATTTTAAGCGATATCATTATGTGTAAGTGCCCCTATAGTGTGTAGGGCGGTTAACGCGCATAAGTATGGAACTGTGAAGTAAACTGACTGAGCTGATTGACTGAGCATATTCCAACTTGTCAGATGTCGGATCGGAATTATAATCGGATGTCGCAGCGTGTACTTATACTAGGCGAATATAGAACACCTACAAAGCGAATGGCAAAATGTTTTTTAGTCTACAAGAAGCTACTTACCGGTAACCGACGAACCTGACGAGCGCCATCCAAACTCACAGACGACAACATCTCCTATTTGTCGGAGCCGACACAACTTTGGCTGGAACTTCCGACAATTTGTCGCGTCCGACATCCGACAAGTGGGCACGGCGTCTCAGACGTTACTGACTGACTTTTTCTGACTGAATAACTGACTGAATGCTTCATGTTTTCCAGAAATGGTCAATTATTTGATAATGTTGCGCATTCCCAACTCTTATATCTAATTATAATAAAACAAGTACATATAAGAAAACTGCCGAATATCGGCATATCGCGTTACCATAGTTGTGGTTCCTTTCGAATTTAATAGTAAAACTTGTAGTAATGACTTGTTTATGCGCATGGATGGAAAATGCTTGCTGCTTCTGCAATAGCCTCTTGATTTAACCCATTGAATATCCTTCGTAGTGCAACAAGGACGGCGATGGGTTCTCAAGAGCTGGAAATAGAGATTTGCCATCTTGTTTTGTATCAAGTACGTACGTATTAAGGTAGAACACCTTCATATATATGTACATGCCTGCTAAATATACCGTGGTAAGGTATACTTGCTGTGTGGAAACATAGTGCCATTAAGCTTCTGGGCCAATAACAGGTCAGATTGGCGCAGGACCAAGGTGGTGTGATTGAAAAATCTATGTCCAGCGTTGGGCAAATATGTCCCGAAATGAACCCTACTATCTTCATCCATGAGTATAAAGGACTTGTCATTGCTGGGGGCAGGACCCCGCCTGGCTCAAAGCCGGATAATTAATGTGATCTTTCAATGTGTAGTGAGAGCTGTCCAATGTCTATTTAACCGAATTCTTTTGATGTAATTTGATGTACGAAGACAGAAGACTGTCCGTAACTTGAACTTCTGAAATTGATTTAGTATATTAAAACGTAGCTGTGCAAATTGTGTTTTATTTGTATAAAACCTAATTTTATTGATGAAAACATAATAAATGTAAAATTGTTACCGGCCAAACCCAATTTCAGGATAAGCTAGTGTCGCTTAGTCCAGGGGTCGGCAACTTTCGGCTCTTTGGATGTGAAACTGCGGCTCTTTAATTTCATACATTTTGACAGCCTCCGTGGTGCAGTTGGTTAGACGCCGCCTGTGAAACGAGAGGCCGCGGGTTCGATTCCCGCACCGAGAGAAATGTTTGTGCGGCCCACAAATATTTCTTCCGGGTCTGGGTGTTTGTGAGACCGAGAAGTCTCTCGTAGTTCCTGATACCCACGACACAAGACTCGATTTTAGTGTGGGGTCAGGACTATGTATGTGACTGTTGGGTGTTATTATTATATTATATTATTATTATTATTATACATACATACATACATAAACTCACGCCTTTTTTCCAGAAGGGGTAGGCAGAGGTGCCAGGGCACCCACATTTCGCCTTGTATGTTCCGTCCCACGATGTGATAGGTGGCGAGTCTAATGCCATATCGGGCACAAATTCCTGACTCTGGGCTGATAATGAATAGAAAAATCCAATGTCACTTTGCCCAACCCGGAATTCGAACCCGAGACCTCAGCTTTGTAGCCGTATCGTAGTACAACTACGCTACCGAGGCAGTCTTCTTAAATTCCATACGTTACAAATTATATAAAAAAAAATAAAAACCTTTTATTTTTCAGTTAATCAGAATTAGGTAGCATGTTGATCTCTCAGCCACTTGTCCTCACTTTTTACTGCACTCCTCCCCCCCCCCCCCCTTGACAAGCGTCGTAACAGTCGTAAAAATTATGTCTTTAAAAACTAGGAAATTTTTGGCTCTAACGACCCAAAAGTTGCTGACGCCTGGCCTAGATTAAACTAGTTCCGCCTTCATGCGACAGCACAAGCCAATTTAGCCAAGGTCAAACTAGTTCTACCTACACACGATAGCACAAACCAGTACAGCCGACGCCAAACTAGTGTAACATATATATTTACTGGTGGTAGCTGTCTCATATGTGAGACGTCGCCTGGATGGGTACCACCGCATTGTCTATTTCTCCCGTCAAACAGCCATGTAATGCACTGTTGTGTTTCGAGTTGAAGGACATTGTAGCCAGAGTAACTACTGGACATATTGAGACTTAACATTTATGTCTCAGGATGGCGAGCGCAGTTGAATGCCAAGCATTGCTTTGTAATTCAATGTGTTGTTTGGTTCTGCTACTATTTATGAACGGTCGTATCGCTTATCATCAAGCGAACGGCACGCTCGTCTCGCCATTTATTGCAAAAACAAACCTGCAAATTGTATGCGATTGCGAGACTATGCTACAGAATACATAAAAATGATTTTGTGAATAAAGCAAAACAACATGGATTTTGACCAGCACGATCCACTTTAACGAATCATATTGCCTATGTTGGTAATGTAGGCACACACATAACTGGCGAGCGGAAAATAGACGTGGCGTACTTCGAATCCGAGATCAAAAATGTAAACAAACAAATGTTATTGTAAAAGTGACTTTTCAGGGCTATGAAACATTTTCTCAAAAACATATTGGGTATAATTTGATTAGTGAACAGATTCAAATGTTGCGAGTGCTATGTTTTATTTATTTATATTTATTTTTTAATTTAGATCATTTTGAATGTCTTATTCTGCCTGTCGACGTGACCCTTGACTTGGGCCCAAACTAATTCTAATGGGTTTAACTCACAGTGATTTTCAAAGACCATAGCGCGTTCGTCTACGAATACGAGCGCCAGAAATCTTAGGAACAAAATAGAACAAAATCTTAACAGAAAACGTGAAACCAACATCACGATGACGTAACTTTATCACATAATGCATATTCATCAAGTTATGCAACTAAATGAACTAAAGGGAGGTGTCGCGGGCGTCAAAGCGACGTATTTGTAGTTAAGGAGACTAAATTTAAAATATTATAATAAAATGGAGTGAAACCACTAAAGTACCTTTAAATAATGCCAAGTGTCAAATTATTAGTTTCACTCGTGTCCAAAGGCCCATCATAGGGGCACACAAAGTGGGAGGAGCGGTGTTAGAAAGGGTCACTTTGATTGTATATATTTAGCTATAACCCTGGATAACGAACTTAATTTTCATGCATGTGACTTCTGTCTACTGTAAAACAAATAAAGAACTTGGCTTTACCATACGAATGTCAGCAGAGATGCGTGATCCGAATGTATTAAATTTGTTATATCACGCCTATGTTCTGAGTATTCTATGATGCAACGCAGTGGTATGGGATCCACAAAAAATAAAATACTCAATCACGTTGGAAAGGATGCATCGTAAATTATCTCTGCACTTCTATAAAAAGAGGTACGGATAGGTACTACATGTATCTCTACCCTTCATTGTTGGTGACAGGCACAGGTGCATTATTGTTCGTTACTGAGGAACAAGATAGATAACCCTACGGTACTGACGCATATACATCTATGCGTGCCTCAACAATATCTTATTCGTAGAGCCGGTAGTCGGCGACGACATCAGCTGCTCGCATTTGAAGCTCCAGGGTATGTTAATAGAACTCCAACAAGCAGAGCAATTAGCCTTTTAAATAAATTCACAAGCCAAATCCAAGATGTCGATATTTTCAATTGTTTTGTATCTTTTTGTTTTAACAATGTATACCGGAATTTTACTATTATTTTTTAATTTTAACAAAATTTTATAATTTTTTGTTTCTATTTTATACCTATTTTAGCCTTAGTTTTGTGTATAGATTTTTGATTATAAGTGTAAATTTGCTTAATTTAATTTCATTTAATTGTTTTGGCAAACGCTGTATTTTTACAATGAAATGTTTAATAAAATAAATAAATAAAATGCACAAGTAAACTGGGAAACAAAATACTCGACTGCAACGAAATAATCGTATGGTTAGGTTGGGTTCGTTCATTGCCATTTTTAAATATTTTTCTTAATTTTATCCTTTATGGTTTCTTAGATTTAGGCGAATGTTACCCATTTTATCACGGATAAAATTCGTAAATAATAGTTATATTTCAATTAATTTTATCCACTTTTGTTTTTGTTTAAAATATCACAATCTTAACCTAACCTAACGATCGTGTTGTCTAGACCTCCCAATAGGCTATTTGACTAGTTTCTGGAAACTATACCACATTATGAAGTGGGGTCTATAGACCTTACAAATAAAGGTTATTTTTAATTACTATATCTATATCATTTAAAAATAAATTTACAAAATACACTGAATAATTACACTGTCAAAACGCTCTGTCGAACAATGTGGCGTCCAGTTCGTAAACATCCGCTCCACAGATTCGTTCGCATATGTCAAAGAGAATTTAAAACACTACGTTAAGAGACGGGACTCCATACATATTTTTTATATCCATTTACATGGCATTCTGTTACAAACATTAGGCCAGCAACGTCTGTCATTGCGTCAAAAGTGCCAAACTAACGGAGCACATAGTGCTGGTCTGCTCGTGCGTGCAATGCGCCTGATTTGATCGATATCGATAAAATTTAAGGAGTCTAATGAAGCCTATTTTTAAACATTTTTTATGAATTACCAAATTCCATTCTTAATAGTACCCGAAACAAAATAAAAACGACCTTTATGAAATGTTTATTTTTATTTAATATTTTTTTTATTAGACTTTGGGAAACAAACATAACAATAGTAACTATCAACACGTTTAAAATATTAATACTAAATCCAACGAAG
Organism: Hyles vespertilio; assembly: GCA_009982885.2. Lineage (NCBI taxonomy): Eukaryota > Metazoa > Arthropoda > Insecta > Lepidoptera > Sphingidae > Hyles > Hyles vespertilio. The sequence goes on along the minus strand of CM042833.1, from coordinate 381,626 downwards.
TTTCGGGTGGACGGAGTTCGAGGTCTGAAGTCCGAATCCGCGATATCCGTAAATAATAGTTTTGTTTCAGTAATTGAAACAAAGCGATTTCTTAGAGAAGTGGAATGAATGAACAAAGGAAGTGGATCAGCTTTTAAGTATTGTAATGGTACTGCAGATTTCTTAAGGCTATTTTGCTTCCAATTAAAAGATATCCTCTCAAAGGAGTTTCAACATACATATTTCAAAGTATGAATTATGAAGTAAAGTATTTTCAATAAACACTTCTTCTTCTTGTTCTTTTAACACAAATTAACCCACTGCTTGCATCTGTAAAACAAAGAACAATAACGACCGAGTTCGATAATACAGTGATAGTCCAATCATTATAGTAAGTTCACCTCGGAATTCGAGATACCCAGCTGTAAGTCTGTAAATATTTGTATATTGACACCCTAAAATTGTCTCAAAACCTACATATGGTAGGGTGTAAGCAACTATTAAATTTCAAGGTCAAAGGTAACAAAAATCGGTTTTTTGCGCTTTTTTTGGAAATATCTCATTTTCTATGGGTTTTTTGCTATTTGTAATTATCATCAATATTGTAGAATACAAAATTCTCTACAAATTTTGTTTAATTTTTTTTTTATACGGTGAACCGTTTTCGAGATAGAGGGCGGAGAGCGCGCGGTCACAGCATCACTTCAGGTCAACCGGTGCCTCCGGTCGAAAACGCGCCATATATAGTTGATGAACTATCGATAAATCGATGATTATAAATATTTGTAAGTTTTTATTAACTATTATATTATATTTTATCATTTGTTTCCTAACCTATCCACTTTTTATTCAGTATTAATTTATTTAACAACTTACCTGCCCATGTAATTACAGAATTGTTAATGAAAATATAGGAATTATATTTGAATTTTAACATAATTAATATTAATAACTTCTTAAATGATGAAAAAAAAAACAAATACATTATGAATTAATCTTTTTTATTAAAAAATATCATTAAATACATTCAAAATGGAATAAACGGTATTAAAACTACAATTTATCATTTTAATCATCTTCTTCCTCTTCATCGTCGTCTTCTGGCTGCTGGTAAATTTCAAACTGGTCTTCATTATCGTCTTCAACGACATTCAGTCAGTTCATTCGTCAAAGGTTCCATCTTCGTTAATGTAGCCCTGATATGGTAGAGCATTGAGACAAGCTTGTCCATTACATTGGCCTCAAGCTAAAGAGCATTGCAAGCCCGCTTTCCTGCATCCGCATCGCGAACCACAACCACTCTTGCAGTTGCAGAAAATTGTATTTAGTAAATCTTTTGGAGCAGGTGGTAAAATTGTCATGATAGGCTCCAGAAAATCGTTTCACATTGCCCAACCCCATACCTCCAATTCATGTCCTAACCAAGTTTGAACTTGATAGTATACACGGTTGAAATGTTGATGAGCAGCTGCACTTGTTGGTGGAATATTTGAAAGCTGCACAGATTTATTAAGTTTTATAGACTTGACGTAATGCATATAACGAAGATGATCGAGACTTTTCACAGATTTCGGAGCATTAAATAATAATAATTATATTATGATATAATAAATAATATAATTATATTATGATTTATGTTTTTCTCTTAATTATTTTTTAATTTTAGTAAACGGTTATCAGTATTATTGAATAGATATAGATTTAATGCATGAAGAAAATGATAAAATATAATATAATAGTTAATTTATAATTATTGATTTATCGATAGTTCATCAACTATGTATGGCGCGTTTTCGACTCGAGGCACCGGTTGACCTGAAGTGATGCTGTGACCGCGCGCTCTCCGCCCTCTATCACGAAAACGGTTCACCGTATAAAAAAATTTTTAAACAAAATTTGTAGAGAATTTTGTATTCTACAATATTGATAATAAATACAAATAGCAAAAAACCCATATGAAATTTAATAATTGCTTACACCCTACCATATGTAGGTTTTGAGACAACTTTTAGGGTGTCAATATACAAGTATTTACAGACTTACAGCTGGGTATCTCGAATTCCGAGATTCTTACCTAATTTAAGCTTAAATGACTGGACTATGATTATACAAGAGTCGCAGCTTGGTTTAAGAGCCTACCTCGAAAAATATTCGCAGCATTCTGGGGCGTGGTTAACGAAAGTTGCCGCATCACGCCGCGGCACTGCGCTACTGGCGCACATTCCCCGATTAAATATTATCTACTGGTATTATTAACATTAGTAATAACAAATTAATGTAGATCTATGTATATTTATAATCCGTATGATTCTGACAATGTGCCTATATATTGTTTATCATACTTTTGTATTGATAAAAAAATCTATTATAATCTAAGTGTTAAAACACGAACTTTAAACTATTACTTTACGAAAACCTCAAAAACATTTACAATAATATCTGTATAAATACAAGATAGGTACCAATTGTTTTGCCGGTCACTCACTCTACTAGTGTGAAGCGCTAATCGCCTAGGCGCCCTTTGATAAATGCCGCCAAAGGCATTGCGCCTAGCGATGATTTATTTGTTTCTACTTCATTTGACCTGTGATTTGACCACTGACTTTCGCCTATAAAAGAATGTCATTCTTAGTTCTGCTGTTTTGTGATTTTTGACTTACGATACAACTGTAAATTTAACAAAAATGTGTGAAATAAATTTGAATTTTGTAATAACAACCAAACTAAACTGACTAGGTATTCCTGAAGTATGTACACAGAGCGGAAACGATAAGTAATTACATTAGATTATTGTTTAAATTCCACATAAAATAATTATTATTGATTTTCGAAATGTGCGGTCACACCGGCGCTCACGCTCTTATTATTACTGCTATGCGCTTGGCGCGAGAATGACGGCGATCACACCCGCCCGTTCCAGTTTGAACCTTCTTTACAACCAAATAGGGATAATTTTTGTTTAACAATGTTTCTTTTATTTACGCTAGACAAATTTTTCGGCGAAATTATTTGATATCAATTACAATTATTTTGCTTTTGTTATATGAAAAGCATTGTAAATATTAATTTTATAGTAATACTAGCGATCGGGCCCGGGTCCGCCCGGTGCATACACGTTTAAAAATGGCGGTCAAAATGTTTAATTCTGACTATCAGTTTAGAATATCGACCAATCGGACCAAGAAAAACGAACAAAATATCCTCGTATTTGCTAGAAATATCACTACTGCTTTCGTCCTATAGGTCATAGCGTGATGATATATAGCCTATAGCCTTCCTCGATAAATGGACTACCCAACACTGAAAGAATCATTCAAATCGGACCAGTAGTTCCCGAGAGTAGCACGTTCAAACAAACAAACAAACAAACAAACTCTGCAGCTTTATAATATTAGTATAGATATAGACTTTCAGTGACATATAAAATAGATTCGTATAAAAAATATTCTAAATCTGGGGGCACGGCAATGCCCCCACCAAGTCGAGCTAAAAAGTGGCACAGTCGTACCATCCTTTTCTAGAAGCAATTCAGATCATTTTAAACCCCCCATAACTTCGTTGTGGTTAAACGAAGCAAGAAACCTGAATTTTCAGTTACTAAGCAGGCATTGTGTAAACACGGTATGTTTAAAATTTCATTCAATTTGAACCACTAGTTTAAGAATTGTAACTAGTCAAACTTTCTTAATTTTGTCACTCACTAACTGACTGACCGATCATCAAACGTCTAAGGCACTTCTAGCAGACATAGAACCTTTAAATTTAGAATATAACTAGCTGTGCCCGCGACTTCGTCCGCGTGGAATTTAACAAAAACTTTATTTTTCTAAAGTAAAAGAACTTTTTTATAATAAATGTAGCCTAAGTTACTCCTTATTATATCAGCTACCTGACAAAAAAAGTCCCGTCAAAATCGGTCCAGCCATTTCAGAGATTAGCCGGAACAAACAGACAGAAAATAACTTTTCTAAAATAAATGTAGCCTAAGTTACTCCTTCTTATATCAGCTACCTGAAAAAAAAGTCCCGTCAAAATCGGTCCAGCCATTTCAGAGATTAGCCGGAACAAACAGACAGACAGACAGACAGACAAAAAAATTTTAAATATCATTTTCGGCACAGGTATCGTGTATATAACGATATGTAGTTGGACATTTTTTTTTATTTTCACTCTTAAAACAGACACTTCAATTTTATTTATATGTATAGATTAGTGTTAAGTGTCTTAAGTAGGGAAAAATTTAAACATTTCGTAATTTCTGCCTAGTGTATCTACACCAACTGCGTGAATAACTTTGTAATCCCATATAAATGTATAGGATTACAAAGTTACATTTGCAGTTAATGAATAATTGTACCCGTATATAATGGAATAATAGTTCTAGATAGGTATCACTACATAGTATAAAACAAAGTCGCTTTCTCTGTCTCCTTGTGTGCTTAAATCTTTAAAACAACGCAACGGATTTTGATGCGGTTTTTTTAGTAGATAGAGTGATTCAATAGAAAGGTTTACCTGTATAATAACATCCATTAAATAGTGGAGAAATACTGTTATATTTGAGGTTTCTAATGTGATGTCGTTAATTATCATTTTTTTCCGCTTACATTGCAAACGCAGGCTAAACCCTACGAGATTTATCAAAATAATGTAGTAATTATTTGTACACATTGAAAAGGTCTACAGAAAACTCCGCGATGGTATATGTCCATCTCTTATGGATATCCCACAATAACAGTTTTTTGTCATTTACTTTTTACGAAAAATACAGCATTAATCCTTCTCCAATTAAAAAGCTTAAATACATTGTTGGTTTAATATAGATCTATATGGTCCTTTACAGCACGAGATTTAAATGAATATTTTCGAAGATATTACAGATTTAAAATTGCGGGACGTAGCGCTTGCGGCGGTACTGGCCGGCCAGGGCGGCAGTAGCGTGCCTGAGTAGAAAGGTTTATATGTATAATAATAATACGTACATATTTTTGTACAGAAATCTATTTGTACCCGGGCGAAGCTGGGCCGGGTCGCTAGTCTATAAAGGGTATATCAAGACTGCTACCGAAAACTAAGCCGGGTGGTAGTTTAAGCGATTTCAGACACAATGCAACAAAAAAAGTTGCAAAAAAAAGCGTCAATTTTTTTTAATTTTTTTTTTCCTATGACCGTATTTGTGGTATATATACTTATATAAATGTATATAAGTATGTATATGTAAAATACTTATGTATGTGTATACAGGGTATATCAAGACTGCTACCGAAAACGAAGCCGGGTGGTAGTTTAAGCGACTTCAGACACAATGCAACAAAAAAAGTTTCAATTTTTTTTGTTTTTTTTTTTTCCTATGACCATATTTGGGTGGTAAATACATTTTTTCCTAAAATAATAGTGTATACCGTTTTAATTATAAATAATCTAAGGTACAAAAGTGTTTAAATCATTATTTTAGCAAAAACTATGGATTTACCACCCAAAAATGACGATATTTAAAAAATTATAAAAAATATTTGTCGCGTTTCTTTGCGAAATTTTTAGTTGCAATGTGTTTGTATTCACTAAAACTACCACCCGGCTTCGTTTTCGGTAGCAGTCTTGAGATACCCGGTATAATATGTATGTATATGTGGTATGTATATATAATGTATTTATATGTTTTTTATGATTTGATTTGTCTCCATGCTTTCGTTATCTTTATTTTACACTGCCCTATCTTTTTTCCTGCTCATATATCCATCCCATGGTTGTCTGGTAGAAATTGCCTTAGAGCGATAAGACCGCCATTTGTACTTTGTTGTTTTGTATTATCTCTAAACTGTTATTCCTTTTTATTGTGTACAATAAAGAATTAAATAAATAAATAAATAAATATTTGGGTGGTAAATGCATTTTTTCCTAAAATAATAGTGTATACCCTTTTATTTATAAGTAATCTAAGGTATAAAAGCGTTTAAATTATTATTTTAGCAAAAGCTATGGATTTACCACCCAGAAATGACGATATTTAAAAAATCATAAAACATAATTGTCGCATTTCTTTGCGAAATTTTTAGTTGCATTGTGTTTGTACTCACTAAAACTACCACCCGACTTTGTTTTCGGTAGCAGTCTTGAGATACCTAGTATATAAAAGGCATAACAGGAGAGGGTATTGAGAGGGAAAGGGTGTATTCAGCCCATGAAACTGTACAAAATTCCTCTAGAAAGACATAACGAAGAAAAACTTGCAAATAAATAGACTAAATAGCTCCAAAATATCAATTACCATGAAAGAAAGAATACTAATAATCAAATCCGTGATATTTGTGATAAATTGACACCTACAAAAATAAGAAAAAACCATAAGACTTTATGAAAAATTGTTGGTGATATTCTAGAAGTAAAAAGTACCGAAAAGAAAAAAAAGTAGGACTCTAAAAAAAGACGTGAGATCCCATCAAAAACATCCTGTAAAAAAATTCAGCCATCCAGCAGCATTATGTATGAATTGTACGATACATTATGGTTTCATGCGATGGCCAAGGCGATCCATTTATTTATAACGTAAAGAATTTTTAATATGTATATGATAATAGCTTACGTAATAACTTTATACAGAAGGTCCCTTACGCAAGGACTAAATAAATTAATCGACTTGGTATCGGTATATGCATGTAGCATCTCACAATTTTTTTAGGTAGAAACCCTGAGCTGCGAGACTTGGAATTTTTTTACAGGATGTTTTTGATGGGATTGTGTCTTCATCTGTCTATTGATAGAGGTGCTCCCGAAAGGTACTATTTTTCTAATGGTATTATACTGGATGGTTTTGAAAAATATCACAATATTATGATGGCCAGTTCATGACCAGACACAAAACAGTTCAAAATGGCGGCCTCAACTATCAATTCTGACTTACTCATTCAAATGAAGGAACCATTAGATATCGATTTAGATATCAATCGAATCAAAAGTAAAAAAGTTCATAATGGCGACCATAATTTTCAATTCTGACTTTGAATTTAGTGAAACGGAATAATATGGTAAAAAGCTTTTTCTATTTAATTCACTATTAATATATTTATTGGGCAAAACCCGATTAAAAGTTATAAGTAAATTCAATTGATAATAAAAGTTGGTGCGACCTTGGTGGGAATATCGCGTAGCCTTCATATTATAGGAGCTAGCAACAAGAAATATTGTGATATCAGATGAAAATATTTTTGATGAAAAATAATGATAATATATACTGAAAGAACAATACAACGAAACGAAATGAATTTATTTTAACCGAATTAATTCGATGACAATGATCGCAATTTCCATATCATAGGGATTACGTTGGATCCCTTATTTTCATATTTCTCGTATGTCGTGGATCTACATACATACATACATAAACTCACGCCTTTTTCCCAGAAGGGGTAGGCAGAGGTGCCAAGACCCACATTTCGCCATGTATGTTCCGTCCCACGATGTGATAGGTGGCGAGCCTATCGCCATATCGGGCACAAATTCCTGACTCTGGGCTGATAATGAATAGAAAAATCCAATATCACTTTGCCCTACCCGGGATTCGAACCCGAGGCCTCACCTTTGTAACCGTACCTTAGTACAACTACGCCACTGAGGCAGTCTACAAGTCGTGGATCTACAAGCTCAGGTAATAGTTGAAAGTTGAAATTAATCGGCCAATTGTCAATTCAAGTGCGTGGTGGCCTAACTACTCTCAATTGTACTCTCGATTGTAGACGAGGCCCGTGCCCTGCAGTGGGACATATATGGGCTGACACAGACTTACCAATTCTGACCTTGAATTTAGTTTATGGAAATGAAGAGTCTCTCAGATATCGAATTACAAACCAATCAGAACAATAACAAAAAAATCAATAAAAATGCTGACCACATTTTTTTTCTGAGAATATTTTCATGTTTTCATGAACGAAGGTTCTTTCAAATATCGATTTGGAATCATTCGGATAAATAACAAAAAAACAAAAATTAAAATGAGCCGGACTCGAACCCGAGACTTCAGCGTCGTAATCATATTATGAGGCAAAAATGTATAAAATTTCACGGGAATAATAACAAAAAAATCAATGAAAATGCGGATCACATTCTTTTTTCTGAGAATATTTACATTTTTTCGGAACGATGGTTCTTTCAAATATCGATTAGGAACATTTCGGATAAATAACAAAAAACAAAAATTAAAATGACCGGGACTCAAACCCGAGACTTCAGCGTCGTAATCATATTATGAGGCAAAATGAATAAAATTTCACGCGAACAATAATAAAAAAATCAATCAAAATGCGGACCACATGTTTTTTTTCTGAGAATATTTTAATTTTTTCGGAACGATGGTTCTTTCAAATATCGATTTAGAACCATTCGGATAAATAAAAAAAAAACAAAAAGTAAAATGACCCGGTTTCGAACCCGAGACTTCATCGTCGTAATTATATTACGAGGCAAAAATGTATAAAATGTTACGCTCCCTTCGACTAATTTCGTTGAGCGCTTATACGTAAGTCAATGACCTTTCTCTTTTATTTTGGTAACTTAGCTAGTTAAAAATGAACTTAAAAATTAATATATACTGCTATTTATTTTTTAAATATATGTAAAAAAATTAAAATGTACAAACAAAAAAGAGTACCACCTAAAATAATAAGAATTACGTAAATTTGAAATTACGTAAAAAAATAATCGGCGGGCTAGAATTTCGAAACGTCGAGCGCAGATCCATCGTCCACCAAGGCCCGCGGCCGTCTGACGGGAACGCCCCCAATGAGATAGCTTATATGGCCGTAACGTACAAGAATGGGATAGGATGGCCCATGCGCTTCTCAAAATAAAACAACATAAGCGCCAAACCATATTTTATTTTATTGTCATTGTACTATTTACTTTTTTCTTGATTTTTTCTCGCGAAAAAATAATATTTAAAAATATGTTTATGTCAAATTAATCTTGAGTTTCTACACGGGGTAAGTTAGGAGTTCTGAGTTCTTAAAAAACTTAACAGCTGCTACTTTGGACTGTATTTTTGTTAAGGCAAAGTGGCGTAATCATGTATTTTGATTCATAAAATTGTTAATTATATCATCAATTAAAACATATCTGAAAATGGACTACCAAATCTTAGTAATTTATGATATGTAGGCTTTTAAAAAAGCCAAATTTTTCGAGGTATCCCCTTAAATCAGAGCAGTTCATAAAATATTTATAATTTCGACATATTATGCAAAAACCTGTGCAGAAATGAGTTGGTAAGGAATTAACTTAAATATATGGGATTTATTTAAATTAATTATGTTTTTAAAGTTATCTATAATAACAGTATGTAACATCCCTAGTTTATAGTAAACAACATACAATTTTAAAATTTTGGTTTAATACAGCCTGGTGTCCCTACTTAACAGTAAATAAATAAATAACACCCAACAGTCACATACATAGTCCTAACCCCACACTAAGATCGAGTCTTGTGTCGTGGGTATCAGGAACTACGAGAGACTTTTCGGTCTCACGAACACCCAGACCCAAAAGAAATATTTGTGGGCCGCACAAACATTTCTCTCGGTGCGGGGATCGAACCCGCGGCCTCTTGTTTCACAGGCGGAGTATAACCGCCTGCGCCACGGAGGCTGTCACAATATTATCATGTAGTTTGCTTACCAAGCCTCATTCAAAGGAAATGTAGGCAAAAACTTCCTATTTTCTTGTTTTTTTGCTACTAGTACGATCTCCACAAATTTCACATGTTATATACCGTTTTTTCGGTGACATTTTAAGAAAATCTATCAAAGAACTGTATTAAGCACTTCACACTTCTTTTATAATTATTTTATGGAATAAACACAAAATCGTACAAAAATAAATATTACAAACAAAATTACTGATCAAATCAAATCAAATCAAATCAAAATATTCTTTATTCAAATAGTCTTTCACAAGATCTTTTGAATCGTCCTTTTCTGCTACCACCGCTTCGGAACGTGTTGTAGCTGTGAAGAAGAAGCGGCGCAAGAAACTCCCTCAGCAACACGAACTGTCTTCTTTTTCTTTTGTTTTTTTTTTTTTTTTATATCACCAATTACAATTACTATAACAATGGTCCATGTCACAATTAACAATAATGTCAATTTGATGCAAAACATGATAAATTTATTCCCAAGCAGTTTTATCTTCCACATAATCTGTGATTCTATAATATGCCTTTTTACACAGCTTAACTTTTATCACTTTTTTAAACTTATTAATTGGAAGTTCTCTTAAACTGTTGGGAAGCTTGTTATAGAAGTGTATACTTTGACCCATAAAAGAATTATTTATTTTGTGTAGACGAGTAATGTGTGAGACAAGATTATGTTTGTTCCTAGTGTTCTTACTATGTATGTCACAAGTACGCTTAAATTGAGTTATATTTTTACGAACATATAATAAATTTTCATAAATATATTGAGATGCAACAGTAAGAATATCTACTTCTTTAAACTTTTCTCTCAATGAAACTCTTGGACCAAGTTGATAAATGGCCCTAACAGCTCTTTTTTGTAAAATAAAAATACTATTTATATCCGCAGCATTTCCCCAGAGAAGAATGCCATAAGACATTATACTATGAAAATAGCTGAAGTAGACAATTCTTGCCGCTGCCTCATCCGTTAAACGCCTAATGGTTTTAACTGCATATGCCGCTGAACTTAATCTACCAGATAGTTTATTGATATGCGGCCCCCACTGGAGTTTAGCGTCGACCGTAATGCCCAGAAACGTAGTAGACGCAACAGGATCCAATTCTTCACCGTTAATTTGTACAGTGGTAGATAATTGCCTAACATTGGGCAGTGTGAATTTAATACATTTAGTTTTTTTGGCATTAAGTAATAAATTATTAATATTAAACCAATGTACAACTTCACGAAGGGCACTGTTTACTTCATCAAAATCTAATTGTTGCCTTTTAATTTTAAATGTCAAAGATGTATCATCCGCAAACAACACAACTTCGTGATTATTCCCGACGTGATAAGTTAAGTCATTTATGTAGACCAGGAATAGAAAAGGTCCCAGAATTGAATCCTGCGGTACTCCCATAATGACCGCAGATCCTCCAGAAAGTTTTCCATTAAAATCAACCTTCTGTACCCTATTGCTCAAATTGGAGGACAAAAGATTGAGAGCTCGGTTCCTGATACCATAGTGGCGTAATTTCCTGACCAGAGTGTCGTGCTCTACGCAGTCAAAGGCTTTAGATAAGTCACAGAATACACCAAGTGCATCCTGCGACTCTTCCCAAGCGTCATAGATTTGCTTTAGGAGAGATACTCCCGCGTCAATTGTTGATCGACCTCTCGTAAATCCAAACTGTTTCTGGTGTAGCAAGTTATTGGTGTTGAAATGTGTTAATAATTGAGTAAGAATTATTTTCTCAAATAACTTGCTAAGCGTTGGTAAAATTGAAACAGGTCGGAAATTGGTCGGATCCGAGCTGTCACCGGATTTAAAAAGAGGCACCACCTTGCTTTGTTTCATCAGGTCAGGAAAAACACCAGATACCACACAGCGGTTGAATATCTCTGCTAAGTGGGGTGCTATATGCTCAATGATTAAAGATATATTAATTACAGATATTCCCCACAAGTCTGCGGTCTTTTTAAAACTAATTTCTTTAAACGATTTTAATATATGCTGCGGCCCAATTTGCGAGAACTCAAACGCCACGTTACATTCAGGTACAAGTTTTTCAAGTATAGATAAAGCAGACCTCGAAGATGACTGACGATGTTGGGTGGTATTTTTGGGAATATCAGTAAAAAATCTTTCAAATTCAGTCGCTACTTCCAGATCTGCTGTACAACTCCTATTATTTATTTTAAGATTAAAGTTACTTTCACGTACCGAGTTTTTACCAGATTCAGAATTAATAATATTCCAAGTAGTTTTGATTTTATTGTTAGACATTTTGATTTTATTTCTTAAATACAAGGATTTAGCTGTGGAACAAGCTCGTTTGAAAACTTTGGAGTAATTTTTTACATATTCCTTAAAAGTCGGATTTTGGTTAAACATTTTTTCATTGTATAGATTACTAGCTGTCGGGCCCGGCTTCGCCCGGGTGCAGATAGTTTTTGAGTCCAATCCACATCAAGAACATATTATTTCGCGTGTCTACTAACTATATTTCCCGCGTGCCGTCGACTATATTTCCCTTCCGTAGGAGAGGACATCCCGTGCCAACAATTTGAATTTGAAAGAGTAGAAAATATGTATATTTGGTTTCCTGACTCATCCCACGGGAACACTACATTTTTCGGGATAAAAAGTAGCCTATGTGTTAATCCAGGGTGTCAGCTATCACTATACCAAATTTCATCAAAATCTGTTGAGCCGTTTTTTCATGAAAGAGTAACAAACATCCATACATACATACAAACTTTCACCTTTATAATATTAGTAAGGATATAGTTTATTCCGACTTTTAAATAAACCAGTGGTTGCCCACTCACTAAATGTCATTCGCTGATTTACAATAATAGTTTTAGATTTATATACTTTTCTAAATTCACATTTAATAATTTCAAATAATGAACTGTACAGTTTGTCTGGGTCTCGGTGAGGGGACAGCGCTGGCAGATTGTTTTTGATATTTATTCTAAATTTTTCAATTTTTATATATTGTTAGGAACAAACTTAATACTTTTCCTTAGAACTTTACTTTTAGTGCTAGGCAATGAAACATACTGACCACAATGATCAGAGTCTAAAACATTAATTACTGACTTTTCACATATTGAGAAATTAGTAAAAATATTATCAATACATGTAGCACTTGTGGCAGTTATTCTAGTTGGTTCAAAAAATAAATGATGTAGGTTGTATGATTTAAATAGATTAATGAAACTGCAAGCTATAGGAGATACTTCTAATATGTTGATATTAAAGTCTCCACAGACAACAATTCTTTTTGGTGAAACACATACCTTGTGCAATGCATCTTCCATAATTTCCAAAAAGGTATTATGTGGTGCACAGGGGGGCCTGTATACACTTAATACAATATATTGTTCAGTCTCTATACAAGCTACTTCCATAACTCGTTCAACAGACAGGCGCACAATATCAAGTCTTTCCTTATACAGGGTATATCAAGACTGCTACCGAAAACGAAGCCGGGTGGTTGTTTCAGCGACTTCAGACACAATGCAATAGAAAATTTTGCAAAAAAAAAGCGACAATTTTTTTTTGTAATTTTTTTCCTATGGCCATATTTGGGTGGTAAATACATTTTTTTCCTAAAATAATAGTGTATACCCTTTTATTTATAAATACTCTAAGGTATAAAACAGTTTAAATTATTATTTTAGCAAAAACTATGGATTTACCCCCTAAAAATGACGATATTTAAAAAATCATTAAAAATTAATGACGCGTTTCTTTGCGAAATTTTTACTTGCATTGTGTTTGTAGTCACTAAAACTACCACCCGGCTTCGTTTTCGGTAGCAGTCTTGATATACCCGGAATTTAATAAGATTATTTATGATTATTAACGAGCCTCCATGTAAAATATTTTCTCTGTTGAACGAGCTTGCAACTTGGTGATTATTGAAATTGAACATGAACTGGTAGCTTTTAAGCCAATGTTCAGTAATACATAAGATGTCAATTTTATTACAGCTCATGAAACACTCAATTTCTAAATTTTTATTTCTCATACCTTGTATATTTTGATGTACCAAGTTGAAAGCATGTTTATTATTAAAATTACATTTAATATAATATTTATTTTCATTTGAAGAGCTAGAGTTTATCTCTATTGTCCTTAAATCTAATTTAAATAATTATCAAATGTCAATTGTTTCAGATTGCTATAATCTGAGTCAACATTTATTTGCTCAATAGAGCTTTGTCTGTTAGCCAAGTTCTTGGCTGTAATACATAAATAATATGATAGCGCATCAGCTACCTGTCTCTTAATAAAAAGAGGAAGATAAACTTTATCTCTTGTCTTACTAAATATCTTATACTGACAACAAAGAGTGACAACTGACAAGTGTTGACATCTGCAATCAGAAAGAGAAGCGCGCCGAATGAATGCAATAGCAATAACCCATAGATAATACACTTATTTATGACAATAATCCACCATTATTTGCCATGCCGACTCCATACAAAATGGTTTTTCTTCTAAGTTGCGTCAGGATGTATGTCACTCATTCTCAAATCAACCATAGATCAATCAATCAATCAATCGTCCGAATCAGTTTTTGTCAAAAAAATTATAATTATTTTTCTTTCTTCACATTTTATTACATTGGACATGATAATTTATTAATTCACGGGAATCACGGGTATATGACAAATAATGCGTTTTAAAGGTATTTTTAATATTTAATTTGCATCTATGCCGTTATCAATCCCATTCATTTCCTGCACGTGAGTAGTTCATACTAATGCATGACGTCATAGCCAATCAAAATCGTTTGCGATCACGTGGCGCGAACTCAAAATAAATTAAATTATAATTGTGGTTTTTACATAAAATATACAATATTTTTAATGTATGATAATGAAATATGTTTTAAAATTAAATTATCTACACGGATGGTAACAAATAAGTCAATATTTTTTATACAGTCAAATAGCCTATTCATACTCATTGCCATCTAGAACACCCGATTTTAGGATTAGTAACTGGTTCATCCTATCAGTAACAGGATGAATTAGTTTGGCCTAGGCGAAACTAGTTTATTCTAAAATCGGGTTTTGCCTGTAACATATGTATAAACTGAATAACCACAATTAACATCGTCTTGACCTCTTGTTTCAGAGTGCTCCTGAACCAACGGCTACACGGCGGCTGTCATATAATGATATTACAATGACCTGGTTTATCTCAAAATTATATGCAGAGTTCGCAAACAAAACTCTTGCTACTTAGTTGTAAGTTTGTTTTGTTTATCCTTTAACCGCGAAGTGGCCTTGTCCTTCGGATTTCGCGGCGTTCGTATGGTATCCGCAACTATGTCAAGGTCATGAGTAAGGGCACGAATCTCGGGCGCCGGATCTTTTAGTTATGAAGGCGAGGGGTGGATGAACTCCCGGGCCCTTTGTTTGCGATGTTATCACTTCAAAAAACATGCTTGTGAATGTTGCGTGATGATAGATAGATAGATAGATAAAACGTTTATTTTGGCTACAATAAAACACAAAAACAAACTTAAAGAGTTACATCAACATTAATAATAATTACAGATAAAAACTTATGTTACATATTGTAGCCGCAATCAGGCCCCAGTTCAGCAATATGCAATGCTCCAAGGAGCAAAGCGCTGGTAATTCTGCTGGTACCTGGTATGCAGTACCAGGTAAATATTATATATTATGCTCCAAGTGGCGTAAAACTAAAGAAAGAGCACAAGCAAAAAAAAATAATCACAGAATAGGAAACTAAACAACATAATAATATGTCTTATCACACTAGTCTTAGTTACGAATAGGTACAAATAATTAAATTGAGTTACAATGGCTTAAATTAACTGATTAAAAATTAAACTTACTTAAAAATCTATGGCAGTCTTTGCCACGGTAAAGTGATACAAATACTACAAATAAAATGTTTTCAGTTTTTGTTTAAAAGGTCTGTAAGAGATGATATCACGTATGGGAGGGGGGATTATATTCCAGCATTTAGTAGCACAGTAACGAAAACTGCCCTTGAACGCTGCAGTCTTATGTGCATAAGTGAGTAGTCTGATACCATGTCGAGAATTCACATATGATCTAGACCAGTTGAGTTTACTGAAAAGATATTTAGGTTGCTTATATCTAATAATATTAAAAAGTAAACAAGAGAAATGTAGATCACGGCGAGAACTCATTTTTAACATTTTTACATTATCCAAAAAAGGTGTAACATGAGCTCGAGGAGGAACATGAAAACAAAAACGTACACATTCATTTTGCACTCTTTGTAAACATCTTGCCGAGGATGACAACATGCAACGTCCATAGACAACATCACCATAGTTAGCCATTGATAATACTAGGGTTTCACAAAGCAACTTTCGCATAACCACATTAAGATACTCGCGTATTCTATACAGAATTTTTAACCTATAAAAACAATACTTTACTAAGTTCAGTACATGTTGACGAAAATGCAAGTGGCTATCCATTATAATTCCTAGGTTTTTCGCTTCATTTACCCTCACGATCCTGCAGCCATTTATGAGGACACATGGATCAAACTGGGCGATATCGTATACTTGTTTCTTTGATCCAAGTAGCATATATTTAGATTTAATAGGATTGAGGAGCAAACAATTTCGATTAGACCAATCATATATATTATGTAAGTCATCATTTATAAGACTAACAGCAGACAAGGTATGCTTAGGATGAAAAGATGCATAGAGTTGGGTATCATCAGCATAGAGATGGAATCGACAATGTTTAATCTGCTTAGTGATATCAGCGCTATAAATTATAAATAACAAGGGGTCTAATATAGAACCTTGCGGTACACCCCGAACGACTGGTTTAGTTTCAGAGACAAGAAAAGACCCATCCTCCCTACGTATCCGTACATATTCCTCCGGACAGCCTCCGTAGCGCAGTTGGTTAGACGCCGCCTGTGAAACGAGAGACCGCGGGTTCGATCCCCGCACCGAGAGAAATATTTCTTCAAAAACCCAGAGTGTTTGTGAGACCGAAAAGTCTCTCGTAGTTCCTGATACCCACGACACAAGACTCGATCTTAGTGTGGGGTCAGGACTATGTATGTGACTGTTGGGTGTATTTATTTATTTATATTGCATGCGACCACTCAAGTAATTTTTAAGTCACAGCAAACAATGCATATCAACTCCATAATAATGTAATTTTGCCAATAACAGAGGAATATGGATGCAATCAAAAGCCCGCGAGAAATCAAGCAGGGTTAGTAAGGTTAGTAAGGTCCCCTTGCCGTCATCTTGCGCCGCTAAAATGTTATCAGTAACATCAAGCAAAGCAGTAGTAGTTCCCCTACCTCACCTAAAACCCGATTGAAGTTCCGGTAAGATGCTATTTCTCTCGAAGAAATTGTTTAATTGTAGGAATACAACTTTTTCGATTACCGTTGAGAGGAAAGGCAAAATACTAATAGGTCTTAGTTCTGTCACATCTACAGGTGTATCCGTTTTCGGTATAGCATGAACTTGTGCTAATTTCCACATATTTGGAAACACAGAGGTCATAATAGATTTATTAATGATAGACGTTATAGTTCCAAGTGTGTGTGTAAGCGTTAAAAGAATTAAATCTCTGGATATCCCATCTGAACCTTGAGCATTAGTTTTAATTGAGAGTATTACTTTGGCGACTTCAGTATCAGAAACAGTTTTAAGAGTAAAACCGTTTATAGGGTGGTGGTAAGTCAAGTCCCTCCGTTATTGCACCTCGGCGCACTCGAACCGCTTTAATAAGTTCATCTCGCATAATTCGTCAAGCCAATCGCACCACGACTGGCCTGGGTCGAAGTGAACTTACTTCTGCATTCTGGTCTCTAACGGAGCCTACTCGGTTGACACAAACGACATCATTGCTCACTAGTTCAACTCCTATCTTTTTAGCTGCCAACATTACAGTATGCATTAAATTTTCTCCTGCAGTTTCCGTCAATCCTGAGATCTCGATGTCATTGAGCAACGCCTCTTGGTTTCGATCATTGAGTACCTCGGTCAATTGCTCGATTTTAGACTCTAGTTCGCCATAGGATGGTTGTTTCTGATTGCTTTTTTCTTCCAACACGTCTATGCGCGCTTCGAGTCCTTCTATTCGTTGTCCTACGAAACCGAGACTCTCTCTAACTGATGAGAGTTCCAGCCGGAAGGCCTTGAATTCGTCCCGGACAGCACGCAATTCTTGGGAGAAACGCGCAAGATCAGAAGAAAGCTCGCCCTCAGGCAACTTCACGTTATGATACAGGTAATTACTTAATTTATTTGCGGTATAGTACACCCTGTCCATATGTTTATGCCAATGGTTTTTCAGCATTAATTGGAAAGCGAAAAAAATATCAATAACACAAACATAAATGTCAGTAAAGGTAATTTTGGCCCGACCATGTAAGCGAAGCATAGGACAGGCAGATCATATTACAAAGTAACACGTCAAGAAAATAACGATGTTTTGTCAACAGTGCACTCATTAGGAGGCGAGGATACGAGCACTCGTGAGGGACGACTATAAACATTAAGCAATTTGTTTTCTGTGATAAATGAAAGATATTTCTGGCTTCACGTATTGTTTACAAGGGAGAAATAATGTGATAGTTAATAATTAGTATATTAATAAACAATAACTCATTTTAATATAGCGGTTACAATAATATGTATTTCAAGTTCAATTGGAATGTTTTTTTTTCTACCATCACAATGGTGAACAAGCTTAGGGTCCGCCTGAGCTGGTACCGTATTTTACTAACCTCTTGGACACCGGAGTTATCAATATCCAAATTCAATCAAAATATGCTTTGTTCAAAATATTCTATATTGTTAAATATTCTGGCTCCGCTTCATGTTGTAGTTGTGAAGAAAAACCAGCGCCACTATTCCCTCAGCAAACTAAACTGGGCCTGATGTTTAGAACAATGCTGTCCAAACAAAGTAAAATAAGTATGTTGATAAATATAGTCCCACAAACTTATCTGACCCGGTGGGAGAGTTGCTGTAATCGAATTTGGTGTTGTCATTAAAAATAGATATTGCAATAAAGTGGGTGAAGTAAGATTTTTCAATCCGATCAATACTGTCAGGAAAATGAGTGGGCCAGTTTCGTCTGCATGTTTTTTTCCTTCACAAGATTTTTAACAAATCGCTCCCCCTTAAAGAAGTCAAAACCCTTAAACAAGTGTATCTGTATCAGCCCATACACGTCCCACAGGAGAGCACGGGCCTCCTCTGCAATCGAGAGTACTATTTAGGGTGGTTAGGCCATGTCACAGGCCATATAGTCCGCCACGCTGGCCTAATGCGGGTTGGTGGACTTACATAGGTACCATAGAAATTTTTATAAGTCGCTTTGGTATGCAGGTTTCCTCACGATGTTTTCCTTCATCGTTTTAGTGCGTGTTTATTCACTATCAATACACGCATGACTCCGAAAAGTCAGAGAGGTGCCTTGAGATTCGAACCCACGGCCACCGTAAAATGTGGTTGTGAAATCTGGTCCATTTACCAACAGGCCACCATGCACGTAATGATACATTTTAGTTTATGATATGAACTTACATATATTGTACTAGTACGTACAAAGTTCTGTTTTCGTGGAATTTATTTTGTAAAGCTGACAACACAAACCTGTGGCGGCAGCTACGCGATGATACAATTTTTCGAAGAGTATTATCGGTATCTGAAGACGCTTTTCTTCCTACGTAAAATTTAATACCTGAAGTTTAACATTCCCAGCATCACTTTTTAAAGTTTTCGGCAATTTTCACTAGCTTTAAATAATGCAGGAAAAATAAATACGTTGAATAAACAACCAATGGCCGATATGTCAGCGACTGGCAGGTGATTGACAATTGCAAATGACATCGTTGTTTCCACTTTTGGCCACGGGCCAGATAACTTTGTGGCTCTATAAAGGACTCACACCGAGTTTTTTTTGTTACGGCAACTAGTTCACTGAGACTATTACAGCCAGTGTCAAGTGATGCATTCAATACGCATTCAAATAATTTTTGAAAAAAAAAATAAGATTTTAATCATAGACTAATGTAATTTTAATGGTATCAAAAACATTGATAATTGTGATGATAATCAATAGAAATAAACATGCAGATTAGTACCTTATCGTAATTATAATTTTATATTATGTATTATCTATACATATAAATAAAATTGAAGTGTCCGTTTTGAAAGTGAAAATAAAAAAAATATGTCCAACTACATATCGTTATGTACACGATACCTGTGCCGAAAATGATACTTAAATTTTTTTGTCTGTCTGTCTGTCTGTCTTTTTGTTCCGGCTAATCTCTGAAATGGCTGGACCGATTTTGACGGGACTTTTTTGTCAGGTAGCTTATATAAAAAGGAGTAACTTAGGCTACATTTATTTTAGAAAAATAAAGTAATGTAATGCCCGCGCTCAGCTCACGCGCATGCCACCACTTCTCCCACCAACGAATCAATATCACATTTACAATATATTGTAAATAAAGAAATTTTTCAATAAAGCTAATACAAAAAACTGAATATAAATGTGTAACGGGAGTTTACCGCCGCTCGCTGAGAGATGGCGCCACCGTAGAATTAGATAGCGGTATGGTTTCGTTACAAAGGTTGATAATTAAAAGAAAAATGCAAAAACCAAAAAAAAAAGTAAATAAACTAATTCACTTTTTTGTTAAATTCAAAAGATGAGCACCTTTAAAATTACTTGAATGGTTCCAATTTGCATTCCATGCTGTCTCAAAGTGATTTTTTGCTAGGGGAACCAAGTCATGTGAATAAACCGAAAAACAATCCTCATTACCATAGTTAACAGCATATTTAGCTAATTCATCTACATACTCATTACCAGTTATCCCTCTATGGCTAGGTATCCAGACGATTGTAATTTGAAGGTGTTCCTCATTACATAATTTAATTTGATGTTTTATTTGTAGTATAATTGGAGATATACAGTTTTTGTTAAAAGAATTAGTTAAAAGAGCCTGGATACTATTTTTACAGTCTGAAAATATGATAGATTTTGTAATTTTGTGCTCGCTAATATACATGATATATTTCAAAATTGCTGAACATTCTCCTGTAAATACTGTACAATAATGTGGAATCTTATAAGTACTTGATATGTTGGCATCTTGGTGAAAAAAAGCAACACCTACACAGCTATCCTCGTTCAATTTAGAGGCATCAGTGTAAAACACTTCAGCATTAGGCCAACGTTCATCAATAATGCTTATTAACTTCGTATCGGGGTTAGGGGTATTATCTATTCCAAGAGATAATTCTACTTTAGGGATTAAAATTAAAGATGAGTTGTCTAAACAATACATGTGGTGAATTTGGAATTTCTTAATAGCAACAGAAAGTGTCATTAGTCTTCTATAGCTTTCAATTAGGCAAGGTAAAGATTTATGTGCCCAGTATGGATTAGTATCAATATAGCTGTTAAGTAAACTAAGTCTAGACATAAGATAATGTATTGCATATTGGCAAATTTTGTAGATATATCTGTCAGACAGATATTGTCGTCTCAGATTAAGGAGTGGATCAGCACATTCCACCTGTAAGGCGTTTGTAGGTGAGCTCTTCATTGCACCAACCACTATTCTTAGAGCCTTATTTTGCATCAACTCTAACTTTTTTAATGCACCCTTGTTGCATGGCACAAGTAAATAGGTGGCAAAGTCTAAATGACTTCTTACAATGGCATTATAAATTAACCTTAAAGTGTATGGGTGAGCACCCCACCAGACCCCTCTCAGGCACCGCATGACATTAACATTTCTCTCACATTTATTTAAGGTGTGTGCTATACGTGCTTTACCATTCATTCTACTATTCAAATATTTATATCAGAAATTTATCCTCCTTCTTTACAGGTATCATCAATCCATTGCATTCAATTTGTATATTAGCGACATTACGTTTTCTAGAAAAAAAAGTTGAGTAGTGTCAAGGGACACCGGAATGGAACGAAGTTCCTTTCGATTTATTAGTGAAGGAATTGTAATATTATTTTTTTAAGTTATAATAATATTTTTTTTATTATTAACAAATATAATGTGATATAAATTTAATCAGTAGGCTCAATTTTAGTAATAATTGGCTTGTGGTAACTGAAGTAGGAAACATATGTTTGGGATTATATTTTATTTAAATGTGTTGAAAAAACTGCATCAATGGTAGTATTATATTTTGTTGTTGATTCTGCTGGATTATTGTTAATTCTTAAATCAAATTCTTCCTCTAGAAACTGTAGCAATGGTTTTGATTTTTCATTACTGAAGTTGATGTTAAAATTGTAAAATACGTACTTCGGGGCATATTGCGAAGTAATAAAATAAGGTGACAATTTGTATATTCCATTTTAATATAATCACGTTGTCATGACAACTCAAATACTCATAGACAAACTAACATAAACTCCACATATCCTTCCTCTTAAATGGTCACTACAATTTACAAAATCAATAAAACAAATATAAATATTAACATTAAAAAAAAAAAAACGCTAGTTACATAACTTAATATCTATTCTAACATTATTTATATACAGGTGACTTTTTAAGTCGACATGCCCTGACTGGACGAGTCTGAACCGGCACACTTTTGGGTGAAGCCAAGCCCGTCGGCAACTCAAGGGTACGCGTAGAAGTTCCCGATTGTGGCTCCGTGTTTAAAGAAACAGATTCTGGCTGCTGCACTGAACCCGACGGAAACACCAGACTACTTTTCCTCCTACTTCTAATTTGATCCACGTGTCGACGAACTAATTGTCCATCTGAATCCACTACCTTGTAATCGGTGGAACCTAATACTGTGTCTATTTTTCCCGGCAGCCATCTGTCACTTTTGTGATACTGTGGATACCAAATCTCATCGCCTTGATGGAAACTTCGGTCCCTACCACCTACAGCTTTTGACTGACGTTGCTGTGCTTTCCTAACACAGCCTTCCCTGTCAGGTTTGAGGACATCTAATCGTGTCCTTACCCGTCTGCCTATCATTAAAGTAGCCGGATATTCCCCCGTGGAAGCGTGTTCCACATTCCTATAGTACAGAAGAAAAATATTTATAGCATCCTGAATTATTTGACCTTCTTTGTGTGCTTTATTAATAACTCTTTTTAAAGTTTTAACAGCATTTTCTGCTGCTCCATTTGAAGATGGATGATATGGAGCAATACGGATATGTTCCGTTCCGTAACTCTTCAAGAAGGTAGAAAATTCCTCACTTGTGAAAGGTGGCCCATTATCTGTAACTACCTGTTTCGGAATACCCCAACGACTCCAGAGCTCTTTCAATTTAGTTATTGTTATTTTAGCAGCTGTACTGAGAACACAAAATGTCTCTATCCATTTAGATGAAGAATCAATTATTACTAAATATAACTTACCGAATATAGGCCCCAAAAAATCTAAATGGATTCTGATCCATGGGCGACTATACCATGGCCAAACCTGTGGCGTGTGTCGCGGCGGTGCATTAGCATAAAAAGCACACGTCACGCAATTCCGGCAAACCGCCTCCACTGCCTCGTCAATCCCTGGCCACCAGACATAGCTACGAGCCAAAGCCTTAGACTTTACTATTCCCATATGTGGTTCATGGATTACTTTTTCTCTACAGGATAACGGAATAACAAGCCGATGCTTCCACATAAGACAACCTAATTCCTCATATAACTCCGATTTCCTACTAAAAAAAGGTTTTGTCTCGGCAATTTCCCAGGATTCCGGCCAACCATCTCTAACATAACTCAGAACCCTAGCAAGAGTCGTATACTTCTGAGTTTGCTTCTTAATTTCATTATAGTCAAGTAATAAGGCATCTTGTGCAAAATGCAAGAATGTTTGCTCTGGTATCGTTTCTTGCATATTCCTATCTACTGGAAGGCGTGATAACCCATCCGCACTATTTTCAGATGTCTTAACATACTCTATGTCATAATTATACGCTGATAAAATGATTGCCCAGCGAATCATCCTGCTAGCTGCCATTGATGGTATACCCTTGTTTGGTCCAAATATAGACACCAACGGCTTATGATCCGTACGTAAAATAAAATGCCGGCCGTACAAGTATTGATGAAATTTCGTAACGCAAAAAATAATGGCAAGTGCTTCCCGATGTATCTGAGAATAATTTTTCTCTGCAGAATTTAGAGTCCGAGAAACGTAAGCAATAGGACGCTCCCCATCCACACCTGGCTGAGATAATACTCCGCCAATGCCTCGTGCACTCGCATCACACGTTAGAATTAATGTTTTGTTTGGATCATAATGAGCTAAAACTTTTGTACTAATAAGAAGTCTTTTAAAATCTAAAAATGTACGCTCACACTCTTCATCCCACTTCCATTCAGCTTTAACTCTCAATAAATTAAATAAAGGTACTAATCGGGCAATACAATTTCTTAAAAATTTTACAAAGAAATTAACCATTCTTAAGAACGACCGCAGTTTGGAAACATTATTTGGTCTTTGCATCTTATTAATAGCTTCTATCTTTGCGGGATCTACCTTAACACCGTCCTTAGATACTATATAACCCAAATACGAAATTTCTTTAACAAAGAAAATACATTTAGATTTCTTAAGTTTCAAACCGTTTTGCAATATCCTTTCAAAAACTGCCTGCAAAGTCTTCAAGTGCTCTTGTTTTGTAACACCCCCAATAATCACATCTTCTAAGAAAACCTGCACATTAGGGATGCCTTGCAAAACCTTATTCATTATACGTTGAAATATTCCAGGACTCGATGCTAAGCCAAAAACTAATCTATTATACTTATATAAACCTTTGTGAGTATTTATAACCGTATACATTTTTGATTCGTCCAACTCTATCTGATTGTACGCTTGTGATAAGTCTAATTTACTAAAATATTGACTTCCATTCAGCGCTACAAGAATAGATTTTAGGTAGTGGATATCGATCAACCAACAAAACTGGATTTAAAGTAGCCTTGTAATCCGCACAGATTCTTAGCGAACCATCTGGTTTATTTACGGGTACCAAAGGTGTAGCCCAATCGGAAAATTCTACCGGCTCGATGATGCCGTCGAGCAGCATGGCATCCAGTGCCTCTTCGATACGATCCCGCAGCGCATATGGTACCGGACGTGCTCGGTGAAATACAGGCAATGCCCCTTCCCGCACTCGTAACGTCACTTTTCCGCCAGTGTACCGACCCAGCTGGCCATTAAAAAGCTCTTTAAACCTGTTTAACAAATCATCAATGTTAATATTTAAATCAGTGTGTATACAATTCTTAATATTAATGTTATGATGATAACGAAATTTTGGTATATCTATGTCTAATTCCGATAACCATTTCCTACCGATTAACGAAGTAGTACCTCCCGAAATAACAAATAAATCAAGACACTTTGACTTATCCTGGCAACTTACCATAGCTCTAATGACACCTGTTGGCTTAATTTTTGACCCATCATAAAATTTCAAAATGGTATTGTCTGACTGTAATTCTATGTGCGAAAGATATTTATCATATGTTATTATTATTATTATTATTATATTAACTTTATGTACCAAACAGTATACAGGCGGACTTAATGCCAGGGGCATTCTCTAACAGTCTACCTTTGGGTGAAGCAGAAATGGAGTACAGCAGGTTTTATTTACATTTAGATAGGGGAGAAAAAAAAATGGTACAATATTTAAGTAAGTGTACACTGTACTAGTGCGTGGTGGCCTGTTGGTAAACGGACTAGACGCGACTGCCAACATGTTCACGGTGGTCGCGGGTTCGAATCCCAGGGCACACCTCTGACTTTTCGGAGTCATGTGTGTATTGATAGTCAATCACCACGCACTAAAACGGTGAAGGAAAACATCGTGAGGAAACCTGCATACCATAGCAATTCATAAGAATTTCTTTGGTATGTAAGTCCGCCAACCCGCACTAGGCCAGCGTGGTGGACTATATGGCCTAACCACTCTCAATCGTATTCTCGATTGTAGAGTAGGCCCGTGCCCTGCAGTGGGACGTATATGGGCTGATACAGACAGATACAGATACACTGTACTAAGATTAAAATGAACATACATACATTATACATACAACATAATATATATCTACATATATATATATATAAACATATACACATACATACATACAACAATATATAGAACTTACTTAATCTGTCAATTTAGCAACTTTTCTTTGAAGAAACAGTTCCCGAACTTTTACCTTAAACACATAACGGTTAGTGGCCACTCTAATTTCGAGTGGGAGGGAATTCCATAAAAGAATGGATTGCACCATGAAGGAGGAGTGTGTAAAATCAAACTGTGGGTTGGACATTGAAGAAGGAGACTATGAGACGAGCGGAGATTTCTATCGTGGTTAGACCCTAGGTATTGAAAGTGATGTGTTAGGTAAGATGGTGCAGTAGGAGATGTTAATATAGAAAAGAGCGTAGTGAGAGCGCGCAGGCTGCGGCGTTGACGAATGGGTAACCACTGAAGTTGGGAACGATAAGAAGATACATGAGCATATTTGCGAAGATTGTAAATAAATCGAATGCAGTTATTGAGAAGGCGGTCGAGTTTGTTGAGAAGATCTGCATTCAGGTAGCATACATCACCATAGTCAATTATAGGGAAGATTAAGGTTTGAACAAGCATTACTTTGGTCTTCACAGGGAGAAAGTTCTTCAAACGATAAAACATTCGGAGAACACTAGTGACTCTCTGACTTATAGAAATAACTTGGGGTCGCCAGCTTAGTGTAGAGTCTACTAGTAGCCCAAGATCCTTCACAACAGAGCACCATGCAATAGGTGACCCATCATAGGTAACCGGTGGTATAGTCGATAAATCGACTATGTTCATCATACGTTGGCTACCAACCAAGATAGCCTGACATTTGAGCGGGTTTACGGATATGCCGAAATTATCCGACCA
Source organism: Hyles vespertilio (assembly GCA_009982885.2). NCBI lineage: Eukaryota > Metazoa > Arthropoda > Insecta > Lepidoptera > Sphingidae > Hyles > Hyles vespertilio. The sequence goes on along the minus strand of CM042833.1, from coordinate 355,003 downwards.
GTTTTTAATATACCCCAGATCCCTATTAACTTTAGCAATGGCTGTATACAAGCAGTCCACACCAGATTGAGCATAAAGCTGTAAGTCATCGGCGTAGAGGTGATACGAACATTGAAGATTCTGGGTTACGAGATTAATAAAAATTGAAAATAGAAGAGGAGAAAGAATACCGCCTTGAGGCACACCAGATTCTAGGTCACACCAATCCAACGAACAGTCATTGATGCGCACCAACTGCCGGCGCCCTCGAAGATAGGATGTGAACTATTCCAACGCAACTGGTGAGATCTTGAGATGGGAAAGGATGGACAAGAAGATGTCATGGTTGACGTTATTAAAGGCATTCGAGAAGTCAACCAGCACCAACACGGTGATTCTGGTGTCCTCCATGCCTGCTCTAATGTCACCAATTACTTTGAGGAGAGCGGTAGTGGTGCTATGGCCAGGCCTAAATCCAGACTGCAGCGAGCTCAATAAATTATTGGAGTAAACAAATTTGGACAGTTGTTTGTGGGCACAGGCTTCTAGCACTTTGGATAAGAAGGGAAGGATGGATATAAGTCGGAAGTGGGTAGGGAGAGTAGGGTTTAAAATTTTAGGGAGAGGCATAACATAAGCTTTCCGCCACAAGGACGGAAAAACATCACTGCTAAAAGAGAAATTAATAATGTGGGAAAGAGGAGATGTTCTAATACTGTAGTAATCATGCGACGGCTTATGCTATCGCAGCCCACAGCATTAGACTTTATGGACATGATTATCTTCTTAATCTCATCCGGTGTAGTTAAGAAAAACTAAAAGAATCTATGTCAGGCTTAGGGAGGTTAGCAATAAACTTCATAGAACGACATTTGGCTTGATGAACCATCGGAGAAGATATGCTGAAGTGACGATTAGTATCATCTAAGCCAATGGTTTGTTGGAAGTTAGTGTCTTTCTGCTTGCCAATACCTAGAGTCCTAAGGAGCTTCCAGATATTAGCAGATGAAGAGGAGGTGATGTTATCGAGAATGTGTCGGCTTTTTTTTTAGTGTTTCGTATCACCTGATTACAGCGATTTCTTACGACCTTATAAAGAGTCCAGCTATCGTCCGAACGGCATCGCTTAAATTTTCGAAATGCCCGATCTCTGCGCCTCATCATCGCTCGAACCTCATCCGTCATCCAAGGAGCTGGAGTTTGTTTTAATTTGACTTTCCTGACGGGAGCATGGATGTCAAACAGCGCCTGAACACGGGTGTTAAACATGTCCACTTTATTATCAATGTTAGTAGCTGCTGTCATATGTATGCTTGCTAATGCAAAAAATAGCCGTACCGGTATCAATTTCCATATTTAACGTTATACCGTCTACACAAACAGGTAATCTTACCGCCTTATAGTCATTTAAGGATAGCTGATTGAAAAACTGCGTCTCCTCGCTATCTTCGTCGGACTCATCATCGGCTTGGCCAAAATGAACTTCCTTACCACGTCGGTACCGTCCAGCCGGAAACTTTTGAAGATTCGGGCAACTGCGAAGTAATAAAATAAGGTGACAATTTGTATATTCCATTTTCATATAATCACGTTGTCATGACAACTCAAATACTCATAGACAAACTAACATAAACTCCACAAAAATCACCGGCTAAAATGAGGGAAATTTTTGTTGTATCTGCTAAGCATTCGAGATACATCTTTAGAATACTCTAGCAGTGCAGCGCTGCGCGGCTATTCCTCCAATTAAGTGAGCGCTGCGTCACGTTATCGCGTGTCTGACCAATAGGGGCGTGTGGCCTGCAACTTCCGCGAATCCTGTGCCTTCGCGGTGCGCTACGACTTCACGCAGGACAACCATCTTCAAAATTAATTACGACACATTGTGGTTAACGGCAATTTTTTATAAAATAACAAATATAATGTAACATAAACTTAATCAGTAGGCTCAATTTTAATAATAATCCCCAAATATACATAGTCAAATCTAGGGTTGATGATTGACAGCAGGGTAACAAACTAAAATTGTAAATAATAATAAATTTATTAAGGAGGATCTAAAATCAATGTATTACGGTTTTATTATGTAATTTTAATTATATGTCACCATCAAAAGAATAATTTGGGTATCACCATCATTATGTTTTTTTCACATATTTATGCAATTTATGTTTCTTTTGTACCAATTTGATTTATGACATTTGATGAAAATTTTAAATTGTCGCAACGTTTCCCACTTAATTTTGGGCTTCAGCGTATTCTTAGTTTTTACTATAAGCCTTTAACATATTAGGGTCATACACATACGCATGTTCAGAATGAATATTATCTTCAAATTTCTTGATTGATTCTCTGACTTAATTTTGGTAAATGACTTACAAGTATTACTATTAAGACATATACCAAATAATGAATTATCTTCAGCAATGATTAATATAACAACAAAAATTTACTCAAATGTCCCTCAAATGTGTCTGTGGACTGTTCGTAAACGCACTTGGCATATTTTGATAGATATTTCTCATACTTGATATGCGTTATCTATTTAAGTTATATTAAATATCATTAGTATATATACTGACTATTAAAATTTTACTGAGTAAATTAATATATGTTAAAGTGACTCCACAAAAATATCAATAAACTGTTGGTTACACGGTACTGCGACTTTTCTGTGGACCTTAAATTCAACCGAATAAATTGGCCTGAATAAAATACTATTTTACAAAAAAAAATTAAACTGGCCACACTGACGGGTGGCATCGGTCACGTTGGATTTAATGACTGAGCCCAGCGTAGGTTGTTCATTAAGATATTGATATCTTTAATAGTGCTATTGTCAAAGATCAGTGCTTCTTTTCTGTTCCTTGTGTACTTGAGTAAATAATTATTAGTTTTATTAATTCACATGCTGCCGAAATAGCTTAAGGGGAGTAGTTGTGGAATAAATTTACCTACTTGGCTATCCTCAAAACTAAATTAGCATTGCTAATTTTTTTAAAGAATGTCCTTTCTGTGGACATATTTTCTGTGGATTTATAAGTCCACACGAAAGACAATGTCTACAGCAAAATTAAGTAATAATGATTTAACAAGTAAAGCAGTATTTTGTTTGCCTGTAAACGTGGACGTGGAGTGCTGTGGGCTCGATAGTAATGTATTTAGCTTATAATAATATTAAATTATTACTCAGTATCGGAATAAAACTATGTTCCATATGATAGCGAATTATGTGATGTCCGTTCATCATTCTTTAACTTTAGTGATTCAGATAACTCAATTGCACCATCGAAAAAACAAAAAATAAATTCAGCGATGGAGACACTTGCTTTGTAACTATTTTTGATATGTTTGTTCTTTTGTGTAAACACAAGACCCATCTGTGCTCGAAAAAAAATATTATAATTTCATTTTTTAGCCTAATCGAGGAAACGATCTTGTTTTATGTTTTAATTTAAATATTCTGATAATATCATATTAAATGAGACTGATTTTGTAAAAATCCCGACCATGTTTTTTTTATACAATTTTTCGCCTCGTTTTGTGTATGACCCATTAATATGTATTTGGATATTTTATTGACTCTATTAGAGTTAAATAAAATGTATGACATCATTTTCAAATAAAGAAATAAAAACGATTGTCAAATGTTTTAAAGTGTCGTTACAACTTTTCGTTAGAATTTTTTCCGTTTAGCCCCCTTTCACACCGCGCGATAAGGAATTACGTTCCAAAAGAACTATTACACTCTTAGAAGGTGATAAGCAAAGGGAATGATCAGTGACACCGAGCTTCCCACAAATGCATGTGGGTAGGCAGCCTCTTGAATTTATTGACTTGAGATACCTAAATAAAAAATAAGTGTATTTCAAGAAGTTTCTTAAGTAGTCTGTTTCAGATGCAGTCAGCCGTAAGCGACGAAACGCGTAGGCGACACCATCGCCACCCATCAACCATTGCCCACAATGTTTCAATATTATGTATTGCTCCTTGAACTTATTATTAATACATGAACAACAACGCCTGATTTCCATACATCATTGGCCTCAAAGATGTAACTTTACAACACGAAATTCTCTTTATTTACGGAAAAATGTACTAAGGCTAACCTATATTGAATTTGATAATCACTGATATATTTCCTCGTAGTTAGCATAGTTTAATTATTATTCTCTAACTTATTTATAGAATCTAATCATTTTAATTAGCGAATAAATTGATGACGAAAAAATGTTCTCTGAGAAATGTTCGTATTCCTACATAGCAAAACTATCGTAAAGTGGTACTATCGTAAACCTGACGTTAACACTTATTCATTTGTAAAGTAAAACTATTGTTAAACTACACGATGGTATTTTAAACTATACCTGCTGCAACATTTTGTTTCCAAATACGCTCACTATGGCGCTGTTCAAATCCCTCATACAAAATTTGACTGTAACTCTTCCATTAGGATTACTATACAGTAGGCCCTGCTGGGGTCATAGTTCTTCAGTCTTCATTTGCTACAACACATGAGGACTCTCAAACAATTTATATCAAGCGACAAAATCCAGTAAATCTACGGAACTAATAAATCAAAACTGACAATATTCAGCTCGGTGATCCGGACATTCGAGATGTTATTGATTGTGGGGCTGGGAGGAGTAGTGGGGGGAGCGGGGAGGATGGCGCCACCTCCCACGCCCGTGTAGCTACCCTGGCCGCCGGAGCCCCACACTCCTCACGCGAACTACTTTAAGGGTTTGCATATTTGAACTAGTCCGTTTGTTTGAATAATGTATTGTGATAAAACAATGTGATAAAGCACAGATCGATCGAGGATCAGATGATGGTTTGATACATAAATTAATGTGGATGGACCTTGTAGGATCAACTAAATTTTTTATAAAATATAAATATAGAAAGTATGACGTTGCCAAACCATATCCTTTTATGATTTCTTAAAAATACAATTATTATTGCTTTGTTAATAATTGCAATAGCCGGCATAGCTATAAACATATTATGATGTATTATATTATATGTAGCCTACATACATCTTACGGTGAAAGGTGCGGTAAAAATATTATTCTGTATCAGCCCATATACGTCCCACGGCAGGGTACGGGCCTCCTTTACAATCGAGACTACTATTGAGAGTGGTTAGGCCAAAAAAATAAAAATATAATCACAAAATTAAAAAAATATTAAAATACGTATATAAAATTGGAAATAAATAAATTCAAATCAAAAACAGTCACATATATAGTAATGGGGTCAAGACTATATGTACCCGTTCGGATGAACGAGTCATTTCGTGGGTACCAGAAATTACGAGAGACTTTTCGGTCTCACAAACACCCAGACCCGGAAGAAAAATGTGTGGGCTGCACAAATATTTGTCTCGGTGCGGGGATCGAACCCGCGGCCGTTACGTTTCACAGCCGGCGTTGACCCAACTCGACCCAACTGCACCACGGAGATTGTCATAATCTGACATAACTAGAATAGACATGGCCTTACCAGTAATTAAGCTCGTAACAAGAAAATTTATACGAATAAATTCTTAAAAATGCAATATACATTTATGTAAACACCTATGACAAAAGATGTCATTTTTGAAATATATAAATTTTAAACATATGCATTGATTAAACTTAAATAAAATAGTGGGGCACGTCTACTTTAAATGAATTTTGGATGACCTTGGGATTAATTAAATTAAATGATTAAATTAAATTGTAAATATTGGAGCCGATACTTGTAGCGGCGGCCATCTTGGATTCACAATAATATTGAATATGGATAATTGTATTGTCACCAGAATTAAAGGCGTATACCAAATTTCAGATCAATCGGTTAACGGGAAGAGGGTTAAATTTTAATTACTAAATTTGTTCCAAACAAACAAACGGGGTGAGCTAAATAAAACCGGGGTGAGCTAAAGCAAACAACAGGTCGAATTCTTACGTAATCTGTTATCGACTCATCGCTAGAACAAAAATAAACTACCAGCGATACCTCGGCAACTGTTGCTAACACCGGGCGACCCGCTTTCTTTGTTTATTATTGATTTTCAGACACGCTTACACAGTCTTTACCTCTAAATTGAACAGAAGTCAAGTGTTGTGGGCGTTGGAAATTTCAAAGGATTTTTAAGACTCACATCTACTAAAATAAAATCCCATCAAAAACATCCTGTAAAAAATTCCAAGTCTCGCAGTTCAGGTTTTCTACCGTAAAAAGTTGTGAGATGCATATAATACCAAGTCGATTAAGTTATTTAGTCCTTAAGGGACCTTCTATAGAATGTTATTACGTTAGTTATTACCATATCAATATTAAAAATTCTTTACGTTTTAAATAAATGGATCGACTTGGCCATCGCATGAAAACATAATGTATCGTACAATTTATACATAATGCTGCTGGCCAAGTCGATCTATTTATTTAAAACGTAAAGAGTTTTTAATATTGATATGGTAATAACTAACGTAATAACATTCTATAGAAGGTCCCTTAAGGACTAAATAACTTAATCGACTTGGTATTATATGCATCTCACAACTTTTTACGGTAGAAAACCTGAACTGCGAGACTTGGAATTTTTTTACAGGATGTTTTTGATGGGATCTCACGTCTTTTTGTAGAGTCCTACTTTTTTCCTTTTCGGTACTTCTTACTTCTAGAATATCACTAACGATTTTGCTTAAAGCCTCTGTCTTATGGATATTTCTTATTTTTGTAAGTATCAATTTATCACAAATATAGCGGATTTGATTATTAATGTTCTTTCTTTCATTGTAATTGATATTTTCGAGCTATTTAGTCTATTTATTTGCAAGTTTTTCTTCGTCATGTTTTTCTAGAGGAATGTTATACAGTTTCTTGGGCTGAATACACCATTTCCCTCTCTATATCCCCTCCTGTTATGCCTCATATATATAGATATCTATCTACAACTATTATTCCATTATATACGGGTACAATGATTCATTAACTGCAAATGTAACTTTGTAATCCTATACATTTATATGGGATTACAAAGTTATTCACGCAGTTGGTCTATCTAGAAAACTAGACACAAATTATGAAATGTTTGAATTTTCCCTTACTTTAGACACTAAACACTAATTATATTCTAAATTTGAAGGTTCTATGTCTGCTAGAAGTGCCTTAGACTTTTGATGATCGGTCAGTCAGTCAGTGAGTGACAAAATTAGGAAAGTTTGACTAGTTACAATTCTTAAACTACTGATTCAAATTGAATGAAATTTTAAATATACCGTGTTTACACAATGCCTGCTTTGTAACTGAAAATTCAGGCTTCTTGCTTTAACCACAACGAAGTTATAGGGGGTTGAAAATGGTCTGAATTGCTTCGAGAAAAGGATGTTACGGCCTATAGCTCGACTTGGAGGGGGCTCGGCCGCGCCCCCAGATATTTCTACATCTTATGAATATTTTTCTATGTGCTATAAAGGAAAGTTCGATATACAGCCGTTGTTCTCATCACGTACGGTACAGAGGCTGTCATTGAATGAGCCAATCAAATAAGAACACGAGTATCCGCTGCTTTTTAAATGATGCAATCCAATGAATGAAAAAATACACTACAGTAATTCCAATACATATCTCCACAGTACGCAGGCTTCCTCACGATACTTTCAATTCAAAAGCGCGGGTTAATAATTATTGTCAATCTGTACACAAATGACTGTGAAAAGTCAGAGTTCTCCCTTTGTAAAGTGTGCTTCCACATGAAACAGGCCGCAAGTAAACACGCGTTCACCAATAACTAATGATGGTTCAGCCGCGTGTTTGTCCACGGGGTTGGCGCCACCCCGGTCCCCAGCCATACACAAACGCACCAAATTAAATAACTACTACCTAATGACGGCCGGTTTGTGACATTTATTTTTGGGGAGTATAACCCTCTTGTTCCAATATAACAATCTGTATATAATGCGTGAAATGTCCAATAATTACAACGTAATTTTGACTATATGGGTATAACTGAAGATTTTAACAGGTGCGTCTCAGATTTGATTCGTAATGTCGCCGTGGTCTCCGACATTAGTTGTGGTCTTTTCCATACGTTTCTTTCGGCCAAGAATGATTGTCACTCAGATCTGTACGGTGAATCTAACTGGTGCTATGTTAACCATTGCTAGGACCCGCCTTTCTTAATAGTCTCCGTCTTATTATTATATACTCTTTATTGTACATCTTACATTAAATAACAAAATATAGCTAATAAACATATGGTACAATTGGCAGCCATATCGCATTGAGCGATTTCTTCCTGGCAACCTTTAGATGGACAGGAATCTAGGATTGTGGGCTTGACGTGCAATAAGAGTTAATAAATGGTGCGTAAATATATCTTATATATCTTAGATAATAAGAGATAAGTGGTGTTATTAGTCTTAGTTAGACGTTGTACGTCTTCGATTGTATTATTGACTTCTTATCATCCTTGACGATTAAAAACCAGCATAGAAATATAAAAACAAAGAATTTTTGTCAAATATTAAAATTAATAGGAGTAAAAAGTAACCATAAAAATAGGGGAAAAGAATTACAAATTCTATGACTTGCTATCTCAGTTTTCAAAGGATATGTGCAACCAATATGTAATCAAACGAGTAAGACTGGTGTATTCTAAAACAACAAAAAATACCGTTTTACTGGTTTCAAATAACAATAGCCCTTACTAAAAGCTTTAATCCTTTTCTTGTTAAGGTTCACACCCTTTTACCTGCATATTGCATTAAGTGACTGCAGATGAAAGTATAGAAAAAAAAATCTACATATTATACAGGATGTCTGAACGTAGTAACGCTTATTTCTTATGAGTTTTATTTAGTTTTGGTTCTCTACTACTGAACTCAATCTAACAATATATAGAATATATTCGCAGATATTGGGACATAGTGTAATATCGGTTTAAAATATAATTTAAGAGCGTTTACACCTTGCGCGCAAAGTCAACTATAGGTATTTCTTCGTTAATTTCACGCGTACATGAGCGACCAAAGCTGTGTGCGTAGAGCTGCCGCGTCGACTCGCTATACAATCAGCGCAACCAACTTTGATCCGTGCGCTTCAAAATTCTAATATTGAATTGAAATGTAACTTATGATTTATATATTGGTAATATTATATCATAAAAATATTTTATTTGCATTATAAGTAGACAAATATTACTGTGCAAGTAATGAACAACACAAATTTAGATACTAATCATATTTTCGTTATTATTACATTGTTAAGTTGCATTCAAATCAGTGTTCAATCAGTAGACACTACGGACGTTTATTAATCATTTCGTGTTCGAACACATGAAAAGAGTTAGGGGCCTTACAACCCCTTACAATTACGAAATATATTTAATTTTATATTACAATACATAACACAATTTAGCCTCGGAATTACATCCCATTATATTATCTGAAACATAATTTATACTCACTACAAAGTCATTGCAGGTAATAAAAATAAAAAATATGTTTTACTACCAAAGTACTAAGATGTGGCAATCGCAGTCCGCCCGTGGCTATTTTTACGACGCATGGCAAAAATCGACTGCAACCAGGCCGGAGCGACGAGCGATACGTCCTCCCTCTAGAAGGCCTTGCGACGGTCTAATTTGATGCACGGCGGAATGCGTGTTTTATAGTGGTTTTTAAAATATATGTAGAAAACATGAAAACTAATTGTATTGAAATTTAAAAATGGCAATTTATAGATAAGATGTTCTTCTATTATAATATGCAATTGCTATAAAAAATTATGTAAGATAATTTGGTGAAAAAAAATATGTTCTTGACGAGAGTTTCTGAATAATTTCGCATTGTTAAATTTTTTTTTTTCAGGAACTAAACATAAAAAGATTATTTTTCTCAGCAAAATCCCTCCATAAGGGTCTTATTAGTCGGATAATATTTTTATTTTCATCTTATATTTAGTGATTTCGGATATCTTAAGCTTCTAAATTGCCACTTAAAGCCTAAATAACGAAACTAGTGTTCAGTAATCCTTATAGTACTCACAAATTATCCATGAATCTATAATGTTTTCCACCAAAATCCCTAGATGACAACCTTTTCTAAAATTAGTACCAATTATTTTTCCTTGAAATTGTTTATTGGTGGCTATTAACTCATTTGAAAAGTCCTGTTTTTTAGCCAAAAAGCGCGCAAAGGGTATAAACGCTCTTAACAATATTTTTAAATATCTTATTGGTTCTTAGCTTTGTATGTGAATGAGTATAAAGACAATCGTGACCGTTTAAAATCTATTATTTTAACAAATGAGTGCCTTCACGAATTAGTAGGTGGAAATAAATACACGTCTACTAAGAAACACGTGAAGTGTCTGTTACGTACAAAAGTAATCATTAAATAGTTATTGTATGTTTCGTTTGCTTTGCAATGTTATGCATGAAGGTTATAAATAGATACATATTATTTTAACTTGATTGGAGAATATTTAACTATTCGTAGTACACAAAGTACAAATACATATCGTTTTTACGTATTAATCCCTAAACGGGTGACTCAAATGTGGTTACAGTTGTCGTCCAAAGAAGTGATAGTTAGTTTTTGGGTGAAGACTTGGATTGTTACATTTTATGTCTGTTGTTTTATTGTTTGTTGGGTACCATCCCATATTGATATTGTCCGAGTTATCCCCCACTTTAATGACGCTGCGTAAAATGTGTTTTTAAAATAATATGTTGTATATTGAGCAAGTTCCCATGAATGTGTATAACTTATCAACCATGTATCACAGAAATGCTGATGGTACTCAGAAGAATAAAGATTTATGTCGCGACAGACTTGGCAGTGTTCCAACCGATATCAACAGGCCGGGACTTGTAGAGCCTTTGTGTTGGGGGCAGTTGGGCGTAAACCGCGGGGAGAAATACAATTACCCGACGCTCGAACAAGCTCATTTAAACTTATTAAGTGGCTATCATCGGGTTCGACGGCCGTAACGTGTGTACAGGTATCATTATATTAGTGGAAACTTAATCTTATATTTATAATATCTTTGTTTCCATAATAAATTGTTTCTTACATTAATAATTTCACCTCTCTATCCCCTAAACTATTTAGGAAGGATATCATGCTTTTAGTAAGTAAGCTTTTGCCATTTTTTATCCAAGTTCCGGGAAATTCGTATGAATTTTTCAGCCCGGAAAATACACATTTCATACTTATTTGTTTATTTTTAGGAGCCTTGTCCACTGCAACGTTACATATTACGGCGATGCCATACTCATATTTAAAAAATCTTCGTGTTTATATTTGTTCTGGAACGTAACCGAGCATTGACCAAACGGCCTATGATAGTCAAGAATGTAAATATATATTTTTGAAGTTTTTTATACTTTCTAATCACCTTCGATATTTCACTTTAAAATAGACAGATAATGTTGGGTGCCCTAGCTGCTTTTCAAGGATATGATGAAGCTTATGTTATTTCCCTGTTTTATAGAGGGCGAGCGAACCTACGGTTCACCTTAGACTGAGTGATCACCGTCCATGAACACCTGCAACACCGTAGCGCATGGGGATGCGTTGCCGACCGTTAAGGTGGGAACACGCTCTTTTTAACCGACTTCAAAAAAAGGAGGAGGTTCTCAATTCGACTGTATGTTGCTTTTTTTTTATGTTTGTTACCTCGTTTCTCTGTACTGTGTGAACCGATTTCGACCATTCTTTCTTTGATTGAAAGCTGATGCTTGTCATTTGGTCCCGTAAAAATATGGTGAAAATCTGAGCAATATCTTCGGACCTGGAGAGGGGAACTCCTTAAAATTAAGTAGGATTCCAATGGTTCTTTTTGCATTAGGATCATTATAAAATTTAATTTACAGTGAGAGAGGAAAAAAGGGGTGGGGGTGAGAGTGAGGTAGGTGATAAAATTAAAATACACGTAAATTCTAATATCTTCGGTAGCTTTTAACCGATTTTAGTGATTTCTTTTTCATTGGAAAAAATGTATTGACAGGTTGATCTCAGGAACACAACATGGAGATCTGATGATCATTTTCGGACCTGGAGTGTAGAACTCTTCAAACTTTAGTAGGATTCCAATGGTTCTTTTTGCATTGGGTTCAGTATAAAAGCTAAGATACAGTGGTGGAGGGAAAAGGGGGTAGGGGCAAAGGGAGGGGGGGGGGGGGAGAAAAAATAATAAACATATGAATACTCTAATATCTTTGGCAGCTTTTAGCCGATTTTAGCGATTTCATTATCATCGGAAAGAACATATTCCTTGTGGGGACCAAATCTTCTTCATTTTGATTCCTATCAACACTAAAAAGATAAAAATAACCAAAATTTTTAATAAAAACTGACTTCAAAACAAAGAACCACTAAAAACCAAAAAATAACTAAATAATAAGTACCACTGCAAAGCAAAAAAAATAATATTTGTTTCATGGAACTTGCGCTTGTTGATTAATTTGCTGAATGACTTGACTAGCCAACAAATCAAAATATATGCATAACATATTGAAGGCGGGCCGCCCAGTACAAACATATAGATATTTAAATTAATATAAGGCATAGGTCCTACATGTTTGGTACTTGGCGACCCGCCTTCAATATGTTATGCATATATTTTGATTTGTTGGCTAGTCAAGTCATTAAGCAAATTAATCAACAAGCGCAAGTTCCATGAAACAAATACTATTTTTTTGCTTTGCAGTGGTACTTATTATTTATTTTTATTTTTTTTTTATTTTTTTATTTATTATAAATACAGAGTTAGAAACAAATAATAACTATTGTTTCCACGAAACCGGGCTTCGGTTTGACCGTGGAGTTGGTGAGTCTCATTCACACATGTACATAAATTTGCATTAAACATTAAACAAACAAAATAACCCTTATGAAGTCAGAATTATAAACAAAAATATACAAACACTTATAAACTTTATGATATAACTATAAAATAAAATGAAACGTAACTATAAACAGTAAAATGTAACAAAATATCACTTTCCAAAGATTTAAGTAGAAAATAAAACATCACTTCTAAACTTATATATAAAAAAAAAAAATAGAAAAAATAAAATGAGAAACAATATGCATTACAACTAAACAAAATATAAATAAACTGTAACTGTAAGTATACCTAAAAAGTAAAGTAAATATGTTTATAGCTGCTAGTAGGAACATGTTAAAAGGTGGTTTCTTAATTTGTTTTTAAAACTATTGTATACCGGATCATTTCTAATGTCCGGTGGCAAACTGTTCATTATATAGGGTAATCGTTATTTTTTCGTTATTTTTTGGTTTTAGTGGTTTTTTTGTTTTGAAGTCGGTTTTTATTTTTTTATTATTTTTTAAGTCGCTAGGTCGTATCTGTCCAGAAATGCCGCTGTGCTGCTTACGCTTTACTATGTACGTAATAATATTACATAAAACAAAATAGCCATTATGGATTTGCATTTTAACCCGCTTTTACGCTTATAGCAACATCACACGTTGTACTGGACGGAGGCTTTAAACAAACAATTACCCAAATAGCCAACAGCGTGTGACACATCAAACATGTCCTGCAGCCGACGTATTGATTCGCGACATCAGAGGCGGTTAATCATGGTTCTTGTTCACGGACGGCGGCGGATACGCACACGTAGGGCAGACGCGCCCGCTGTGCACGACGCGGTGATTTGAGGGGCTCGGACAGGTATTATTAGCCGGCCAGACGCGACTCATTCAATGGGGAATATGCACGTAACTTAAATATGGACAAAATATTGAAATAAAACTATTATTTACGGATTTTACCGCGAATTTAGTTTAATTTTTTACATTTTTGACTTCCCGACGTTTCGATTACTTTACAGCTTTCGTGGTCACGGGGCGGACTGAGGTATTGGTCGTCCGCTCTGTGACTGTCAATTCTATGTACAAGTGGATGGCGTCGCTATGGGCTCACCTGTATCTCCAGTAGTCGCCGATATTTCATGGAAGACTTTGAGGAGACAGCCCTTAGTACAGCCCCAGTCTCGCCGAGATTTTACAAGCGGTACGTAGAAGATACTTTCACAATTTTACCATCTGACCAAGTAACTGCATTTTTAAATCACCTTAACTCCATCAACAATAAAATTCAATTTACTATGGAGTTAGAACATAATAAATCTCTTGCTTTCTTAGATGTTTTAGTTATCCGTAATCCCGATCAGTCCTTAAGTCACACTGTGTATAGAAAAAAGACCCATACAGATAAATATCTGAATGGCGATTCTCCCCACCATCCAAAACAGTTAGCTACCGTGGGTAAATCCTTGTTTCAGAGAGCACGAGGAATCTGTGACGAGAAACACCTGGCGACTGAGCTGCAACACGTCAAGCAGGTACTGCGAGACAAGAAGCTCCAAATCCCACGCCGCCGTCACAGAAACCGAGTGAAGCCAGCCACAGTCGAACGAGTCCCCGTTATCTTGCCTTACATAAAAGGACTCACAGACAAAATTGGCTATATCCTGAAGCGTGCTTCTATAAAGACCTAATTCAAGCCGCCCAAGAAGATTAGTCAATTTCTACCACCTGTCAAGTGCCATATACCCCTGCAAGAACCGGGCGTATATAAAATAGATTGCGACTGTGGCCTCTCCTATATAGGTCAAACAAAACGAAGCATAGGGACCCGCGTGAAAGAACACATAGCTGGCATCAAACATTGACGCTCAACGAAGTCTGCAGTTGCTGAACATATAGAAGAAGGCTCCAAGCATTACCTCCGCTTTGACCAGCCCCAAGTCCTCGCTAAAGAACACCATTTCCTGCCCAGGATGTTTCGCAAGGCTATTGAAATTAAAAAACATCCGAATTTCAATAGAGAAGATGGCTTGAAGCTTGCACAAGCATGGGATCCAATACTACATTTAATAAAATCGGAACCCAAAAGACCAACTGCCAGCCCTCAGGACACTATGAGCTCCTTCTGCGTAGATCGGATCGCAAATACAGATTAACTATTTAAATTAACTTTTTAATTTAATAATTGTAAAATAAGGGTAGTTGAATTGTAACAGTCACAGAGCGGACGACCAATACCTCAGTCCGCCCCGTGACCACGAAAGCTGTAAAGTAATCGAAACGTCGGGAAGTCAAAAATTTAAAAAATTAAACTGAATTCGCGATAAAATCCGTAAATAATAGTTTTATTTCAATGTGTAACATTCGCGTAAATTTAAGAAACCATCATGGACAAAATATATTTTTTCGTAATCTTCATTGCTTCATTTTTAAAATTTATTTTAATTTTATAGTGAAATTTAATCATCAAAAAGAGGCTTTCCGTGCAAATTTCCGAAACGCAACATTGGTGGATGAAAACGTGACGTCACGTTTACTCGAGAGGTCTGCTGTCAACAAGCTATTTGTATGGTTTCTTTTCTGAGGAATGATTGTTTTTATATTGTGTCTCTGTTTTTTTTTTAATATCAAGTGAATTGTTTTATGTATTCACAGTATTAATTCATTGTGAAGAGAATTAATGCCATTATTTTATATTTAATATAATTTTCTGTATCCTCTTTGATGTGAAACCCAGAAATAATAGAAAGATTAATAAAACTAGTCTCGAATTTGCCTCTTACTCTAATACTTATTAATTATTCTTTACTGGTGATAGGTCTCTCATATGTGAGATACCATCTGAGTAGGTACCACCGTAATGTCTATTTCTCCCGTCAAAGAGCAGTGTAAATGCACTGTTGTGTTTTGGATTGAAAGACATTGTAGCCAGAGTAACAACTGGATATATTGAGACTTAACATGTTATATCTTAGGATAGCGAGCGTAGTGGAATGCCAAGCATTGCTTTGTAATTCAAGGTGTTGTTTGGTTTTACTACTGTTTATGAGCAGTCCTATAGCTTACCATTAGGCGAACGGCTTGCTGGTATAGAAGTTCAATGCAATAAAAAAAATAGATGTTTTTATTCATCAGTAATACTTATACTCATAAATACATAAGAATTCTTTATAATATCTTTACGACTTTTCGTAAACTAGGTTATGTTGTTGTAGAGGTTTGTAAACAAAACAAGTAGGTAGGTAAACGTAAGAATGATATTTATATGTATTTTACTTAATTTTAATATCCTAACTTACATCGAAATGGTCTTCACAAAAATATAAACAGCTCAAACTCGATACATTGTCTCTGCCTTCCACCACTTTATTCTTAGATTTTCACCTTTCGGCATAAGGAAATATAATTTGTCAGGTGCTGTGTTTATGTTTTTTTGGGGATATAGGAACGACACAATGTTTGTAATATGTTTTTTTTTGTGCTTTTCCATGGTAATTAAGTCGATATTCACTCACTTTCCTTATTTTCTGGTAATAATATATTGAACCAAACATTGATGTTGACATCGAATTTGTGTAATCGTGACGTCACGAACAAGCGCGCCAATATGGCCGCGTTTATATCGCCCAAAATTAATAGCGATTTTAATATTTAATTTTTTGCATAATAGTTTATATTTTGGATATGTTATTTGTATGTTTGGTAATGGAATGACTAGTAAAATCGTATAAAAAATAAAAAAAAACCATGCACATTCCCCATTGCATGGAGGGTGGCGAAACGGACAATGTGCTGAGCCACAGATCCGAACGGAAGTACATGACGTATGAGTTTATCTTTCATTACGTGGCACTCCGTTTATATTTTTGTTTTGTTTTATTAGATTGCGATGTCAATAGCGTGTTCTCCAAAACGTATATTTGCTATAAAATTTTAAAATTGGTTTTGCGCAGAATATAATTGTCATCAATAAGCCACTGCTGTGACGTCCTATTACATAACGAAAAACCAACACGCTTAGGTTTCATAAAGTTAAAGGGACTTGCGTCATCTATTCAGCTTACATCTGTATGAAGCACGCGTGATAAACGTCTCTATCCTAATCGTAGTCCGCCCTTGGTATTGGATTCATACAGGCCGGTTAGCGTAAAATGCGTAAAATGACTGTCATGGTGAAAAGACCAGTGGCGTGACATAAAGGAGCAAAGGGAAGACTAAAATTACTGGTAACCGCGCCAAATGCAAATAGTGTAATCCAATACTTTCTGACGCTGGTCGGTAATTATTTTTTTATTGCTCTGTGTGTCGAGTCGAGCGTGACATTCGCCTGCTGACAACCCATACGAGCGCTCAGATCCCAAAACGCGACACATGTATGCGTCACTCCTTAAAGATATTTCCATCACTGCGTGCAGCGGGCCCTCTCTGAGGCGACACTAACATCCTACCATCGTCTGATATTGATTCCTCTTTAACTCATCGTAATTTATTCTCGTGGATTCGGTGTAATGTGGCTATTATTCATATTGCATTGCATTCATATAATTTGGCTTGGAAAATTACAATCCATACCGGAAATCAACCTTCTAAAGAGTAACTAAACCTTATAATTTGTCTTCGAAATACTTGTTGGAAATTCTGAGATAGTCATCATAATTAAATAAGAATATACCAGGAACTGCCAAAGAGTTTTGTGGCCAGTAATGTCGACGACGACGTGATTAACGTTGCAGAAAGCCGCTTGTTGCAGTCCGCTACCAAAAACTCGTGATGGAAACCCTCGAGAAACACCTTTAGCGTCGTACGCGCTGTGGCTGATGAAGCAGTAACACGTAATTTTGAGAAATCAGTGTATCATTCCAAATTGAATTAAATATCGCTCTCTATAAAAGGTTACTTAGTACAGAAACCGGTAATATAGTTATCATAGGAGTACCAGGAATTAGCTAAAATCTAGAGCACAGATCAATAAACGCACGCATGGCGTACAGGAAGCGTTCAGCTCGGCAACCTGCACACATGTATATTGTACATTGTATATTGTGTACGAGTAAGGTGCACTGTTTGTGTGTGCCTCGCGAGGCCCGGTCGGTATGCGCTTTTCATTAATTTTACAGGTATCTTCGCAACGGTATACAATTGTATCTGTATCTGTATCAGCCCATATACGTCCCACTGCAGGACACGGGCCTCCTCTACAATCGACAGTACGATTGAGTGTGGTTAGGCCAAATAGACCACCACGCTGGCCTAATGCGGGTTGGCGAACTTACAAACCGTAATTTTTTTTATAAATCGCTAACGTATGCAGGAACCTGCATCCCGATGTTTTCCTTCACCGTTTTACACACGCAATTACATACACAATTGTATATATTTACATATACAATTGTATATAAAGTTAATAAAACCCCATTAGTTATTATGGAAATAAATAATATTAATTTTAAATCCATTATCTACGACCTATAATACTTTATATATCGCTCAGAAATATATCCACAAATAAAACGACTGAATCATTGTGACTGAAGAATATTAAAAGAAAATGTATTCAACATTATTTTCATTTTCTAATTTTCTTTCAAGTGATGTATTTTTCCAACAGTCGTAAAAAATAATAAATTCATAATGCTTGCAATACATTTATATCGGTATATCATATTTTTCATTCAGCGAATTGGTAATATTTTCCAAGGAAGAAGTTGTAGCATTTGAAAATACCTTTTCAATTACATATCCCTCTTCGTTATTGGGTGATATGCTGGAATGCGCCTTCCCCTTTCCTATGATTTAATTGTTTATACTTACTGATGGTATGCTTTGTAAATCAAGGTGCTGTTTGGTTCTGCTACTTTAATTTAATTTTTAATTTTATTTCTTTAATTATTTTTTTATTTTTTACTTTTTTTTGTTTTATGAGCGGTCGTATCGTTTACCCGCCATTCACAGCAATAAAAAAATGCAAATATTATTATTTGATGCAATAAATATTCACTTTGTTCTGCTTTGATTAATGAAAGTTGTACTGTACTTTACTATTAGCCCATATGCGTCCCACTGTAGGGCACAGGCCTCTTCTACAAACGAGAGTACGATGGAAAGGGGTTAGGCCATAACTCGCGCCTGTAGGTTTCGTACTATCCCGTCAAATGAAATGAAATCTATCGGGTAAGAAGCAGTACCAAGCCAAATAAACTTTAATTATTATTTAATTAATCTACATGAAATTGTACAGTGTTGGCAATTTTTGTATAATACAGCGTTTTATTCAAAAAATTAATTTGAGCTATTTAGTTGAAAATTTTATTTATTTTTCTATAGTTTGCTTTTTCTAAAGTATTCTTGCCTATTCTTGAATTTAAATATTAATGTTACTTTAATTCCTTGGGTTTAGTTACAAATTTAATAAATTATATTTACATTAGTGAGGTACCTATTTTATTCTATTTTGTGCATGCTTAACGAGCCATTAAGTGATTGTTACGCTTAAGTAATATTAAACCCCTAGTTATATTATAAGGCATGTTTCAGCGCAAATAATTGTTGGCTGGTGTTTAAAAATAAATAAATTAACAAATATCCCATATATCCCACTACTGGGCACGGACCTGTGGTTTGGTAGAATTGCCATACCATAAAAATTCTTACAAATCTCTAATGTGTGCAGGTTTCCTCCTCAGGTTTCCATACACCTTTATAGTGCTTGATACACAAATTAACTTGCGAGCAATGAACAATCACATTTTATCTTTAATTATTGTTAAACAATATAAAAGTGACACACTTGCATATTTTATTAATGTATAATTTTGATTTTCCCGTGGTGTGTACCAATCTGTATTCAACCGTACTACGATGTGCTACGGCGTAGCATGATGACGTAGGCGTACGTACACGATTGTAATTTTTAACCATAAAATCTCCTAAGTCCCGTTAAGGGGCCGTCCATTAATCACGTGAGACTTGAATGGAGAGGGGGTTGGACAGAAATTACGAAATATCACAAGAAGGGTTTAATAAGATATCACGTGTATTTTTTTTCGACAAATAATTTTGATTAAAATGCTACATAATATTATTATTACTGATATGCCAATGAACAACAACTGCAACCTTTCTTGTTAGACATTTTTATCATGGTTCGAAATTGCAGAAAAAAAAGGATTATTTAAAGATAATATTCGAAAAAGTTTAAGAGTTTTTATATGTACTAAAAATACACGTGATGTTGGGTGGGGGAGGGGGAGGTTTTAATCTTAAATCTCGCCTCATATCACCGAAGGGGAGGGGGGGTTAAATGCCAAATTATTAAAGATCAAGTGATTAATGGACGGCCTAATCAGTGGCAACTTGAAACTTTACTGCCTTAAAAGGACCTGCCACCAAGCAAGTCTTGTTAGTTGTCGGCTTATCTTTAAAGTTATGCTATCGAAGGACATATGAATATATAATTAAATGATTAGTGCTGCTCTGATGATGATGAAGTGCGTGGTGGCCTGTTGGCAAACGGACTAGACGCGGCTGCCAACATGTGGTAGCGGGTTCGAATCCCAGGACACACCTCTGACTTTTCGGAGTCATGTGTGTATTGACAGTCAATCACCACGCACTAAAACGGTGAAGGAAAACATCGTGAGGAAACCTGCATACCATAGCGATTTATAAGAATTTCTATGGTATGTAAGTCCGCCAACCCGCACTAGGCCAGCGTGGTGGACTATATGGCCTAACCACTCTCAATCGTACTTTCGATTGTAGAGTAGGCCCGTGCCCTGCAGTGGGACGTATATGGGCTGATACAGTACAGTGCTGCTCTAGCAAATTACCAATGAGAAATAAATATTTCCCCATTAACATTATTTACCTGGCCGGTCTATTGAAGCAATTGAAAAAAATTGTTCCGGCGCGGCGGAAGCCTCCTAATCCTAACATTCATCGAAAGTTTAAAAAGTGCGTTCAATTTTATTTCTTAATGTATTAAAGGAATACTAAAATAAATCGACACTCAATAACCCTTTATTAGAATAAATAAGATACATCAATAGTGAACTACTGCAATCTCTTAATATTATAAAGTCGTACACGTGTTTAGGCGTGGCTAAATAGATAAGTATATATTCGAAAGTACGTCACAGCTTCCAGACAAGGAACGTAAATACACATATTATGTTGAAAATAATTAATCTATAGTTATAAATACACAGTAGCTGAGCAAAGCTTCCTACGAAATAGTAGGGAGAAGGGAGTAGGGACTATATTTACAAACATGATATCAGGATCAAGCCAGAGATATGGAGGCTTCAAACGACTCCCGTTTTACTTACTTAATGTCTTCGTTTGAATTATTAACATGTACATCTTTGAGTTTATAATACAGTGAAAAGACACACAGGTAGGCCAATAATTGAAAACTGATACAATGCTCTGTATGTAACGTGTAAATTGAATAGAGTTGAAATTAATTTAATGACTAATAACTTTTATATATTGCAGAGAGTAGAATAAGAGTTTACTTGCAGTTTCTAGAGTTACATACTGCTTGGTCAAATACGTGATCAATTGTGTTAAAAATATTGTAATAAATATCAAGGAATTCAAATCGCAGATTAAAATATTGCACAATTCTTAGATCCTATAATCTCATTTATTATTTAATACCGGGTATCTCAAGACTGCTACCGAAAACGAAGCCGGGTGGTAGTTTTAGTGACTACAAACACAATGCAATCAAAAATTTCGCAAAGAAACGCGACAATTATTTTTTATGATTTTTTAAATATCGTCATTTTTGGGTGGTAAATCCATAGTTTTTGCTAAAATAATAATTTAAACTCTTTTATACCTTAGAGTATTTATAAATAAAAGGGTATAAACTATTATTTTAGGAAAAAATGTATTTACCACCCAAATATGGCCATAGGAAAAAAATAACAGAAAAAAAATTGTCGCTTTTTTTTTCAACTTTTTCTGTTGCATTGTGTCTGAAGTCGCTTAAACTGCCACCCGGCTTCGTTTTCGGTAGCAGTCTTGATATACCCTGTATACATAAAGACGGCAGAATTTATAATTACTGTATTAATATATTCATATTTTGTATTTTTAGCTTTTACAACTGTGTGTGGAGAATGGGTCTCATATTAAAACGTTACAGTCACGACTTTGATTTTTCGTTTTATATCAAAATATTTAATTTTCTCTCCTATAAATTTATAATTTTTACATACAGAAATTACGTTATCTAAATTGAATAAGCTCAAGTCTGCATACCCGATGGAATAGGAAAGAATGCATTAGTGCCCGACAGCTCGCCCAGCTTAGCACCTAAACTTACTTCTTCAACTTACATTATAACCTTCGAATTATAACAGCTAAAAGCTTCGGAATGTTTCTTGAATTGTACTGTACAAACTTGTGTTTCTCGCCAGTATAATTGAATTGAATAATAATTACTGTCACTTTAAGATATTTATCGAAATTTGATATTTTCACGGAAGCCATCGTGACACGCTAAGTATATCTGCGATTGGTTGTATGCGCACAATGTAAGTGTATTTTATAACATGATAATCCATATTATAAGCTAACGGAAAAGTACGTATCTCAAAGGAATATAGAAGTGTAGACAAATATAAAGCTAGGTTAGAATTGAAATCAATTATGCAAGAACGAAAATTGATAAATTATTATTTTTTCTTTTAAATAGAAAGATATTAACCTGATGTAACCTAATGATTGTTTCGCTGCGGTCGGCTGTTTCTATTCTCAGTTTATTAGCGCCTTTTCTTCAGTTGCATACAAGTCGTAGGAAATACAGGGTATATCAAGACTGCTACCGAAAACGAAGCCGGGTGGTAGTTAAAGCGACTTCAGACACAATGCAACAGAAAAAGTTGCAAAAAAAAGCGTCAATTTTTTTTTGTTATTTTTTTCCTATGACTATATTTGGGTGGTAAATACATTTTGAAATAAAACTATTATTTACGGATTTTATCGCGGATTTGGTTTAATTTTTACATTTTTTGAATTCCCGACGTTTCGATTACTTTACAGCTTTCGTGGTCACGGGGCGGACTGATGGTAAATACATTTTTTTCCTAAAATAACAGTGTATATCCTTTTATTTATAAATAATCTAAGATATAAAAGTGTTTAAATTATTATTTTAGCAAAAACTATGGTTTTACCACCCAAAAATGACGATATATAAAAAAAACATAAAAAATCATTGTCGCGATTCTTTGCGAAATTTTTAGTTGCATTGTGTTTGTAGTCACTAAAACTACCACCCGGCTTCGTTTTCGGTAGCAGTCTTGAGATACCCGGTATAATACTTATATGAATTTCGCAGTAAATTTTTGTATTATAGAATCTTCTAATGATCATTTTGTTTCACACTTCCTAAACATGTTTGGAATTTTATACATGTTTTCATACATTTATGGTAAGATATTAAGTACATATTATATAATAAAGAACTGACTGACGTGTTAACGCACAGCTGAAACTAATGGAGCATAGAACATAAAATTTAAATAAATTTTGTAAAAGTAGCTTTAATAGGATGAAATAAGGAATGAAAACAGCTGAAGCTATAGATGTCAATAGTCGGTACAAAATTTGTCTAATCAAAACTAGCAAAAAACTTAAAATAGTACGTAAATGCTTACATTGTCGCTTGACTTTGAAGGAAAGTGTAGGAGGATTTTTTTTTTAAAATGAGTTCGTTAACCTCTTTTAGCGTAGGAATGAATTGGAAGAAATCATTTAGATGGAATAACATTTAATTTATATTATTGTAAAAATTCTAAGAAACAGCAAAGTTTTCTGAATTGAAAATCATAAGTCCTATTTTGATTCTTTTTGTTACTCTCACAATAGGCTATTTGACTGTATAAATAATATTGAATTATATGTTTCCATCCGTGTAGATAATATAGTTTTAAAGCAAATTTCATTATTATACATTAAAAATATTGTATATTTTGGCTAAAAACCACAATTACAATTTAATTTATTTTGAGTTCGCGCCACGTGATCGTAAACGATTTTGATTGTCTATGACGTCATGCATTAGTATGAACTACTCACGTACAGGAAATGAATGGGATTGATAACGGCATAGATGCAAATTAAATATTAAAAATACCTTTAAAACGCGTTATTTGTAATTTATACCCGTGAATGAATAATATTATCATGTCCAATGTAATAAAATGTGAAGAAAGAAAAAGAATTCTAATTTATTTGACAAAAACTCATTCGGACGATTGATTGATTAATTGATTTGAGAATGTGTGACATATGCGAACGAATCTGTGGAGCGGATGTTTACGAACTGGACGCCACATTGTCCAGTTCATTCAGTGTATTTTGTAAATTTATTTTCAAATGATATAGATATAGTAATTAAAAATAACCTTTATTTGTAAGGTCTATAGACCCCGCTTCATAATGTGGTATGGTTTCCAGAAACTAGCCAAATAGCCTATTAACATTTAAAGAAAACTTTGATACGATATTCTAAATTGATAGTCAGAATTAAACATTTTGGACATCATCTTCAACTTATTAGTTATTAATCTAATGATTCTTGCTATCCAACAATAAAAATAGTATACTTTGTATTAGTAGTTTTCGGGGTTGAAATGAAGAATAATATTATAGCTGAATAAACATAAACAAAAGTAATATCGCAATTCGGAAAAATACCGATAGACGAAGTCGTGGCCAAACGCTGGTAATAATGTATTTACATAATAATATTATATGTCCAACTGCCATCTACACAAACACATTACCACCCCGAAATAATAATGATAATTAATTAATAAGGTCACACACGCACAGAAAAAATTGAAGCAAAGAACGAGAGAGAAAAAATTAAGAAATGTGACTGATCTGCCTATTACTCTCCGCGAGAAAATCTCTAAATGAAAAAATATAAAAGCCACAGTACCCCGTAATAAAACCAAGATCACAACTACACGTAAGTTCGCGAGAAGTGAAAGAGACTAGCGCAATCAATAAATCAGTACATGATTTAGGTAGCTACGAATTGCTGCTATCGCGAAGTCATCAAGCGCTTACTGAGGCCTGTCCCTATCATCATCAAAGTTGCGAATGTGATGGCCGCGGACCAAAGACATGCTGGACATGCGGGGCGGAAGCGGAATGTACGCCCGAGGCACGTAGAACGAGGCCCTGGGCCGGTAAGTCTCCAGCGGGCCGGCGGACGGCCTGGTGGGATAGGCCAGGGCGCGAGCCTCGGCGACATCGGCGGCTGCGTAATTTCCCCTATCAATCCCTTCCTCGATGGTGGACTTCGGGACATTCTTCTGGAATTCCGCGACAAAGTCCTGTGGGACGGGCTTGGAGGAGCAGACCCTGATGTGGCTGGGCATGTCGCGCTGGGTGTAGCGATGCCAGATGTTGTAGGGGCACGCGATCAGCTCCGGGTTCAGCCACTCGCACTTGGCCACGTGGAGAGGCAGCTTGGAGCGGCGCACGCGGTGCGTCAGGTCGTACGGGCAGGATACGAAGTCGTCGTCGCAGTCGCCCATTCTGGCACAGAGAACAATTACCTTCATACCATAAACATTTAGTTATGTCTATTAGGAGTGACAGTACACATGCAAACGTCCCGTCGAGCTGTAAGATTCAAATTATTAAATGAGTCTTTCTAAATAATCTATTCGTTTTGAAGTTTTGCTTGTGTGACCGATAGATTGGGATTTAAAAATAATTTAAATAAATGAATGATCACCACATCCATTCAATTCATGATTTTAAAAACCTATCTATACACTGCAATATTATTAATAAACCACGCAGTCAAAGTCGCTGGTATCAGCAAGAGCCATAAAATAAACAGATATTGGAAATTCGCATGGTGAACTAATATGAAGGTATGGGTGTGATGGCGTGGGTGTTGAGGCGGCTGTACACGACGCGAGCTGCCACGCTGCCACCGCGCCGGCGTCGCCTGTCTGTGGCATTGTACATTCAAGCCATTCATTACGTGCTGAATGCAGTGGTCTATCCAAATGCGCTCAGGCTGGCAATGGACTGTACGCAACAACGAACAAATACAAGAGGAGTATTAGAGTCGCAGAGGCGGGGAGAGTGGAGGGGGCCGGCGCGGCGGTATGTGAAGACGCTGCACCGTCTGCACGCGCCCTTATATGCATGTTTTTAAATTAGATATTATATTTCGCTCAATATTATTTTGATCATCATATTTAAAATGCAATTATTAATCCAAACACGACCATATTCATTTTCGCTTAAATAACATCATTAAAATTACATTCGACACAGCATCTAAACGGAGCCAGAGCGAGCGACTATAAACAAAAACATAAATATGACGCTGTATGTATGTACAACATACTAAACATAAATAATAACATCGCAAGGGTCACAAATACTAGCAAAAACTTAATTATGTCCTTAAAACACTTTCAATAACATTCAAATTGCGAACATAATATAAAGAATGTATTCAAATTTGGACATTACAGTACAAAAACAATAATCAAAATACCGACCGAGCGTCAGCGGCGCGTCGCGTCGGCGCGAAAACAAAAAGTTTGAAAAAGTAATCACACGGATTATTGAAAAAGGACATTGTCGGATACGTACTTACTTTATTGATATGCAAGTGTTCTGTTCAGTCCAATCTGTATACAGTTATGTAGTTTTGTGTGTGACGAGTGGCGCTCGGAACGCGTGCTATCTCCGCCCAGGCGAGACTCGGAATAATGGCGGACCTTAACAGTGCTGCCGCCCTGGAACACAGACTGCCTAGACGTTGACGTCACTAAGTGTTGCAAACTTTATGCGATTTCTTGTAAATTAAATAATTAAAGGGGTGTTTAATTGAATACATTAGTAATGGCGGGGTATCTTCTCTAGATACGCTGTACCAAGTAAGTTAGTTGATATAAGTTTGTCGTTAGAATAACACAATAATCTAAATTTATAATTAAATCTAAATGTTTCGTAATAGATCGACAAATAATAAATAAATGTAAGAAAGTCATTTTATTATATATGTCGGAGGAATCTAAATAGTATAATGCAAACGTTTAATAAGCACATTTTCCTTCTTATTAAGCGAAATAAAAAACAAGGCAGAATAATTGTCGACTAGCGAGCGATGTTATCACTAGTCAGTGAATATACCATTTATATTGTATTGGATCTACCGAACAAAAATAGGAGACGTGCACAAAACAATAACGAAACAGTGTTTATAAAAATCAAAACATTTACACATCGATCACCTGGCAACTCTTTGAAGCGCGCAAGTTCGATACACACGACGCGACGCTGCATTCACATCGCATCAAATGTTACCAGCAGCAATTGAAATTACCCAACTTTAAACCAAAACTAGTTGTAAGTTTTGTCATCCAAACCCACCGTGGTTAAATTAGTTAATAAACAATAATTTATAATAAACTAGCGGCCTGGCCCAGCTTCGCCCGGGTACAAATAGATTTTTGTACAATATGTACGTATTATTATTATACATATAAACATTCCTATATAGGCACGCTGCGCCGCCCCGGCCGGCCAGTACCGCCGCAAGCGCTACGTCCCGCAATTTTAAATCTGTAATATCTTCGAAAATATTCATTTAAATCTTTTCTGCTGTATAGGACCACATAGATCTATATTAAATCAACAATGTTTTTAAGCTATTTAATTGGATAAGGATTAATGCTGTATTGGTTAAAATCGCTTAGAAAATTAGCCATTATTTGTCGTTAAAAGTAAATGACAAAAAAATGTTATTTTGGGATATCCATAAGAGATAGACATATCATCATCATCATCATCATATCAGCCACAGGAAGTCCACTGCGGAACATAGGCCTCCCCCAAGGATCTCCACAATGACCTGTTGGAAGCGGCCTGCATCCAGCGACTTCCTGCGACCTTAAGGTCTGGTCTGTCGAAGGATACGCGCGGCACTGCGGTAAGCAGCAACGTCATGACGTCATGCAACGTAGTTCAAATAACAACAAAAAAGGTGGTTCACATATAGGTTTTACTCTGTGCGTAAAACCGTTGACCAATGGGAGAACCGTTCATTGACAACAAACGTTACTATGGCAATTTCGCATTGAAGTTTACTTGAATTTCCATGACAACAAATAACAATCATTTATGTTCGAAAATATATATAATTTCTTAAAAAAAACGTTTGTGCGTCATTTAAATAAACTGGGTATATATGTTTACGAGACAATTTTCGCAATATTTATACGTGATAAAAGTGGTTCGTATCATTCTAATGAAATACGCATCTGCTGAATACATCTTTTTTCGCTTAATCAATTTATTGTCAGATCAAATTAAATTTCACTGGATTTATGTAGATATCCTTTCTTAAATTATCGTTATCGATCGTACCGTAATTGGGTAAAAGCTGAATTCCATAACGATTCAATTATTTTCCTATAAAATTATCACGAGCAAAACCTGGAACAATACTGATGGGCACTTTTTACAATAATAATTTTATTTTAGTATTTAACAGAATTTATAACACAGAGCTAAAAATATATATGCGTAGGTGCAAGTAGCACAAATTACAATATATATATATATATATAGAGGGGGTTTTAATGGAATGGGAATGGAAAAAAGGGGAAAGCACAGAACTTGATACTACGTTGAGGAACTACATATTTAAAATTGCTCTATGTTATCACATGCTGATGCACTCCAGGTGCTAGGAGAGTGGTGCTAATTGTGTCGAACGGCGATAGTTTATTATATCTTGCAGGTGGATTTTGTAAATAACTACGACGATAATATACAAACATTATACAACGAATGTATGTATATGGACTGATACAAAACTCATCATAAGATTCTTTGTAGCTACTTTTTCGGGCTCATATAAAAGTGCATGCACTTAAACGATTGATGTTCTTATTAGGTTTATTGTTTGTATTTCTTTCTATGCATATATACTATATAAAGCGATAAGGTCAGCTAGCGTGGTGGACTGTAATATGGCCTAACCACTCTCAATCGTATTCTCGATTGTAAAGGAGACCAGTGCTCTGCAATGATAGCTGATAAAGTGCCCTGTGAATAGGAATAAAGACTGAATGTATATAGATACCCACTAATAAATCGTCTCCAATTGTACCCTGATCAGTTGCGAACTAATTCAGTTGCTATATTTTGTTAAAAAGCATGGGGTGCTAGGTACTTAGAACAATGAACATACAATTCCGTTCTCCATTTTTATAACAATAAAATAAATGTAATTGACTCCAGTTTATAATCTTGTACTTATTAAATATCAATTATTTTTACTTTTAATTGTATCTTTTACCAAAGCAAGGCTTTAAAATGTTATTCCTACGTGGTTTAATATTATACCATTGTCATTGGGAACGTACGTGAACAGTATTGAACGTAAAACGCAGCACATAGTCGATATACGCGCCACAGCCTAAACAAAAGTTTAAACCAAACGAAAATTGATAAAAATATTGTCCTCAAATAAATACATTGCGCAAATACGCTTACCGCGACGAAATGACGAGAATGACGGCACGTTGTGCGGTGTATCCGCCCCGCGCTTCACCGCACTTTCCGCTCTACACTGACGCATACTGTGACAGCACAAAAGACCAGTCTACCCGTCACTCGGTTGACCCCTCACCGCAGACGCTGGCTGACGCATACTGCGGCAAAACGTCATGTCAATGTCAATGTTTTTCATACAAAACCGAGTTTGACACCGCATTCCGCGCAACGCAACGTTGTGCGTAGCTTCGACAGACCAGGGCTTCAGTCAGATCGTCCGTCCACCTTGTAGGCGGGCGTCCGACATTTCGCTTGCCTGTACGTGGCCTCCACTCGAGAACCTTTCGGCCCCAACGGCCATCGGTTCTACGAGCTATGTGCCCGGCCCACTGCCACTTCAACTTGGTGGTAGGTCTCTCATATGTGAGAGGCCATCTGGGTAGGTACCACCGCAATGTCTATTTCTTGTCTGCTGTCTACTGCTTAAATGCACTGTTGTGTTTCGGATTGAAGGACATTGTAGCCAGAGCAACTACTGGACATATTGAGACTTAACATCTTATGTCTCAGGATGGCGCGATGACTTGCCAATCCTATGGGATATGTCGGTAACCTTGGTTCTCCTACGGATCTCCTCATTTCTGATTCGATCTCATAGGGAAACTCCGAGCATAGCCCGACATATACATAGATAGACATATACCATCGCGGAGTTTTCTGTAGACCTTTTCAATGTGTACAAATATGTAGTACATTATTTTGATAAATCTCGTAGGGTTCAGCCTGCGTTTGCAATGTAAGCGGAAAAATATTGATAATTAACGACATCACATTAGAAACCTCAAAAATAACAATATTTCTCCACTATTTAATGGATGTTATTATACATGTAAACCTTTCTATTGAATCACTCTATCTATTAAAAAAAACCGCATCATAATATGTTGCGTGGTTTTAAAGATTTAAGCAAACAAGTGGAAATAGGGACAGAAAAAGCGACTTTGTTTTTGTTAGATAGCCGAACGCGGACACAAATGAAACGCTTGCTTGCTTGTAACAAACTGTTTAATCATGCACGTTTTTGACGTGTCGCAGCAACGTCACTATACCTTATGGCTGCATTCACTACATTCCCTCCCCAACAATTCACGAACCTCTAAATTCCACCTATATATTCTAAAATAAACATCTCAAAAAAATCTCTTATAATCTATTGTTGGCATATTACGCAAAAGTCTAGACGTATGTCTTGAAAGCATTAGAGGTTCTTCCGGAACGGCAGCGTCCCCTGATGGCGAATCACTTTCACTGTTGTCGTTGAGCTGATTGACTACCTGCTGAGATGAGTTCGCCTTGCCGGGGTCTGATACCACGATCGATGAATCACGCGTTTGTTGCGGGTCGCCTGTCTCCTCCCCCAGTAGTGGTCTCGTAGGTCATCTTCGCCCTTCTCTACGCTTCCGTTTTGTAGGTCTATATCATCATAGACATCGTAGCCAGGTTTGCGAACGCGGCCGCCTATTTCGATATCACCTTTGTAAAGTACTAACTGGTTTTTGTGTTTCTTTACATGTGAAAGTGATTCATTGTCTTTCACAGAATACATGACCTTGCCTAGTCGTTTTAAAATTGTACCTCTACACCAATGATAATTGTTTTTACTTCTGAATTTCTTATATAATATTTGGTCACCAATATCGAATTGTTGTTTGTTCTTCCCGCCATAGTTTTTACTCTGTAAATACTGTTTAGTTTCCACTGTGTGAGTAAGTGACGTAGATGTTGGCGACACTGTTTCTATAGGGCTTATCAAATCTAAATGCGATCTAACTCATATAGATCGAATCTATATGAGTTTTTGTCCAAAAACAAGTTGGGCCGGCGAAAACCCGGTAACAGAATGTATTGAATTCCGGTAATCAAAAGATATTTTAGTAGCATAAGTCTACTATCCCTCATATTATTTGTACCTAAAATACTGCATTTAATACCCTTTTTTACAATTTTTACGTAACTTTCGGCTTGACCGTTGCTAGCAGGATAATATGCTGGCGATGTAATGTGTGAGATCCCATTAGAAAGACAAAATTTTTGGAATTCTTGTGACACGAAAGCCAACCCATTGTCACTAACTATTGAGTGTGGCACGCCAAATCGCGACATAAATTCGTATATTTTATCGACTACAGCAGTAGAAGTAGTCGTGTTACACATGTCGTAGACTTCCACCCACTTGGAGTATGCGTCAACGATAACTAAGTAGTTTCGATTATTTATCGGGTCTAAAAAACTATGTGCACGCGATAAAAAGGTTTAGATGGATATGGCCAGGGTGCTAGTGGAGCGCGGGGGGGGGGGGGGATGTCGGCCGCAATTGACAGCAAATCTCACATTCAAAAATCATTTTTTCTAATTCTTTGTCTATTCCGGGAAACCAAAAACGCGACCGGGCCTCCGCTTTAGTTTTTACAATGCCTAAATGTGACCTATGAAGCTCGGTTAAAAATTTTTGGCGAAGCCCCACCGGAATAACTATTTTATGGCCGCGCATCACACAGCCATTCTCATAAGATAGCTGCGTTCGGCACAAATGGAAGGGTTTTACTTGCAAGTTATTTACTTTTTTTGGCCATCCCCTTACAATATATTGGATTACTTTATTTAAAATCGCGTCTTTTCTAGTTTCGTCACGCAATTTTTTTACCGTAATCGGTACATTTCCGTCGATTACGAAATTGACGTAAGAGGCACGATCTTCAATTCCGGCATCGAATTTACTTGTGTCCTCCCGCGCGGAGGTCACCTGAGATAGCGCACCTGTGACAGGCAAGCAGGCGCGGGATAAAAAGTCAGCACAATTATGTTCGCTACGCACATACTCGATCGTATAATTATATGCGCTGAGAAACATTGCGTACCTTTGTAAACGGTTCGCTGATATTTCCGGTATGCTCCGATAAGGGCCAAATATGCTGATAAGCGGTTTATGATCTGTTCTAAGAACAAATGGGACTGATCTACCATATAAATACTGATGGAACCGTCTTATTCCAAAAATAATTGCCGTGGCTTCTTTTTGGATTTGCGAATATTTTTTCTCGGCTACACTTAATGTCCGAGAGGCGAAGGAGATAGGTCGTTCGCCTCCATTCTTACTTTTTTGTGACAGGATTGTACCTAAACCATATGGAGACGCATCTACCGTCAATATAAGTTGCTCGTCTGGATTATAATGAGCTAATAAACTTGTTCCGACGCTAATATAGATTTTATCTTGTAAAAAGCAGCATTATGCAATTTATTCCAAGACCATTTGGTTCCTTTTTTTAACAGGTCATATAAAGGACTAAGTATAGTAGAAGCAGATTGAACAAAATTTCTGTAATAATTGACTAGACCTAAGAATGATTGCAACTTATGAACATCGCTTGGTGCCTGGGCATCTACTATGGCTTTAATTTATCAGAGCATTTCCTGAGACCGTGCTTGTCTATCACATACCCAAGATACTTAATTTCATTTTGAAAGAAAACACATTTTTCTTTTTGTAGCACTAGACCCGCGCTTTGCAGTCTTTGTAAAACGGTCTGCAGCCTTTTTAGGTGTAATTCAGTACTATCCGCTGTAATAAGTATATCGTCAAGCAAACATAACACTCCGTCCATACCGGATAAAACCATGTCCATCGCTTTTTGAAATACAGCCGGCGCGCTCGCCAACCCGAACACCATGCGCGTATATTTGAATAATCCGCGGTGCGTATTAATGCATGTAAAACGCTGAGATTCTTCATCTAGCACAAATTGATTATATGCCATTGAAAGATCTAACTTATAAAATTGTAA
Source organism: Hyles vespertilio (assembly GCA_009982885.2). Classification (NCBI taxonomy): domain Eukaryota; kingdom Metazoa; phylum Arthropoda; class Insecta; order Lepidoptera; family Sphingidae; genus Hyles; species Hyles vespertilio. Next base: position 321,792 of record CM042833.1, on the reverse strand, counting down.
CCCTCCATGCAATTTAGTAAACAATTCATTAATGGTTGGCAGCGGGTATTGTTCTACAATTAAATGTTTGTTAATAGAACACGAATAATCTACACACAATCTAACTGAAACATTTCGCTTTAACACGGGGACAATTGGTGACGCATACTCCGCGTGGTCTACGGGCTTCAGAACTTCTAGATCGACTAATCTATCAATTTCCTTGTCTATTTTATCACGCAGCGCGAATGCAATGGGGCGAGCCTTAAAGAAGGTTTGTGTTATCTTTTAATTGCAATTTCACCTCATATTTATTAAATTTTCCTAATTTGTCCGAAAATAATTGTGGGAACTGGGTTTCAAAGTCTTTAACTATCGTATTTGTACTGTTTAGAAAATTACACGGTAACAATTGTAATTTAAATAATGCTATAAAGTCCCTGCTGAGTAATGGCGGCCCGCCGTCGCGCACGACAAACACTTCGAGTTCGTGAGTGTTCCGCATGTACGTTATCGGTAACATTATAACGCCTAATACATTTCATCGGATTACCCGTGTAATAGCAATTGTTTATCTGACTGTGAAACTTTAAAGTTACTAAAATATCTTTTATAAGTGTTTTCGTTAATAACGGTTACTGCAGAGCCGCTGTCAATTTCAAATTGAATACATATATCGCCTATAAATACACACTCTGTCATGGGTTCGCCTCGCAATGTTCGAATATTGAAACACTTACCATCATCGCCCGCATTCACGTCACTCACTACCAAGTGATTAACATTTTCGCACATTTTACGTAAATGCCCTTTTTCGTTACACTTATTGCATTTGTACTTCGCAAAACGACACTGAGAAATTTTGTGATTGTTACGACCGCACACTGCACAGTTTTCCGAGCTCAAACGTGTGAAATCCTTGCGGTTAGCGTGTTGCGTAATTTTGAACAGCTGATCGCCTTGCTGACTCGTAGTCGCCGAAGCGCTCGCGCCTGCTCGAGCGCAGCGCACGCTGTCTGCGAGTTCCACCGCTTTTGATAATGTTAATGAATCCGTTGGTTGAGCGAATAATTTATCCCTCTCGGGGCCTATTTCCAGTCCAAGGACGAACCGATCTCGTAATGCCTCTTCTAAATTACTGAATCCACAGTCCGCGGATAGTCCCCGAAGCCTCGCCGCCCATTGCTGATGACTTTCGCCCGGTTGCTGGGTTGTCGTGTGGAACTTATGACGCTCACTAAACCCGTTTCGTTTAGGCGTGAAGTGAGCATATAGGAGTGACGATGTCATCGTAAGGTACCACCTGCAATTCTTTAGGCAACGCCAGGTCTGCAGCGAGCTTGTAGGTGAGTCTATGAGTGTTGTCAGCAAGACTGCTCGTCTCTTCGTTCCCGTTGGGTCCGACATGTTGTTTATATCGTTGGCTATAAACCATTGTAAGATTCGATTTTTATACTGTGATCGAAACTCGGCAAAATACCACAGAAAGACATTATTATTATTTATAACGCACGATTTATAACATGAAATACTCGTCGCCACTGTTGGATAGCCGAACGCGGACATAAATGAAACGCTTGCTTGCTTGTAACAAACTGTTTAATCATGCACGTTTTTGACGTGTCGCAGCAACGTCACTATACCTTATGGCTGCATTCACTACAGTTTTATACTATGTAGTGATATCTAAATTCTTAGGCTCAATTGCACAAACTAGCTTTGCCAATACCTTTGCCCTTGAAACTGTCAATTCCATACATTCGCAAGGTCAAATACATCTCAAATGTATGGCGATGACATTTTCATAGGCAAAGGTATTGGCAAAGTTACTTGGTGCAACTGAGGCTTAGTGTTGTTATTTTACATCGTGTTTGTATTATTAAATATAAATACGATTATTATTAATTATCGTTTTAAACTTGATAAACTTTGAACAAAATAAATGTTACGTATTAGTCAATTCCAATAAATTAACTTTGTCTGCCGTTTCACATCGCCTTTCTATTGGTGTATGTGGTTATTAGAACGAGGTACTGCGATCAGAATATTTCTACTCGTTTCTATTTTATTTATCTCTATTTGAATTCAACCACAGGAAGTCACTGCTGAACACAGGCAACAAACCGGCTACCGGGAACCGGGACGGTCAGGGATGCTCCTATCTAGTGGTCATGGCCTGCCCTAATATAGGTGCTACGAGTACGCGACCTCGGCCCCCGAGCTACTGCAGCCACCTTATCTTCCCGTCCGTGACTGCAGTATCCACTCCCTCAGGCCATACTCTCCTTTCCTATAACATCCTCTACCCACAAATCCTATTTCCTTTCCCCGGTTAATGGCGGGCAGCAGCGTCATTAACGCCAGTCCCCAACTGCGCTCGCCAACCCGCCTGCCAAGCGTGGCGAGTATTGGCAAATACCCCCTTAATGGCGACACAAATTGAGACCAGGCCCCCAGTCCCCGGCAGCCCCACTATTCCTGGCTATGGTAGCGGTCAAGGTTACGGTGGGGCAGGGGGTGCTAAGAATCCCCGGGTTGGCCCCGGCTACCATCCCCGACGACGACTGGCCCTGGTAACACACAACATACACACGTTGAGGACAGACGAGAAGATTGTCGAACTGGAAGAAGAATTGAGCAGGTTACACTGGGACATTCTGGGGTTATCGGAAGTCCGAAGAATCGGGGAGGATACGATAACCCTGAAGTCTGGTAACCTGCTCTTCTACCGGGGGGACGACCAACAGTCCCTAGGAGGTGTCGGATTTCTCGTCCACAAGTCTCTCATCAACAACATCGTATCCATCGAAAGTGTGTCGAGCAGGGTAGTATACCTTATACTCAGAATATCTAAAAGATATTCGTTGAAGGTCATACAGGTATACGCGCCGACCTCGACACACCCAGATGATGAAGTGGAGGAAATGTATGAGGACATAAGTCGGGCCATACATACTTCCAAAACCTACTTCAATGTTGTTATGGGAGACTTCAACGCAAAGTTGGGCAAGGGAAGCGATGCAGAGTTGAAAGTGGGGCAATTTGGACATGGGCAACGGAACCTCAGGGGTCAGAGGCTGGCCGACTTTCTGGAGAAAGAGGGACTCTTTGCGATGAACTCTTTTTTCCAGAAGCCGTCTCACAGGAAATGGACCTGGCTGAGTCCTGACGGTTCTACGAGAAACGAGATAGATTTCATCTTGACGACGAATAGACGGATATTCAGAGATGTCTCTGGCTCACTAAATTACAAGATAAATATAAATATAAGATATCCACCATGGAAGTGGACACGCACTCTAACTAAAGCTACAAAAGGTCGCTGGACGCAGTCTTCTCGTCTGTATAGAAACCCTTGGGGAGGCCGAAGTTCTGTTTTATTTGCATCAAATTATTTCCATGACGTGTTTTGTATCTACAGTCATTGCATGAGTTCCTCGCTACTCGTAGTTGGCCCTCAAACGAAACACTTCACAAAATACATTGTCATTCAATTATGAGTACGAGCCGGTAAGCCAAAACAATTAAGATTTACGACGTTTTAAGCTATATTTGGGATTAAAAATACCTCACATAATAAGCGACATTGTACACTTTTATTCCTGAAGATATAGTGCTGACCTTTCGAGCTTAATAATAATAGTCTCTATGAAGTCTAAAGGTCAGAGTTCATTACGTAACTGTTCCAATATATCAGGTATAGTTTGTAATGAGATTTCCTCCGAACATGTTCCTTAAATATTTAGAGTAGTGTATAATTGGACTAAATTAATTTATATTACTTATTTTTTAGGTAATTGATAGTTGTAGTTAATTTCTTTCTCTCTACTGAAGCCATTTCTTCCTTAATATTCAAATCATTTTCTTTAGCAAACTTGAAATATATTGGCCGACAGTAAAACGTTGAAGAAGCTTTCGGATTTTCTCATACCGCTTCAGCAGTGTCATCTCTTGTCAACTTCAATGGAACAAATGAACACATAAATACGTTGGAATCGTTACCGTCCATTTTTTGTTTATAGTTGCTATATCCAGAAGCACCGTCAAATCCCCATTTAGTGGTAAAAGTCAAATTACAACTCGTAGAATCAGTTTCTACTGTTTTGAACAATATTTTAATAGTAATATCTAAAATTGACTGCAGTTTAAGTTTCACTTCAGATTTGGTTATTGTCATGTCTTCTTTTTCTGGGTAACACCAGGAGTGTTTCTCCATTGGTCACACAATTATAGGATGAGAAAATATCACATCCTAAATCCTTTGTTTCTTTCCTCAATGTCTTATATTGCCACTAAGATAACTGTAAAGAATTTGTGCAATACCCAATGCTTTGTCAGCGGAGCTAGCCCACTGCTTGGAGTTCAAACAAGCTCAGAGCATCAAAGCATCTTCGGGATGTTTAATTAGAAAAATGTAAGAATTTAATTTATTTAAACGCATTAAGCCCGTGTCAAAATGCGGGCTAAATGTGCACATTTCCTTACCCCATATCTCCCAAATGGGAAGGGTCGAGGTTAAAGTCAAAACTTGTTTGGCTTGGTGTGGGTCTAAGTTATAATCCCTGAAAGTTTCAGCTTTACATCTTGATATAAAAAAAGTTAGGACGAAAACAATATCCGTTTTCATACATTTAAAATCTTTAAAGTCATTTTTTTCAATATTTGAGATAAGGGACCCTACTATATAAATCCAAAGTTCGAATCTTTGTGACGGTTTTTTTTTTCGAAACCTACTCTGTAACACGAAATTCGAAACTTCGGATCGAAGAATGAATGATTCGAATATATCGGCAATCCGAACATTTTCATTTTTATTTACTATATTCATCCGAAACGAAGTTTGAAACTTCAGACGAACGAAGTTTGTGACGATACGTATGTACCTACTCTGTAAATGTTCGTATTGCCGATATATTGTAATAATTCATTCTTCGATCCGAAGATTCGAATTTCGTGTTACATAGTAGGTTTCGAAACGAAAAACGTCCCGAGGTTTCGAACTTCGTTTCTGATTTATATAGTAGGGCCCCAGTTATGGTAATAAAAATAATACCTTATACTTAGATTTGCGAAAAAAGGTAAAAACAAACACATTAGCCCGTGTCAAAATGCGGGCTAAATGTGCACATTTCCTTACCCCACATCTAAACAGGACCGGTCGGGGTCAAGGTCAAAATTTGTATGGCTTGGTGTGGGTTCAAGTTATAATCCCTCAAAGTTTCAGCTTTACATCTTGATATTTAAAAAAGTTAGGACAAAAACAAAATCCGTTTTCATACATTTAAAATCTTCAAAATCATTATTTTAAATATTTGAGATGCCAATCGGTTCAACATTCTAATATTAGTTAATGTTATGGTAAAAGCAATAATACCTCATACTTAGATTTGAGAAAAAAGGTAAAAAAAAAATTGAAAAATCCTATGAAAGGGAGCTCCGAAATCCGTCCCACTATAGGACGTACCGATACTAACTACACCTGATACAGTAAGTTTTTAGAATTCTTGCTTATTATTATACAAAAATTGTGACGATTTTTCTTGTGGCATTTAAGTGTTAAATTAAATAATAGTATGGAAGAATCGTGTGCTGATATTATCAGTGGTGATGTGTTGCCGGGCCCTTCTTCGTCATATGGCCAGGTTAGGCCAAGGAGTGCTAGTGATTCCAGCTCTACTAGCTTAATCTTGGAAAGCTCAAGCTCCTCGTCTAGTGGAAGTGATCCGAAACGGAGGCACCACAAGAAGAAAAAGGGCAATAAACGCAACCGATCCAGTCGCAAAGTTCGAAGGTTGACTAAAGAGGTACGTAGTCTTCGCCAGCAACTGACTTGCAGTGATAATCATCACCAAGTAAGTGGAAATTTTGATGATGATGCTATTTCACTTATGTCTGGTGTTAACCAATATTTTAGTGATCATTCAGATATGCATGAGCGTAATAATATAGGGCAAAGCGTTGATAAAGAGATTACCTTAACTCTAAAAACTAAATTAAAGGAACCAGCGATGCCCAAAACGTCCGATAAATATCTGAATGTTCTATGTAATATACACCATCTAGATAAAAGCGACTGGGATCAAATAAGATATTCGGAAACACAAAAACTTTATAATTGTTCACCTGGTTATACAAATATTGAAATGAACGAGGAAGTTAAAGCGTTTGACTCACCTCGTCATCTAATATACGCTGATAGGTCTTATGCTGCCTTGACCATGTGTGTACTTAAACAGAAAGAAGCATTGCAAAAAACACTTCAAGATTTGATGCTATGGGCAAGGCATAGCAATTCATTAAATTATGATGCACTAAAAAGTGAACGATCTTTTTTCGTCAGGAGAATATGATAGGTATTCTTCCGACTTGTTGCAAATAATTTGCGGACATCGGTCCGAGATTATTCATATGCGCAGAGACTGTGTCACGAAACAAGCAAAGGACCCTCTACTGAAGGCTAGCTTGAAGAAAATTCCACCAACCTGTTCCAACCTATTTAATTCCGAACAGTTTACTGCTGCAGTGGATAAAGCTGGCGGCGTGAGAAAATGTTTTTGGCTTTTGCAAAAAGCTAATATTGCATCTGCTTCTCACATGAACACAAAAAATGTCTCGTGGCCCCTCGCAGGGTGCCAAGGCTTATAATAGGCCTCCTCCTCCTCCTCGCGTCGTCTTCCTCATTGCTGAGGGTCGTGATCCCCTGAACATGGAGCAATCCTTGACCGGATTATGCTGCGCCACCTTTTCCTATCCTTGGCATAGTGGAGCGCAGCGTGAAACTTGACGCCAAGGGTCGAGCTGACTTGGTCCGACCATCTGATGGGACATCTGCCTCTCGGACGTTTACCGTCGACTTTGCCAGTAATCATCAGTTGTTCCAAGTTATCTCCGTCCTTCCTAGCTATATGGCCAAAAAACTCCAGTACTCGGCGCAAGCAGATGGTAGAGAGCCTGGTTTTGATTTGGAGTTCGCGTAGAATGGATACGTTGGAGCGGTACGCAGTCCACGGAATCTGAAGCATTTTCCTCCAGCACCACATCTCGAAATCATCTATGCGATCTCGGTCGGCTTTCTTCATGGTCCACGTTTCCGATCCATAGTTGAATATGGAGAAGACTAGGGAGTTGACTAGTTTTACTTTTGTTTTCCTCCTGATGTTGCGGTCTTTCCATATTTTGTGCAGCTGAGTTTTTGGATTGCATTTTTGGCCATACCTATACGCCTTCGTATTTCTTTTTCGCAAGCTCCTGTGCTGCAGATGATGGATCCCAGATAATTAAAATCTTGTACGGTTTCGAGCTGTAGAACTCCGGTTAGCTGCAGTTGGTTGGTTCGATCTATTACCATTAGTTTGGTCTTGCTGTAGTTGATTTTAAGCCCTAGCTCCAGGCTAATCTTCTCCATTTTGTTTAAGAGCTGTGCCATTTGGTTTTCGTTGGCAGCCAGCAGTGTGGTGTCGTCTGCATAGCGGAGATTAGATATCTTAGTGCCACCTATGATGACACCACCTTCCCAGCCCTCGCAAGTCTTTCTCATTATATACTCACCATAAGCGTTAAACAAAATGGGGGATAGGATGCAACCCTGTCGCACGCCTTTCGCGAAGCAGAAGGAGTCAGATGTAGTTTTCTCTACTTTAAATAGGCAGTCGCAAGTGAATGCCTACGCAGCCCCTATATGCCAATATAATGATGCGCAGACTTATTGTTCTGCCAGTAGACCACCTCCGCAAGGTAGTTTTAGCAGTAGTAATCCACTTCCACAAAGTGGATATTATACTCAACATCATGCTGCTCAACATAATTCGGTCGCACCGGATAACTTTCGTGGCCGATCGCATCGGTACAACCAAAGAGGGCGGAAGCGCGGCCCATCGCCTTGCCAACAAAATAATAAACGACGTAAGTTTTGACTCGTTCAAAGCGGGCCGTCTCCGACACTTTCGAGACCGTTGGGAACAAGTGGAAGCACCACATTACATTTAAAAATAATAACCGGGTATCGCATACCCTTTTGTCAGAAGCCACCGCTTCTTCAGCCAAATATTTTAAAAACCAATCTCAACGTTCCGGAATCTGCAGCAATGACATCTATCATTCGCAGAATGATAGACGAGGGAGTTCTAGAACGAGCTGTAGTTTCACCAAGCTTCCTTTCATCAATTTTTCTGGTCCCAAAGGCGACGGTTCGGTCCGCCCAATATTCAATTTGAAAGCGTTGAACCGCTTCATCATAACCAGTCCATTCAAGCTCATAAATGCGAATCGCATTCCAGATTTTTTACCAAGTCAAGATTGGTTGTGCAAAATCGACCTGTCTCAGGCGTATTTTCATGTGCCGGTGGCTCACAGCCACAGACGGTTTTTACGCCTCATTTACCACAACGAGTTGTTAGAGATGACTTTTTTTAATTTTATTTTTTATTGCAGTGAATGGCGAGACGAGCATGCCGTTCGCCTGATGGTAAGCGATGCGACCGCTCATGAACAGTAGCAAAACCAAACAACACCTTGAATTACAAAGCAAATTTTGGCATTCAACTGCGCTCGCCATCCTGAGACATAAGATTTTAAGTCTCAATATGTCCAGTAATTACTCTGGCTACAATGTCCCTCAATCCGAAACACAACAGTCCATTTAAACTGCTGTTTGACGGGAGAAATAGACATTGCGGTGGTACCTACCCAGGCAGCCTCTCACATATGAGAGACCTACAACCAGTAGACCTACCTTTTGGCCTGAGCACGGTACCCAAGACCTTTGCTGCTCTAACAAATTGGATCGCTCAGATGTTAAGACAGCGAGGTGTCCGAATAGTCGTTTATCTCGACGACTTTTTGATTGCTCATCAAATAGAAAACGAACTACGAAAGCAGGTCAAAATGGTACTTGCCACTCTCTGACTCGTTGGGGTGGGTGATCAATTTTCAAAAGTCAATAGTCACACCATCGAAAAGCCTGGTATTCTTAGGGATTATTTGGTATCCGTGGTTGAATATCAAGCGCCTTCCCGACGACAAAATTCCCGCGCTTCTAGAAAAACTAGAGCGGTTGTCGCAGAGGGAACGAACCACCCTGAAGGAACTCCAAAGTCTAGTAGGTTTACTCAATTTTGCCAGTTTTGCTGTCCCGAAGGGAAGGCTCAACTATCGAGCCCTTTTAAATCGCCTTTAAAATGAGCCCTTTTAAATGAGCGCCAAAATTGTCAGAATGCATCGGCCATACACATGGAGAACCCCTCTCATTTCCTGACAACCGATGCGTCCGATATAGGTTGGGGAGCACGCTTGGACAATGTCTTGCTCTCAGGTCTTTGGTCAAAGGCCGAGAAGAATCTTCATTGCAACCAAAAGGAAATGTTAGCAATCCTAAAAGTTTTGCAAGATCATTCTCAGCTCCTGAGCCACAAGACTGTTTTGATTCAGTACGACAACAAGTCCGTAGTCGCATATCTCCATCACGAGGGAGGCACCAAATCAATCCCTCTTCTGGATCTAACATACAAGGATTTTTTCAAATAACCGAGAATTATCACATTCACATGAACGTTTATTATATACCCGGGATATACAATGGCCACGCCGATCACCTATCAAGGTTTCGAGTAGCGCCAGAATGGCGTCTGTTACCAGATTGCATAGACAGGATATTCTCGAAATTGGGGATTCCACTGATCGACCTGTTTGCATCCAACCGAGCACATGTAGTTTCGAATTACGTCAGCTTGGATCAAAACGACGGTCTAGCAATATTTCACGACGCGTTCTCTCAAATGTGGAGTTACAGCCTAGGGTGGGTATTTCCTCCGCCCTTTCTTATCCCCAAATCGTCCTGAGTTATCTCAATCGAGCGCAGGAAACTTACCTGATAGTAGCTCCTCGATGGGAGCGAGTTTTTTGGCGCCCCGACATCAAAATGCGCGCCTTAACAGCCCCGCTAACAATACATCACCTAGAGAAAGTCCTGATCGACACGACAGCGGGACTGCAACCACCGAACGTCCACAACATGACTCTAGAGCTGTGGAAATGTGGGGGTGGTCTGGGCTGTTAACGAACTGGAGTGGTGCCCAATTAGAACTTCTTGATAACTCTTGGCGTCCAGCGACTCGAAAAATTTACAATGTTGCTTGGAAAAGGTGGCTAGTCTGGTGCGAATCTCATCAGGTTAGCCCCACATCTCCAAAAGCAAACAATTTGGCTAGATTTTTATCCGATCTCCATTTACATCATAAATTGTTATACAATACCATTCTGTTACACAAATCGGTAGTTGCAACCCTTTGCAAAGGGTTGCCAGAAACATCAGGCCAGCTAAGATCAAATGTCCTAGAGAAAAATATCCTAAAATCAATAGCATTACAAAAACCAGCTTGTCTCATAAAGCCTCTGGTTTGGAACATTAACGAACTTGCTAGTTTTTTAGAACACAAGGATTGTGATGAAAATAATATTTTTCAAGTACAGACACATACAGCTGTTTTACTCCTCTTATGCTCAGGTCGAAGGATCCATAATTTAACCCTGCTTATAGTGAATTCTCATAATTATTTAGACCAAAATAATACAATTATTTTTTGGCCTATTTTTGGTTCAAAAACTGACTCTGTTGATTACAGACGGTCTGGATGGAGGTTAATTGCAAACAAAGACTGTAAAATATTAAACCCCGTCTACTGGGTGAAACGTTCAATATCACTTCTCGAATGTCGCCGAAAAACAAATTGCAAATTCTAATAATTTGTTTATTAATATTAAAGGGGAACCTAGACCCGCATCTAAAACTTTGATTTCAGGATGGATCAAATCGATTTTAGTAGAGGCAGGTATAAGGGCATCTCCAGCGAGCATAAGATCAGCAGTGGCTTCAAAGAATTGGTTAGATAATTATCCCATCGAGGAGATCCTCGCTAGGGGTAATTGGCGATCAGAAAACACTTTTTCGAAGTTTTATAAACGGGAGGTTATGCCCACTACCAATCAGCCTTCGGTTGCCTCGTTATTTAATCCAGTTGATTGAAAAATGTATGATTATTCGATAATAATGTAATTACTTGTTTATTGTATATAACTGATTGATGACGCAGAAAATGCGTCATCAATCAGTTATAACATAATATGCTGTTAAGCCTCATTATGCTGTTTTATTTCAGTTAATCACAAGTCTTATATAGTACATGGCCACATACTAATGACTTATTGAATTTCATTCAAATTTCATGATTACAATATCACATTGGCGTCTTCACCATTTCCGCCAGGCGATAACAAACACGTCTCAATTAAATAAGCTTCGAATAACGGTCAAGTACTTACCTTATTCGAAGCTTATAATTAAATTCTGCCTGGCATTGAGACTTAATGAATATAAAATGGTAACGACCTCATGACGTCCTACCACTGCCAAGTGGAAATGACTAAGTAGAAAGAGACAAAAAATATTAGAAAAAGAAATTATTATGAAAGCGGGAAACGGAAGTGCCTATCTCAATTAAATAAGCTTCGAATAAGGTGAGTAAATTAAAATGCGTTTTATTTCAGGTAAAACGCCGCTATTGTACACCAGTGCCATTTCGTATAAGCCATGACATATTTTATTCTTATTATCACGAAGTTATAATTACGAATTCTCCTATCATGCATTAACCTCCCATTGTAATGTCATGAATTCGTTTATGGACCCATAAATGAAGTTAAATAATATTTATTTTTTTATTGCTATGAATGGCGAGACGAGCAAGCCGTTCGCCTGATGGTAAGCGATACGACCGCTCATGAACAGTAGCAACATTCCACTGCGCTCGCCATCCTGAGACATAAGATGTTAAGTCTCAATATGTCCAGTAGTTGCTCTGGCTACAATGTCCTTCAATCCGAAACACAACAGTGCATTAAGCAGTATATTTTTCTATTTGTTAATAGTAACAAATATATATTCTGTGTTTGTTTTTTTATCTTTTTTTTTTTTTTCATTGCAATGAATGGCGAGACGAGCAAGCCGTTCGCCTGATGGTAAGCGATACGAACGTAGAAGTAGGAACGTTCCACTGCGCTCGCCATCCTGAGACATAAGATGTTAAGTCTCAATATGTCCAGTAGTTACTCTGGCTACAATGTCGAACTGATTACCTTGTGGCGAATGTAAAATAATCTACTAGTGAAAATATTTTTTTGGTCTGGTTAGCAAATGTGAAGGGATAGAAACCTCTCATACTGTCTCACTCGGTGTCGGCCTTCCTCCATGTCATTTACCATACTAAATTAAACCTTATGCTACATGCACATGTCTTATTTCAGGATGACACCATTTTCTTCGTGCGCAATCCTGTTTATATACCATTATATACACATATTACGTCCATGGACAAGACGCACTGATCAGTGATGTGAACAATAGTCTATGCTCTCACAATCGATAACTCGATTGTACAGCGTCTCGAGGCTATCGATATCCATATACGAATATGTGATAGTGATGTTAAATGCACAAGGCATGAGGGCACCGCGGCGATCTGATGTGGATGGTCGCCGGATTTTAGTGGATTAGTCAAACACCACATGATATAAGGGGATTTCTGATGTGCTCACTGCATCCGCCGAAACGCGGTTAAACTCCATATTGGATAGAGCTTATAATCGCTAATCTCGATGCTCGAGATTATCTTTGTTTGGTCCCTTTGTACCCATTGCTGAATATCTGAACGAGACCTGCCATCGGATTTCTACAGCGTATTAGTCATGACAATACAATACCAAATATTTTCTATATCAGACTGAACAAGCTGCTGCTGTAGGTAAGTACTACAGAACTCTACAATCGAGAATTTTATCGAGAGGACTTAATCCATATTCCACGAAACGAGCAAATATGAAAAAATAAAGAACTATTTTTATTTTTAACACTTTATTTTTATTGTTCAGCGAAATTCCGAGAATTCGATACGTGGTAATCTCAATCCAATTAAGGGTCGAGTCACAGTGCCATGTTGTGACACAGATGGCGCTAGTACTAGTACATAAAAAGGAACCGCGACCGCCGCGACTCGTAGATCCCCTCGGAATGTAAGCTAAGGCTGCTGCAGGGTGTAGTGTACAGCATGCCCAGTGACAAGTTGCACCGTGCCGGCTGGAGGCCCACTGCATGGCATGATGCCACCTGATGTATGGTTGAGCACGTGGAATGTACATCAAGGTTAGTTTTGTAGTAGTTTATGGAAGATATTATAGCATTATATAGCCTAGTAGCAATTAGAAGGTGTGTGAGAGTGGGTTCGCCTACAGAATCAGGACAACATCAATGGTTGCCAACTAATTGTGCAAGTTGGTTGTCATGTAAAGCCGTTTTGGTTGCAAAACATGCCCATTAAATTTCAGTAACACGGCGTTTTAACTTTACAATATGCTGGTGGTAGGTCTCTCATATTTGAGGGGCCGCCTGGGTAGGTACCACCGCATTGTCTGTTTTCCCGTCAAACAGCAGTGTAAATGCATAGTTTCGGATTTAAGGAACATTGTGGATATATTGAGACTTAACATCTCATGTCTCAGGATGGCGAGCGCAGTGGAATGCCAAGCATTGCTTTGTAATTCAAGGTGTTGTTTGGTTCTGCTATTTTAATGAGCGGTCGTATTGCTTATCATCAGGCGAACAGCACGCTCGTATCTCCATTCATTGCAATAAAACATATTAGAAGCTAGTGTTAAGGTAATTTCCTGGATGCGACTAGGAAATAACATTACGTAGGAAACGAATTAATATTCTTATTTAACCCTGGGCTGTAACGTCGCGATCAATACTCGTTTTAAACTGGAAGGCTGAGCTTTGTATGCGCATGTGCGACAAACCAGTTTACTGTGACCTCTCGATGCATTTACCACCTTTATACACGCATGTTTTGTTGCAGGCTCGTCACATGTGAATTGTTCATTTGTGAAGGATGCGTGCCAACAAGTAGTCCAATTAAATCGATCTCTGGATTTCCGTTCAGCGAGTTGACCTTCCAAACCTAATACTTAATCCACCTTCAATAATTCATATACAAAGATAAAAGCCGTGTAAGAATTCCTGTGTGTTACTTATACCAAATACCAATTCCCCATAAATCTTCATAAATCTTCACAAATCATCCCTTATCAAATCACAGCAAAGATCTGTGAATTGTGGGTGGCACTAGTACCTCTATATCTGCCTACCAATTCTGTAGCGCAACTTTCCATACAACACACATTTCAATAGTTTGTATAATTTCTTAGCTTATACTATACTCAAATGCTATATAATTTGCTAGCGCTCATTTCGTAGCCGTAGACGTCTACGACTGTAGAACCGTTTTTGTCTACGATGTTATTGGCATACTCGTAGTATAACATCAAGTCGCAGTAATACTAAATTATATGACGACCGATCGAGTAAACAAATAAAAATAATAATAAATATGGCAAATCTTGGTAAGACAAGTCACAAATACTTATTTTAGTAAATTGACCAAAACCAAGCCCACTGAGTTTGACTCGCTGGATCTACTCAGAAATGGGTCGTGCCGCGTAGTATCCAGTGGTAAAGTAAAGCCCGCTGAGTTTGTTCGCCGGGTCTTCTCAGTCAGGGCCGCGTTGGATCCGGCAGTACCTTAAACATACGGAACGTTTCGGAAATACTTATGGTCGTTGTCTTAAATTGGACCCAAAACAAGTCCACTGAGTCTTATTCGCTGGATATACTCAGGACTGGATCGCGTCGCGTAGTTCCAGTGGTAGTGTAAGCCCACTGAGTTTATTTCGCCGGGTCTTCTCAGGAAGGGCCACGTTGGATCCGGTGGTAACAATAAACCGCTACGCACCGTTGTAATAATATTCATGGTCCACTAATAATAAATTTAATTTGACCAACGTAAATAATGTATTTCATTGAAAAATAAAAAACCATGAAGTAAAATAAAAATAATTATAAATAAAAATAAAATTAATTTAAAAATAAATAAATAAAATAAATTAATTAATTAAAGCAATAAATTAAAAGAAGTAATACTAAATATAGAAAATATATTGTATATAGAAATTAAGTTCTATGTGTATTGACTTGTCATAAGAGCTTTTAAATTGCCTACGGGACCAATAAATACATTTCATTTCAGTTGCAGCGAGTATGTCGACAGTAATGAGCAATAACATATTCTTTGTTAATATTTGTTTTTAACTGACTTCAAAAAAAGGAGGAGGTTCTCAATTCGACTGTATGTTGCTTTTCTTTATGTTTGTTACCTTGTTTCTCTGTATTGTGTAAACCGATTTCGACCATTCTTTCTTTGATTGAAAGCTGGTGCTTGTCATTTGGTCCCATAAAAATATGGTGAAAATCTGATGAATATCTTCGGACCTGGAGACGGGAACTTCTTAAAATTAAGTAGGATTGCAATGGTTCTTTTTGCATTAGGTTCATTATAAAAGTTAATTTACATTGAGAGAGGGGAAAAGGGGTGGGGGGAAATATACATGTAGGACCTATGCCTTATATTAATTTAAATATATTTGTTTGGTACTGGCGACCCGCCTTCAATATGTTATGCATATATTTTGATTTGTTCATCAAGTCATTAAGCAAATTAATCAACAAGCACAAATTCCATAAAATAAATATAATTTTTTTGCTTTGCAGTGGTACTTATTATATTGTTATTTTTTATGTTTTAGTGTTTTTTTGTTTTTAAGTCGGTTTTTATTTTTTTATTAAAAAATTTATTCTCTTTCAATTTTTGCGTATACGTCAACCAAATATTGATTAAATAATTGTTTTAATGCAAATGGTTATGTTCAATATTTCTAATTACAAAGGTATGCGAAAAAAAATTGTTGAAAAGTTTTTTCGTTACAACATTAATATTTATTTTAATTGTCTTAAAAGCAATAGAAAACGGTATTCATATTATACCGGGTATCTCAAGACTGCTACCGAAAACGAAGCCGGGTGGTAGTTTTAGTGACTAAAAACACAATGCAACTAAAAATTTCGCAAAGAAACGTGACAGTAATTTTTTATGATTTTTTAAATATCGTCATTTTTGGGTGGTAAATCCATAGTTTTGGTAAAATAATAATTTAAACTCTTTTATATCTTAGACTATTTATAAATAAAAGGGTATACACTATTATTTTAGTAAAAAATGTATTTACCACCCAAATATGGTCAAATGAAAAAAATACCAAAAATAATTGTCGCTTTTTTTCTGCAACTTTTTCTGTTGCATTGTGTCTGAAGTCGCTTAAACTACCACCCGGCTTCGTTTTCGGTAGCAGTCTTGATATACCCTGTATATGAATACCGTTTTCTATTCCACGTCACATTTATTAGATTTATATGATATAGTATTTGAAGTGCGTGGTGGCCTGCTGGTAAACGGACTAGACGCGGCTGCCTACATGTTCACGGTGGTCGCGGGTTCGAATCCCAGGACACACCTCTGACTTTTCGGAGTCATGTGTGTATTGATAGTCAATCACCACGCACTAAATCGGTGAAGGAAAACATCGTGAGGAAACCTGCATACCATAGCGATTTATAAGAATTTCTATGGTATGTAAGTCCGCCAACCCGCACTAGGCCAGCGTCGTGGACTATATGGCCTAACCACTCTCAATCGTATTCTCGATTGTAGAGGAGGCCCGTGCCCTGCAGTGGGACGTATATGGGCTGATAACAGATAACAGATTTGAATACGAACAAAAATCGACTTCAAAACAAAAACAACTAAAAAAAAACACTGCAAAGCAAAAAATAATATTTGTTTAATTGTACTTGTACATGTTGATTAATTTGTTTATTGATTTGACTAACCAACAAATCAAAATATATGCGTAACACTTTAAAGGCGGGCCTCCAAGTACCTACCAAACATGTAGGACCTATGCCTTATATTATTTTAAATATCGATATGTATCAGAATCTAATAAATTATTTTCCTTTAGTCGAGAAATGAGAAGTTCTGTAGCATTCTTAGGTAATCAAAGATCCGGTACCAAATCATAAAGTTCTTCCAAGAAGCCATAGTTACAGATTTAATAAAACAATATTTTATTACATGTTTTTTTCACGGTTTGTTTATTTATTTATAAAAATAATTTACATTATAAACATACAGCGTGTGCCAAAACGGTTACATGAAATTAAATTAAACAATTTTACGCTAATAATCATCTACACAAAAAACTAAATATAAAAATAGAAAACTAACAATTATTATAAAATAAACAGTAACTAACATGGATAACATATCAATAAACAACGCAGATATAAATCATTCAAAAAAAACTAAAAAACGAGAATAAATACATACAAAACACAACAATCAAACCTGAACACCAAATACCAACGTGGCATATTTAAATATTACATGAAGATTGTCATTAAAAATATCGACATTATAGATTTGGCTTGTGAATGTATTTAATAGGCTAATTGCTCTGCTTGTCGGAGTTCTATTAACATACCCAGGAGCTGGACAGGTTTTAAACCATTTTTTAAACCATAAACTACATAAATCTTTATTGTTACTCTTCTTACAAGGAGAAAGGCAGGTTTGTAAAAATAGATTAAATTGATCGTAGAGTATAGAAAAAAATATAAATCATGGAATCAAGTACGTAAACAAAAACAAACGAATTTATATAATTTACGAACTTCTATATACCGGGTATCTCAAGACTGCTACCGAAAACGAAGCCGGGTGGTAGTTTTAGTGACTACAAACACAATGCAACTAAAATTTTCGCAAAGAAACGCGACAATGATTTTTTATGATTTTTTAAATATCGTCATTTTTGGGTGGTAAGTCCATAGTTTTTGCTAAAATAATAATTTAAACACTTTTATACCTTAGATTATTTATAAATAAAAGGGTATACACTATTATTTTAGGAAAAAAATAATTTACTACCCAAATATGGTCATAGGAAAAAAATAACTAAAAAAAAATTATCGCCTTTTTTTGCAACTTTTTCTGTTGCATTGTGTCTGAAGTCGCTTTAACTACCACCCGGCTTCGTTTTCGGTAGCAGTCTTGATATACCCTGTATAGATAAATATCTATATGCAATAAATATGTGACGTGATTCGTTAAATAAATATATATATTTACTATATACAGACCAATATCTACATGTTTGCGATGAATTTATATAATAAACTTTTTTAATGCAGACCTCTGTAATTAACACAGCTTAATTAATACAGGTCACCGCCAAAACAAACTATTTCCATAATCACATTTTTCGACACAATTCAGTGTTCCAGTTGTTCGACAGAACGTAAAAATCCTAGGCACCTTTTAAACCTTATGTTATTTATTTCTGGATCTATAGTTTGAATTAAGCTAACTTCCCAGAAGAAATTATTGGACTAAGTCCCTCTACATTATTATATCTAAGAACCGAGCAAGTTTCTCAGTATAGTTGAGTCCTGACGAATTTCCTTCCACTACAATAACAAAGGCGAGTAAAATACGAAGCAGTTCTGTGTATTTTAAGTTAACATTTTGTAGAAAAAATGTTTGCATAATGTTGTAATTTAGTTTCTTCCTGCAGTCCTTGTCCCAGTTATACTGGGTATATCAAGACTGCTACCGAAAACGAAGCCGGGTGGTAGTTTTAGTGACTACAGACACAATGTAACTAAAAATTTCGCAAAGAAACGCGACAATTATTTTTAATGTTTTTTTTAAATATCGTCATTTTTGGGTAGTTAATCCATAGTTATTGCTAAAATAATAATTTAAACTCTTTTATACCTTAGAGTATTTACAAATAAAAGGGTATACACTATTATTTTAGGTAAAAAATGTATTTACCACCCAAATATGGCAATAGAAAAAAAAATAACAAAAAAAATTGACGCTTTTTTTTGCAACATTTTCTGTTGCATTGTGTCTGAAGTCGCTTAAACTACCACTCGGCTTTGTTTTCGGTAGCAGTCTTGATATACCCTGTATGTACTGATCCTGCCGCATAGAAATACCTCAGAACTGGCACAAATATTTATTTATTCTCAGAAAACTTAAATTTTCTAATGAAATCCCGTACTGAGATTCCCATTAACTTGGATCAAATATAAGATCTTTGGATATACAAATTGTACAAGCTGCTACTGTAGGTAACTATGAGAAGACTTTTATAAAATCCTTAACAATGTCGTGACGTGATAATCATTCAGAAATTTGGAAATAAGAAACACCATAGAGGTTAAACATAACAAAATAAGTTGCTGAAGGTAGGCCGACTTCACAACGTAGGTACACTAGACAGCTTCCAACTGTGCGCAATAGAAATAATTATGATGAAATAATCCGAAGAGGTGACAAAAAAAATAATTTTTTCCTTTTATTTATTCAATAAACACGAAACTGTGCCATCGTGTCAGTATCAAACGTAACAAAATACAAATTACTACGCACATCACTTGTAAGTTGTATCGATGGTGTCAGAACTTACGAAGCACATTATGTTCACTCCGTTCATTTAGGATCAATAAAATCCCATTTAGCGGCCGACTTTATACCGGCTTAATTTAATTCCAAAACACTATGGATTATATCGCGTATTCGGTTTAATTTCACTTTTCTACCTTCCTTTCCAACGCGACGTTTTGATTACTTTACAGCTTTCGTGGTCACGCGGCGGACTACCAAATCCGAGATAAAATCCGTAAAAAATAGTCTTATTTCAATGTGTAACATTCGCGTGTAAGAAACTATTAAAAATATATTATCGATACATATAAATAAAATTGAAGTGTCTGTTTGTAAAGTGAAAATAAAAAATGTCCAACTACATATCGTTATATACACGATACCTATAACGAAAATGACCTTACATTTTTTTTGTCTGTCTGTCTATCTGTTTGTTCCGGCTAATCTCTGAAATGGCTGGACCGATTTTGACGGGACTTTTATTGTCAGGTAGCTGATATAATAAGGAGTAACTTAGGCTACATTTATTTTAGAAGAAAACTTTTATTTTAGAAAAATAAAGTAGTGTTGCAATGCCCAAGTACTGTCCAGTATCGCACGCAGCTCACGCGCATGACACCACTAGGCCGTCACGTCGGGCGCCTCCCACCAACGAATCAATCCATAAAAAAAAACAAAAACAAAATAAAGAACTTAATAAACTAACTAAATTAATCTTTTATTTCATATTTGTGTATTTTTTACTAGCTGTGCCCGCGACTTCGTCCGCGTGGAATTTAACAAAAAATTTAATTAGTGTCTTCTTTTTTTTTTCTAAAATAATTGATTAATGTAGCGTAAGTTTGTCCATAGTATATCAGATGCCTGACAATAAAAGTCCCGCCAAAATCGGCCCAGCCATTTCAGTGATTGGTCTTTAGCTTCAGCCGGACTTTTCAAAGTTACATTAATACACTGGACCTTATATAAGAACCTTTGTAACGAAACCATACCTCGATCTAATTCTACGGTGGCGCTATCTCTTAGCGAGCGGCGGTAAACTCCCGTTACACGTTTATTTTCAATTTTTTGTATTAGCTTTATTGAAAAATTTCTTATAAAGAAATTTACAATATTTTGTAAATGTGATATTGATTCGTTGGTGGGAGGCGCCCGACGTGACAGCCCAGTGGTGGCATGCGCGTGAGCTGCGCGCGGGCATTGCAACATTACTTTATTTTTATAAAATAAAATATTTTTTCTAAAATAAATGTAGCCTAATTTACTCCTTGTTATATCAGCTACCTGACAAAAAAAGTCCCTTCAAAATCGGTCCAGCCATTTCAGAGATTAGCCGGAACAAACAGACAGACAGACAACATTTTTTTAAATATCATTTTCGTCACAGGTATCGTGTATATAACGATATGTAGTTGGACATTTTTTTTAATTTTCACTTTTAAAACAGACACTTCAATTTTATTTATATGTATAGACTAGCTGTGCCCGCAACTTCGTTCGCTTGGAATTTAACAAAAAAGTTAATTAGTTTATTTCGTTTTTTTTTTTGTTTTTGCATTTTTATTTTTATTATCAGCCTTTGTAACGAAATCATACCGCAATCTAATTCTATGGTGGCGCCATCTCTTAGCTAGCGGCGGTAAACTCCCGTTACACATTTATTTTCAGTTTTTTGTATTAGCTTTATTGAAAAATTTCTTTATAGACAATATTTTGTAAATGTGATATTGATTCGTTGGCGGGAGAAGTGGTGGGAGGCGCCCGACATGACGGCCCAGTGGTGACATGTCCGTGAGCTGCGCGCGGGTATCGGATTATTACTTTATTTTTCTAAAATAAATGTAGCCTAAGTTACTCCTTGTTATATCAGCTACCTGACAAAAAAAGTCCCGTCAAAATCGGTCCAGCCATTTCAGAGATTAGCCGGAACAAACAGACAGACAGACAATTTTTTTTAATATCAATTTCGACACAGGTATCGTGTATATAACGATATGTAGTTGGTCATTTTTTTTATTTTCACTTTTAAAACAGACACTTCAATTTTATTTATAGGTATACTAGCGGCCCGGCCCGGCTTCGCCTGGGTGCAGATACTTTTTTATTTTACTCCACACCAAATACGTGTTATTTTTCGTATAAACTCTTGTATACCTAAACATGAATTAGCTATCCTACTGTCCTGCTCAATTCCGTCCCATCCCGTCTGTTCATTCATTTCCCGATACGTCGCGTCCTTTCTCTTAATTAACCATCCCGTCTTATACCGTGCATTTACATTTCGTCCTATTAAATCTGTCAGCTATCCCAGTCTTCTCCCCTACCTCCCACTCTATTATATCCAGTTTCTCTCTACTTTCTAAACACTTTATCGATTTTGATTATCCATGCAATATCCCATCCCTTATTTCACCCCCACTATGCTGTTTTTCCAAAAATATTACGCCATTACTCTTGTTAGTAATAAAGAGATGAAATATTAATTTTCGTAGAAATGCACTCACACACACACAATTAACGTAGAAACAATTATATTTAACTGGTTTTTCAAGACACAGGCAACGCCTAATTTGAGAATCCCTGCAATATTCTCCATAATTATATAAAGTTTTTATTTTATTCAGTTCAGTTCAGTTTTTATTTTTATGTGTTATTTTACTAAAGATTTTTCATTTTCAAGTGAAATTCTATCTTGAAAAGAAGTAAAACTTAATACATGTGAATATTATTTATTTAATTGTCCTATATTTATGTAGCATCATAATATACTCTTTAGTTTACAATAAATTCCTGAACGTATGCATAAATATTTGACAATCAATTTAAATGTCAACCACTTTTCATTACTGTCATTAATTTACATCTTTAAAATCTAAAATACGCCATAAATCGAATATTGTGGCTATGTGTTGTCGATTCGAAACCTTTATTTAAATACGTTATTTAATTTTAGTGAAGAGTTTACCGTATCGACGCTATGAACATTAAATCTTTGACAGTTACAAACCCATGAACATTTTGTATGGCAAAATGTTTTTTCCTTTTTTTTATACTTTCGTCAATTCAATCGAGATAAAAACTATCCCACCTTTAAGTTGGAACAAATAACACATATCTACAAAATTTCATTATAATCAGTTGAGTGGTTTAGGAGTCCATCGCGGACAAACAACGTGACACGTGAATTATATATATTAAGATTTAAGAAATTTTTCAATAAAGCTAATACAAAAAAACTGAAAATAAATGTGTAATGGGAGTTTACGGCCGCTCGTAAGAGATGGCGCCACCGTAGAATTAGATCGCGGTATGGTTTCGTTACAAAGTTTGATAATTAAAATAAAAATGCAAAAACCAAAAAAAAAAACTAAATAAACTAATTCATTTTTTTGTTAAATTCCACGCGGACGAAGTCGCGGCCACAGCTAGTGTTATATAAACTTAATTAGTAAGCTAAATTTTAGTAATAATTGGTAAAGATACAGGGTATATCAAGACTGCTACCGAAAACGAAGCCGGGTGGTAGTCTAAGCGACTTCAGACACAATGCAACAGAAAAAGTTGCAAAAAAAAGCGACAATTTTTTTTTTGTTATTTTTTTCCTATGGCCATATTTGGTGGTAAATACATTTTTTCCTAAAATAATAGTGTATACCCTTTTATCTATAAATACTCTAAGGTATAAAAGAGTTTAAATTATTATTTTAGCAAAAACTATGGATTTACCACCCAAAAATGACGATATTTAAAAAATCATAAAAAATAATTGTCGCGTTTCTATGCGAAATTTTTAATTGCATTGTGTTTGTAGCCACTAAAACTACCACCCGGCTTCGTTTTCGGTAGCAGTCTTGAGATACCCGGTATATAGTCAAATGAAGGGTTGATGATTGACAGCAGGATAACAAACTAAAATTGTAAATAATAATAAAGGAGATCGGTCGATTTCCTAAGAAAATTGGGCCTAGTAGTGAAAACTTGACGGACACAAATGAGACCTAGAATCTTATATATAAAAATGAATCGCAAAATGTGTTGGTAACCGCATAATTCAACAACGCCTGGACCAATTTGGCTGATTTTGGTCTTGAAATATTCGTGGAAGTCCTGGGAAGGTTTTAGGGGTGAGAAAAATAGGAAAATTTCTGAGGAAGATACTAAAAACCTTTTTTTTGGGTATCGTTTAAGCGTGATGCGTCCAGCCAATATAGGATGATCTTTGTTTATTTGACGGGAGACGTAAAAGACGGTCCAGCTTCAACTACCATCCAACGTAAAATGATCTATCTTTCCATTGTCTTTCATTGACGGCTGACGAAATAGAACAAAATTCAAAAAATGTGTACATCGTGTATATCGTGTATATAATATTATCTAGATACGGCGTCTTGCGCATAATTTTGTGAAATATAAATTGAAATCATGTCCATATCTACCAAAATCGCCCATTGTTTTTTGAGATTATTGCAACAGTTTTAAACAAGGTATACTCTATCGAAGCGTTTTGCCGGAGTACACCAAAATATATCTAATTATAATTTTTCGTTTTCATAAACGACATTGTTTTTGAATTGATACTTTTAGATGCGCTGGGGGACATATTTAAATTTCGCATTAATATTGTTTTTAGACTCAAGAATAAAAAGAATATTGGTACGTTGATGCCGTATCTAGACATTATAACGAAACGATATGCAGTTTTATATTTTTAAATATTTGTTCTATTACTTACGTCACCTGGTAAGGCAGTATGAAGGTTTTATTAATTTGTATATGGTAACGTACTAGACGCGACTGCCAACAAGTTAACGATGGTCACGGGTTCAAATCCCAGGGTACACCTCTGACTTTTCGGATTAAATTCTACGTGAAATAAAATCCGCCAACCCGCACTAAGCCAGCAGGGTGGACTATAATATCTTCTTCTATAATATAAAAATGAATCGCAAAATGTGTTGGTAAGCGCATAACTCAACAACGCCTGGACCAATTTGGCCAATTCTTTTTTTAAATTGTTATTATTACTTTATTACTAACAAAAAGTAATGGCGTGCAATATTATTAGGAAAAACAGCATTTTGGTGCTGAAATAAGGGACGGAATATTGGATGGACAATAAAAAACGCTAAAGTTTTTAATGTCAAAATTTCATAAGGCAATCTTTATATGTACATGTATATGGAGAGACGGGATATAATAGAGTGGAAGGTACGGGAGAGGGCTGGGATAGCTGACAGATTTGATAGGACGAAATGTAAATGCACGTTATAAGACGGGATGGATAATAAAAGAAAAAGGACGGGACGGATCGGGAAGAGACTGAACAGACGGATGAGACGGGATTGAGCCAGACAGTAGGATAGCTATGTCAAGTTTAGGTATACAAGAGATTAATACGCAAAATAACATGTATTTGGTGTGGAGTGGAATCAAAAAATATATGCACCCAGGCGAAGCTGGGTCGGGCCGCTAGTTAAATAATAAAAATTCAATATCCTTTAAATATAATATAGTCTTTTTTAGGTTAGGATATGGGGTTTATAAGATTTATCCTCTTAAAGTTTCACATAAACTACCATTTTCTACTATCTTCACATATATGTATGTTATTTGGACAATATTTTATATTTTCTGTAACTATATAAATAATCTTGTTTAATATTGTAAAATATACTGCATACTTATTATAAACACGTTAAATACTTTTCGATATAAAATTGATAAAGAAAGCATTTCTGAGGTAGAAATATTCGTTTAAAAAGTAGGTAGGTAAGTCATTCTAAAAATGGATTGATGACAATAAAAATGTTGGTTATTGATAATAAGAAACACATTTTTATAATAAAATGTTTTATTGAACTTGTTCCTGAACAATATCTCATGTACCTGGTAGTAACAATTTATTGTCGAGGTGCTGTGCAGGAGGTGTAATATTATTTTGGTACCTAGCCCAGCCAAGGTACCACATAATAGTCATCACATGTGCACAGCATCCCACTGTTCTTTTGCCTGCAATGCAATTACAATAATGTTGTATTATTGCATTGCGGCCATTTTGAGAGCTGTCGATCTGAATATAAACAAAATATATTTTTCGTGCAATATATCGTGATTGGATTTTCCCTCTCAGTAACCAGTGACTTGGACTAAACAACTCTCCTTGTAGGATGCTGGAAACCTCTCTGCACACTTCTATTGTATAGGTACCACTTACCCTTATGTGTTCATAGTAAGAACGTGCCTGTTTTAATTGGTAAGTTCCTAATGATAATAAAATGAGCTCACTGTATGTCAACCGGGGAAAGTCGTGTAAGTTATTATTTTGAACATCAATACTTAGGAAATTCGCGCGGCGTCTATTTAAATCAAATGTCTGTACAATACGGGCCAAAATATTTTCACTATACATTTTTTCCCTAATTATGTTTAGTATTTCCTCGGCATCGTTTCTGTTGTTTACAGGAGAGTGAAATGCATTTGTCAAGGCAGATGCAACTGAAAAATCTTTCATTAGATTGTTGGAGGCTGAATTGTAATAGTTTTGTCGAAATATTTTAAAATCTCTTTTTATTCTCCCGTTTACAGCCTCCACTACCCAACGACAAATTGTAACGGCTCTTGAATGATTTGCCTGCATTGTTGATAACTGCGTTTTACCCTCCTGTACAGTTCCGGGCTTATGCACGTGGTACCCACACTCGTTTAATAATATTAACGCATTTCTAAAACCCCTATCCAGTAAAAAAACATCTCCAGGATGAAAATAATTACGCACCGGTCGATTTTTCTAAATTCATGACTTACAATGTCAGCATCGGATTGCGTTGCTGGATAAGGGCCTAGCACCTCTACAATATAACTATCAGTACTTACAACTATAAACATTTTTACTAGATTACAATATTTATGTAGAGAATAGGTGTTTTTTTGGTACAGATAGTTTAGGCTTTTCTGAACATTTATATATGTTCCATCCATAATAACAATTGGTACAGTCTGATCACCATGACAAAACAAACCATTTGGTAATAACATATTTCTATTAGCTATTTGTTCCCTGTTTATATGGTGTAAGGCCCAAATACCTAGGAACAAAGCCTTGAACCAAGCACTCACGTGCGTGAGATATTACGGTTCTCAATGTTTTCGTTGGTATTTGGATTAGAGATCCAACTCTTACGTAAGAGTCCCCTGAGCGAATTTTTATTAAATATGCTGTCAAAGCAGTAGGTCCTCTAGGCATTTGGGCCAGTCTAGGAACCATGGATAATATATTATTATATTGGTCTTTACTACGTCCTAACCAATAACGCACTAAGTGGTCTGGCATACTATTTATTTCATTAAAATCAAGTGTTTTTTTAGATTTTTTTTTATAATTGTAAACATGTCTTGTACATGTTTGGCACTAAAATTATTATTAGTATTATAGGATCTTTCCCTTACAAAATCCCATGAGGTATTGCGTAAATGCACTGAGCAAGCTCTCCTATTTTTGGGAATATAATCATTATAGTCTTTTAATAACAAAGTACGTAAATATATCGGTATTCGATATCTCTCATTACCCTGACACCCCAATATAAAACAATGCATTGCTGTATCTGGTGCACGTGCATAATCCTCCAAAACAATTGTTGACCCAGCAGTGGTAGACCTACTCAGATTGTTATTCTCTGTAATTATCAACGATTCATTTATAGAGTCATTTATTGGTTGCTGCATGTTTGGTGTTCTAGCGGGTATTACATTTAATCGGTTAGCACGTTGCCAGCACGGATGACAAATGCAGCTATATCCTGATATCTAAAACAAATGTGATGTTTTTAATTATTTTATTGAAATAGAATGTGAATATAATATTCGTAATATTGATTGCTTTTCTAAACATTATATTAAAATCAATTTTATTTTTTACAAAATGGCCATAGTTATAACATTACCACAGATCGGTGGTCAGGTTTATTATATACAATGACTCCTGCAAGCGAGCAATCAGGTCACCTGATGGTAAGTTAATACAATATACATACATACATAATAAAATACTGCCGCCCGTGAACATTCACAATGCTTGGATCATAGATGTGAATCCGGCCGATCAAATCGGGAGGAAAGCGGAAAGTATAAATGATGGGAAAAGAAAAGGGGTATTGAGCAACTGGCAATTTTACTCATTGAAAGAAACGCGACAACAGAGCTTTTGCTTCACATCGCTCTCCTGAGAACTCTGATGCCGCTGTGGACGCGCCTGCCCATTCATGCTGAGTCATAACTGTCAACAGCGTGGTTCTTCCACATTTTTTAATTTTGTGTTACACACTTGTTTTCTACTAACTGACGAACTAGTGATGTCTATTTTATATCTTTGGAATTTTGTAGGTAGTAGGATATTAATATCTACCCGTATAGCGATCACCATACATAAAAGTTGGGGAAACGTACCGTAACTGTATCACCATCAGTGACGACCATCTCACGTCAATGAATACTTTATTTGGACTACCCTACAGTTACATCAGGTTTACGTAGCTACTTCGTCGTGTTAGCATAAAATGTATTTTCGACTGCCTTACATATTAATGAAAAAATCCGAACTTGTCGAGGATGGATCCATGTAGATATTGTAATATACAGGGTATATCAAGACTGCTACCGAAAACGAAGCCGGGTGGTAGTTTAAGCGACTTCAGACACAATGCAACAGAAAATGGAAAAATAGCGACAATTTTTTTTTTGTAATTTTTGTTATATGGTCGTATTTGGGTGGTAAATATTTCGTAAAATAATAGACTCTAAGGTATAAAAGAGATTAAAGTTTTATTTTAGCAAAAACTATGGATTTACCACCCTAAAATGGCGATATTTTTCGTCAAGCTCGAGAAGCGGGACAAGAAAAGGGGTGGAGGTTCGTGTGGACGGACAGAGGTCGAATCCTTGCCCGTCGTAAGGATGGTGATGCTGCTTGCCGCATCTGCTGTGAGGATGACATACACATTTTTATATTTGGCTGTCTAGTTAAAAATGCCTAGGAGACTTTTTATTATATTACCTAATCATTTTAAATGGTTTATTTATAACTATTATTTAACTAAGTTTAAATATATTTCGGTATGCAATTTTGTTTTTTTGTGTTATAGCGAGACTTAAGGCTTTGAGGTGTGCGTATTGTTTCATAATCCATAAACATTTAATTAATGAGGCTATTTCAGGAATTGCGCCATGTAGTACTGTTCAGTGTATTATTACTGATTCTTATTATATTTCTTTAAATATTTCCACTTTTGATCTATTAACTGCTTGTAAAATATACATTACAACGATTAATGTTATCATTGTTATGATTCTATCAAAAATGCATTCTGTCTCTACATTTTGTGAAGCATACCTCATAATTTGTGTAACTATTACTATAAATGTATTACAATCCGTTTATTATTTACATAATTTCTGTTAGTTATCCATTATTCCTATATGTTAATAAATTAATATTCTTAGACTTACACTATCAATGTCAAACAAAAAACGAATAAAGTTTGGTTTATTTAATGCGGGATCACTGGCCACTGGCCATGATGAGTTCCTTGTTGCCATGAGTAATCATTCGGTTGATATTATGGCGATTAATGAGACATGGTTACGATTGGGTGAGGAAGGGTGAGCACCCACGGTTCCAGGCTATCGCTTAAGGCATAGTCCTCGACCGGTGACTGTGCGCGGCGGTCGCGGCGGAGGACTCGGATTTTATTTAAAGTCTGGCATAAACGCGCGCGTTTTACAACATCCGCACCAATCAGAAGTCGAGCAGTTTTGGATGAGCCTTAAAATTAACAAAAAATTACTTCTCTTTGGTACTGCCTATCGTCCGCCCTGGCTGGACCTTGACCTCTTTCTTGACTCGCTAACAGATAGTATTAACGCCCTATCACAATATGCTCACCTTATATTGCATAAACACTACACTTTTTAAATCACAGTAGTTCTCTTATCGACCTTATACCGATGCTCCATACCGAGATGTTTCTGTTCATCACATAAGTCAATTGGGACACCATTCATTCATTACGTGTCGTTTGTCTTTAAAAAAAGATAAACCCGTAAAACAAATTGTAGTACACCGACCATTTCGCAACATTGTGCTTGATTTATTTCAAAATGACCTTAAGTCCATTCAATGGGATATAATATGCAACACCCAAGACGTCAATGCAATGTTGTCAATATTTAATACTAATATAATTAATTTTTTTGATTCGCATGCCCCGACTAAACGCAAATCTTTTCGAAATGCACCAACACCGTGGATAACTCCAACCATTAAATTGATGTGCAGTCTGCGCGACAAGGCCAAGGATCGATATAGACACACCAAAGACCAAACCCACAAAAACTACTATCTTCAACTAAAAAGTTTGGTTTCAAAGTCACTACATTGTGAAAAGGAGGCTTATTTTAACAATCATGTAAATGAGCATATCGACGTAAGAAAACGTATTTGCTGTAAGTAGCAAGAATGGCGTAAGTAGACTGAATAGACAGCTAGATTCAGATTTTTTTTCTGCGTCGAATGGTCTGGTTCTCATATCCCTACGAAGACAAAAATTTTGAAAAAAGGGTATAATTTTGAAAAGTTTACGTGTTCAATTTGCTGTTAGTCTCTAAAAAAACGGTGTTTTATCACTCTTTTACTTACAGCATTCATATGGATTGAAAGTAATATATGAAAAAAATATTTACAGCATTCTTTCGGGGTGCAAATTGAACACAAGATTACTTACTTACGTTCTTTTATTCTGTAATTCAAGTTCGCCATAAGGTTACAGCACTTTTCTTTTGTTGATTTTAAAAATATTTTCTTGTTACTACATTTTAGTGAGTTATAAATACATAGAAAATAAAAAAAACGCATTCTTTAAGGTAGGAATCTTTTCCTTCCCCTTCCTTTTATCCCTATTTACAGTAGTATTGTGGCACGGGGATAGCGCAAAACAGCGCTGGCGCGCGCTGTTGGACCACGATTGCGGTGGTGAAATGTTGTTATCACAAAACGATTCCTATGATGATGGTTCCTAATAGGTGTAAAAAACTTCCTAGATAATATTATTACGCCTTCGATCATATTTTATAAATGTTATTTATTGACCATTAGCAGGCAGACGAGCATGCGGCCCGCCTGATAGTAAGCGATCAACGCCACTCATGGACCATCGCAATGCCAGGGATCTAGCACTTTCAGGTTGCTGCCTGCCGTATGGATAGGATTCTCTTTAAACCTCGTTTGAAGAGGGACAGGTCATAACGCTCGGGAAATACCGAAACAGGGAGTTTATTCCAGAGCTTGCACATGGTAAAAAAATGCTGGAAACGTACTGTTCGGGAACGGATAGTTTCCAGGTGGTAGAAATGAACTCTACTGCGGAGGCGGGTGGTGCGATGGTACATAGACGACGGTGGTACCATCTCAAACAGTTCCTCGGAGCACTCCCCATGGAATAAAAGATAGAGCACACAGATACAAACAGAGTCTCTCCGCAGTCCTAACGATTCCAGCTTGTCCGTGAGATTAGCATCATCGACTATTCGACAAACTCGTCGCTGTAAGGAGTCAAGTGGGTTGAGATGATATTGTGGGGCACCTGCCCAGAACTGAGAGCAGTACTTCAAGTGGGGCCAGATTTGCGCTTTGTATAGCATCAACCTATAATCCGAGGAGAAGTACCGCTCGGCTGTATTCAGAATACCCAACTTCCTGCTCGCTAACTTGGCTTTGTCCTCCAAATTACTCCTAAACTCGACTTTGCTCGATATTTCGACTCCAGTGACAGACTCATACTCCAAATTTCGTGTCCAGTAGTTACTCTGGCTACAATGCCCTTCAATTCGAAACACAAGAGTGTATTTACACTGCTGTATCACGGGAGAAATAGATATTGCGGTGGTACCTACTCAGATGGCCTCCCACATATGAGAGACCTACCACCAGTGATTGATTTTACATGGGCGACTTTCCACGAGACCGAAACCCGGTTGGTTTTGTAGGAAAGGCGCATGAGCACGGGAGTCAACTCA
The DNA here is from genome assembly GCA_009982885.2 of Hyles vespertilio. Lineage (NCBI taxonomy): Eukaryota > Metazoa > Arthropoda > Insecta > Lepidoptera > Sphingidae > Hyles > Hyles vespertilio. The sequence continues at coordinate 290,290 of CM042833.1, read as the reverse complement.
GGGGCGCACGTCTTAACACTAGAAAGACCAAGGCAGTCAAATTGGCGGCAAGGCAATTTCATTGTTAAATATTTCACAAACTATGTTTTTGTTTCTTTTCATATTTTATGACTTTTCCTAATTTGCTATTGTTAAACTAAATCTATATTTAAACAAAAAATAACAATATATTGTATATGAGTTTCGATTACAAATACCTACTAATAGTATAGGAGCTAGTAACGTTTTCGAGAAAGAATTTTAGGTCAGTTGATTTTGTGATATGTCGTCCTTCTTGCACTTTCGGTTAGAGTCTGGGCTATCTGGCTGGCGGTAGTGGTTGCGTTCATTAGTGCGCATCCTACCTGTCCAGGTAATAATCCTGGATTTTAAAAGCATTTTAGAAGGCGTAATTTTTGATTTTTTGTTTTTAAATAAATCTCTCTGACATACTTTTTTTATTGCCAGACATCATTGACAATGCTAACTATGTGCCATACGCGATTTTATATTTTTTTTTTATAAAAATTATGTCGAGTTATGTCGTGAAAATGTTTCCGATGATGATGAGGAGATAAACGACGTAGTTGGTAGAATTCCTAATGAAAACCCATTTGCTGAATTATATCAAAATCCAAACGCAGATTTAAATGATGATTTACGCCTTGCGTTGTTTGATAAGCTTGGATCAATTGCTAAAAAGAAAGATAATATCTTACCTTATCCAGAATTTTATGGGCTTATGCGCAAAGCAAACGAGGAACAGCGAGAAATTTTGTTTCACACTATGCATCATTTAATATCAAACAACGAGCCAATGCAACAACCATTGTTGATATATTTGACTGGGCCAGCTGGTAGTGGTAAAACGTTTGTAATAAAAGCACTCATGGAAATTTATAATAGATTTTCTGACACGGATGGAATTTTCAACGCATACATTGCTTGTGCTTCAACTGGAAAAGCTGCTACAGCCATAGGTGGAACAACGGTGCATAATGCTTTAAGTATATCACTCTCAAGGCTATTGCCACTCAACATCGAAAAAGCTCATCAATACAGAGCGCTATTTGAGTTCATTAAGGTTATTATCATTGACGAAGTAAGCATGGTTTCAGCAGAATTATTAGAACAAATTAATGAACGTTTGAAGCAAATCACTGGCTTGTTCACAAAAGCTTTTGGTGGATTGGACGTGATCCTTATCGGAGATTTGCGCCAATTACCTCCTGTAAAAGCTACACCGATCTTGAAGCAAATTAAAAAAAAATTACTGGTGAATCAATTTGGCGAAAATTTCATCAATTCGAACTCAAGAAGGTAATGCGCCAAGAAAATTCTTTTCTGCCATTTTAACAAAAATCGGTGATGGGTTCATTCTAACAGAAGAAGAATTAAATATGATAGAATCGAGATTTGTAACTAAAGAACACGCACAATCAGAATGTCCGGAAGGAACGAGACTTAAGTTCACGAATAATAAGGTTAATAAATACAACAGTACAATTTTGAACAGTTTTGAAAATAAAATTGTTTCATTGGCATCGGATGTTTTCGTTGGTTGTCATAATGCAGAACAAGAACATTTTGTAAGGCAAAAGTTACATAAAATGAAACCAGACGAGACTGGTGGATTACCTTATGAACTAGTTCTAGTTCCTAACCGACCCTATATGATAACCATAAACATAGATGTCGCTGATGGTTTATCTAATGGCACTGTAGGAAAATTACTACTCATAGAATCTGATAAAAATGATGAAATCACAAGACTTTGGTTCAAATTCTCAAAATCCATTGGTCAAAAACGTGCAACAAAATTTAGAAGCGACATTGCACGCTTGAAAATCGACAAAGACGCTGTTCCAATTTCTTTACAATCATCGTCAATACCACTCAACAGAAATAAAACTATAGTGGCAAAAAGAAAACATTTTCCACTGATTTCGGCTTTGGCGATGACAATTCATAAATCCCAAGGAGGTACGTTTGATGCTATCGTGTATGAATACAATCGTTCTCATTCAAGAGAATTGGTGTACGTTGCGCTATCAAGAGTAACTAGTATAGAAGGTTTGTTCTTAGTCACTGAAGACGACACAAGGGCGAGCTGGAAATTTCATCATGGCAGAGTAGCAAACGCACAGGTGGAAGATTCAAACGCAACAAAAAATCAAAAGAGATCAACAACTCATCGAGAAGATTTATCACTTATAACATACCACAAGAGTTCCCTGCAAACAATAAAGTCGTCAAGTTTTGACTCCTTCATTTGTTTGCAACGAACCTATCGGGAAATACCCGATAATTTTGAAGCTCGTGTGGTATTCGGGGGATTATTTTTCCGTCCCAAATTTTAATTTCAAACTCATTTTCATGCAAAATCTCCAATTTTCACAATTGAATTCAACCTGTCAGTTTGACGTGTGGTTAATTTGACTGGATCATGTTTTGTTTTTTATATATAGCAACTACCAGAGAAAATTTTCAAAAAATTATCAGTATAATACCATGTAGGTTGTACCACGTGACGTCGAATGGTGCAATTCTATTGGTCGATATTTGGGTCGGAAAAATAATCAATTGAATTGAAACGTTTACGTGAAAATCCTTTGCAAACCATCACCAAAACACTTGTAGATTTTATTTCTATGAATAATAGATTGTCTATTTTTTCATTCAATTGTCAGAGTTTACGTGCGCATGTAGATGATCTAGCAATTGACGCTCTTGTTAAAAAGATGAATGTGTTAATTTTATCAGAAACTCATATGGGTAACAATGAAATAATTGACATTCCGAATTTCAACTTTGTTGCGAGTTTCAGAAGAAATATTCGTCCCGCGGGAGGAGTAGCTATTTATCAAAATATGAACACAGTTCATTATTGCACAAATTATATGGATGTGCATGTGAAATACAACAGCATGTTTAATGCCACTGTTTCTGATATCGGTGATATTTGTATAAGTCGTTGCCACTCTGGTGATAATCAGTTCATAATTATGGTTGCCGTTTACATCTCTCCAGATAAGTCATTGCGAGACTTCTTGTATGAAAACTTATTCATTTATTCTCATGATGCATCTGCACTGCTAAAAAAAAATAATTGGAAAAAGCTTTGATGAATTGCCAATGATTTTGAGTGGAGATTTCAACATAAACTTCGCAGACGATAAAAATCAACTATTAATTGAATTTTTAAATAATGAATTTGGTTTAACTATGTCGAATGATCGCAATCTTAGCACAACGAAATACAAAACTACTATTGATGCGGTCTTTATTAGACATTTAAATAGGTTCGAATCAAAACTGTTCGTTTCTTACTTCAGCTACCATAAACCTATCGTATCAGTTTTAGAGATTGGCGATGATAGTTCTGGTAATGATGATGGTGAAAAAGTCGTTGAAATTATGGATGAAAGTTGATTTTTCGGAGAGATAAACTTTTTAATGTAAAATAATTGTAATAGTTTTAAAGTGTTAAATTTTTAATGTAATATAAATTGTCATGTTTGTGTACGATAGCGCAATAAATGAATATTGTATTGTACCACATAAATGATAGTACTTTTATACTGATAAAGCAATTGGTGCAAAACTATTCCCTAACCATTCCAAAATATCAAACATGCTCAACGTTAATAATCAAGTTTTCACTTCTGCCGGCACTCCCGGAGTGCAACCCGTCTTTTTTTATTACATTTACAGTGACAAGTAATTTACTTTTGTAATGGTTCTCTGTATCATTCTCGACTTATTCTGCAACTGTCTCTCTCCGAATACTAGCATTATACTGCAATACTTTTCATGACTTTTTCATTTTAATTCCAGACTTAACAATCGAATTAATGTCTGGCAAATTTATTTTAAGTTTTTCTTATCTTTAAATAACATAATATTAAAATTACAGACATTATAAAATACTTTGAAATTTTTATAAAAAAAAATAAGATTCGCGTATGGCACATAGTTAGCATTGTCAAAAATGTCTGGTAATAAAAAAAGTATGTCAGGTAGACTTATTTAAAAACAAAAAATCAAAAATTACGCCTTCTAAAATGCTTTTAAAATCCAAGGTTATTACCTGGACAGGTAGGATGCGCATTAATGAACGCAACCACTACCGCCAGCCAGATAGCCCAGACTCTAACCGAAAGTGCAAGAAGGACGACATATCACAAAATCAACTGACCTAAAATTCTTACTTTTCAAACGTTGCTAGCTCCCGTACCATAAGACCGCGCACCGTCAATGTGACGGCATACATATAAAGGCATAAACAACGAATTCTTCAAACTAATGTGGGCACTTTTGTTTTTATTAATTTGGCATAAAGTTTTCGCTGCTTGTGGATGTCGAGAGTAAGTACCTATGTGGAGGATTTCCGTATCTAGGAAAAGACAAGAACCGTTCAAACGATATTTCATTACCCGAATATGTGGTTTTGAAACTAGTACAACCCTATTTCAAAAAGGGCCAAAACGTAACCACTGACAACTTTTTCACGTCTCTAAATTTGGCTAAAGAACTAATGGTCGAAAAGACTATATTAGTATTGTTGGAACAATGCGGCGTGCAAGACGAGAAGTATCACCGATTTGTAGAGGTATTCGTACTATAAGATATGAAACTTTCATAATGAAAACCGAGACCGATATAACCCTTACTAGCTATCAAGGAAAACCAGGAAAAAATGTTATTATTTTGAGGACTCTGCAACCCAACGTAAGCATAGGTACTGATAAAAAAGAGGCTGCCTGAAACAGTTGAATTTAACAAGGCAACAAAATTTGGTGTAGACATCATCGACCCAATGGCACGCAAATATACCGTAAGAGCTGGAAGTCGGAGATGGCCAGTTCACGTTTTTTACACTATACTTGATTTAGCAGCTATAAACTCGTGGATTCTTTATCAAAAAGTCACAGGAATAAAAATTTCTCGTCATAATTTTATCCTTCAACTAGTGAGCGAACTACGTGAAGAATATGTGAAAAAAAAAACCACTTCAATTGCGACTCAGAGACAAGGAACTAATTCTGAAACAAGTGAACCATGTACTACAAACAATAAGAGGCGGCAATGTCAAATCAATAGTAATTGTAAAAAAATAAAACATGTGAAAACTGCACTATCTGTAAAAAAGCTGTTTGTGGAAAATGTACAAAAGAGTCTAAAAAAACTATTACTTGTTACAAATGTTACTAAATTTAATGCTAAATTGTTTACTATTAATAAAAAATAATTTGTATTATTTTTATTTTATTTTTTAATTTAAAATATGTAATAATTTCATAAGTATTCTCAGTTGATCTCTAGTACCGTCAAATTGACTGCTGCGGTCTTTGAAGGTATAGCATGAAGACCGGCCCTTCTAGTGTTAAAAACCACTGTTGAGATACAGTCTATCCCACTCGACTTGTGGATGTCGAGAAGCCTGAGCCCTCGTCTGACAGCACGCTGGCTGATCTTGATTTCAAACAGGGAGACTCTCAGACCGGAGGATGTTCGGCGGTGAGGCTCCTCTGACATCCAACGTCGAGTTCGAGGCAAAGAATTGCGCCCAGAGATTGGCCTTCCCCTTTGCACTGTGGGCCAAACTGTTATCAGGTTTACGCAGTGTAGGGAGACTGGACAGGCAGAAATTACCGTCGACAGCCGTAGCGAGCAACCAAAAAGCTCGGCTCCAAAATACATAGCTCTGGAGTCGTTTAAATCAAAAGTTGGATTTAAAAGGTAAAAAAGGTAGTTTTGCCTCAAGGAGTTTTGCGTAATTATTCTTGTGAACTATTTTATTTCATAGGGTTACATCGATAAATACTTAGCTATGTTATATTAGTGTACTGTTCATTGATCCTTCTTTGAATAATAATTTAAATGTTATCATGTATGCTCTTAGAGAGCAAGCTACATTTTTAATAAACAAAATTATAGGCTTTGAGCATGTTATTTCTACCACACATACGACTACAAACATTTTTTTTATTTATACCAATTGAATGGTATCAGTATTTTTTTAAGGTTAGTCTTACATATCTTTAATAGTACATAATTTATAAAATATTTCAAGTACAGCATTTTAAATGCCTGGAAATATACGTAACTTAGCTATCTTCATAGAAGTGACTAAAATACTTACGACGGTCTTCCGGTCTTTCAAATGAAAGTAAATTGCTGTAAGTAGCGAAAAGCCTACTTCTAGTAACTTTAACAAAAATATTTTCATTGCAGTTTATGAATCTTAGTTTAACAAAACTATGTTCCAAAATCATCTTTCTGTCACTGTTAATTTAAAAGATATGATTTTTTTTACTTTTTTGCAGTTTTTTGGCTCTGGTGAAAAGTTGGGTTTTAGCTACTTACAGCAAATACGTTTTCTTGCGTCGATATACATAATTCGAAGGTTTTATGGAGGAATCTAAGGTCACGGGTATACCCTTCGATCAAATATACACTAGATACACAGTTCCCTGTTAAAGTTCTATTAAAAAGTGGCACCGATGCATGACATGAAAAAAAGTAAACGAAAAGATCACATATTCCAAATATATTAACACAAATTCCACCTTATTCCTGGAGCTTAAAGTAGCTTTTCACATAATATTGTCTCAAGTTCTGCGACGTTTTAGAAGCAACGGTCGGTGCGTCACTGAAGGCAAAAGAGTGCTTAAAGCACTCTTTTTTGGTGCCATTTTCTAAGCGTTCATGTTGTATCTAGTGTATATTTGATCGAAGGGTATACCCATCAAACAAGGTAAATGTACTTCCAGACCACCTGTGTAAACCAGACGATATTAATAAGGCATTCTTAGATATCCCTGGAAACCACGAGGTGCCCATGTTCCAACTTACTTTTTTCGAGTTCAACAGGCATGGTCCGTCGTCTTTTTGTATCAAAGAAGTTGATGAGACCACTGTGCTTGGTATTATAAAGAGAATTTCGACCAATGCTCAGGGAACAGACGGCATTACCAAGGATATGATTCTACTGACACTTCCTGAAACTTTACCCGTTATAACAGATATTGTTAACACCTCCATTAGAACCAATACTTTTCCCAATCTTTGGCGTTGTGCGATCATTCGACCAATACCTAAAACCAATAATCCACAAAATTTCAAAGAATTACGCTCCATAAGCATTCTCCCTTGTCTGTCTAAAATACTAGAGCGGGTAGTATACTTGCAAGTTATAGATTACCTTGAAAGTAACAACATTCTCCCGGATTTCCAGTCGGGCTTCAGAAAAGGACGTGGCACTACAACTGCCTTGTCAGATGTAGTGGGTACTTGAGGCACGGGATCGGGGGGAAGGGACCATTCTCACTTTGCTGGACTACTCGCGAGCGTTTGATACAATAAATATTAATTTATTAATATTATCGGGATACGTAATACCTATTTTTGCTGAGAAGTGCCGGTCACAGGATAGGAACTAAATGGATTAAAAAGACCATCTTCGCGAATAAACTATATTGTCGGAAACTAAGTACACACTACTACATCGACAACCGCGGAAGAGCACACGGGCCACGCCCGCGCACGCGTCTATCCCGGACAACAACCGACTCGACACTCACGAAGGGCGACGGGGTGTGAGCGCGGGCGCAACCCGTAGGCACGGTATGGCACGGGAGCCGGTGGTGCGGATGGGAGCGATATGGGGCCCGCGGGAGCCGTAAGATGGCGCGCTATAATATGTAAATTACGATATTATGGCTTCGAACAAGAAGCAGCGAGATGGTTTCATAGTTATCTTACCAATCGCTCGCAGTATGTTGAACTGCAAAGGGAGGATGGGTCCTCGATCTTCTCATCACCCCGACCTGTGACAAGAGGTATACCCCAGGGATCGATTCTTGGTCCGCTATTATTTATTATCTACAGTGCAGACATTTCACAATCTATTCATGGTTGTAAATACCATATGTATGCCGATGACATATAGTTATACACATCGTTTAAGCATGAGGACATGGCATTATCGGTCAATAAAATGAACGAGGCGCTTCGTGTGATAGTGTCGTGGTCTGACCGCAACACTCTTGTTCTGAACCCCACTAAATCAAAATTTATGGTTTTAGAAAGCAAAGTTCAAATACACAACATACTGTCGGCATCGCCGCTGATAACAGTCAAGGGGTAAAGTATTGAACGGGTGGAAACAGCACGCAACCTAGGACTAATTATTGACCCAGAACTACGATTTGAGACCTATATAAATAATATTGTCAAAAATTGTTTTTACAGACTCAAGGTATTATATCGTTTTAAACAATATTTCAATATCAAAGTAAGAAAAATGCTTGTTGACAGTTTGGTTCTCTCAAGGTTGCACTACTGCGATACGGTGTATGGTCCGTGCTTACTGTCCCGCACTGCTCGACTAATCCAACTAGTGCAAAACGCATGCGCTAGATTTTGTTTCAACATTCCCAGTCGTAGTCATGTCTCACCGTTTCTAAATGAGGCCAATATTCTTAAAACTGGTGCCCTTCGGGAATTACATATGGCAACCTTACTTTTTGGCGTTATAAAAACAAAAAAAAAAAAAACAAGTATTTATTTGATAAACTGGCGTGGAGATAGGACAGTCACTCATATGGCATGCGTTCTACCACCAAACCATTAACGATTCCACTACACCGGACTGCGGCATTCAGAAGATCCTTCAAATATGCCGCCACTCGCTGCTGGAACAACATTCCTTCACCGTGTCGTTCTAAAAATAATAAAATTGGATTTAAAAATAGTTATAAACAACATTTAATATGTATCCAAAAGAAAGGTTATTGAACATATTTTACTCACTTACCTTCCTGCTATAGAACGTATCACGATCAGGAATGTGTCCCCTCCACCCAGCGTTATTGGCGGCATCCCCGTGTGGGAACATCCACAGTTTACACTTCGCACAACTTCTATCCTTTTAATTTATCCTGTGTAAATCCTGTGTGTAAATCCTCTGAAATCGTGATCAGTTATGGCGGGGTTTGCATGTTATGTATGTTTTGTATTTGTTTGTTATTACTTTTATATTTAAATGATTAAACTCGAGCAACGTGTGCGATATGATTTATGCTATGTGTACGATGATAGTGATGGAGTTCGATAAGCCTTTCAGTGGCTGTGCATTCCAGCCGCACATTGACCAAAAAAAAAAACTATGCGTACCCACAGAAAAGAATGTAATTATTAACATATATTTATGATAATGTTTTGTCAGCCTACCGACTGGATATTCGTGTCTCACCAGGGCACCCCGTTGAAAATCAGCGCTGCAGTTTGCTTTTCCCATTCTGCAGCATAAAGCTGAATGGGAGGCCCATTGTCGGCGCAATAGTTTAATAGTTTAGCCACGTAATTTTGTTGTATAATGGTATTTTTAGTCATGTTTTTATTTTTTGTATATTTTGTTATTTTATTACCTACCTATGTATGTTTGCGCCTTCAATAAATGTATTTCTTTCTTTCTATATTTAAAAAATGATAAAAAAAAATTGACGCGTTTCTTAGCAAAATTTTTAGTTGCATTGTGTTTGTAGTCACTATAACTACCACCCGGCTTCGTTTTCGGTAGCAGTCTTGAGATACCCGGTATACAGGGTATATTTCAAAAACCTCATAAGTCACGAAATCAAAACCTTTCAGAAATCAATAAAAACTGTTTCATACACAAACAAATGAGTTTTAATGGACTTTTTTATGTTCAATTTAGTATTTGAGTGGTAAAAAATTAAAATAGTGTATAATCTTTACAGATTATTAACAGAAATAATGAAAAAAAAAACTGAAAAATGTGTCTTGACTTATGTTGTTTTAGCGAGAAATAGGTTTAGTAGTATATAATTTAACCAAAAAAATCGTAGTCATAATTTTTTTTTTGCTTATAATTAAGAGTTACACTTAAAAATAAATTCTTATTAACATTTTACATGTATTAATTTGTCATGTTTTGATATCTTTATGGTACATAGTCATATTCTCCATCATTCTCATCTGGATTATCTTCAACATTTGCAGTTGGCCAGCTAAAAATGTTGTTATAAAATGGCATACCCGTACTAGGCCAGCGTGGTGGACTATATGGCCTAACCACTCTCAATCGTACTTTCGATGGTAGAGTAGGCCCGTGCCCTGCAGTGGGACGTATATGGGCTGATACAATATGCAAATTATACAGGGTATATCAAGACTGCTGCCGAAAACGAAGCCGGGTGGTAGTTTTAGTGACTACAAACACAATGCAACTAAAAATTTCACTAAGAAACGCGACAATTTTTTTTAATTATATTTTTAATACCGTCGATTTTGGGTGGTAAATCCATTGTTTTTACTAAAATAACAATTTAAAGCCTTGCATACCATAGCGTCTTTAAAAATAAAAGGGTATACACGTTTATTTAAGAAAAAACTATGGATTACCATCCTAAAAAAAATAAAGAAAATAAATAACAAAAAGAAAATCGTCACAAATTTTTGCACAAAATTTAGTTGCATTGTGTCTAAAGTCACTAAAACTACCACCCAGCTTCGTTTTCGGTAGCAGTCTTGATATACCCTGTATATTTATAAAAGACAAGTGAAGTTCAAATGACATTAATGGCGATGGTTTACAAAAATTGAAATATTGTTGAACCAATCAAAACAAAGCAAATTTAAAATGTCATTGAAAACTCAGTCACAAACTACTCCTGCAATCTAGTGATGCATGCAAAAACCTCTTAAGTCATTGACTAATGTTGTTTATGCAATGAACGTCTTTCACGCGGTATTATTAAAAGACGAAGGAATGTATTGACTTAAGATGTTTTCATCCAGAATAATATGCATCTACCTTTGAGGAACCATTTTCAGCAAAAAAAGCATGTTGGAAAAAATGGTGACTTATGAGGTTTTTGAAATGACCGATTCAATTGTTGGTGGGAAAACTGGTGGGAGGCGCCCGACGTAACGGCCCAGTGGTGGCATGCGCGTGAGCTGCGCGCGGGCATTGCAACATTACTTTATTTTTCTAAAATAAAAGAAATTTTCTAAAATAAATGTACCCAGACAGACAGACAGACAGACTGACAGACGAAAATTTTTTAAATATCATTTTCGTCACAGGTATCGTGTATATAACGATATGTAATTGGACATTTTTTTTATTTTCACTTTTAAAACGGACACTTCAATTTTATTTATATGTATAGATGTATAGATATAGATAATAATAATAACTTGCTAACGGCGAGTATTTGCATAGACATAACCTATGTAGTAGCCAAGATCATACACCAGCAAATTGCCCTTCGATATGGACTTGTGGCTCCTGAAGTGCCATATTCGCAACGCTGTATTGGGATCGATCTATTATCACAGACAGGACTATTCTAGCCAATAAGCCTGATATTGTGATAATAGATCGATTGGCGTGCCGGGCTATACTTGTTGACGTCACCGTCCCGCATGACGATAACCTTGTCAAAGCTGAAAAAGACAAAATGTCTAAATATTTAGATTTGGCACACGAGGTTACCGACATGTGGGATGTCGATTCAACAATTATTATCCCGATTGTTGTTTCTGCTCATGGGTTGATACCAAAGAGCCTCGACCAACACCTACAGAGGCTCTCAATTGGCTGTTGGGTCAAGGGTCAAATACAGAAGGCAGTATTACTGGACACGGCACGCATTGTGAGGCGATTCTTCACTTTGTCTCCCTAAACGCCGGTGGCTTGGGTCTTGAGCTTCACCACCGGAGGATAAATAAATATTATTTTATATTTTTATATGTATATTTTTTATAATTTTATAAATAAAAATAGAAAAAATATGTTAAAATAAATAAAGAGAATAATAATAATAACACCCAACAGTCACATACATAATCCTGACCCCACACTAAGATCGAGTCTTGTGTCGTGGGTATCAGGAACTACGAGAGACTTTTCCGTCTCACAAACACCCAGACCCATCAAAGAAACGACATTCAAAGATTATTATTCCTCCTTCACAATAATTCTATAAATTTCTTCTATAAAATACTATAATGATCTTGCACTTTTTACCAATGAATTTGAATTCTTTTAAACGTTAGCTAACAGATCAATTTTTTCATTCTTTACCATTCGGTTACTTTATACAAGTAAATATACACGTACAGCCTAGACTATAAAATACTGCAATATATTTTCATTACATAGATACAAAAAAATAAAAGTCGTCTAATAATGGAGAGGCTCGAGACCAAAGTGAGGAACCTCCTCACTATAAGTGCCGTGTCAAGCAATACTGCCTTTGTATCCGACTCCTGACCTCAAAGCCAATTTATTATTATTAATTTAGATCTTTGGTTCGGGATACCTTCGTTTATCTTTTACCTATGTACACCATGAATACTATTAATCGCATTGATTCACCAGACGCATAGACATGCCGCCACATTCTCCAGCTGCCGGAGCGACTGACTGGTACCAAACGTGTGGCTAGCAGCATTTTTTAAATATATGCATAGACATATTGGTTCCCTTCAATTGCAAGACCAACACCAAACAAGTAAGACAGCGATTATATGTAGTATTGTAGGCGTACATACTTTATTCATAATTAGTAATAAAAAAAAAATATTAAAAAATATTACAATAAAAATATAATATTTAATGTCACTCCGTAAAATCAAACTTGTTTTGCCTAATGTACACTCTTTCGATCGGACCGGTGATCGAGCGCAGGTAGTTGCAAATAAAAACTACATCACTCGGACTATCAGCTGTCGAACACCGACATTGTACCGCGAGCAATTAATGTGATATTAAATTATATACAGTGAATACAAAGCAGTTTAATTGGTGATCCACAATTATTGTCCCGATTGTCGTTTCTGCTCATGGGTTGATACCAAAGAGCCTCTCAATCGGCTGTTGGGTCAGGAGTCAGATTCAGAAGGCAGTATTGCTTGACACAGCACGTATTGTGAGGCGGTTCCTCACTTTGGGTTCCTAACCACCGGTGGCTTGGGTCTCGAGCCTCGCCATCGTTGGATAACTTTTATATTTTAATATGTATTTTGTATCTGGGGGCACTGCAGTGCCCCTGTAGTGTATTGATAATTTCATACTCTTAGCATCTGTCGTCTCGAACTATACACACTACGCGAACCAAGGGTGAGTGAGATAGATATAGAAGGAGATAGATCATAGACGTGGAGGACGGAACGGGGTGTGAAGACGTGGTGTATAGCAAACGAGCCGATAAATATTAATAATTGTATTCTACTACAATGTTACACATATTAACCGTAAATAGTGACTATTACATGGGGCAACGAGGTGAATTGTGAGTGGAAATGATTGCATTTGTAGTAATTCCCAATTATTGATCGGCGACGATCTTGAATGCGTATTGTGATGCTGTTGTCGAAATGTTGGGAGTGGTATTTTTTCTCTTCACATTTCAATAAATTGGATGTGTTTAATTCTGTTACATTACTGTGAGTAAATAAAATGCTGTCTCGTAATAATCTAGTACCTAATTCGCGGGACACAAATAAAAAATGGCGGAAGGAATTATAAAAGTTAGCTTCAAACCATGGAGTAAATTGTAAACTCCATGCATACACCACAATTACGTATGTAAATTCTAATTGTTTATAATATGGAGGTATATCTCGAACAATGCAATAAATCGATATTTTTTAAATGTAGGTCATACTTTGATACTGACAGGTGAGTAAATTATCTTCTTATTCTTTTTTTTTTTTTTATTGTATAAAAATAAGTCGGGTTTTCCTTCCTGACGCTATAACTCCAGAACGTACGAACCGATTTGGCTGATTTTAGTCTTGAAATATTCGTGGAAGTCCTGGAAAGGTTTAAGGAGTGAGAAAAATTGGAAAATTTCTAAGGAAGATACTAAAAACCTTTTTTTTGGGTATCGTTCAAGCGTGACGCGTCCAGCCAATATAGGATGATCTTTGTTTATTTGACGGGAGACGTAAAAGACGGTCAAGCTTCAACTACCATCCAACGTAAGATGATCTATCTTTCCATTGTCTTTAATTACGGCTGACGAAATAGAACAAAATTCAAAAAAATGTATAAAAAAATGTGTATATAATATTATCTAGATACGGCGTCTTGCGCGTAATTTTGTTAAATTGTTGGTAATCGGACCAGACGCGATTGCCAACATGTTCACGATGGTCGCGGGTTCGAATCCCAGGGCACACCTCTGACTTTTCGGCGTCATATGTGTATTGATAGTCAATCACCACGCACTAAAACGGTGAAGGAAAACATCGTGAGGAAACCTGCATACCATAGCGATTTATAAGAGTTTCTATGGTATGTAAGTCCGCCAACCCGCATTAGGCCAGCGTGGTGGACTATATGGCCTAACCACTCTCAATCGCACTTCTCGATTGTAGAGGAGGCCCGTGCCCTGCAGTGGGACGTATATGGGCTGACACAGAATAAAATAAAACGATGTTCATATCTACCAAAATAGCCCATTGTTTTTTTGCGATTATTGCAACAGTTTTAAGCAAGGTATACTGTATCGAAGCGTTTTGCCGGAGTACTCTAAAATTTATCTAATTATAATTTTTCGTTTTCATAAAGGATTTTTTTTAATTGATACTTTTAGGTGCGCTGGTGGAACAATTTAAATTCCGCATTAGTACTGTTTTAAGACTCAAGAATAAAAAAAAATATTGGTACGTTGATGCCGTATCTAGACATTATAATGAAACGATATGCAGTTTTATATTTTTAAATATTTGTTTTATTGCTTACGTCACCTGGTAAGGCAGTATGAAGGTTTTATTAATGTATATGGTAACGTACTAGACGCGATTGCCAACAAGTTAACGATGGTCACGGGTTCAAATCCCAGGGCACACCTTTGACTTTTCGGATTGTTTTCTACGTGAAATAAAATTCGCCAACCCGCACTAAGCCAGCGGGGTGGACTATATCTTCTTATATAATATATATGAATCGCAAAATGTGTTGGTAAGCGCGTAACTCAACAACGTCTGGACCAATTTGGCCAATTCTTTTTTTTATATGTTGTTGTTGTTGTCCTCCACGACGTGTCCATCGACGGCGACACCTGGCTATACTCTGGAGTGTGCTCGAATGTGACGGGCGAACCCGAATTTGTAGTAGTATAGTTGGCCCACTGCATTATATGTATAGTTATAAGGCCGCTTGGGTTGAGTCTTTCTTAATTGGCGTTTGGTATCGAGACTTTCAAGACGCAGTGCTTCAAAATTGCATACACCATTAACGACAAATCTACGCCAGCCTGGACGTTGCTGCAAGCTTTATTTTTATATGTACATATATATGGAGAGGAAAATGCCAAAAAACATTTGCCACAACAAACAAAAAAATGCCAAAGGAAAACGCGCTGGAAAATGCCTTCAAGCTCTTGCAATGGAAAGGATTCGGCATCAACATCAACGGCGAGTATATCACTCACCTTCGGTTTGCCGACGATATTGTAGTCTTGGCAGAATCGCTGGAAGACCTTAGCACTATGCTCGAAGACCTCAATCGAGTCTCCCAACAGGTGGGTCTTAAAATGAACATGGACAAAACGAAGATCATGTCGAATGTCCATGTTGTGCCCACCCCCATCGGTGTTGGGGGCTCGACTCTTGAAGTTGTTGACGAATATGTCTATTTAGGACAAGTGGTCCGGTTGGGCAGGTCCAACTTCGAGAGAGAGGTCAATCGTCGAATCCAACTCGGTTGGGCAGCGTTCGGGAAACTACGCGACGTCTTCTCATCCAAAATACCTCAGTGCCTTAAATCGAAAGTCTTCGATAGTTGTGTGTTGCCAGTGATGACTTACGGCACCGAGACGTGGCCTCTCAATATGGGCCTTATTAGGAAGTTCAATGTCACTCAACGAGCTATGGAGAGGGCTATGCTCGGGGTTTCCCTACGAGATCGAATCAGAAATGAGGAGATCCGTAGGAGAACTAAAATAACCGATATAGCCCACCGGATTAGCAAGTTGAAGTGGCAATGGGCAGGGCACATAGCGCGGAGATCTGATGACCGATGGGGTCGGAAAGTGCTCGAATGGAGGCCACGTAGTGGAAAGCGCAGCGTAGGACGTTCACCCACAAGATGGTCCGCCGACCTGGTAAAGGTCGCGGGACGTCGCTGGATGCAGGCTGCCTCCAACAGGTCTCTGTGGAAATCATTGGGGGAGGTCTATGTTCAGCAGTGGACTTCCTTTGGCTGATGGATGGATGGATGGATATATGGAAAGACGGGATATAATAGAGTGGAAGGTATGGGAGAGGGCTGGGATAGCTGACAGATTTGATAGGACGAAATGTAAATGCACGCTATAAGACGGGATGGATAATAAAGAGAAAGGATGGGACCGATCGGGAAGAGACTGAACAGACGGACGAGACGGTTTTTTTTTTTCGTTCACCTGATGGTAAGCTATACGACCGCTCATAAACAGTAGCAACATTCCACTGCGCTCGCCATCCTGAGACAAAAGATGTTAAGTCTCAATATGTCCAGTAGTTGCTCTGGCTACAATGTCCTTCAATCCAAAACACAACAATGCATTTAAGCAGTGTTGTTGTTGTTGTTCACGGGAGAAATAGACATTGCGGTGGTACCTACCCAGATGGCCTCTCACATATGTGATTGAGCCGGACAGTAGGATAGCGATGTCAAGTTTATGTATACAAGACTTTATACGAAAAAAAAAATGTTTTTGGTGTGGAGTGGAATCAAAAAATATATGCACCCAGGCGAAGCTGGGTCAGGCTATTTTACTATGCTTAAAAAATGAATATAATAAATATTATATAATCATATATTAACTAAGCCACGGCGGAGCGAGGCGGGTCAGCTAGTTGTTCTATAACTTTCTATTTCTTTTAACGATGTAATTATAAAATAAATTTAAAAAAAATGATAGAATGGGACCGCTGTCACATCAACTCCTAATATTTAATTTACTTATATTAAAATAAAATTGTTGGTGGAAATAATTGCTGTTGATTGATATTTATGGTACGAGATTTAATTTATAATTTAATGAATAAATCCTATAAAGCAGGGTGGAGGTTGATATATACCGGGTATCTCAAGACTGCTACCGAAAACGAAGCTGGGTGGTAGTTTTAGTGACTACAAACACAATGCAACTAAAAATTTCGCAAAGAAACGCGACAATGATTTTTTATGATTTTTTAAATATCGTCATTTTTGGGTGGTAAGTTTGGTAAAAATTGTAGCCACTAAAACTACCACCCGGCTTCGTTTTCGGTAGCAGTCTTGAGATACCCGGTATAGATATAAACATAGCCTCGGTATGGCGCGGTTATATTGCGATGTGTCATGTGATTGAGGTGCTCGGGTCTCGGGTTTGAGACCCGAGTTGGACAAAAAGTCGGAAAAAATATATATATGAGTTTATTTATGTACGTATGTTATATCTCGTACACACAATGGCCAGTATCAACTACGGACAATGAAAGGCGTAGGCTATTGAAGTAATACCTTAAGCATACTATGTGCGTTTTGACGCGAGTGGAGCTCTGCGTTTCGACTCATAATACGCCATTGCGTAGTGATGACTCTATGCGCGGCGGCAAACGGCAGTATACTGTCAGATTTTGTTGTACGAAATGTTTTTATGTATGAAGCAAACAGAGTTACATATGGAATTTGTCATGCCTAATAATTAATCATTTAAAATCAACCACCCTCAGTAACTTTTAGTCATGTGTTGGATGAAGGAATGACGACTCTAGTAACACTAGCATGGAATGCGTAATTTAACGCACGTGTAGCATGGCGCATATCCTGGATACGATCTTTTGGAAAAATGCAATATTTGTGACGAAGGTTGCCAATGTACCGTGGCACGTGATTGGCGATAGTGTAGACGCGCTGTAACATTGGCAACAAATAGCTTTGGTGGTTATAAGTGTAGGTATTAGAATAAGCACTCACTTCCAGGAACTAACTGTTGTATATTTTGTAAATTAACACTTAATACATTCACAGACAGAGTAAAATTATAATTACGCGACTCGGAGCGAGATGTGCTCGTGACGAGAGATGGCAGACTGTCTTCTTTCATCCAAATAAACCGACCCTTTTATAGGACTACCCGAATGAGGATCGGTGGGGATAAATCTTACAGAAAATATATTTAAGCCATGAAATAGGGTCTATCCTTTCAACTAAAAATTAAGGTCGGCCCAAATATCTGGGCTATTGTCCAAACAGAAAGGTTTACAAAACATGTGTACTATTGTCTAAAAAACATAAATTTGTTGCAAAGGATTGCCGCCACTAAAGAACTTAACTATAATAATACAGTTTTATTGCCCCGGCATGAACGAGTCATTACAATTAGGAAACAATAATTTAGAACAGCATCTTTTTAACTAATATTATACAATAAGGTACACAAAAATTCTTACTTAAATAAAACGACTCGCAGATGTTTTATGGTTAAACATCTGCAGTCATATTTTAAAATGAAATGCGTGTTTAAATAATGTTCAAATTACAACTAATAAGCGTGTTATTTTAAAAGCTAAATATAAGTTGGCGTATTGCAACCGCTTTAAAAGCTATATCTAAGTTGGCGTATTGCAACCGCCACATAGCAAAGATCGTCCGGAACATTGGCATTGGATTGCGGTAGCATTGACTACATTGGCATTAAGTTGCGAGTAGCATTGACTACATTGGCATTGAATTGCGAGTAGCATTGACTACATTGGCATTAAATTGCGGTAGCATTGACTACATTGGCATTAAATTGCGAGTAGCGAAAAGGCTACATTGGCATTAAATTGCGAGTAGCGAAAAGGCTACATTGGCATTAAATTGCGAGTAGCGAAAAGGCTACATTGGCATTAAATTGCGAGTAGCGAAAAGGCTACATTGGCATTAAATTGAGAGTAGTGAAAAGGCTACATTCGCATTAAATTGCGATAAATGTGTGAAATGACATTGAATTGCAATAATGTAAAACGGCATTGAATTGCAATAAATGTGTACAACGGCATCAAATTGCAATGAATTTGTAAAACGGCTTTAAATTGCGATAAATTGGTAAATAGGCATTAAATTGCAATAAATTTGTAAAATGGCATTAAATTGGGACAAATGTGTAAAGTGACATTTAATTGGGATAAATGTGTAAAATGGTATTAAATTGTGATAAATGTATAAAACTGCATTGAATTGCGATACATATCAAGTTGGTAACAAATTTCGACGATGGTGTTTATTTTCCATTTCGATACTAGGTTTCGTATTATGTAAAAACATACAGGGTATATCAAGACTGCTACCGAAAACGAAGCCGGGTGGTAGTTTAAGCGACTTCAAACACAATGCAACAGAAAAAGTTGCAAAAAAAAGCGTCAATTTTTTTATTTTTTATTTTTTTCCTATTGCCATATTTTGGTGGTAAATACATTTTTTCCTAAAATAATACTGTATACCCTTTAATTTATAAATACTCTAAGATATAAGAGAGTTTAAATTATTATTTTAGCAAAATCTATGGATTTACCACCCAAAAATGACGATATTTAAAAAATCATAAAAAATAATTGTCGCGTTTCTAAGCGAAATTTTTAATTGCATTGTGTTTGTAGCCACTAAAACTACCACCCGGCTTCGTTTTCGGTAGCAGTCTTGAGATACCCGGTATACGATTTAAGTTCGACAGTTGACAGGTGGCATTGAAGTATGGTGCTATGGTTTAGATCGCAATAAACTTTCGACAATTTTGAATGTTATGAAGACCTATGCTCAGTTGCTATTCAGTATGTTCATTAAGAAAGGAGGTTGGATATATGTATATGTATATTGAATATTCAGAGTTGACCGGTATGGACACTAATGTTCAGAAGAGAGGGTATTTCTTGTATATTGGTGCACGTGAATTACACGGAATATTATACTGTTATATACCAAATGCCTGCAGACTCCTAGATGATAATAATAGACGAAAAAAATAATGAAATAATGATAAAATATAGATTAGATGTGTTTTTCGCACTGAAACAAAGTAAAACATACGAAATACATGTATGATTATATGTTATTAGAAGGTAAATAGATTCCGATTACACCATGATCTAATAAAGGATTAAACATCTAAGAAGGTAAAAAATACTGGTATTGTAGTTATGGTACAGAATAAAAATACATATGAAAACTTTGTCGCGTGTCGCAGCACTTATTTAAAGTTATCAGAACGTTTCCTAAGTGAAAGGATGTTTTAATTGTATATGAAGCGCACTGACAACTATATTACATTGTAACGTTTTTAGGATTAATATAGTATACAGAATTCCGAATAAAGCAAATATTACAAAACTTTGACGGTGTACATCAAAACAAAAAGGTAGGAATACGAATAAATAATATGATAGACGCTGGGAGCTCATATCAACAATCACCTTTTGATCCATAAAAAATCTTCATTTAAGAGAATTGAGTATATCTCTTTTAAGTAATAATAATCCATTTGATATCTCCATGGTTAAGCATGATGCTAGCGCCGTTGGACTGAGAGTTGTCTTGATTCCGAGATACTAAGCTCTCTGCACGTAGTGAAAAATGAGTTTTGAAACTTCAGTGTAGCAAATTTGATATTATATTCACAATTATACTCTAGAAGTAGATTAAGTGGATTCTTTGTCAGGGATATGTTTGCTGATTTTACACACTATAGAGCAAAAATATATACCGGGTATCTCAAGACTGCTACCGAAAACGAAGCCGGGTGGTAGTTTTAGTGACTACAAACACAAAGCAACTAAAAATTTCGCAAAGAAACGCGACAATTATTTTTTATGATTTTTTAAATATCGTCATTTTTGGGTGGTAAAACCATAGTCTTTGCAAAAATAATAATTTAAACTCTTGTATACCTTAGATTATTTATAAATAAAAGGGTATACACTATTATTTTAGGAAAAAATGTATTTACCACCCAAATATGGTAATAGGAAAAAAATAACAAAAAAAAATTGTCGCTTTTTTTTGCAACTTTTTCTGTTGCATTGTGTCTGAAGTCGCTTAAACTACCACCCGGCTTCGTTTTCGGTAGCAGTCTTGATATACCCTGTATATTTATTAATCGAAAGGGTATTGAACATGTTATACCAATTGCTATCTCTGTGAGACATTTTTAAGCATGACAACATGAACATTATATAGAAAAAAAAAATATTTGTCAGGGTCAAATTTTGTATGCAGGGTTTCGGGGGCGATAAATCGATCTAGCTGGGATTCATTTTGGAAAATAAATAATAAAGGTATAAACTGATAATATTACTCTTCCTAACATCTATTGGCGAATGATAATACTGTTTGTTTTATTGTGTGCAGCTGACTGCATGACCATGCAGTGCCACTAGAGATGTCCCAGTGGATGGCGTTGTTGAGCAGTGTTAAGCCAATGAGTGGCATTAGCCATTAGGTTTTATTGGGATGTGTGTCGGAACTTTGAAAGTAGTAGGTGAGATTGGTGGTTTGGCGTTTGATTTTGGATATGGCTGTTTGTTTGAATCATGGATTATTAATGATGTGCTGCCGGATTGAGCGAGTATTGAATCGAGAGAATGTATTGTGTAAAGTACGGTATATTCCGCGGAGCGCTACTAGGAATAATTTGTAACGGAGAATAAGACCATGTTGAACTGTATTGGAATTATAAATGGTAGAAAGTACAAGAGGACTTTTAGTGGAGTAATTCCTTCAAGGGTGCATTTAATTAAGCAAAAAAAAAAACCTAGCAAAGCTCGAACATCCAGGTAATACTGTTTTACGAGGGATTTATTGACTATCCAACACCGGAGTACATTTTCGGTTTGATCTAGTAGTGCCTAAGCGGTTTCAACCACACAAACGAACAAACCCGTGAGCTCTATATATTAGTATAAATATTGAGATGGACTTAAAATAGCCATTGGAAACGTAAAATGCTATGATAAAATGGAGAAGTAGGAAGGCAAAACCGGGATATACCGGGGTATGGGACGCCTCATAATTTCACGAGAAATACATGTTAGAATTATGTTAGGAGACAGTTCTGCGGAAAATTACTGATGACTTGACATTTAACTTGGAAATCCCAGAATTGAGAAAAAAAAAGACAAAAAAAAAAAAAGATAGATAAGTAACATGCAGACTAAAGAAGAGGGCCCATGAGTTGTGAGTTAGATATCGATGATAAAATAGAACTGCACAAATTCATTATAGACCGCAAAGGCGAAGAAAAGCGGAGACGTACAGCCCAGGATAACGAAACTGGGGAGACAATTAAGCAAAATGGGTTCATTTGGAAAAACTAACGGATAATATAGAGTTATACAAAATAAACAACACTGAAATGAACAAACTGAATGAGCAATCTGATTATGTAATAAAACATTGGTACTGTCATCTAAATGAATGTCAAAAGATATAAGCAATAAGTATCTATACTGTTGTTCAAATGATTTAATGCGCTGTATATTTAATAACCTCTTAAAACAACAAAGAGGGAGGGATGTAGTGTATTGATAAATTCATACTCTTAGCATCTGTCGTCTCGAACTATACACACTACGCGAACCAAGGGTGAGTGAGATAGATATAGAAGGAGATAGATCATAGACGTGGAGGACGGAACGGGGTGTGAAGACGTGGTGTATAGCAAACGAGCCGATAAATATTAATAATTGTATTCTACTACAATGTTACACATATTAACCGTAAATAGTGACTATTACAGCCCCCTCCAAGTCGAGCTAAAAAGCGGCACAGTCGTACCATCCTTTTCTCGAAGCAATTCAGACCATTTTCAACCCCCCCCATAACTTCGTTGTGGTTAAAGCAAGAAGCCTGAATTTTCAGTTACTAAGTAGGCATTGTATAAACACGGTATATTTAAAATTTCATTCAATTTGAACCAGTAGTTTAAGAATTATAACATGTCAAACTTTCGTAATTTTGTCACTCACTGACTGACTGACCGATCATCAAAAGTCTAAGGCACTTCTAGTAGACATAGAACCTTCAAATTTAGAATATAATTAGTATTTAGTGCCTACATTAAGGGAAAATTTAAACATTTCATAATTTCTGTCTAGTTTTCTAGATACACCAACTGCTTGAATAACTTTGTAATCCCATATAAATGTATAGGATTACAATGTATAGTTACATTTGCAGTTAAAGATTCGTTTTACCCGTATATAATGGAATAATAGTTGTAGATAGGTATCTATACAACATGTAACAGATTTAAATGTAAAAGCGGAAAGTAGTACGTTCAGAATCAGCTACTGAACCGATATTAACATTTTTTTGGTAGGTATTTTTTTTTCAAAATAATTAGTTAAGACCAAGTAAATTACAGACACTCTTTCATTTAGTACTCCGAACAAACGAAATTGAAACGTAACTTCAGGACATAAGATCATTTTTAAATGAATCACTAAACGAATACTCTAATAAACTAAATAATGAACAAAAATGAACTTTATTTCGATAGTCATAAAGTTTATTTAAGCAATCTATCATTAATCAAACGCACACAACGATAGGCCTGAATAAACGTAATAAGCTACCAAAATAAATAACTATCATATTCTCTTTTCCGCACATTTAACTACAACTAGATAGAGCAGGATGCAGCTATTGTTTAATGCAATTTGATCCATCGGACACGACGCGACGGCGCGCGCGGCGGTACATCAAAAGGTTATAGGGATGCGCCGCGAAAAAAATTACTCCCGGGATTTGCAAGACCGGGCGATCCAAATCCCGCGCAATACATGCACTTAAATGAAACAAATTAAATTGTAATCACTAAATCACTATGAAAAGAAACAACAAGTAGGTATTTCTATGAAAAATAATTTCGCGGAACGTTTAAATGGTGATAAATTCGGTTTATAATTTTGCTACAATGTATGCGGAATCCCGGTGTGTCGGATATCCCGTTATTGCAATCCCTAAATGGGCATTGGGCACCGACAATGTGAAAAAAATCTAGTCGTGCACCACAGTTATCTGTGTCTACTTGTGTTTAAGTGTTAAGTAGATATTTCGACAACTTTCGCGCGCGATGTCTTTTCGGTATTCGAATATTGAATACACTGAAATGGTGAGAACTTCCGCACTCTGTGGTGATAATGTATCATTGGCATGCAGGACATTTAACAACAGGCACGGCACCAGTGTAGTGTCCGACAGTATCTCGATGCTGAGTTCGGAGAGCGCTGGATAGGTCGCGGCGAACCTGTGCAATGGCCTCCTAGGTCACCTGACTTGACGCCTCTTGACTTTTTTTGTGGGGACGTAATAAATCTCTATCGGTATACTTCAGTGAAAGTACTAATGTGGAGGAACTAAAAAGTAGAATAGTGGTAGCCTTCCTAAAAGTGAAAAGTGACACTGAAGTTTTACATAAATTACGTGAACAATTACGCAAATGTGCATCAAAGTGTATCAAGGTGGTGGACATTTCGAACATATTTTAAAAAGAAATCGCCGCATGAGTGCCATGTAACACGTAAGTTAATTTTTTTGTATTTTTTGTGTTGTGATTCCCAATCTAGTCTTCGTTGTTAGATATTGCGTTATCTTATTATCTTATTCATTAGTAATGCAAAATAAATGACGCCCGTATCCTGCCGGCCTGTAGGAACTGAGTTTAGCGGAAGTGAAATTAATAATATTTTATAGCCGATTCATGCAAAATATTGTCTTATGTTGAGTTCGTACGCATTATATCTTGTAAGTAAAATATTTAGATTTTATAGTCAAAACACAAATGTTATGCTTACATATTAAATTAATAATAATTTGTTTACCAAGCCACCAAGTAATCAGTTACATACGTAATTTGTATTTCGTTTATTGTCAGCTGTTTCTGCCGGCGGCGCAGCGTTCGACGTTAGGTACTCGTGTGAATGGGTCTTGTGTACATGTGTGCGTGTCCGCGAGCGTGTGTAGTAGTGCACTCTTATTTGTAACTCGTAAGGTAACCATGTTAAGTGCCTACATTTGGTATAACTAAAATCATAAATAAAAGATTTTGTAATTATGGTAGTACGATTTCAAAGCATAAACTATGATTGCAATAATATTTTAAAGTTGGGGTGTCTGAGGTTGTGAATTAATCCTGTTACACGTTGTATACACTCATAGGCACAATTAACCGTCCACCAATATTTTTCGTCACCCTGTTTGTTTATGTTAACTGTAGCATAACTACTGCTTTATTTTTTGTTAAGTAGTTACTGTAGCTTATATGCGGATGATATTGTCCTTGCAAACAAATCAGCTCATGACATGCAGGGAGACCTGAACCTGTGGATTAGAGCGCTGGAATCAAACGGCCTCCACATAAGTAGATCCAAAACGCAACACATGCACTGTGGATTTGCACCAACACCAACACAAGGCATTAGCCATCTGAACATCGGCGGCATTCCAATACCATCTGTTACTAAGTTCAAGTACCTTGGGTCAACCCTAACTACCGATGCAGACTCAACCGTTGATGTCAAGAGCAGGGTACAAGCTGCATGGATGAAGTGGAGGGAAGTGTCAGGCGTTCTATGTGATAACCGTATGCCCATTAGGACTAAGGGTAGAGTCTACAAAGCCGCAGTCAGACCAGCAATGCTCTACGGTTCGGAATGCTGGACTGTAACACAGACACACGAGCAAACCCTTCATATCAACGAGATGAAAATGCTGAGATGGGCGGGTGGCGTCACCAGAATGGATAGAATACGGAATAAGTATATCCGAGGTTCGTTTAAGGTAGCTCCGATCCTCAATAAATTACAAGAAAATAGATTGCGATGGTATGGCCACATTTAACGAAGACCAGATGACCACGTGGTAAAAACAGCCTTAAATCTCACCGAACGCCCGAGAGGGAGAGGACGTCCAAAAGCTACGTGGTGGTCCAATATCAGGAAGGAACTGGAACCCCTTCATTTAGACGCGGAGACAACCCAGGACAGAGCGGCCTGGCGCAAATTGATAAGGAGACCCGACCCCAAATAAAGGGAAAAGGGAAGGAAGAAGAAGAAGTTTATTATACTATGTACCTACGTTTATTACATAAACAAGTTCATAATTTGTATTTTTATTTTCTTAGGTCATGCAGCGAAACACAACACGACACCACCATTTACGGCTAATAAAATGCTAACATTATTGCGTAATGCCTGTCACCAAGTTACCGCAGATGATTGGAAAAAGGTTGTTGAACACACAAAAAAAATAATTATAGAAGACTGGGAGCGCGATGTCCACTTCGATAGCGTTTGTGATCAAGAATTTATTATTAACGTAGGGGATAGTCCTAGTGAAACTAGTGATGATGATGATAATGATGTTGATAATAATGAACACGATTAAGGTTGTACACCATTATATTGAAATACATAATTTAAAATTCCTTGTTTGATTTTACACTAAGGGCCGTATTTCTTACGTTCATACGGCCGTTTCACCGAATAAAAGTAAGCACGAGCCGAAATCGCCACTGTGGGATGGCTGTTATTGTAGTATTAGTAATAACTTATTTTTAAAGTAATAATAATAAATAAATTAAAAAAAAACTGTTTTATAAAATCCATACATTAATCACGCAATTATCGATCAGTATCAGCCCATATACGTCCCACTGCAGGGCACGGGCCTCCTCCACAATCGACAGTGCGATTGAGAGTGGTTAGGCCATATAGTCCACCACGCTGGCCTAGTGCGGGTTGGCGGACTTACATACCATAGAAATTTTTATAAATCGCTATGGTATGCAGGTTTCCTCACGATGTTTTCCTTCACCGTTTTAGTGCGTGGTGATTGACTATCAATACACACATGACTCCGAAAAGTCAGAGGTGTGCCCTGGGATTCGAACCCGCGACCACCGTGATCATGTGGGCAGCCGCGTCTAGTCCGTTTACCAACAGGCCACCACGCACTTTGTGGTGAAACGGCCGTATGAACGTAAGAAATACGGCCCTTAGTGTAAAATCAAACAAGGAATTTTAAATTATGTATTTCAATATAATGGTGTACAACCTTAATCGTGTTCATTATTATCAACATCATTGTCATCATCATCACTAGTTTCACTAGGACTATCCCCTACGTTAATAATAAATTCTTGATCACAAACGCTATCGAAGTGGACATCGCGCTCCCAGTCTTCTATAATTATTTTTTTTGTGTGTTCAACAACCTTTTTCCAATCATCTGCGGTAACTTGGTGACAGGCATTACGCAATAATGTTAGCATTTTATTAGCCGTAAATGGTGGTGTCGTGTTGTGTTTCGCTGCATGACCTAAGAAAATAAAAATACAAATTATGAACTTGTTTATGTAATAAACGTAGGTACATAGTATAATAAACTTCTTCTTCTTCCTTCCCTTTTCCCTTTATTTGGGGTCGGGTCTCCTTATCAATTTGCGCCAGGCCGCTCTGTCCTGGGTTGTCTCCGCGTCTAAATGAAGGGGTTCCAGTTCCTTCCTGATATTGGACCACCACGTAGCTTTTGGACGTCCTCTCCCTCTCGGGCGTTCGGTGAGATTTAAGGCTGTTTTTACCACGTGGTCATCTGGTCTTCGTTAAATGTGGCCATACCATCGCAATCTATTTTCTTGTAATTTATTGAGGATCGGAGCTACCTTAAACGAACCTCGGATATACTTATTCCGTATTCTATCCATTCTGGTGACGCCACCCGCCCATCTCAGCATTTTCATCTCGTTGATATGAAGGGTTTGCTCGTGTGTCTGTGTTACAGTCCAGCATTCCGAACCGTAGACCATTGCTGGTCTGACTGCGGCTTTGTAGACTCTACCCTTAGTCCTAATGGGCATACGGTTATCACATAGAACGCCTGACACTTCCCTCCACTTCATCCATGCAGCTTGTACCCTGCTCTTGACATCAACGGTTGAGTCTGCATCGGTAGTTAGGGTTGACCCAAGGTACTTGAACTTAGTAACAGATGGTATTGGAATGCCGCCGATGTTCAGATGGCTAATGCCTTGTGTTGGTGTTGGTGCAAATCCACAGTGCATGTGTTCCGTTTTGGATCTACTTATGCGGAGGCCGTTTGATTCCAGCGCTCTAATCCACAGGTTCAGGTCTCCCTGCATGTCATGAGCTGATTTGTTTGCAAGGACAATATCATCCGCATATAAGAGGCACCATGATATGGCGTTCTGTATATCCTTTGTTAGGTAATTCATGACAAGATTAAATATTAATGGGCTAAGTGCGGAGCCTTGATGAACGCCAACTGTTACTTCGAACGGATCACTTAGTCCTGCTGGGCTCCTCACCTGGGTCGCGCAGTTGTAGTACATGTCTTTGATTATGGAGACATAGTTTTCTGGAAGACCTTGAGACCTGAGAGCTTGCCATACAAGTTTTCTTGGCACTCTATCGAAGGCTTTTTCCAGGTCAATGAAGACAATATGTAAGTCTTCTTTATTGCATCTATGCTTCTCCATAATAATTCTCATGGCTTGAATCGCGTCTGACGTCGATTTACCCGCACTTAATATAATAAACTTATTGATAAAAAACAAACCTTTGATATAAGCCGAAATCCGTTCGATAGCATTGTAATGGCAATGGTGGCAATCTAAGGACCGTATGGCCATGTTCTTCCGCGATTTCGTCCAAAATGTAAGTTGGCTTTCTGGGCTTGTTATCTTTTACTAGACGTACCATTTCGGTTTTTAGCATTTCTCATTAGCTTCAATGCCTTTGCCCTGTAGCCATGATATAAGCTCGAGTTTTTTGCAGCTGGCTGTAGGAGCTTTATTCTTCTGTAAGGAGTGGTACGGTGCGTTATCCATAACTATTATATGTGGTTCATTGAGATTTTGCAT
Organism: Hyles vespertilio; assembly: GCA_009982885.2. Taxonomy (NCBI): domain Eukaryota; kingdom Metazoa; phylum Arthropoda; class Insecta; order Lepidoptera; family Sphingidae; genus Hyles; species Hyles vespertilio. The sequence continues at coordinate 261,380 of CM042833.1, read as the reverse complement.
TAAAGTTAAAAACCACTCTTTGAATTTTTCAAAATTCATTTCCTCGTGATATTCCGTAGTTTTCATAGATTTGAAAGCCAACAAACAATTGGGTACGAAACCATTTGCCGACCCTGAGTGCGTAATTATGAGACGTTGTGCTTTTCCTTCGGGCACTTTGGTAACAGATTAACTAAAAGACAGTCACTAAACAGACTAAAATACAGCTCGCAGCATATAGCCGGTGGACCATACAATTATCCATGTACTGCGCTGTGATGGGCCGCGTCAATTTCTGGATACTGCCTTCTGGTTGCCGTGCGCCGCTCGCCCTCGATGACTCATACGTCGACATTCCCATTCGACCTTGCCATTTCACAACAACCGTCCGGTACCGGACGGACCGGACCGGAAATATTTTTGTTACAATCGTGCAGTCATTAGATACTATTTTTTATTTCCATTCTTTAGAATAACATCTGAAAATATACTAACTATATTATCGGTAACTTTTATTCAATGCACATTTTTTTAATGTAATCAGTAAATGGATCATATTTCGCAAATTAAAAAACAAGTTACTTTTTTATTTAAATTTTTGTTATGCATTGTTTTCATTTCAAATCCAATTATTGATAGTCTGAGGTTAATCGTTATGCGTGGCACATCTCTAAGGGGGCGGTACCCATCCATAAAGTACAGTTTTTATTTGTATGACATTTTAACAAAAAAAAAAGACGGGTTGCACTCCGGGAGTGCCGGCAGAAGTGAAAACTTGATTATTAACGTTGAGCATGTTTGATATTTTGGAATGGTTAGGGAATAATTTTGCACCAATTGCTTTATCAGTATAAAAGTACTATCATTTATGTGGTAGAATACAATATTCATTTATTGCGCTATCGTACACAAACATGACAATTTATATTACATTAAAAATTTAACACTTTAAAACTATTACAATTCTTTTACATTAAAAAGTTTATCTCTCCGAAAAATCAACTTTCATCCATAATTTCAACGACTTTTTCACCATCATCATTACCAGAACTATCATCGCCAATCTCTAAAACTGATACGATAGGTTTATGGTAGCTGAAGTAAGAAACGAACAGTTTTGATTCGAACCTATTTAAATGTCTAATAAAGACCGCATCAATAGTAGTTTTGTATTTCGTTGTGCTAAGATTGCGATCATTCGACATAGTTAAACCAAATTCATTATTTAAAAATTCAATTAATAGTTGATTTTTATCGTCTGCGAAGTTTATGTTGAAATCTCCACTCAAAATCATTGGCAATTCATCAAAGCTTTATAAACTGACAGCTAACTGACAGCTGTCTACTCTCCATCCATCTTACGCTTTTCGTCTTACGATCAGGTCACGTGTCCTGACGCGAGTTTAAGATTTTATACCCATTACAGAAAAAGTGCTCAACGCCGCTAAAGAAGTTTTCACTTCAAAAATACGTAACTCTATAGGCGTGAGCTGTCACAATTATCATCCTATATTTTACAGAGCGTAAGTACTTATACCCTCATTTCAATAACTAAACTTTTATCACCGAAGCATTTTTAGAATTTAGTCGCTGTTTGACATTTTTACATTTAGGTTACCTTGTTTACATTTCTTGTTCTTTTCCGCCATAGTGTGCGCATATTATTTAATTTGAGTTTTTTTGTGTATGATTATTCTTTGTGCCTTAAAAATATGCCAGTCGATGCAACTGGTGCTGTTAGAGCAGTGACTTTAGCTGACGAGTGGTAGAACCATCGTCGCATTAGTGTTACACTTGTATACCTCGAACTACGGTAAGGGATGCCAAGAGTACCAGCCCCTGCGACCTTAGAAGAGCTCAAGACGGCTGTGATAGAGGAGTGGAACAATAGCCCTCAGTCGGATATTCAAGACATCATGGATGGATATTAAAACCAGCTACAAGAAGTCATTAGGGCCTGAGGTGGTAACACATTATTGAGATTCAAATTTATAAAAGCGAACGATTTTATTCAAAATTAAACTCATAACATTAATATGCAATTTTTTGCATAATCGATTTTTGTGATATTCTTTTTTAATAAACGGTTTTTTTAAGAATATTTATCCTTAGTGGTTGCTTTTAATATAAATTCCATCAAATGTGATCTAAATTTGAAGACTACTGTAAACTGAAAGAAATACAAGGTGGACGGTTAATTGTGCCTATGAGTGTATGTTATATATGAGGCATAACAGGATGGGGCATAGAGAGAGAAAGGGTGTATTCAACCCATGAAACTGTACAACATTCCTCTAGAAAAACATGACGAAGATAAATTTGCAAATAAATGGACTAAATAGCTCGAAAATATCAATTACCATGAAAGGAAGAACGCTAATAATCAAATCCGCTATATTTGTAATAAATTGATACCTACAAAATTAAGAAAAAACCATAAGACAGAGGCTTTAAGAAAAATCGTTATATAATATATATAGAAATAAAAAGTATCGAAAAGGAAAAAAGTAGGACTCTACAAAAAGAGGTGAGATCCCATCAAAAACATCCTGTAAAAAAATTCCAAGTCTCGCAGCTCAGTTTTTCTACCGCAAAAAGTTGTGAGATCCATGTAATACCAAGTCGATTAATTTATTTAGTCCTTGCTTACGGCACGTTCTGTATAAAGTTATTACGTAAGTTATTATCATATCAATATTAAAAATTATATACGTTGTAAATAAATAGATCGACTTGGCCAGTAGCAAAGCAAGTGAAAACAATGTATCGTACAATTTATACATAATGCTTAAATAAAATGTATGACATCATTTTCAAATAAAGAAATAAAAAAAATGGTTGCCTGTAAAGTCGGTTTTACGGGCGAAGATTTTACGTGACAACGTCTTTTTCTCGGTAGAATATTTATTGATATGAATATAATTAAATTGCACAATAGGAACAAGGAATTGAATGAAAATAAGAATTGCACAAATTTTAACTATAGAAATATATTTTGTTTACTAAAACATTGTACATGTAATGACGAATCTAAGCACTCCATATTTTCACTACAGACACAGCTGACGATACTTTAACCACACGTGTGAACTTGTATTGTGACGCTTTCTTGTTTTTCCAACGCCAAGAACGTTCGAGAAAGACAAAGACAGAGACACAAGCATGCGCCGATTCAATGCGCCTAATTCTCTAGTGCTGCGCGCGCGGCAGACCGATCATAGTTGAGTGGGAGAGAGACGCAAGGCATTCGGCGGGCCTCTCTCTCGTTCGGTGACTCATCGTAACGTTACCGGGCGTTACATTTTTTCATAAGTGACTCCCAGCCGCAACCTAATTTAAGACGTTGTCACGTCAATAAATTTTTTGGATGTAAAATATTTTTTTTTGGGGGGGTAATTTTTTGCGTAATTTGGGATTTCTGGCGGGGTCAATTTGTAGCCCTCACCAAGACGGTTCCGAGGATACCAAACTCGGTGGGTCTACGACCTATGTTGGCCGAGATAGGATTGGGGGGGGTGAGGTAAATTTTCGGGGTGGGGGTAGGGGAGGGGGGGGGGGGGGGGGTAGGTTTCGTGGGGAGGCTAATAGGCACTATTTCGGAATAAGGGTGGGGGAAGGCAGGGGGGGGGCTATGGGACAATTTTGGAAAAAGTGGGTGAAACTGAAAAATAATTCTCTAGTGCTGCGCGCGCACCGTTACGTTACCGGGCGTTACACTTTTTCATAAGTGACTCCCAGCCGCAACCTAATTTAAGACGTTGTCACGTCAAAACGATTGTCAAATGTTTTCCGTGCCTACTTTTCGTGAGAATTTTTTCCGTCTAGCCCTCTTTCGCAACGCGCGATAAGTAACTTCGTTCCAATTATCAACTGAGAAAATCAATTAAATTCAGCTAATTACCAGGTGATGGCATTTCTCCCTAAATTTGAGGTAATTCACCGTCAACTGACAACATATTATGCTAATGCGCCCGCCTTTGCTAGTAGTGTACATACGTCGTCTCCAAACTTCTGTCGCCGATAGCGCTGTTATCATACGAATAGGATTAGTTTTTCGCCATTCACATTTTATTACATTGGATACAATACTCTTTGATAACAAGCATATTTGGGTCATACACATACGCATGTTCAGAACGAATATTATCTTCAAATTTCTTGATTGATTCTCTGACTTAATTTTGGTAAATGACTTACAAGTATTACTATTAAGACATATACCAAATAATGAATTATCTTCAGCAATGATTAATATAACAACAAAAATTTCCTCAAATGTCCCCTTCTGTGGACTGTTCGTAAACGCACTTGGCATATTTTGATAGATATTTCTCATACTTGATATGCGTTATCTATTTAAGTTATATTAAATATCATTAGTATATATACTGACTATTAAAATTTTACTGAGTAAATTAATATATGTTAAAGTGACTCCACAAAAATATCAATAAACTGTTGGTTACACGGTACTGCGAATTTTCTGTGGACCTTAAATTCAACCGAATAAATTGGCCTGAATAAAATACTATTTTACAAAAAAAAAAAAAGCTGGCCACACTGACGGGTCGGGCATCGGTCACGTTGGATTTAATGACTGAGCCCAGCGTAGGTTGTTCATTAAGATATTGATATCTTTAATAGTGTTATTGTCAAAGATCAGTGCTTCTTTTCTGTTCCTTGTGTACTTGAGTAAATAATTATTAGTTTTATTAATTCACATGCTGCCGAAATAGCTTAAGGGGAGTAATTGTGGAATAAATTTAAGTACTTGGCTATCCTCAAAACTAAATTAGCATTGCTAATTTTTTTAAAGAATGTCCTTTCTGTGGACATCTTTTCTGTGGATTTATAAGTCCACACGAAAGACAATGTCTACAGAAAAAATTAAGTAATAATGATTTAACAAGTAAAGCAGTATTTTGCTTGCCTGTAAACGTGGACGTGGAGTGCTGTGGGCTCGATAGTAATGTATTTAGCTTATAATAATATTAAATTATTACTCAGTATCGGAATAAAACCATGTTCCATATGATAGCGAATTATGTGATGTCCGTTCATCATTCTTTAACTTTAGTGATTCAGATAACTCAATTGCACCATCGAAAAAACAAAAAATAAATTCAGCGATGGAGACACTTGCTTTCTAACTATTTTTGATATGTTTGTTCTTTTGTGTAAACACAAGACCCATCTGTGCTCGAAAAAAAAATATTATAATTTCATTTTTTAGCCTAATCGAGGAAACGATCTTGTTTTATGTTTTAATTTAAATATTCTGATAATATCATATTAAATGAGACTGATTTTGTAAAAATCCCGACCATGTTTTTTTTATACAATTTTTCGCCTCGTTTTGTGTATGACCCATTTATATAAGTTGTACTAACCCTGCTTGTTGATTACATTATTAAAACATACCTATTGCAATGCATTAAGTTGAATCTTTTAAATTTTATTTGTAGTTTCAAATTTCGCTGCAAAAGATGATAAATAACTTATACTTTTAAGTTTGCTGAGAATCCTGATAACTCATTTCGTGATATTGTAGTACCTGATGGGCAAAATAGCTTTATTGTACTGTATGGATAAAGGTGATTTTGAGTGTATTTTACGCTTTTTAATTTACAAAAAAACTCGTATGATGATATTTATCAGATAAGATAAATGTGTTTGTAAGTTCCTAGTTCCTACCTCTGTAGCTACTCTTGTAAATTTATCGAAATATGTACATATTATGAAAGATTTATTAAAATTTTATTATTATTATTTAAATCTTTATTGTACACATAAAAAAAATACAACATACAGAAACTAAAAAAATATAAAAAGTACAAATGGAGGTCTTATCGCTTAAAGCAATGTCTTACAGACAACCATGGGATGGATTTAAAAGAAGGAAAAAGAGAGGGCAAATATGACTGAAATTTAGTAAATTACCTATTTAAAATATTGCATGATAATCACGCAAAGGAAGCTCCTATAAGAAGGAAGTATCAAACAATCTCTACTTTATTAATGTAATTTATGTTTATTTATATATTTATTAAAATCTAGTACATAAATATATCGTACAAAAATACCACAACAAATCACATTATTTATTTTAAAATCAATGTAATTAAAAAGTTAAGACATTTTAAAATTTTGAATTCTTCTAAATGACAATACTGCGTTAATGGGGTGTAACCAAATCTTAACGAAACAATCATTTGATTTTATACATAAATAGCGGCTCGGCTCGGCCCGCCCGGGTGCAGACAATTTTTGAGTTCAGTCCACATTAGACACATACATATTATTTCGCGTATTAACTGTTTTGTGTTTAAACTCAACATGACTGCTTTCCTTTATACTGCTCTTCTCATGCCGTCCCGTTACATCCCGTCCTGTCAAGACTTAATCTATTCCATGACTCAAAGCATGCAATCCTGTCCTCTTATATCCCATTTCATTCGCCGTTTATTAGAAGAGTCGCACATATATGTATTTGAGTGCCTTCTTCATTCTACGGGAACACTACATTTTTTCGGGTTAAAAATAGCTTATGCGTTGGTTCAGGACATCAGTTACGTGTATAATAAATTACATTAAAACAGGCCTCGACATTTGAGCGGGACGACTTGTTGATCATCCCACGGGAACACTATTTTTTCGGGATTGTGTATCCCGGTAACTAACACAAAAACATTCACCTTAACTATTTAGGAGGATTAAAATCTTTACAAAACAATTATTAAATATCAGTAAATACATTTTATTAAAATCTTTACAAAACAATTATTAAATATCAGTAAATACATTTTATTAAAATCTTTACAAAACAATTATTAAATATCAGTAAATAAATTTTATTAAAATCTTTATAAAACAATTATCAAATATCAGTAAATAAATTTATTAAAATCTTTACAAAACAATTATTAAATATCAGTAAATAAATTTTATTAAAATCTTTACAAAACAATTATTAAATATCAGTAAATAAATTTTATTAAAATCTTTACAAAACAATTATTAAATATCAGTAAATAAATTTTATTAAAATCTTTACAAAACAATTATTAAATATCAGTAAATAAATTTTATTAAAATCTTTACAAAACAATTATTAAATATCAGTAAATAAATTTTATTAAAACCTTTACAAAACAATTATTAAATATCAGTAAATACATTTTATTAAAATCTTTACAAAACAATTATTAAATATCAGTAAATAAATTTTATTAAAATCTTTACAAAACAATTATTATATATCAGTAAATAAATTTTATTAAAATCTTTACAAAACAATTATTAAATATCAGTAAATAAATTTTATTAAAATCTTTACAAAACAATTATTAAATATCAGTAAATAAATTTTATTAAAATCTTAACAAAACAATTATTAAATATCAGTAAATAAATTTTATTAAAATCTTTACAAAACAATTATTAAATATCAGTAAATAAATTTTATTAAAATCTTTACAAAACAATTATTAAATATCAGTAAATAAATTTTATTAAAATCTTTACAAAACAATTATTAAATATCAGTAAATAAATTTTATTAAAATCTTAACAAAACAATTATTAAATATCAGTAAATAAATTTTATTAAAATCTTAACAAAACAATTATTAAATATCAGTAAATAAATTTTATTAAAATCTTTACAAAACAATTATTAAATATCAGTAAATAAATTTTATTAAAACCTTTACAAAACAATTATTAAATATCAGTAAATACATTTTATTAAAATCTTTACAAAACAATTATTAAATATCAGTAAATAAATTTTATTAAAATCTTTACAAAACAATTATTAAATATCAGTAAATAAATTTTATTAAAATCTTTACAAAACAATTATTAAATATCAGTAAATAAATTTTATTAAAATCTTTACAAAACAATTATTAAATATCAGTAAATAAATTTTATTAAAATCTTTACAAAACAATTATTAAATATCAGTAAATAAATTTTATTAAAATCTTTACAAAACAATTATTAAATATCAGTAAATAAATTTTATTAAAATCTTAACAAAACAATTATTAAATATCAGTAAATAAATTTTATTAAAATCTTTACAAAACAATTATTAAATATCAGTAAATAAATTTTATTAAAATCTTTACAAAACAATTATTAAATATCAGTAAATAAATTTTATTAAAATCTTTACAAAACAATTATTAAATATCAGTAAATAAATTTTATTAAAATCTTAACAAAACAATTATTAAATATCAGTAAATAAATTTTATTAAAATCTTTACAAAACAATTATTAAATATCAGTAAATAAATTTTATTAAAATCTTTACAAAACAATTATTAAATATCAGTAAATAAATTTTATTAAAATCTTTACAAAACAATTATTAAATATCAGTAAATAAATTTTATTAAAATCTTTACAAAACAATTATTAAATATCAGTAAATAAGTTTTATTAAAATCTTTACAAAACAATTATTAAATATCAGTAAATAAATTTTATTAAAATCTTTACAAAACAATTATTAAATATCAGTAAATAAATTACCATTAACAAAAACTAATATAAATACATACATTTCACTAATTATAATTTTCGTATCAAGTAATTTTTTCGATAAAGGAAATGAAGGGCAGAAATGCATGGGAGTAGAAAGCAACAGGGCTGGCAACACAGTCCGCGGGGTTTTGGTGGGGCAGCACGTACGGCGCCAGACGTCACTTCATTTCAAATTTCAAAACATACAATCCAGTTCGCTGTTCGACTTTTAATTTTATTTCACTGTGTAACTTGAGTTTGGGAGCTTGGATACTTGAAGTAACTGTGTATCATGAATTCGTCTTCACAGAAAAGAGATTTGGACAACCTGGACTTTTACAAAAAAAGATCAATCTGGAAACTGGCCGAGAAAGAAGCTAAATCAACGTTGCCTGAGCACTCAAAACAGCCCGAGAAGCAGTAAGCATAACATTATGTTTACTTTAACTATCAATTCCATTAGGTACTTAAATTAATAAATATAATAAAATTAATTTGGGACAGATATTATCATCAATTCGAAGCCTGATTTTATTTATCGATGTGAATAAAATTCTGTGAAAAACGTCGGAAATATCGCGGGAAAATAGACTTTATGGCCACTAGTATAAGGTTGTGCAAAATTTTAAAATAATATTATAATATTTTCATAAAATGTTAAGGAATGGAAACATATTAGACGGTGAAATGGATTTTCGTATAATCGTATTATTGAAATAGGGTATGCCAATTAATGACTATATTAGTTATTAATAAATTAAATAATTACAAAATTTAAATTAAAATGCTGATGATTTTCTGATACTATTAGGTTAATATTAATTATTGATAACAGGAACAAGAATAATGAATCAAAGGATGGACCAACGTCTCAGCACCGTCCCAATAAGGATGACAAATATAAAAACAATCTCAATTCAAAATTTGAGGATGATCCGGGTAAAACATTGAATTATGTTGTGTAAGATAATTCTATAATGTTAACGTCAGCTTGCTATTGATCCAAGCCCTTAACAGTTTACATCAAGTGTGCTAACATTCCAGTTTGATGTATTTGAGCTGTATTATTTGAAAAAATGATCAAACAGCAATAGCTGTTTTATATCCCAGCAATAAAAAAATAAAATATAAACCAATTTCTACCCACGTATGAAATTCTATAACGTTTTATGTAATTGCACAGTTCACATTTTTTAATTTAATCTTTTCTTTTACTTCATAGCGAAACTAATGACCCAGCCCGGCTCCGCCCGGTTGCAGATGCAATTTTTTTGAATATATTATATCCCCTAGGAACATAATAATAATGTAGGATTCTAAGGATGAAATATTTTTTGAAATTGGTCGATTACTTTCTAGATCAGATCTTATCCATGCAATCAATCAAAGTTTTTCTCAATATAGTATTCGTATCACAGATCACTTCCAATAGATACCGCATTACGATAGTTTTGTTTTGAACCGAAAACGCCAACGAAGGGAACTGCGCAGGGGGTGGGCGGGTTGCAGCGCGGTCACGTGGATTTCACTGGAGAGATGAGGCATAAGTCGATAAAAAATAAATGTATCGATAGTTTGATTTGCCAGTACGTGCATGTGTTATGATCGCTTCTATAACTTAATTACCAACTTGTTAAATGTTTGATAATATTTTTTCACCAGCCTGATCTGATAAATTATACCAACCGGCAACCGCTAACTACGAATAAAATAGGATTAAGATTTATACTTTAGTATGTAACGGTTTTATTTCTATTATTCACCGTGTATTTTTGTATACCATAATGACGAAATACCCAAATTAAGTGTTGATATAAAAGATCAGATAAAAATATGAAATAGTAAATAACTAAACCTCACGCCCTTAAGGGCTACAATAACTTAATCCGTTTCTTGAATTCTGACGGCGGCTGTAGTAAATATAATATCGACAAGTGACGATGAAACCCACTTGACGAACTATGAAAGTTTTTGAGACGATATATATATAAAGTATGTTAAAATTAGTGCAATAGCTCATGCTACTGATTCTCAATAAACTTAGTATACTAAAACTTATGATAAATACCCTCCCATTATATTTGAAACCTTATACAACTAGAGCCCGCCTACAAGGTGGACGGACAATCTGACTAAGGTTGCAGGAAGTCGCTGGATGCAGGCCGCTTCCAACAGGTTATTGTGGAGATCCTTGGGAGAGGCCTATGTTCAGCAGTGGACTTCCTGTGACTGATATGATGATGATGATGATGATGATGATGATACAACTAGAGGGCAAAAAGGAAATTTAATTACGCCAAAGATAAAAATAAATAAAAAAATATTGTAAAAGTACCTTGTTAACAAATTTAACTATTTCAAATTACATAAAACAACGTAATTATGGTAATTTGCAATTTTTATTTAAATCAATATATATTTTGTGACATTGTCATTTAATAAAATTAATTTACGTTATTGTTGTACAATATCGATATTTCTGGAAATTATATTATAAACATGCGTCAAACACTAGAAGAACGCGTGATTTCGCCAAAAAAAGTTGGCTTATTACGGTTATTGCTTTAGTATTCTGTGGTTATTGCTATGTGAAAAAGAGTCGCGGCTGATTCTCCATCCGAACTCGACTGTTTGACATTGATACATTAACCAGTATAAATTGAGCTCGTTCGGGACCAAATTAATTTAAAGAATATTAGTTTTCGATGAAAACTTATTGCGTTTCTTTAGATACTTTATTTTTTTGAGTTTTTTGCACACCTGAACAAATCATTTTTAACTATAATATTATGTTCCCAAATGTAATTTTTGCTAACGTGCGACGACATGTGCGGGTTCACTACTTGGACGACACTGATGACGCGACATTTGGCATCGGTTTATATCTATCTGATAGCTTATATGTGTTGGGCGCAACCGCTGCCTTGCATTAGGTATCTATTGGGAGTGATCTGTGATTCGTATAGATGCAAATACCATTATAATATACTAGCGGTCCGGCCCGGCTCCGCCTGGGTGTAGACACACTTTTCAAAATGGAGGCCAACATGTTCAATTCCGACTGTCAATTAAGAATATCGGAGCAAAGGATTGCTTACATATCGATTTTGAGATTCACCAATCTCGTGTAAGTTATAGCGTGATGATATTTAGCATTTCTCGATAAATTACATATCCAACACAACAATATGTTTTTCAATTCGAGCCAGTATTTCCTGTAATCTCAATTAAAGGTAACAAATAAACAAACAAACTCTTCAGTTTTATATATTTGTATACAATTAGGTACTATAAATAATATCTTAAGAAGTATGTGATCAGAACTAATTAATTCATGACATGTCTAGAGCCAGAGATGGTAGTTGCTTCTGATGATAATGATGACGACGATAGTGATGACGATGGGGCTGGTCGCGACGAAGCTGATAATGATGGAGGGTTGGAGGCATGTGATGAGGGGGAGCCGAGCTGCTCGCATGATGAAGACGAGATGGAAATCACGCCGCAGCATGACACCGATAAGAATATAAACAAGGTATTGAAAACAACACAACCATCACACACAGCCCTGATCCAGCGTTACACTTTGAATAAAGGATATCTCAAATTCTGAACCTCATAACAAGCCCGAAGTATAATGATTTCTTAGGTTTTTGCTAATGTTACTCATTGAAATAAAACTATTATTTTCGGATTTTATCGCGGATTTGGTTTAATTTAGAATTTTTTTACATTTTTGACATCCCGACGTTTCGGTTACTTTACAGCTTTCGTGGTCACGGGGCGGACTGAGGTATTAGTCATCCGCTCTGTGACTGTTATAATTCAACTACCCTTATTTTGCAATTATATTATTATTTAGTAATCGAAACGTCGGTAAGCCAAAAATGTAAAAAATTAATCAAATCCGCGATAAAATCCGTAAATAATAGTTTTATTTCAACAAACCCGAAGCTCAAATTCCTAATTGGTTTAATACCACTTGTGAAACGAAGGGCTGCAAACCAAATGTTTGTAGGGCTTTGGGTCTTTGTTTACATCGGTCGGGCAAACGAGCAAACAGTTCAGCTGGTATCTTATCACTACCGCGCATTAAAATCCACGACAATTGGGTCATTGATGTGGTGTCGGTGCCGAAAAAATCTGGAGTGGAGTGGGAAGGAAAAAGAATGGAGGAAAGGGGCGTTGGACAACTGTTCATCGCACTCACCAAACAAAGTGCGATAGCAAAGGTGTGGTCACAACTATGCGTAATGATAGTGGGATGTATTTAGTGACTTAATTTAGCTTGTAATTAACTGCAGCTGCCTAGAATCAAATTTTTTGTACAGGCAATTTACTACATTGCAGACTAATACGAGTATAGTAGCTACCTAGTCAAATATACTTTTAAAATATCTCTCAAATAGAATTTTGAAATGTTTCAGATCTCCCGCGTGTGGTTTCACGCAGAATTGCCGGCTGTGGCGGAGCTGGAGATCGACTGGGCGGCTGAAGTTGCTGATATGCCCTTCGACCATGTTGACGAGCCGCCGTCGTGGATGCGAGGTATTTCACTATATCATATTCGCTACCTATAAGCTAATAGTGATCAACGTTTTAAACATGTTTAGTTCACGCCTGCACCTCCGACGTGATAGGCTGTACCTCCGACGTGACGCTAAAACTAGAAAATTGAAAGACACAATGAAGATTTAGGAAAAACAGATATGCTAAAGTTTTTGTTAAACCATTCGATAATCTTCTATCTATCTATATATATATATATATATATAAATGAATTGCTGTTCGTTAGTCTCGCTAAAACTCGAGAATGGCGGAACCGATTTTCCTAATTTTGGTCATCAAATATTCGTGGAAGTCCAAGGAAGGTCTAAACGGTGAGAAAAATGGAAAAATTGCGAGGAAAAGTCAATCTTTTAATAGTTCAAGCGTGATGCGACCAGCCAATATAGGATGATCTTTGTTTGGTTGACGGAAGAGGTAAACGACGGTCAAGCTTCAACTACCAACCAACGTAAAACTCGGTGACAGTCCGGTGACGGCGGCGATGGACAAACGGCCTATCGGCCCGTCATAAAACCGTGCCGAGTTCTAGCGGTCACGCCGAAGTACTCGAAACATCGGCGGCCGGGATGACGATCCTCGGGTGACAGGCGTGCGGTGGACACATAAAGGCCGCTAAATCGGCGCCGTCATCTCGTTCTCGGTGACGGTCCGGTGACGGCGGCTGTGGACAAACAGCCTTTGGTATGGCAAATATCGTCAAATCGATGCAGAACGTCGCTGTGTTGTCGAAGACTTTATTGCCGAATTGAACCTCAATGTACATAACACCCCTGAAGCACCACCAACTTATTGCAGCTCTGTTGGCGAATCTTCTATTGACGTCACACTTTCTAGTGGGGACGTCCAAATTGTTAGGTAGCGCCTTATTCCTGACGCGTCATGTAGTGATCATCGCCTGATAGTGTACGAGTTCTTACCCGAATTTATACGGGGTCCGCTTAACAACATCTCTAACTTTAGGTATAAATCTAAAGGGGCTAACTGGGAATTGTTTAGATCTGTTTTCGCGCGTCATACCGGAGATTTCACTCGCAATTATCTCTCAGCTGAAAGCTGTGCTGAAATAATGTCTGACACATTTACATACTGCGTGGATTTAACCATTGGTCGCAGTTCTATAACCAATACCCGCAGATGTGACTGGTGGAATAGTAAATTACTCCACCTTCGACAAAGATTTCGATGGGCGCGTAGGCGGTTTAATAGGCTTAAAAAACGAATTGTCCCTGATGACATACTCAAGAGTGCTTTCATCACACTTAGTGGCCAGATCTCACTATAGGGCCGCGGCAACTAAAGCTAAAGATAACTTGCTGCGTAAAATAGTAGAACGCCTCGAGAGAGAGGGTCCTTGGTCTCCTCTTTACCACGAATTCAAAGCAAATAAATCAATTCATTTGGCCTGCATAGAACACATTAAAGTAAATAACACCTATACTACTGATATCGAGGAGACCACGGAAACTCTTTGAATTCTCTTATACCTGACGATTGTGTAGATAATATCCCCGAATACCAAACACAAATAAGACTCTGGGCCTCGGAGCTACCTTATTCTTCAAAATCAGATCATCCATCTCTTAACGTATTCCTTAACATAGTAAACTCGTTGCTAATCAACAAAGCGTCGGGAGAAGATAAAATATCGAATAAAATGATAAAGGTAGCGTGTAAGTCGTCGGGTGACACTATACTGAAAGTTTTTAATCGGTGTATTGACGAGGACATTTTTCCCCAGGTTTGACGTTGCGGTTTCATTCGTGATATACCTAAAAGTGGAAATAAGCCCTCTGAATACCCTAAGTCATATCGCCCAATTACATTATTACCATCTTTGGGTAAAGTACTTGAAAGGCTTATTGTCCCTCGTCTGTTACCGGGTGTCCCAAAATTTCATGACCTACAGTTCGGTTTTACCAAAGCTAAATCTACGGTGGACGCGGCTTCATCAGTTAGAAGAACTGTCGTCAACTCGGTTCACAAGTACGTATTGGGAATTTTCTTGGACATCTCCGGCGCGTTTGCAGGCCATATAGTCCACCACGCTGGCCTAGTGCGGGTTGGCAATCAATCAATCAGTTTGCTACCTAGGATTAATTTTAGAGAGAAATTTCACATTTATTGAGCACATTAGAACCGTCGGAGAAAAAAAAAATTACTTCTATGCTTTGACGAGAATATCAAAGGCAACGTGGGAATTATCATTTAATACTTTGAAAGTTATCTATGGAGCAACTTATTTGGGTGGTATCTGTTACGGTTCTCCAGTTTGGGCTGATAGATTTACTGTTGGCGCTGTTCGTAGGAAGTTGCTCCAGAGTCAACGCCTGGCCTTGGTATTCTTGTGTAAGGCTTACAGAAACGCTAGTACAGAGGCTTTGCCGGTTCTCGCGGGTGTGCTTCCGGTCGATCTGGAGGTGCAAACACGCGCCGCATTTACATGCGGCGCGTGTTTGCACCTCCAGATCGACCGGACCCTAACGTTACCGTTAGGGTGTTGACCCGCTAATTCGGGAACAAAAAAACCACGTCCACAAATTAAATTATATTAAAAAAAAACAGGGGGTAGGATGTCTGCCGTCTGGGTCTTTGCTACGCTTGGTACCGTCCTTGGGAAGATGCGTAAAAATCCGGGATCTTGCACGAGGGCACGGCAACCAAGGTGTTGTGCCTATGGGGGTCTTGCGCTTGGGTGACACGGCGGCCGATGTGTTGGTCTAGGTCGCGTCGCTGCCTGCAACCCGCCGACTGGACAGCCGGATTCAACGAGACCACTTAAATGGTAATGTTGCACCCTGTAAAGTACGTTCACAGGAAATTTTTGTAAATGCCTAGGACCGGAATCGAACCCGAACCAAGTTCTTACGAACGAGACCCGTAAGCAGTTGGTGAGGTGTTTATACTAAGCATCAGAACGGTTATTACACTACAAGCAATAATAAGCTAATGCAATAATAAGCTATAATAATGATAATGATAACAAGCCATCTAATAAAATTTTAGAGTGTAGGTAATTATAAAAAGAAATGTGGGAAGATATCAGCTTAACAAATTTTACGTTAATCTAAAATACTAGAAACAATAAGCATCTATACTACTCTTATAAATCACAAATTTTGAAAAGTATGATGATTTGATGTACAATGGTCTAAGCTAATGAGCAAAATAATTGGCAGTTACATTTTAAATACCTTGTTCAACACTTACCCAATCGGGGTGCAATACGAATATAAGTATTCCAAACTATGTGGAGGTTTACCGTAGGCAATATATATTTAGCGTACAATTTGAACAGTTACGAAACACAAGTGCGTAAGACGACTCATAATATGTGAACGCAAACTTGTGTAAAGGTCCGTCACAGAGGACGATCGGACGGTGACTGCCGGGGCTGCGCACACGCCGATTGCTTCGTCGTGTAGCATCGATGCCGTTCAATCTAACGGTACTCTATCTAGTACCTACAGCTCCCGCGCCGACGCGCTGCCGAACGTAGCAATTATTTTAGTTTTAAAATTAATATTATATTTATGTAAAATACTCGTTATTAAGGTATAAAATTGTATGATAGAATAATTACTTTGACCAGTACATTTATTATTAAAGCTAAATAAATTAAAAAATGATTATGTAACTGAGTACAACGTTACACGCATTATATTATTCAAATAGAGAGACAATAGACACTAACTTTATTGCATCCCGAGTGTATCGTCACCCCAAAGTTAATGTGCGCTGCATCGGAGTTCCATTGCTGGGTTCGAATCCGATATCACGAACCGGCGCTAGATGGCGCAACCGAGCGTCGCATAGACAACTTTTCGACAACCGAAAAACCACCGACCAATAGGCGAGGTTCTAGTGTGACCAACGAGCAGGTCACGAAACCGTTGCCTTGGAAGAAACCCAGCACTCGTTTTTGAATCGTGGAAGTACTTGGTCAAACTCCGCTGTTGCGCAACCTCGTAACCAAAACCTATACCGATATATTCCCATTTAACGTGTTCCCTCAAGAGTATTGCTGCTGGAGTTGCCTGGTCTGCGAGAGCTGGTGAAGCCGAAAGCCTCGGTAAGTGGTAGACGATAAGCACTCAGTTTTGGAATTAACCGTTTTTCTGCAGCGCACATTATTGTCGAAATTCTGTTGGGGACCTCCCCCTCGGCAGCTGAAAAGCTCAGCTGAACACCGTGTCCAGCCTCCTTGCTGGTCCATGTTTTGGTGCCGAAACCCGGGAACATATGAATTAATCGTTTAAAGTAATCCTTTATGTCCTAATTACCCTAATCAGTTTCGCATTTCTCGTATACGGTCCAGTGTGTTTTATTGAATACCTATTGAGTTTTTACATATCATTTCTATTTGTCCATTTTGCTATTAGTTGTTAAAAAATAAAAAATACAAAATTCCGTTACGCGAGTGGTACACATAGCCAATCAGCTGATAATTCAAATAACGACCAGTGCGTAACGTTAATTCTATAGCAACACACTTCTCAATTTACTATCGGTGTCTGCTGTGTTTTTAAACGTTTAACGTTGCTATCTGATTCATTATCGCGCGTCAGCTGATTACCTCCATAATCTGACCTCTCCATCGGGTTTTGAATTTCGTTACCAACAGTTATCATGAGTTATTCAAAACGAAAACTAAGTATCGCAAAGAAATCCCGTTCTAAGGATACGTGGGAATATACAACCGAAAATTTACCACCTTTGCGTAGAAAGCGTACACTAGCATATAACCGCTTGACCAAGACCCACGAAATCGCCGCCCTTACCCTTAACGATCCTTCCCAAATCGAATTATTTTTATCTTACCATCAGGAGGTAAAAAAAATCGCGGCTACCTTCGAAGAAGCACATTTAATTATTCTGGATTTGGCCGACGATCCGGAGGAAGACGAACTCATGTGCAAACGTTTCGACGAAATGTATTATGAGATTATTCGAATTCACCGATCAATCACAAAACCCGTCTCACATGCACCCGAATCTTCCCTTGACTACACAAATTCACACTGTACTAACTCACACGTAAAGTTACCTAAGATAACGCTCCCGTACTTCTCCGGCAATATAAAGGAATGGCCTAAATTCATTTCTACGTATGATAACCTAATTCATAATACACGTATGAGTGACACCGATAAGTTTAACTATTTGATGTCAACATTACAAGGCGACGCGTTAGCACTCATCCGCACATTCCCGGCCACAGGTGATCACTATTCCGATGCATATAATAAATTGATTACAAGATACGAAAACAAACGAGACCTCGCATTCACTTGTTGGCGCGATATATTAAACGCAAGCTTCATGTTAAAGAACCCACACGATTTCCGCCGTTCCCTTGATATGTTTGACGAAAATTTAACCATCTTGAGACGTTTAAACCTACCGGTAGACCAATGGGATTTCGTATTGTCATATCACATTTTGTCAAAGATAGACCCAAAACTACGTCGAGAGTTCGAAGAAAGACAGTCTACCATTGAGCTGCCGAGTTACACGGATTTGCAATCGTTTCTATATTTAAAGTGTGAAGCTTTAATTAGAGATACACATTTCACTGAAGCCGGACCATCAACTAGCACTTCCACATGGAATAGGGAACAACACATAAAGTCGAATCTAGACTTCCGAGCCAACAAACCGAGAATGGGTCATGCCTTAGTAGCTGCGCAGGACTGCACTCATGAGGCGGCGGTAAGCGGAACGTACATCGCGCCCCACTCGACGCAACTGACTCCGCCTACAGCTAGCAAACCGGTTATCAAATGCGCCTATTGTTCAGACGGACATTCAATAACAAGTTGTAAATCATTTTTGCAAAACACTGTAGATGAACGAATTAATATAGCGCGTAATAATAAGTGGTGCTTTAATTGCTTAAGGGCATCACATACAATCAGAGACTGTAAATCAATGTTCTCGTGCCAGAGATGTAAACATAGACATCACACACTTTTACATCAAGACTTAGCAACGTCGCCCGAGTCGACAGCGCATACTACACTAATTACGCGACACGACTTAGCTTGTACTAGTCCTACTGTGCTGCTCGCCACGGCTATAGTATACGTGTGGGATGCTTTCGGGCGCTCGTTGGCTTTCCGCGCCGTTTTTGACACTGGCAGTCAAAACAATTTTATAACTCAACAAGCTGCCGATCGACTTTGTTTCTCATCTCGACCGGCACTAGTCAATGTTACTGGCTTAGGAGGTGCCGAAGCATCAATTAATGGTGTAGTGCGATGTAAGTTGGGGACGTCTTCTAAAACCTTATTCGACTTAGATATGTTAGTCATCCCCAGGATATGCAGCGACCAACCCATAGCAAAATTGAGCACACACGGTTGGTCGAATATTAAATCTTTGCAATTGGCCGACCCTGGTTTCGATATTCCCGGTCCCATCGACATTCTGTTAGGTGCAGACATATTTGCGGAATCTTTATTGAATGAAAAGATCAGGGGTCAAGGATCTCAACCTCCCGCACTGAGATCTGTGTTCGGTTGGCTTTTACTGGGGAAGACGTCCATAGTCCATAGTTCCTTACTCGGGATTAACGCAACTACGGATAGTGGGCAGTTGGCCAGTGTAGTTCAAAGATTTTGGGATATAGACAACGTTCCACAGGCGTCCACTTTTACGCCCCAAGAGCAGCTTTGTGAATACAAATACGCATCGGAGCATACCCGGGACCCGACGGGTCGCTATATCGTGACTCTGCCATTCAAGGACAAGCCGGTTCCTGTGTTTTACGGATCACGTGACATTGCCTTGCGGAGATTCTTCGCAATCGAACGACGCTTGTCTCGAGACTTACAATTACGAACGCAATACGTGGACTTCATGAATGACTACTTGGACAGCGGCCATATGTCATTGGTACCAAGCACCAAATTGGGAAACGGACGATATTACATCCCACAAAATCAAAATCAAAATCAAAATATTCTTTATTCAAATAGTCTTTCACAAGATCTTTTGAATCGTCCTTTTCTGCTACCACCGCTTCGGAACGTGTTGTGGCTGTGAAGAAGAAGCGGCGCAAGAAACTCCCTCAGCAACACGAACTGTCTTCTTTTTTTCTTCTGTCTTTTTCTTTTTTTTTTTTTTTATATCGCCATTTACAATTAAAATGATTCATGTCACAAGTTACAATAATGTCAGTTTGATTCAGAACATGATAAATTTATTCCCAAGCAGTTTTATCTTCCACATAATCTGAAATTCTATAGTATGCCTTTTTACACAGCTTAGCTTTTATTACTTTTTTAAACTTATTAATTGGAAGTTCTCTTAAACTGTTGGGAAGCTTGTTAAAGAAGCGTACACTTTGACCCATAAAAGAATTATTTATCTTGTGGAGACGAGTAACGTGTGAGGCAAGATTATGTTTGTTCCTAGTGTTCTTACTATGCATGTCACAATTACGCTTAAATTGAGTTATATTTTTACGAACATATAATAAATTTTCATAAATATATTGAGATGCAACAGTAAGAATATCTACTTCTTTAAACTTTTCTCTCAATGAAACTCTTGGACCAAGTTGATAAATGGCCCTAACAGCTCTTTTTTGTAAAATAAAAATACTATTTATATCCGCAGCATTTCCCCAGAGAAGAATGCCATAAGACATTATACTATGAAACACATCACGGTGTTCTAAGACCAGAAAGTACAACCACGAAATTACGAGTAGTGTTTGATGCCTCGGCAAAAGATTACAACGGCAAGAGCTTAAACGATACTCTACTAACGGGTCCTAAACTACACAATGATATTTTTTCGATTCTTTTGCGTTTTCGGGAGCACAGGGTTGTTTTTATGGCGGATGTACGGCAAATGTATAGGCAAGTTCTAGTTACCGAGACCCAGCGGGACTTTCAGCGTGTTTTGTGGAGATCAAGTCCGACAGAACCTATTAAGGAGTACAATTTAAACACTGTCACCTACGGAACATCCGCAGCACCGTTTTTAGCTTGTCGTACGTTGCAACAGCTGGCGTATGATGAAGGTGACGCGTTTCCAATCGCAAAGCAAATTTTATTGTCCGACATTTATGTAGATGACGTAGTAACTGGGTGTAATTCGGTCTCGGAAGCCCATGAAGCCAAAGCACAAGTCATCAATCTCTTTTCTAAGGGGCATTTCTTTTTACGCAAATGGGCTAGTAACGTCCCAGATCTGCTTGACGACATTCCGGATCAACATAAGTTACTAAAAGATACGGTGAACTTTGACGAAACGCAGGATACAACGTTAAAGGTGCTTGGTTTACGATGGGAACCATTGCGCGACTCATTCGTTTTTGACGTAACACCCCTGCAACAGCCTTGCACTAAACGCAATATCTTAAGCGAATTGGCTAGGATTTTCGATCCACTGGGATTTCTTTCGCCTCTCACCATTCAAGCCAAATGTCTAATCCAAAAATTATGGATAATCGGTACTCCGTGGGATGAGACCCCCCCACAGGATGTTATTGAGCACTGGGCCCAATATTTAGAACAATTGCCTCAACTTAAGCGCATTGAAATCCCACGTTGCGTCCACTTTAGAGCGAATCCGACATTCGAACTTCACGGCTTTTGTGACGCATCGGAACGGGCCTATGGAGCTGTAATTTACGTGCGTGTGGCCAATGCATCGGGTTCAGCTCGTACATTTCTACACTGCGCAAAGGCTCGCGTCGCTCCCATTAAGAAAATTTCGTTGCCTCGTCTCGAGTTGTGTGCGGCGGTCCTTCTCATTCAGTTACTGGCAAGTGTCAAATCGGTGTTTAGACCTCCCTTACAAGGATTATACTTATGGTCAGATTCTATGATTGTTTTATCTTGGTTACGATCGCACTCTTCACGTTGGGTCACGTTTGTGGCGAATCGAGTAAGCCTAATTCAGGACAGCGTACCGACCGAATCATGGCGGCATGTACCGACAAACGACAACCCCGCCGACATCTGTTCACGGGGACTTATGCCAGTTAAAGTCCTCGACAATAGATTATGGTGGGCGGGCCCCAGCTGGTTATCGCAAGCGCCCGAAACTTGGCCACCTAATCTAGTGGAACCAAAAACGCAGGAGGAAGATATTATCCAATCAGAACAACGACCCCAATCTGCGTTGGTGACGGAGACGATGACGGAGCCTCTTGGGTGGATCGATGCCCTATTTTTAAAGTTTTCTTCCTTAGATAAAATTATAAATATTATTGGGTATGTGCGCAGGTTCATGAACAATACGCGTCAAGCATCCTCCCGCTTTGAGCGCATTACGTTGACGGACGGTGAACGACATGAGGCTTTATACGTCGCGGTAAGGTTTTATCAAGAGAAATTCTTTCATAATGACATAGACAAGCTAAAAATCATCAAGCATTAGCCAAATGGTTGCGGAAACTCACCCCATTTATTGATAGCAAAGGTATCCTCAGGGTGGGCGGTAGAATATCTCGGAGTGGTTTAGAACATGACCACAAGCATCCCGCGTTGTTACCTACTCGGTGCCCGCTCACTACTTACTACATTACGTGGGTGCATCGCAAACACTGTCACACCGGTATTAACACTACACATTACCTAATATTACAGCAATTTTGGATCGTAGCGGCGAAACGCGTTATCCGTCAACAATTATCCCAATGTGTACGTTGCTTTAAAACGCGTCCGCAACCGCTTCCACCCGTTATGAGTGATCTGCCATCATATCGAGTGAACCAAGTCAAGGCATTTTCGGTAGTCGGGGTTGATTTTGGCGGTCCCTTCCGGATTAAGCTGGGAAAACATCGTGGTGCCAAGTTGGATAAGGCTTATCTGTGTCTATTTGTGTGCCTGACCACAAAAGCAGTCCATCTCGAAGTAGCTTCTAACTTATCCACCGACGCCTTCGTAGCTGCGTTGAGGAGATTTGTGGCGCGTAGGGGGAGATGTTCTATCATCCATGCAGACTGTGGTACTAATTTTGTAGGTGCAAAAACTCAATTGTGTAAGTTGATGGACCTAGCCGCACAGACAGAACGCATCGAGTTTAAATTCAACCCACCCTCGGCGCCACACTTCGGCGGGGTGTGGGAAATCCAAATAAAGGCCGCAAAAAGTCATATGCATCGCATTGTAGGAGATCAGGTTCTAACATTTGAGGAGCTTAGCACACTTTTCACCCAAATTGAAGCAGTCCTCAATTCGCGACCATTGTGCCCCATTAGTTCCGATCCAAACGATTTAAATGTTCTGACACCGGGTCATTTCTTAACACTAGAACCCTTAACCAGCGTACCAGAACATGATTTTACAGCTACCAATCTAAACCGTTTGAACCGTTGGCAACTTCTACAAGCCTTTCAACAGCATTTCTGGATACGATGGCGGAACGAATATCTCCACTCCTTAACGCAAAGAGCAAAATGGACAAAAGACAGTAAACCATTGCCTTTAAATTCTATTGTAATCATCAAGGATGACAATCGAACACCATTACAATGGTCCGTAGGTCGGGTAGTCAATGTGCATCCTGGTCCGGATGGAGTTATAAGATGCGCATCGGTACGGATAGCGAACCATCATATCATCACTCGCCCACTGGTGAAGCTTTGTCCTCTACCCATCAGTGCAGAACAAGCTTCACCAGTCGTTAACTGTTAAAGCTTTCAACGCGAAACATCATTCATTCTATCATCAACCCTTTATATTTTCTCTCTTTATTTTTCCTATATTTTTATTTTTCTATTTTTTTTTATTGTAAGTAAAATACCTTCATATTTTGGTGGGCGGTATGTATCGTCACCCCAAAGTTAATGTGCGCTGCATCGGAGTTCCATTGCTGGGTTCGAATCCGATATCACGAACCGGCGCTAGATGGCGCAACCGAGCGTCGCATAGACAACTTTTCGACAACCGAAAAACCACCGACCAATAGGCGAGGTTCTAGTGTGACCAACGAGCAGGTCACGAAACCGTTGCCTTGGAAGAAACCCAGCACTCGTTTTTGAATCGTGGAAGTACTTGGTCAAAACTCCGCTGTTGCGCAACCTCGTAACCAAAACCTATACCCGATATATTCCCATTTAACGTGTTCCCTCAAGAGTATTGCTGCTGGAGTTGCCTGGTCTGCGAGAGCTGGTGAAGCCGAAAGCCTCGGTAAGTGGTAGACGATAAGCACTCAGTTTTGGAATTAACCGTTTTTCTGCAGCGCACATTATTGTCGAAATTCTGTTGGGGACCTCCCCCTCGGCAGCTGAAAAGCTCAGCTGAACACCGTGTCCAGCCTCCTTGCTGGTCCACCAAGACTTTTTGAAGATTAGCCGATTACTTAAGCCATAATCTGCTGCGTACACTGAATGAATTGACGAATGGCAGAACCAGTGGGATATTTCCTCAAAGGGGCGTCACTTATATCAATACTTTCCATCCGTACGCGATCGCTTAAGAAAATCTTGGCTAGAAATTGATCACTGTGCATCACAGTTCCTAATGGGACATGGCAACTTTAAGAGGAAACTATTCACTTTTAAGCTGGTTGAATCGCCTGCGTGTTAATGCTCTACACCTGACTGTGAGTACGAACAAACTTCACATCATATACTTTGGGAGTGTGGTCGCTGGTCCGATGAACGCGGAATAATGCTGAACAATATGCAAATAACATCTGGTGTTGCATACTATACGGACTTCGTGGAATCTAGGAGGAACTTCCGTGCTTTCCGGCGCTTTTGCCATACCTATTATTGGACCCAAATTTAGCAGCTCAAACTATAGGACCCATGTAATTGTTTATCCCATGGTGCTTAATACAAATGGCTTCTCCAGTTATATATCTTTGTATCAGAGGATAAATAATACCTCTCGACTCAATATTTTTGTCACCCGCTTTTTCTGCGGAGGAAAGTGGACAACGATTTGTTTCCAACTCCTCCTTTTGTTTTTTCTTTCTGATTAATTTCGATGCGGGTTAAAGACAAGCTAGTGTCCCTGAGAGACTCGCCGAGCTCCGGAGCTCGGTGTCAATTCTTTGTATGCCACTGTTGATCCTGGCTGACAGGAGTTGCAGTGGCGGGTGTGAGGGCGGGAAAGTCTCTCTTTATTAAACAAAAGAAAGACGTACATACATACCAGAACGAAAGTACACGCAACAAAAAAGTTAAAACGCAAGTGTTGATTTAATATTCTTATTTCATATTCACCGTCAGCCTGTGGCATTGATTGCCATCACGCGTGTTCCCTCCTTCCTATAATCTTGGATCCTTCCACCGTAGTGTGAAGAGTCATCTTAGCAGACCGGCATAATTGTATCGAATAGCATGGGACTGCCTGGTGGCATTCAACACTCTGCCTGGATGGCATTTGCGCTGATCATCCGGTGCAGTGCAGTCATTATATCGAGCTAGTATAAATATATTATGTATATGTCAGAGATTTATGTGGATCGCTGTTATCACCCGACGTGATGGTTTTAATAATCTATCAGTGCGCACGTCCGGCGCTGTTCCGGCAAGAATAACAATTACAACAATACCAAAATTATTATTTCTCGGACTCTACTTACAGATCTTTTTCACGTTGCCATGGGCAACCGATAACTTACCAGACGTCAATCAATTCGGACTATGTTGCCATTCCAATAAAACTAATGACCTATGCGATCTCTAACATATATATTTTATAGATTACAGGCAGATTGAAAATCTGGCGGAGTCTGTAGCGAACTGCGCTTTCCTCTCTGACAACACTGAAGATGATACCGAAAATATAGTAAGTAAACTTACATTTGTAGTGGGACATTGAGACTGCACTATATTAGATCATAACCATCCACTCCGAGGTCGGCACTTCTCTACAACCGAGAGTTTGATTGAGCGGAATTCGCTATGATGGCGGACTTCACAGAGGTTAAAGCTACTCATCGCTCAGATTTTATACCTCTTCCAATCTATCCAACTGACTGGGCCTCCTGTGCCGTCTCGCTGCTAGTCCCTTCCCGCAGACCATCGTCCTCAGCATCTAAATATTCTGATTCCAAGCACCTGTTATTAGATTCTGCGGCCTGCGTCTCGTTGTCATTTCCCGCGGTAGTAGAATTATTGTTTTCTGAAGAACAATTTGTTTCCTCCATACCAATATTATGTAATTTACACAGAGGAGCGTTACGCGTCTTCTTCAGATGTCCTTTCTAGCCGCATTTTATGCACTTATAATTCTTGAATCCACATTTCGACGCACTATGGTTTTTTAAACCACATACGGAACAACGCAACTCGAGATCAATGTTGCGGCCACGTTGGTATGAACCGCCACATGAGCCCGCTTCACTACCGCTGCTCGTCGCGCTGCTGCCGCCAGCACCTGCGCACCACCGCACCACCTTGCCCTACCGGGCTTGGCTCGCTCGAAACACCGGTTTCCCTTTTATGAATGTGGCCGTTTCGCGCGCCTCTCGATCTCACAGCTTCTCCAAATGAAACTTTTTAGAATCTCGCTCAAAAATTTTATCTCGTTCAGGTCCTGATTTGAACCCCAACACAAAACGGTCACGCAACAACGTGTCTACCTCGAGACCAAAATCACAATACACATCTAAACCTCTTAATCGTGCAGCCCATGCCTCGATGCTCCCGCCGTCCGATTTTACTGCTTCATAAAATTTCGCCCTATCGGCGAACGTCGATCTTTTAGGAGTAAAATGATGGTTTAACGCCTCCACCAACTTAGTAAATTTGCAATCCTCGAGTTTCTTCGGATAAACTAGGTTCCGGATCAGGCGGTATGACGCATCTGACAAATTTGTTAATAAAACAGCACTTCCATTTTCTTCCGAAATGTCATTCATATAAAAAACATAAATAAATTAATAAATGCTACGTCAAATAACTGTTCTTGCGTATCGTATTGCAGGAAGCAAGTTCTGAGAGATTCGATGAAGTGAGTGTGTGCGCACACGCCGCACCGCACTCGCCTGGGCAAGAGCCGTGCGCCGCAGCGCGTGAGTATGCGGTTTCTAAAAGTACTATCATCAGCTTCACAATCATCTTCAACTACGATATACTTATTACTTTGAATATGTTGTTACGGGTTCATTATTAAAATAGACTTATTACAAACAATCCGTTTAATGATAACACAAAAACTACACTAATCCTTATATGAATAACTTAAAATCCAGTGAAAAACAAGATTCCTATTAAACCAACTTTTAATAAAGAACACACGTTACAAGAGAAGGTATACCAAAGACAAGACAAACAAACAAAACAACAACCGGAAGGAAACTATTCTTTTTTAAATATATATTACTTTTTAATTATACTACCAGTATTTAAAATTTATTTCAATAATATATACACTAAATCTAACTAAAAACTAAAGTTGAGCGACAGGAGAATTTTTGTTCACTGCCTTTGGGGAACGGAACTCTGCCAAAACCAAACCACGGCATAAGTCGATAAAAACAAATGTATCGATAGTTCGATTTGCCAGTAAGTGCATGTGTTATGATCGCTTCTATAACTTAATTACCAACTTGTTAAATGTTTGATAATATTTTTTCACCAGCCTGATCTGATAAATTATACCAACCGGCAACCGCTAACTACGAATAAAATAGGATTAAGATTTATACTTTAGTATGTAACGGTTTTATTTCTATTATTCACCGTGTATTTTTGTATACCATAATGGCGAAATACCCAAATTAAGTGTTGATATAAAAGATCAGATAAAAATATGAAATAGTAAATAACTAAACCTCACGCCTTTAAGGGCTACAATAACTTAATCTGTTTCTTGAATTCTGACGGCGGCTGTAGTAAATGTAATATCGACAAGTGACTATGAAACCCACTTGACGAACTATGAATGTTTTTGAGACGATACATACAAAATATGTTAAAATTAGTGCAATAGCTCGTGCTACTGATTCTCAATAAACTTAGTATACTAAAACTTATGATAAATACCCTCCCATTATATTTGAAACCTTATACAACTAGAGCCCGCCTACAAGGTGGACGGACAATCTGACTAAGGTTGCAGGAAGTCGCTGGATGCAGGCCGCTTCCAACAGGTTATTGTGGAGATCCTTGGGAGAGGCCTATGTTCAGCAGTGGACTTCCTGTGGCTGATATGATGATGATGATGATGATGATGATGATACAACTAGAGGGCAAAAAGGAAATTTAATTACGCCAAAGATAAAAATAAATAAAAAAATATTGTAAAAGTACCTTGTTAACAAATTTAACTATTTCAAATTACATAAAACAACGTAATTATGGTAATTTGCAATTTTTATTTAAATCAATATATATTTTGTGACATTGTCATTTAATAAAATTAATTTACGTTATTGTTGTACAATATCGATATTTCTGGGAATTATATTATAAACATGCGTCAAACACTAGAAGAACGCGTGATTTCGCCAAAAAAAGTTGGCTTATTACGGTTATTGCTTTAGTATTCTGTGGTTATTGCTATGTGAAAAAGAGTCGCGGCTGATTCTCCACCCGAACTCGACTGTTTGACATTGATACATTAACCAGTATAAATTGAGCTCGTTCGGGATCAAATTAATTTAAAGAATATTAGTTATCGATGAAAACTTATTAGGTACTATAAATAATATCTTAAGAAGTATGTGATCAGAACTAATTAATTCATGACATGTCTAGAGCCAGAGATGGTAGTTGCTTCTGATGATAATGATGACGACGATAGTGATGACGATGGGGCTGGTCGCGACGAAGCTGATGATGATGGAGGGTTGGAGGCATGTGATGAGGGGGAGCCGAGCTGCTCGCATGATGAAGACGAGATGGAAATCACGCCGCAGCATGACACCGATAAGAATATAAACAAGGTATTGAAAACAACACCACCATCACACACAGCCCTTATCCAGCGTTACACTTTGAATAAAGGATATCTCAAATTCTGAACCTCATAACAAGCCCGAAGTATAATGATTTCTTAGGTTTTTGCTAATGTTACTCATTGAAATAAAACTATTATTTTCGGATTTTATCGCGGATTTGGTTTAATTTAGAATTTTTTTACATTTTTGACATCCCGACGTTTCGGTTACTTTACAGCTTTCGTGGTCACGGGGCGGACTGAGGTATTAGTCATCCGCTCTGTGACTGTTACAATTCAACTACCTCTACTAGCTCACAGTGTATTGAGGTCTGGCAGTTGGTCTTTTGGGTTCCGATTTAATTAAATGTAGTATTGGATCCCATGCTTGTGCAAGCTTCAAGCCATTTTCTCTATTGATATTATATATTATTATTTTTAGTTATAATTATATAAATCGGAACCCAAAAGACCAACTGGCAGACCTCAAGACACTGTGAGCTCATTCTGTGTAGACCTGATCGCAAATACAGACTAACAATTTAAATTAACTTTTTAATTTAATAATTGCAAAATAAGGGTAGTTGAATTATAACAGTCACAGAGCGGATGACTAATACCTCAGTCCGCCCTGTGACCACGAAAGCTGTAAAGTAATCGAAACGTCGGTAAGCCAAAAATGTAAAAAATTAATCAAATCCGCGATAAAATCCGTAAATAATAGTTTTATTTCAACAAACCCGAAGCTCAAATTCCTAATTGGTTTAATACCACTTGTGAAACGAAGGGCTGCAAACCAAATGTTTGTAGGGCTTTGGGTCTTTGTTTACATCGGTCGGGCAAACGAGCAAACAGTTCAGCTGGATAAGATATTATCACTACCGCGCATTAAAATCCACGACAATTGGGTCATTGATGTGGTGTCGGTGCCGAAAAAATCTGGAGTGGAGTGGGAAGGAAAAAGAATGGAGGAAAGGGGCGTTGGACAACTGTTCATCGCACTCACCAAACAAAGTGCGATAGCAAAGGTGTGGTCACAACTATGCGTAATGATAGTGGGATGTATTTAGTGACTTAATTTAGCTTGTAATTAACTGCAGCTGCCTAGAATCAAATTTTTTGTACAGGCAATTTACTACATTGCAGACTAATACGAGTATAGTAGCTACCTAGTCAAATATACTTTTAAAATATCTCTCAAATAGAATTTTGAAATGTTTCAGATCTCCCGCGTGTGGTTTCACGCAGAATTGCCGGCTGTGGCGGAGCTGGAGATCGACTGGGCGGCTGAAGTTGCTGATATGCCCTTCGACCATGTTGACGAGCCGCCGTCGTGGATGCGAGGTATTTCACTATATCATATTCGCTACCTATAAGCTAATAGTGATCAACGTTTTAAACATGTTTAGTTCACGCCTGCACCTCCGACGTGATAGGCTGTACCTCCGACGTGACGCTAAAACTAGAAAATTGAAAGACACAATGAAGATTTAGGAAAAACAGATATGCTAAAGTTTTTGTTAAACCATTCGATAATCTTCTATCTATATATATATATATATATATATATATATATATATATAAATGAATTGCTGTTAGTCTCGCTAAAACTCGAGAATGGCGGAACCGATTTTCCTAATTTTGGTCATCAAATATTCGTGGAAGTCCAAGGAAGGTCTAAACGGTGAGAAAAATGGAAAAATTGCGAGGAAAAGTCAATTTTTAATAGTTCAAGCGTGATGCGACCAGCCAATATAGGATGATCTTTGTTTGGTTGACGGGAGAGGTAAACGACGGTCAAGCTTCAACTACCAACCAACGCAAAATGATCATCTTTCCTTTGAAAAAAATGTGTACATTGTGTATATAATATCTAGATACGGCGTCTTTCGCGTAATTTGTTAAATGTAAAATAAAATGATGTCCATATCTACAAAAATAGCCCATAGTTTTGAGAGTATTGCAACAGTTTTAAACAAGATATACTCTATCGAAGCGTTTTGCCAGAGTACACCAAAATACATCTAATTATAATTTTTCGTTTTCATAAAGGACATAGTTTTTTGAATTGATACCTTTAGATGCGTTGGGGGACAAAGAACATTGGTAAAATCATTGTTATGCAATTCTTAAGCGTCTTTAAATTTAATTTATAAAAATATTAATAATTAATTTTCTCAGTAATTTTGGTGCCTAGTTTACGGCAAAACTAAGCCTGAATTACAAAAACACAGTTTTCGTACAACTCTATTGATATTTGCTTTAATTTTATTGGAGAGGCGTTATGTCATTCCAATGTTGCCATTTTTAAAATATAATCTTGACTGGCTTTCTTTCATTATCTTTCTCAGATAATTAATATAAAAAAAAATAGCGCAGAGAACTAAGAACAGCAAAATAATCACTGATTAATGAATTAAGTAATAACAATTTACTTCTGTCGCCCAAAAGCGCTATTGTGCAACCAATAATACCTATATACCGGGTATCTCAAGACTGCTACCGAAAACGAAGCTGAGTGGTAGTTTTAGTGACTACAAACACAATGCAACTAAATATTTCCCAAAGAAACGCGATAATGATTTTTTATGATTTTTTAAATATCGTCATTTTTGGGTGGTAAATCCATAGTTTTTGCTAAAATAATAATTTAAACACTTTTATACCTTAGATTATTTATAAATCAAAGGGTATACACTATTATTTTAGGAAAAAATGTATTTACCACCTAAATATGGCCATAGGAAAAATATAACAAAAAAAATTTTGTCGCTTTTTTTTTGCAACTTTTTCTATTGCATTGTGTCTGAAGTCGCCTAAACTACCACCCGGTTTCGTTTTCGGTAGCAGTCTTGATATACCCTGTATAGTTGTCCTTTCTTTACCGTTTACTTCATTGGACATTATATTACTATTACATTTGTAAAACAAATAAGTAATCGATGTTTAAATTGCGTGAAAAATATTTTTTTTCATTTTTATTTGCCTTACGCCAATATAAATGGAACAAAGTAAAATTAACTACCTACAGAGTTTGACAAGATAAAGAAAATCTGTAATCCTTTAAAGTGGAATATCGTTGTTTCCAGGCTTGCTACAATAGTAAACCTTAAGAAATAACTGTTAAGAAATTCAAAATCTATATTTTAAATTATTTTCATCTCAATACACTTAAAAAAAATACAACAAAAAATGTATGGAGGATTATCTATGTTCTTTAAATTCCGCATTAGCATTGTTTTCAGACTCAAGAATAATAAAAGTATTGGTACGTTGATGCCACATCTAAACATTATAATGAAACGCTATGCAGTTTTATATTTTTAAATATTTGTTTTTTTTTTCTCTTTATTTTTTTTTAAGAGGGTTTTTAAATATATATATTTATGTCACCCTCATTGGGGCACGTCACGCACAACTATTCACCTCTACGTCTCTTAACTCCTAACAAAACATATTTATAAACAGATTTAGCTTGATCCGACAAGGGATCAGATAATATCGCATTAAATATTCCTGTAAACTTTAAATTTATATTAAATTTTGTGTAAAAAGATAATCTTTCGGCTTCGTTTCGAACACATTCCTTTAATACATGCATAACATCCTCAATAACCCCACATTCGTCACAGTTAGGTGAATTTATTTTACCCATTAAATGTCCAAAACGATTTAAAGGAATGTGTCCGGAACGAAGCCTAAATGCGGTAACTAAATAGTCCCTGTTTAAAGAAGAATTTAAAAACCATGGTTTACAAGTGAGGCTAGGCTGGATGGTCCTATACCATATTCCTTTATAAAGAGATCTCTCGTCAAAAAACTCTTTCCACATGTTTGTACATTGTTTTCTAACTATATATAATAGATCACTGCTACAAGGCAAGCAGTTGAAAATATTTCCGTCGTTGATTGCTTCCCTTGCGAGACGGTCCACCTCTTCATTTCCCCTTAAACCAATATGAGACGGTATCCACTGTAACACTATAGTAAAATCATTAGTACGCAATTTTCTGATGGAATCCAAGATGGTGTAGGCTATGGGTACTCCTCGAAAATTCGAGGTGCATCGAGCAAGATGTTGTAATGCACTCTTAGAGTCCGTCAGAATTACAAAGCTACCGGGATTAAATGACTCTATGTACGACAGTGCCTTTGCAATTGCTATTAACTCAACATACATAATGGACACATTAACATTCAATTTGTACTTTAATACTGAATCCGTTTGAGGATCAAACACAGCCAAGCCAGATTTGTCACCCTCCTTTGAACCATCCGTGTAAATAACATAAAAACTTGAGTAATTTAGAGCTAGGTACTCATCACATAACAATTTTAAACGATCACGATCATAGCTATTTTTTTATTTATTTAAAGATGTAATGGATGGTTTAACTATGTCGTACAAATCCACATTGCTAACCCAAGTATCCAAGGAAAATTGTTCTAACTGTGAAGATGAGTGAATCATATCAACATTTAGTGACTGGTTAATCAAAACCATCAATGGTTTTCTTTTAATCCTCCAGTATGAACTTTGACACGAATCAGATAATCTATCAATAATATCCATAATTCTGTTATCTGTAAAGGATTTAACTTTCAGCCAATATTTACCACCTAAATACTGCCGCCGAATATGAAGGGGTTGGAGGTGTAATTCACATTCCATTATATGAACAGCAGTGCTTTTAATAAATCCCCCTATGACTCGCATGCACTGATTTTGTAATCTATCTAACTTCACTAAACTACTTTTATGACCATTATCATAAAGGAAGCTGGCATAATTTAATCTGCTACGAATAAGAGAAATGTATAATCGTCTTAAATGTGAAGGATGCATTCCCCAGCCCGATCCTGCTAAAACCTTAAATTGATTTAATAGTTTGGAACATTTAAGCATTAACTTTCCAATATGATTTGTCCAGTTTAAAGAGTGATCTAGCCAAACTCCTAAATAACGAATGTTATCAACAACTTGTAATGGAACGCCTTTGATACTAAGATTAATTTGCATTCTTTTGTAACCTCTTTTAAATAAACATACCTTACTTTTTGATGCTGATACTTCTAATCCAATTTCAAAAAGAAGACAAACAATTATGTTAAGTATATTTTGTAAATTTTCTTCACCGTCCTTAATACAATTCGTCATTGTATATATAACAAAATCATCGGCGTATTGTGAAATAAATATTTCTGGAAACATGCTAACCCTCCTACAAATACTGATTGTAGCTATATTAAACAGTAAAGGCGACAATGGGTCTCCTTGAGCTAAACCCTGCCCAGTACGTCTGCATATGTAACTATTATTTACCAATGTTTTTAAATTCCTGTTTGTTAAGAAATTCCAAATATACCGACACATCTTTAATCCTACTCCAATTCCATCCAAAGTTCTTATCAGAGAATTAATGTTTACATTATTGTAAGCATTATCTATGTCAAGAAAGCATCCTATTGTAAAATAATTATTAGAAAAACTGTTCTGAATATTTGATACTAAACTCACAAGATTGTCTAACGTGGATCTATATTTCCTAAAACCAGTCGTGTGGGGGGAAAAAAAGTTTTTCATGTTCTACATACCATTCCAACCGCTTACATAATATATTATGAAAAACTTTACATAAACATGAAATCATTGAAATTGGTCTAAAGGCAGAAGATGATTCTGGGTCACGCCCTGGTTTCGGTATTGGAACTATTGTGATATCACGCCATTGATTTGGAATTATACCTGATGTAAAATATTATTGTACAACAAAAGAAGACTTAACTTAGCGTTATGAGGAAGATGTTTGATCATTGAATACGATATGTTGTCACAACCCGGAGATGTGTCTTTATTATGGATACTCAAATTCAGTTCCTGCATTGTTATGGGCACTTCTAATTTTAAATTAATTGACATAATATCCGGATTTCTAGGAGTTACGTAACCAGGAGCCAAATTACGAAGAAAACAAGTAATTTTTTTCACCATCTATGTGCTCTCTGGGGCTTCTAAATCCTTTGAACCAATTCATCCTATGCCATAGTTCATTTGGAGAGGTTGTATTATCAATTGATGTACAAAATTTCTGCCAACCTATGCTTCTAGCTTTCCGAATCAGTTTTTGTGACTCAGATATTTGATTACGGAGAATATCCCAATTATGAGGTGTTGGGTTACGTCTAAATTTCGACAAAGCTAATCTTCGCTTAGCTACGGCACGGGAAAGCTCAATAGACCAGTAAGGTTTAGGCCGAAATGAGTTGTGAGGATTTGTGTTTAATTTAATGTATGGAATATGAATATCTGCCGCTCGATTTATATATTCAATAAATGTATTGTAGTGTACTTGTATATCAATATTAGAATAATTACAAATTGAAAACGATGACTTTAATAACTGATTATAACTAACCCAATCAGCCTTTTTGAAATTTCTTCTTAAAATAAAACCCGGTAATGTATGAAAACGTGTAGTTATTTTAATCATAAGGTGATCGCTTCCTAAAGTTTCATTTAATACATCCCAATTAAAATTCAAAGCTATATCAGAAGATACCATTGATACATCTGGAGAGGATTGTTGTAAGACGCCATTAACTAGACGAATGCGAGTTGCTTTACCGTTATTTAGGGTTATAAAATTATTTTCTAAAATAGCATCAAACAGCTGTGTCCCTCTGTAATCAATTTTATGCGACCAATTTGTATGGTGACCATTAAAATCACCCAAAATTAATGTTTTACTTTTGAATATAGACAAGAGTGAAGTCCAATAATGTACACTAGTGCGTACTGTTGGAGCACAATATAGAATAACAATATTTCTAATCTGATTACAATTATGAACCTTTATGATTAAAAATTCAATACCCTTATTTGTAAAGCTAATGTCATGTGAATTAGATTGCAGTGATTTGTGTACAAACAAAGCTACACCTCCATACCCATCAGCCCTATCTTTACGATAAATATTATAATTTGTTACCTTAAGGCTAGTATTAGGATCTAGCCACGTTTCAGTAATGGCAGCAATGTGAATTCGCTCCTGGAGTAATATATTTTCAAACTCAAGTAACTTATGTCTAATACTTTGGGCGTTCCATTGTATTATATTTAATTCGATACTTTTCCTTATACTATCCATTATTCAGAAAAAAAAAATGGTTGCCTGTAAAGTCAGTTTTACGGGCGAAGATTTTACGTGACAACGTCTTTTTCTCGGTAGAATATTTATTGATATGAATATAATTAAATTGCACAATAGGAACAAGGAATTGAATGAAAATAAGAATTGCACAAATTTTAACTATAGAAATATATTTTGTTTACTAAAACATTGTACATGTAATGACGAATCTAAGCACTCCATATTTTCACTACAGACACAGCTGACGATACTTTAACCACACGTGTGAACTTGTATTGTGACGCTTTCTTGTTTTTCCAACGCCAAGAACGTTCGAGAAAGACAAAGACAGAGACACAAGCATGCGCCGATTCAATGCGCCTAATTCTCTAGTGCTGCGCGCGCACCGTTACGTTACCGGGCGTTACACTTTTCATAAGTGACTCCCAGCCGCAACCTAATTTAAGACGTTGTCACGTCAATAAGAAAAATCGTATTTTGCCTGCTCTCGATTGTCGAGCTCGTCAAGACGATTCCTCTGACTCCAAACACGGGGGTTTACTTTAAGAAATGACGGAGTTATGCCTGGACAAATATTTTAGGGGAGGAGAGGGAGGAATTTGGGGATTTGGTTGGGGCCAATCTGTAGAGCTCACCGAGCCGGTTCCAAAGATACCAAACTCGGTGGGTCTACGATCTATATTGGCCGAGATAGGATTGGGGGGGGTGAGGTAAATTTTCGGGGTGGGGGTAAGGGAGGGGGGGGAGGAAGGTTTCGTGGGGAGGCTAACTTAAATTAATTTTTTGGAGGTAAAATATTTTTTTTTGGGGGGGTAATTTTTTGCGTAATTTGGGATTTCTGGCGGGGTCAATTTGTAGCCCTCACCAAGACGGTTCCGAGGATACCAAACTCGGTGGGTCTACGACCTATGTTGGCCGAGATAGGATTGGGGGGTGAGGTAAATTTTCGGGGTGGGGGTAGGGGAGGGGGGGGGGTAGGTTTCGTGGGGAGGCTAATAGGCACTATTTCGGAATAAGGGTGGGGGAAGGCAGGGGGGGGGCTATGGGACAATTTTGGAAAAAAGTGGGTGAAACTGAAAAATAATTCTCTAGTGCTGCGCGCGCACCATTACGTTACCGGGCGTTACACTTTTTCATAAGTGACTCCCAGCCGCAACCTAATTTAAGACGTTGTCACGTCAAAAACTCAAAAACTCAAAATTTGATTAAGTACTGGCCACTCAGAAAAATTATCTGCCACAATTAAAACTAACCATTCTATGCAACACTTAGAATGCTTTTCACTTTTAAAGGACAATGGCAGATTTCCATACATGATTTTAGTTGATGTAAATTTAGAGCGTTTATTGGTCAAAAAAATATAAATGAATTCCGCTGCCGTTCCTAAACAATAATGTGTTGAGAAATACTGGTGAAAAAGTCTACATTACTTACTAAACGTTTTTAATTTATAGATTTTGAGGTTATGTTCTATTTGTCATTTTCAATTGAAATATTATTGTTTTCTGAAAAATGTTATTTGGTGAACTAAGGCTATGATATAAATATTTACCGCACTTGTTTTACCAAATAAAGCTATTTTTTATAACAGATTTTGCGAGATTCAATGAAAAATATTTTTTGTCGGCTTAAAAGACCTTACGCCATTGCTGAAAAAAAACTGACTCCCATACAAAATAGTCAATAAAGCTTTTTATTTTAATGTGAATCTTAAACATCGTTACACAACTATAATTAGTATGCTGAAAAGTCACGAAAAATAATAATATTATTATTAGCAAGTATGACATTTCTAAACGCGTTGTTCATGCAAATACGATTTCGCCATTGTCCTTTGTGGAGGCGTGTTTCATAAAAATGATCTCCTTTAATCTATTGAAAAGTTCGCCGAAACTTACTTCTTTGTCCGGTTTTTGTTTGGCTGTAATTTCTTCATAGCAAATATTTTTTGCATCAGTTTTTGAACGTAAATTCAAGTTTACAGATTGTTCTTTACGACGACCAGATGGTTTTGAAGGCCATGTTGATTGTTTCACGGGTTCTTCTTGATGAATAACAGCCTTCGTCTGAATTTTATTTGTATCACAACTCTCGTATTGTATGGATGTCTTATTTTGTAAAGGTGGAAAAGAATCTGATGTCAGCGAATACGAGTGATCTGTCCTATTATTTGCGCGATGCTCTGGTGTTCGAATATTTTGCGAGACATAAAGCGTAAGCGCTTTCCTGTACGTATAGTTAAATTCGGCCATTATTTCTCTAATCTTCTTTTCTTTAATAAAAGCTGGACAGATCCTGGCCAAAGCCATATGCTTACCATTACAATTGATGCAACTAAACAATGTTGTTTCGCAATTGGCATGGTGTCCACCACACTTTGGGCATATTATTTTAGCAGAAGGGCATCTTTTGGTCATATGACCGAACTTCCAACATCGCGAACATTGAGATACAGGAAAAATATAAGGTTCTATTTTGATTCCTAGTCCTTCAACATATATATAGTTCGGTAAGGAAGAGCCTTTGAAACAAAGTCGAATTGACTCACTTCGTACCCAACCATCCGTTTCACTTCGTCTATTTAAACGGTATATCGAAATTAATTCAAAGGCTCCGGACAAGATATTTGCTTCAATATATCCTCATCGCTCATATCCAAATCAACATTTTTCATTACACCGTAGGAAATATTTTTTTCAAATGCTCGTTGAATTCTCCAACCTTTCTCTGAAAACTGCTTACTATTCTCCAGTCTCTGTGCACTCTCCTCAGTTTGTAAATCTAGCCGTACTTTATAAGGATTCATATACTTCACCCGTTCTATCTCCGTAATACCATTTTCCTTGAATAATCTAGCCAGCGCAAATTGCTTCGGCATTGGATCATTACATGAAATGTAAACTTCAATTTTTACAGCCTCTGGTTTTAATTTCTTCCCTTTGCCTTTGACCAAATTCCACTCACTTTCATCGTCTGACCTCGTCCTCTTCTCTGGTCTTGTGGTATCATCATAAGCTCCTTCAGATTGTATAATTACTTCAGTACCTATTACATTGTCAGTCTCCATTTCAAGATCAATCATCTCCTGCTCGCTTAAAGAACTACTTCTGGTAGATATATAATTCGAGCCATTGTTATCGTCACCCATAATTGTAGTTGGTGAAAGAAACAATCATATTAATTAATCGCTCCACTTAAGAGCAGATGCCTAATAATAGCCAAATTTTATACTTATTATGGCGTGGCACAAATTAAACTATTTAATTACAAATATAATTAATAGTGAAAAAATATGCGACCGAACTGTCAAAATTCCCCATTTGTTTTATTACTTACGTCACCTGGTAAGGCAGTATGAAGGTTTTATTAATTTGTATATGGTAACGTACTAGACGCGACTGCCAACAAGTTAACGATGGTCACGGGTTCAAAACCCAGGGCACACCTCTGACTTTTTGGATTAATTTCAACGTGAAATAAAATCCGCCAACCCGCACTAAGCCAGCGGGGTGGACTATATCTTCTTCTATAGTATAAAAATGAATCGCAAAATGTGTTGGTAAACGCATAACTCAACACCGCCTGGACCAATTTGGCCAATTCTTTTTTTTAAATGGTTATTATTACTTTATTACTAACAAAAAGTAATGGCGTGCAATATTATTTGGTAAAATAGGATTTTGGTGCTGAAATAAGGGAAGGAATATTGGATGGACAATAAAAGCGCTAAAGTTTTTAATGTCAAAATTTCATAAGGCAATCTTTACATGTACATGTATATGGAGAGACGGGATATAATAGAGTGGAAGGTACGGGAGAGGGCTGGGATAGCTGGCAGATTTGATAGGACGAAATATAAATGCACGTTATAAGACGGGATGGATAGTAAAGAGAAAGGACGGGACGGATCGGGAAGAGACTGAACAGACAAGTCTAGGTATACAAGAGTTTATACGAAAAATAACATGTACTTGGTGTATAGTGGAATCAAAAATATATGCACCCAGGCGAAGCTGGGTCAGGCTATTTTACTATGCTTCAAAAATGAATATAAATATATTAATCATATTGTTAGCTTTTATAATTATTTATATTTGTTTTGTCCTAGTTTTACTCGTATAAGAAAATGTACCTAGAATATCCTTTTATATCTCATAATGTGCGTGTTCGCATATCTGATGTGGTATTGGTCCATCCGTCATTCACTCCAGTGATTAATCATACTAGGTCTTCACTCTGACGTTCATTCATTCGTTCGTTCCCGGCAATTCCCGCGAGAGAACCTGAGAGATGCGAACACGCACCGTAGTGGTGGTAGTCTGATACCGAAAACAACCAATTACTTAGTACAAATATTGTGAAGTAATTAATAAAAGTAATTGTGGAAACTAGTGAATTATTATTTCTACCAGAAGAGCTAAAAGTTCAGAAGCGGGATAAAACCAGAACACTTTGATTCTGGTGAACAAGTCGACGCCCCATTATTTAAGCTACAAAAAAAGAAAAGAAAAAGAAAATGCCGAGTTCCCGATCACATAAACGAATAAACGAGCGAGGAACTTCTGGTGATCCGGTGTTGATTCCAATTAAGAGGCACCAACAGAGTGACGCGGCAGCCGTAAGTCACGGCATAAAGGTCACAGGATAACAAACGATCAAGGCGCTTAAAGTCTCCGGCTTCAGACACAACGACACGAGCCGACTACTGGTTCTAAGACCAAACCCAGGGACATTCCAAGGGAGCGGTGCTGCGAGAATGAATCTAGTAGATTAGAAATCCCTGGTTACGACCTGTCGCCAGACTGGCACCACCGGAGTACCCTATTCTGAGGATTCTACTGGCTCAATGTATTCGTAATCAATCGTTGAATTTTATGTTTGATTTTATCCTTAAATGCAAACGGAACAGTCCTGACTGGCATAAATATTGGCCTGACATCTGATGCAATAGACAAATGTATTAGATCTCCTTTAAAATTCCCCATACCAGGTTCAAATAATTTAGAATACTCAATTTTCAAGTCCTTGATTAATTTTTCTTTCGAAATCTCCTCATTATTGTAATAAGGAAAGCCAATCTTTGCCTACTATTTTTGTTAAACGATTTTTAAACTATATAAAATCTTTGGTTATTCATACTGACATATTTACAATTTATATTTAAATTTTTAAATACTCCTAAGGGTGTTGAAGTTGATTGGTCAAAATTTGTGAATTTTACATTACGTTGTTTTATTTCTAAATTTGGAAAATATTTCTGCTTATCAGATAAAGTAATTGTACTCACATCTGCTCCAGTATCAATTTCAAACCATATAAGTTCCCCATTCACAATTATAGGCAATGAAGCCGATGGAACTTTTTCTCGATTGCCAAAATAAAATATGTAATTTTTTTTTTCTGGTTCCCATGCAATTTTCTCAATTAGTGTGCCTTCTTCTTTATCTGTGGATTCAACTAAGTTAACATTTTTAACTTCGAAGTTTTTATTTTTACGACATACCCTAAAAATATGTCCTTTAATGCCGCACGCACTGTAGAATTTTTCCCGAAGTAAACATTGTGCTTTTACATGCCCTTTTTTTCCACAACAGAAACATGACACATTTTGTTTAAATGTTGCTGATGTGTTCTGTTGGTAACTACTGTTTCTATTCTTATTGAAGTTTTGCCTTGCAGTTGAAACATATGAGTCTGTTCTTTTTTTTTTTCCTGATTGAATGCTAACTTATATGCTATTTCCACAGTGTTTCCTATGCTAGTTAAACTCGCTAATGGCTGATCAGCTTGCTTCAATAATTCGAATTTCACTAACTCACAATAAACACCATTTAGCAACCTTTCTTTTATTTCTTCATCTCAGCTCTTAAACTTACAGTTTTTTGAAAGTTTTTTAATTCCATATATTGCTCTATAGTTTCATTTGGCTTTTGACATTTTTTTCTAAATATGGCTTGATGTAATGCATAATTTTTTTACGGGATTATAATATTTTCTCAGCTTTTCGCATCTATTTTCATATGTTTCTTTTATTGGTGATGTCGGTATACATAACTTTATTAAAAGATCATAAACATTTGTGCTTAATTTTGTGATTAGTAATGGCACTTTACTTTCTTCGCTAATTTCGTTTAAAGGTAACATTCTTATTGTTGTTTATATGCATTCCAGTTTTCACCTGTAAAGATTTCTAAACTAGTGATCAAAGTCATGGTTACGCTGGTTTATCCTGGTTTTAGTTTATCAATCTATTCTCGTAAATATTGTCGAACGTCTTGAATAAGATAAGTATCTGAAATAATATTTTTTGTGATAAATTATTGGCAATTTGTATTAGTTCTTTTTCAGACATTTCTTGAATCCACGACTTTTTCCCTTGTCTAATAAATTCTTCGATTATATCCATTTAACTAGATAAGACGTTCTTTGTAACAAACGTGTCCCACCCAATACCACCAAATATTTACCACCCAAATATGGCCATAGGAAAAAAATAACAAAAAAAAATTGTCGCTTTTTGACGTGACAACGTCTTAAATTAGGTTGCGGCTGGGAGTCA
The DNA here is from genome assembly GCA_009982885.2 of Hyles vespertilio. NCBI lineage: Eukaryota > Metazoa > Arthropoda > Insecta > Lepidoptera > Sphingidae > Hyles > Hyles vespertilio. Next base: position 218,733 of record CM042833.1, on the reverse strand, counting down.
CTTATGAAAAAGTGTAACGCCCGGTAACGTAACGGTGCGCGCGCAGCACTAGAGAATTATTTTTCAGTTTCACCCACTTTTTCCAAAATTGTCCCATAGCCCCCCCCCTGCCTTCCCCCACCCTTATTCCGAAATAGTGCCTATTAGCCTCCCCACGAAACCTACCCCCCCCCCTCCCCTACCCCCACCCCGAAAATTTACCTCACCCCCCAATCCTATCTCGGCCAACATAGGTCGTAGACCCACCGAGTTTGGTATCCTCGGAACCGTCTTGGTGAGGGCTACAAATTGACCCCGCCAGAAATCCCAAATTACGCAAAAAATTACCCCCCCAAAAAAAAATATTTTACCTCCAAAAAATTAATTTAAGTTAGCCTCCCCACGAAACCTTCCTCCCCCCCCCCCCCCTCCCTTACCCCCACCCCGAAAATTTACCTCACCCCCCCCCAATCCTATCTCGGCCAATATAGATCGTAGACCCACCGAGTTTGGTATCTTTGGAACCGGCTCGGTGAGCTCTACAGATTGGCCCCAACCAAATCCCCAAATTCCTCCCTCTCTCCCCTAAAATATTTGTCCAGGCATAACTCCGTCATTTCTTAAAGTAAACCCCCCGTGTTTGGAGTCAGAGGAATCGTCTTGACGAGCTCGACAATCGAGAGCAGGCAAAATACGATTTTTCTTATTGACGTGACAACGTCTTAAATTAGGTTGCGGCTGGGAGTCACTTATGAAAAAGTGTAACGCCCGGTAACGTAACGGTGCGCGCGCAGCACTAGAGAATTAGGCGCATTGAATCGGCGCATGCTTGTGTCTCTGTCTTTGTCTTTCTCGAACGTTCTTGGCGTTGGAAAAACAAGAAAGCGTCACAATACAAGTTCACACGTGTGGTTAAAGTATCGTCAGCTGTGTCTGTAGTGAAAATATGGAGTGCTTAGATTCGTCATTACATGTACAATGTTTTAGTAAACAAAATATATTTCTATAGTTAAAATTTGTGCAATTCTTATTTTCATTCAATTCCTTGTTCCTATTGTGCAATTTAATTATATTCATATTAATAAATATTCTACCGAGAAAAAGACGTTGTCACGTAAATCTTCGCCCGTAAAACCGACTTTACAGGCAACCATTTTTTTTTGCAACTTTTTCTGTTGCATTGTGTCTGAAGTCACTTAGACTACCACCCGACTTCGTTTTCGGTAGCAGTCTTGATATACCCTGTAGATTTTTCAAGGGACATTCATATCAGTCGACAGGCATAAAATATTCGAATACATTACAAATACAAATATGTTGGAAGAATGTAGTTGCAAATTTATGTCAGTATTTTATTTTAATTATATGTTGTTAATTAATAACACAAAATATGTGTGTTGTATGTATGTTTTGAAACAGTGGATAGTATTTAGACCCCATTTCTTAATATGAATCACTTATTGGACTATTCGAACCCTTTGATTGTTATTGAAGACTAATATCATTTAAAATTGCTTTATATTCTTACGCGTCGCGTCGGTTATGAAAAAAGGAGATCTCTATAATATTTGTCCAGAATTATTGGAACGGATATAAGTGGCTACCATGAGAACCTACCTATATTTGTTCGATTCATTTTCGACACGAAGATTTCACATATTTCAAATGCGGTAGTCATTTTTGAAAACTTCTGTTGTACCATTCCTTCTGTCTAGTAGTCTCGAAAAAAGTTTATCAGCTTGTAAATAATTTATAAATGTTATTATAATATATGTCAGACTGATTGAACACTGATTAACTGATTGTCAGAATTGTACACTTGTAAGAGTATTTAATTTCATTTACATCATTTCCATTAATTATTCACGTAAATAAAAAAAAGAACATTACAAAAATACTATTGCTATGACAGCATTGATACTTAAGCAGTATCTTAGGAAAAGCTATTACTGTCTTCTCTGTCTAATAATCTTTGATCATAATTTGTAATATGCAAGTAAACGTACTAGATGTCGCTACTGAGCTTTTGACAAATACGGGACAAATAGTATAAAAGGCGCCTCGTCTATCGGTAGAGTATAAGTCAATGTTAACACGTCATTTTTTTACTTTTTGAGAACAATCCCAATTGATCTCAATTATTGTTATAACTTTCAGATGATATTATTGGTTCGTTCCTTGCTCGTCGCCAATGTTATATTTGTAATTATATATTTTGTATTTTTAATAGTCTTGTTGTAATTAATTAATACAACGTTATTTTGCACACTTTATTATTGACACATGACACATTCATAGAGCTAAAGCAGGGAACCAACCTACCTCCTTGTTCAACCACATTATTATATTAAACTAAATATCTAAATATATACTTTTCCTAATATACATATAATAAACTAATGTAGGACAAACTATAAACATGCAGGGGTTATAGTCTGTTAGTAAGTAGTTCGTGTGCATATACACTTACCAAAAGCAAAAATTCCATAACAATGTATTAACTAGTATTATTGTGCTGGGACATGAAGGGGCCACAGCATATCATGTGCCTATATTAATATGGCAAGAGTTAGTTTATGATATTGTTGTCGGTATCGTGGACATGTAGGGGCCATAGTTTACCTGAATTGCTGTAGATATGAAGGGGCTACAGCATGTTTGAGTTATTATGGATATGTAGAGGCCATCGTAACTCCTACAAAGCTATTAACATGAAAATAATATCTGAAAATATTTGTTTAATATTTATATTTGTGTATACCCATACTTAACTATATTTATGAAAAGGATAACATAATTTCCACGGATACATAAATGTTAACTGTACTAAGTGTTAATAGTCTTGTCAGTATTGTGTTGTAGACATGAAGGGGCTACAGCATGTTTGAGTTATTATGGATATGTAGAGGTCATCGTAGCTCCTACAAAGCTATTAACTTGAAAATAATATCTGTAAATACTTGATTAATATTTATACACAGTCAGGTCATAAGTATTGTCACACAGTAAAAACTTTTCTTTTAGAATGCTGGCCACAAAAAAGTTTATAGAATTCGAATTTCGAATTGTTCATGAAAATAAAAATGTATACGTTTTAGAATTTTACTCATTTTTAAATATGGAGTGGACGCTTAAAGAAGACCGTGTTGCAGTTATTGCGTTGCATCGTTGCGGTTACGCGCCAATTAATGTTTTTTACATACTGAAAAATTTGAATATAACCAAAAGATTCGTTTATCGTACCATCAAACGATACAATGAAGACTCTAGTGTAGATGACAGGTCAAGAAGTGGTCGCCCTCGGTCTGTTAGGACTCCAGCAGTGATAAAAGCTGTGAAGGCGCGAATTCAAAGAAATCCCAAACGTAAGCAGAAACTGTTGGCCCTTCAGATGGGGTTAAGCAGAACCACGGTGAAAAGGGTGTTAATGAAGACTTAAGGCTTTGGGCATATCGAAGAAAAACAGGACATCGTTTGAATGCTCGTCTAATGGACCTGAGACTGAAGAGATGCCGCGCTTTGTTGAAGCGGTACGCGGGGAAAAAAATATCGGAAAATTATTTTTTCAGATGTTTTTTTTTTACCTTAGAAGAGAGCTACAACAAACAAAATGATAAGGTGTACGCACACAGTAATGAAGAAGCGAGCAACTGTATTCCGCGTGTCCAACGAGGTCATTTTCCATCCTCGCTCATGCTATGGTTGGGAGTTTCTTATTGGGGCTTAACAGAGGTACAATTTTGTGAGAAAGGTGTAAAAACGAATGCAGTTGTGTATCAAAATATAGTCCTGATGAACCTTGTGGAACCTGTTTCTCATACCATGTTCGATAACAGGCACTGGGTATTCCAACAAGATTCGGCGCCAGCTCATAGAGCGAAGAGCACACAAGACTGTAATAAACTTTATTAAACAAAATCATCATCATCACTTCCTTCCGCGCATTCGCTTGGTGCGGTGTACGTGAAACGCGCTGCGCTTTAATATTGTATTTGTAATGTTCGGAGTTCGATTGCCGGCTCGTAAATTGTTTCGAGTTGTGTATTGTTGGTTTGTGTGTTCCTGCCCGTAAGTTTTTTGGTGATTTACATTGGATTTCTTAGTAATTAACGAATCTTCTCTCGGTGAGTACTTTTATTTTTTAGTGGAGGTAGGGCAAATCACATTTGATGCTAATTGCTTTGTTTATCATTTCATAGTGTTTATTTACGATTTAATATGTATTCCATTTCATTTATCGTTAAATTATGTTGTTGTATAATGATGATCCGCCGAATCGCGGTGGTGACCCTTTCGGCAAAAGTAATGTGACACCTTAGAGCTTCGATCAAATATACACTAGATACACAGTTCCCTGTAAAAGTTCTGTTAAAAAGTGGCACCGATGCATGACATGAAAAAAAAGTAAACAAAAAGATCACATATTCCAAATATATTAACACAAATTCCACTTTATTCCTGGAGCTCAAAGTAGCTTTTCACATAATATTGTTTAAAGTTTTGCGACGTTTTAGAAGCGACGGTCGGTGCGTGACTGAAGGCGAAAGAGTGCTTAAAGCACTCTTTTTTGGTGCCATTTTCTAAGCGCTCATGTTGTATCTAGTGTATATTTGATCGAAGCCTTAGAGTATATACATATAGAGGGAGCGCTGTCATACATTTGTGTTTTAAAAAACGTAGATATTTTCTTGGTCGTAATGTTGGTAGCATTGCTGCATTAGGTTTGCCGGTTAACATATTTTCCCCAACTGCATCAAAATTTAATTACGTTTTTTGGTCCCAATAACAATATCGATACATAATATTTTTAAAGAATGAAAAATTGTGGCGACTATTTTAACACGTTTATCTATAATAGGCGTGACGACAGTATCCTAATATCAAATATGATATTAGGGGGAAAAACATATTAGAAGGATTTAAACGTTGTTTTAGTTTTAATCCAGATGTGGAGATTAACAAGATTTTCAATAAAATAAAAGTATAAAATATAGCAATCGGCCATTTTGACAGAAACGCTAGCCACGACGCATGACGTCACGCCTATGTAAACCTGCCGTAAACATTACCAATTTCATTAGAAATGTGGAATGTGAACTTTACCGGAACTACTTATCGACTTTAGAATTCATTTTTATCAAACGAAATATGATTTGTTTCGTTAACTTTCTTCGCTGCGCATAGACACAATGACATGTTTACCTAGTGGTGACGTTATAACGGACGCCATGACACCTACTAGCTTTTACTGTGCACTATTGAAAGATTATTAGAAAAATGGCTTAAAACTATGTTAAACCTTTGTTAATTCTTGAAATATAGATTATTTCGTATATAATAAATGTGTATCTATATTATAAAACATAATTTTAAAATAATTCGTCTTGCCTATTCCGAATACGTTTTCACTGCGATTACGAAGTAATTTTACCTGTGCGTTATTATACAATAGCACTGCAATATTGGAAATGCTTGGTGTTGAAATGGTAAATGTTTTAGTCCCTATGCTTCGATAGCCGAGCTTCGTTCGTATTCGGTATTGAAAATCGTGGCCGTCATTTTGAAGTTTTACTTATTGTACCGATTTATCTCAAAATCAGTATTTGAGGGTATCTCGGCACCAATATGCCAAATTCATAGTAAGGTTTAAAAAATCTGTGACCGCCATTTTGAACTTTTTATTTATTGAACCAATTGCTCTCAAAATCAACATCTGACGTTATGTCAACACCAATAAGCCAAGTACATAGTCAGATTTAAAAAAACCGGCCGCCATTTTCATCTTTTTAGTCATTGAATCGATTGCTCTCAAAATCAACATCTGAGGGTATCTCGGCAGTCGGCACCAATAAACCAAATTTATAAGTAGATTAAAAAACTGTGGTCGCCATTTTGAACTTATATCTGAGGGTTTCTCGGTACCAATAAGCCACATTTATAGGTAAAGTATTGTGGCTGCCATTGCTCTCAGAATCAAAATCTAAGGTTCTCTCACTGTCTCCCTCTCCCCCTCTCTCTCTCTTCAGCCATAAAAAGCCATAGGAAGTCCACTGCTGAACATATACCTCTCCAAAGATCTCCACATTGACCTGTTGGAAGTGGCCTGCATCCAGCGACTTCCTGAAACCTTAACCAGGTCGATCGTCTACATTGTTCACTACGATTTAAAAATTAAAAATGTATTCTCGTTATATTAATTATAATAAAAATATTTTGTAGGTATCCATCAGTCTTCTAATCGACTCCTTCTTATAATATTAACGCTTTGGCGTCTTATTTTTCGATCTAGGGGTATCCTAACAAAACATTATATAGATTTGGTTGTTTACATATCTTTAACAGATAGATATTGATTTTGAGAGCAATCGGGTTAAAAACAAAAAAGGTCAAAATTGTGGCCAAATTATGCAATTCTGACTATAAATTTATGTTATCCGTACCCAGGGACTGCCAGATATTAATTTTGAGAACAATAGGGTTGATAACAAAAAAGTTCAAAATGGCGGCCAAAATATTCAATTCCGTCTATGAATTTATGTTACCGGTACACGGGGACGGCCGTTAAATATTAAATATATACCTCCTACCAGAAGTCGCGCTAAGGCTCTAAAATTTAAATGGCGGCCAATATTCACAATCCGGATTAAAGTCAGACAGATTTGAAAATTATGTCCAATTATTATAAATAAGATCAGAGAATTACAAAATATTTATATTACAAGTCATATTTAGTCACAAACTTAGTAAATTTTAACTCATTGTCATATTAAATAAATGGTGGCAATAATTTTATTTTGTCGGTTTAATATAACGTCAAATTGTTTTTTTCATATAAATTTATTTATATTAAAAAAACAGTTTAAATAATTTACCAGGATATCGAGTAATTAATTTTTTTATAAATTTGCAACACTGAACAATATGTCTATAGAAAGCGCGCTAATTCTATTGTTTTTTTAAGTAAAATTCCGTCGATTATATCACCCGATATCTATACATATATTAATACGTGATGCAAAAACTTGGGACCCCTTTTTACGAAAATTGCGCGGACGCAGGAGCATAAAATTTGGCCCACTCATAGTTTATGTGTAGGAGAAGTGCAGAACGCTAATATTTTTCAAAAATAATGCTTATAAAGTACATTAAATCAATAAATAAAACATTACACACACTACCATGCATTTCACACACACATACATATACTCGTACAAGTATTTGTACACGCATACATACTCTGGTGCATAGACGTAGTATCAAAATAGACTTGGCATGCATTTGACATATACAGGGTGATATTGACATATTGTACTTATTTTAACCCACATGTTTCTCATCACCCCAGAGGACATTTTACATAATTTGAAAAAAATATGAGAAGATTTTTTGTCAAAAATTGTGATTTTAGTTCTTACTATATTTGGGCATCCCATATAGATACGAGTGTTTTTACCGCTTAGCTGAACTTTAGTTCAGTTCGGAAACTTATCTGAGCTGTAAGAGACTCGGTATCTATAGGGATTGATCAATAGCCTTGAAAACTAAAATCGCGATTTTCGGCCAAATTATCCGGTAGTTTTTGTTCAAGCTTGGTACAATGTTATCTGGGATGGTTAGGAGCTTGTGGTTTAAATTAAATACCAGATGTCAATATCACGCTGTATAGTCCATCTCACTTAGAATTATGCATAAACCATAAAAAATGAAAGTGACAAAACACAATTTGTGTTCCTTGTATTAATATTAATAAATATGCAATGTTACCTATGGTAGCTAATTATATACTTATGAATTATGCATTTGGTAGAATTTGGGCACAATTTAATGACGCAAAATGGTATTTTAAGATTTTTCTTTCTAGAAGATTTCATGTGTACCCCACGCTGTCTGAATCCATACTGATTGGCGGGAAAAAAAAAAGGTGGCCCCGGCACCACCATTTTATCTACGTTTTTCAAGTACCAGCGCTCCCTCTTTATGTATATACTCTATGTGTGACACCTAGATCGCCTAACAATCCGAGACCTAAACGTTTATTTAACGAAATCTCACCGTCAAGCCTTTCGTCTAACGTTGAGAGGTCAAAACCATCCGGACCCGGTATTGGCGATAACTTCTCACCCGTGTCTGTCAATATTAGCGGCGAAGTCGGTCGTTTATTGTGCGTTAGTGAGCGAAGCGTCATGTCATTTAAATAAAAAAAAAAACGATCAGTGCTCGCGTATTAATATCGCTAACAAATCGGCGATTATGGATCTGACACAAAAGTTAAGTGTCATTGTGTCTATGCTTGCATTAAAATCATCTTGCAACGAGACGAAATTGGCGAATATACAACTCGAGATCGAAAAAAAACATAATGCACGCGAGATTAAACCGAGCAAAGAATCATTCGCGGATAAATTAAGTTTGCGTCTCCCTAAAGTCACACCCGCCGTGCAGTCGCGCGTGCTGCTTCCGTGCGTAGTTGCCTGTCCGACAGCTGAGCGGTCAGCTGATTACGCGTCATCGTCCGCAACAAAGACGCCTTAATGAAGGCTATTAATCCAAGTGAGGATGGTTTTCATGGTCATTTTCGTTATAGGTATCGTGCATATAACGATATGTAGTTGGACATTTTTTTTTTCAGTTTATAAACAGACACTTCAATTTTATTTATATGTATAGATTTAGAAATTGTTCGCTGTATGAATTGTCAACAGTACGGACATGTACACATGTTTCGCACTATCAAAACGCCAATTTGCGCGCTGTGCGCTGCGGAACATGAAACAAAAACATGTCCTCATAAATCCCGTACTGATTTTAAACCGATTTGCGCGTCATGTAAACGCTTAAAGAAACCACATGATCACAGCTGTGGTTCCCAAGATTGCACTACTTATAAACAGAAGTTGCAGGCGCAATTTCTGTCGACCCAATATAAATAAGATATGGATAGCCTCACGATCGGACAGTTAAATCTTCATAGTGATAGGGTGGCGACGTCAGAATTAAATATATTAATTACCGAATATAATCTTGACATAATCCTCGTCCAAGAACAATATCAACATGCGCGAATACGTGATAGGTTGGTACAACTTGATAACAAGGCGCGAGCAGGCATTTATCTGTCGAGTTCAAACTACACCATAACATCTGTGCGTAATCTTATGACATCGCACTATGCGGTCGCATAGGTTTCATCTCCATCAAGTAAAGTTTACGTTGTGAGCTGTTACTTTCAATACTCCGATCCTGTTGGCTCACATATACATCACCTTCGCAGTGTTTTGCGATCTCTTGCCTATGGCTGTTTGTCCACCGCCGCCGTCACCGGACCGTCACCGAGAACGAGATGACGGCGCCGATTTAGCGGACATACATTTACTATGGCCATGTGTCCACCGCACGCCCGTCACCCGAGAATCGTCATCCCGGCCGCTGATGTTTCGAGTACTTGGCGTGACCGCTAGAACTCGGCACGGTTTTATGACGGGCCGATATGCCGGCTATACAAAACACGTTTGTTCTTGTCCACTCAGTACCGTCGCACCGGGCTGTTCGCCCGGTTTTTGTTATGTATATCATAAAATTTGTAAACAAAAGGGCTAATGAAATTCAAATACGATATTTATAAATTAATTGGAGTAGCAGAGTCCAAAATTATTTTAATCGCCTACGCCTTCAATCGTACAAAAGCAGACGAAGCAATTGTCGCCGGTTAAAACTAGCCATCCTCCTAGTTGGTTTTATTTCTATCAAAAAGGAAAACGCGACTACCGCGTATAATAAAGCTCTAGAACTGAGTGGAACTGAGCCACCGATTTATCGGCGCGGTGGACACACGATCGCCGTCACGTCATCTTAAACTCGGCAAGAAATAATCTCGTTCTCGGTGACGGTCCGGTGACGGCGGCGGTGGACAAACGGCCTATCGGCCCGTCATAAAACCGTGCCGAGTTCTAGCGGTCACGCCGAAGTACTCGAAACATCGGCGGCCGGGATGACGATTCTCGGGTGACGGGCGTGCGGTGGACACATGGCCATATTAAAGGCAGCTAAATCGGCGCCGTCATCTCGTTCTCGGTGACGGTCCGGTGACGGCGGCGGTGGACAAACAGCCTTTGGTATGGCAAATATCATCAAATCGATGCAGAACGTCGCTGTGTTGTCGAAGACTTTATAGCCGAATTGAACCTCAATGTACATAACACCCCTGAAGCACCACCAACTTATTGCAGCTCCGTTGGCGAATCTTCTATTGACGTCACACTTTCTAGTGGGGACGTCCAAATTGTTAGGTAGCGCCTTATTCCTGACGCGTCATGTAGGGATCATCGCCTGATAGTGTACGAGTTCTTACCCGAATTTATACGGGGTCCGCTTAACAACATCTCTAACTTTAGGTATAAATCTAAAGGGGCTAACTGGGAATTGTTTAGATCTGTTTTCGCGCGTCATACCGGAGATTTCACTCGCAATTATCTCTCAGCTGAAAGCTGTGCTGAAATAATGTCTGACACCTTTACATACTGCGCGGATTTAACCATTGGTCGCAGTTCTATAACCAATACCCGCAGATGTGACTGGTGGAATAGTAAATTACTCCACCTTCGACAAGATTTCGATGGGCGCGTAGGTGGTTTAATAGGCTTAAAAAACGAATTGTCCCTGATGACATACTCATGAGTGCTTTCATCACACTTAGTGGCCAGGTCTCACTATAGAGCCGCGGCAACTAAAGCTAAAGATAACTTGCTGCGTAAAATAGTAGAACGCCTCGAGAGAGGGGGTCCTTGGTCTCCTCTTTACCACGAATTCAAAGCAAATAAATCAATTCATTTGGCCTACATAGAAAACATTAAAGTAAATAACACCTATACTACTGGTATCGAGGAGACCACGGAAACTCTTTTGAATTCTCTTATATCTGACGATTGTGTAGATAATATCTCCGAATACCAAACACAAATAAGACTCTGGGCCTCGGAGCTACCTTATTCTTCAAAATCAGATCATCCATCTCTTAACGTATTCCTTAACATAGTAAACTCGTTGCCAATTAACAAAGCGTCGGGAGAAAATAAAATATCGAATAAAATGATAAAGGAAGCGTGTAAGTCGTCGGGTGACACTATACTGAAAGTTTTTAATCGGTGTATTGACGAGGACATTTTTCCCCGGGTTTGGCGTTGCGGTTTCATTCGTGATATACCTAAAAGTGGAAATAAGCCCTCTGAAGACCCTAAGTCATACCGCCCAATTACATTATTACCATCTTTGGGTAAAGTACTTGAAAGGCTTATTGTCCCTCGTCTGTTACCGGGTGTCCCAAAATTTCATGACCTACAGTTCGGTTTTATGTATAAGCCCATATACGTCCCACTGCAGGGCACGGGCCTACTCTTCAATCGAGAATACGATTGAGAGTTGTTAGGCCATATAGTCCACCACGCTGGCCTAGTGCGGGTTGGCGGACTTACATACCATAGAAATTCTTATGAATCCCTATGGTATGCAGGTTTCCTCACGATGTTTTCCTTCACCGTTTTAGTGCGTGGTGATTGACTATCAATACACACATGACTCCGAAAAGTCAGAGGTGTGCCCTGGGATTCGAACCGTGAACATGTTGGCAGTCGCGTCTAGTCCGTTTACCAACAGGCCACCACGCACTTTACGCAGTTCGGTTTTACCAAAGCTAAATCTACTGTGGACGCGGCTTCATCGGTTAGAAGAACTGTCGTCAACTCGGTTCACAAGTACGTATTGGGAATTTTCTTGGACATCTCCGGCGCGTTTGCAGGCCATATAGTCCACCACGCTGGCCTAGTGCGTGTTGGCAATCAATCAATCAGTTTGCTACCTGGGATTAATTTTAGAGAGAAATTTCTCATTTATTGAGCACATTAGAACCGTCGGAGAAAAATCAATAAATAACTTCTATGCTTTGACGAGAATATCAAGGGCAACGTGGGAATTATCATTTAATACTTTGAAAGTTATCTATGGAGCAACTTATTTGGGTGGTATCTGTTACGGTTCTCCAGTTTGGGCTGATAGATTTACTGTTGGCGCTGTTCGTAGGAAGTTGCTCCAGAGTCAACGCCTGGCCTTGATATTCTTGTGTAAGGCTTACAGAAACGTTAGTACAGAGGCTTTGCCGATTCTCGCGGGTGTGCTTCCGGTCGATCTGGAGGTGCAAACACGCGCCGCATTATATTATTCAAATAGAGAGACAATAGACACTAACTTTATTGCATCCCGAGACTTTTTGAAGATTAGTCGATTACTTAAGCCATAATCTGCTGCGTACACTGAATTAATTGACGAATGGCAGAACCAGTGGGATATTTCCTCAAAGGGGCGTCACTTATATCAATACTTTCCGTCCGTACGCGATCGTTTAAGAAAATCTTGGCTAGAAATTGATCACTGTGCATCACAGTTCCTAATGGGACATGGCAACTTTAAGAGCAAACTATTCACTTTTAAGCTGGTTGAATCGCCTGCGTGTTAATGCTCTACACCTGACTGTGAGTACGAACAAACTTCACATCATATACTTTGGGAGTGTGGTCGCTGGTCCGATGAACGCGGAATAATGCTGAACAATATGCAAATAACATCTGGTGTTGCATACTATACGGACTTCGTGGAATCTAGGAGGAACTTCCGTGCTTTCCGGCGCTTTTGCCATACCTATTATTGGACCCAAATTTAGCAGCTTAAACTATAGGACCCATGTAATTGCTTATCCCGTGGTGCTTAATACAACCTCCAGTTATATATCTTTGTATCAGAGGATAAATAATACCTCTCGACTCAATATTTTTGTCACCCGCTTTTCTGCGTAGGAAAGTGGACAACGATTTGTTTCCAACTCCTCCTTTTGTTTTTTCTTTCTGATTAATTTCGATGCGGGTTAAAGACAAGCTAGTGTCCCTGAGAGACTCGCCGAGCTCCGGAGCTCGGTGTCAATTCTTTGTATGCCACTGTTGATCCTGGCTGACAGGAGTTGCAGTGGCGGGTGTGAGGGCGGGAAAGTCTCTCTTTATTAAACAAAAGAAAGACGTACATACACACCAGAACGAAAGTACACGCAACAAAAAAGTTAAAACGCAAGTGTTGATTTAATATTCTTATTTCATATTCACCGTCAGCCTGTGGCATTGATTGCCATCACGCGTGTTCCCTCCTTCCTATAATCCTGGATCCTTCCACCGTAGTGTGAAGAGTCATCTTAGCAGACCGGCATAATTGTATCGAATAGCATGGGACTGCCTGGTGGCATTCAACACTCTGCCTGGATGGCATTTGCGCTGATCATCCGGTGCAGTGCAGTCATTATATCGAGCTAGTATAAATATATTATGTATATGTCAGAGATTTAAGTGGATCGCTGTTATCACCCGACGTGATGGTTTTAATAATCTATCAGTGCGCACGTCCGGCGCTGTTCCGGCAAGAATAACAATTACAACAATACCAAAATTATTATTTCTCGGACCCTACTGACAGATCTTTTTCACGTTGCCATGGACAACCGATAACTTACCAGACGTCAATCAATTCGGACTATGTTGCCATTCCAATAAAACTAATGACCTATGCGATCTCTAACACGGCCATTCTGCAATGCAACGCGCTCTCGCGTTGCTTCTAAACATCTGATCTAGGCTAGATGATCCAGCGCACAACGCACACACAAGCATTTTATTTACAAACAGCTTTAAACCTCACACACAAAGCTAAGCCTAAAGACTTTCTGCACCATAAACAGAATAAACAAGAACAAAGTGGCAACGCTTTCAATTCAACCTTCTGCAAAGCGTAATGACTTTCAACAGAACAAAACCAGGACAAAGCGAAAAAGCTTTCAATCCATCCATCTGCAAAGCGTAACGACTTTCAACAGAACAAAACCAGGACAAAGCGAAAAAGCTTTCAATCCTTACATCTGCAAAGCGTAATGACTTTCAACAGAATAAAACAAGGATAAAGCGAAAAAGCTTTCAATCCACACACAATAAAAAAATAATTTAATTAAGTACCGAACATAAACTCGACTCAGTTTCTCTGGACTAACACTAGATCACCAACTATAAAAGGACGAATAGTGGCTTTATTAAATTCATAACGAATTCTATTATTTTTTTGTCGCCTGCTCGTCCATCCTTATCTTAGCCGTTTGTCTTATTTCAGATAAATTCTGTTCGTTCCTCGTATTGGAATCTATCGCACCATATAATTCCTTACTTTCTACCTAATATTACGTCGTACGGTAACAAATGAGAATGAACAATCATCAATCTGACCTCGGCATATAACTATTAAATTCAGCAATCGTCATAATTTCACAAAAAAAAAAAAAAACAAAGCACGGAACCAATACCTGTGGGACGGGTAGATGAGGCGTGTTTCTTATCAGGTAAAAACAAATCAGCAATTTCGTTTCTAATTAATGAACATTCTGAACCACTGTCAATCAATGCTTACAAAACATAACCACAGACGCATGTTTCAATTAGTTTCAAAAGACTCCTTTAAGGACCAACAAACGTTGACCGATTTTAACTGCAATCTGTCTGTATCAGCCCATATACGTCCCACTGCAGGGCACGGGCCTCCTCTACAATCGAGAATACGTGTAAAACTGCAATAAATCATTCGATTTTTCATTGCGTTTTTTGATGAAACAAGTAAATTCAAAATGTCCAGCTTTGTAACAACAACAACAATGTGTAATAGGTTTATCGCTAGGTTTACCAAGAGACTCAAAAGAACGGGTACCACCGTCCTTATTTTTGTTATTTAAATGTGAACAGTAGCGTTTCAAGTGTCCGACCTTATTACAATAATGACAGCGAGGTTCAGGAGGTAACCGTCTCTATTACACTTGGGAGTTTCATGTTCATTTCGCATCTTATCAGTATTTCGCTTGATTATTAATTTTTAGAATATGTACCAAAATGCTTATCTAGTGCCACAAAACTGGTAGGGGTATTTTTGAGTAAATCTGTACATACCTGAATGTCCGTGATGCCCGACAGCATCACCTCTATTACATTAGACTCACCACAACCAGTATCTAACTGATCTATCAACGCCACCTTGTTGGAGGAATACTCGACGGACGTTGCCGCCTGGTCGCTTGTATACGCCACCATGTCGCGAAACAAGTTGTAGAATCTCCTAGTCTAGAGGAACTAGTTTCATAGGCCGCCAGGAGTTATTCTTCATATCGTCCCTTAGCTAACAACACCGCATAAGTGATTTTTACCAACTTTACAGGAGACGAAAAAAACTGTATATTATAAAAAATCGGTAGAATTTTTCTGTTGTTACTTAATAAATACCCTAGTTAGCGGATAATAAATAATTTTTAATACTTATTTTGACGATTTCCTTTATTTTAACTTTTATTTTATGACTTGAGCTGTGTTGACTGATATTTTATAGGATTAAGGCGGTGTTGTTTGCGGAAATGTTAGGGAATCAGGTATTAATAGATGATTTTCAAAGAAATGTTTTATTAAGAAATATTTCAAGAATAATTTACAATTGTTTTAACATGGTATCTATAATCTAAATCTTAGGAATCACATTGTTGAGATCAATTGTTTATAGTTATTTAGTGACACACGAACCTTTAGTGTCAATGCAATTATATATTTTTTATTTTAATAGGTGAATGTTTAAAACATTTAACACAACATTATTTTATAAACTCCAAAGCAACATGATATAATAGTAATAAAATTATAAAATAAAAAATAATACTTAAAATCTTTAGCCTAATAATAATTTGCAATCTTCAGCAATTGCTGTGTGGAAGGTCATTATAAAAAGAGTGGCAACTTAATGGCAATATACTTTTTAGGTCTTGTAAATCGTCATACTTCCGCTTAGTAATTGGTATTCTAGCTGTATACAATTTTTGTAGGTGTTTTATTTGTTTACTGCTGTTAATTAGAGTGGCACGATGTGGTAACGGCTGAAGCTCGTCATCAAAATTAATTTTATACCAAATTGTGCCGTTTGGTCTATATTGTAGCATACGTAAATCTTTGACGACTGGGTCACCTATCTTTTTACCAGGCCGTATAGACTTATAAATAAAGTCTTTCGAAAAGTCGGTAAAAAAGGTATAATCCAAATAACGAGCTTCATACGGCATAGGATCACTCCTAGCTGTTTTAGTTATAGCCACGTATTGTTGTGGAAGGTAAATTTCTTTACCTTTTAATTTACACTCTATTGCACTGTGTACAGAATCACATTCCATGTGGGTATGGCCTTTTTCTAGGTACTTTTGAGAAATAACAATATTTTTTTCAATCGCTAAACGTAATAAAGCATTACTTAAAATAACATTGCGATTTTGAGCACCGCAGCCATCGGAATATAAAATAATAGGCAATAATTTCAGGCTCAAACCTTCTCTAGATGGTCTATTAAGCAGGAAGCAAAAACAGAGGCTTCAAGCGTGCTATTTGACTCATCGAACCAATAACACATTACTGCCTTAGTGGCTAAATTATACAATGTAAAATTATGGACGCATAATTTTGTTTTATAATAAATAGCACTGGCTTGAAGATGTGGGGCCAATTTTACCGACTCAACATCCTGTGTAAATACATGACAAACCCCGGACTGTGCAATATCTTTGTCAGTTTCTTTTTCTTCCCTGGCTCGATCTTTCTTCAAAATATGTTGAGCGTATACTTCATCCGAAATATTTCCAGTTTTATGACTGCAACATACGTCACACTGATCCTTCTTAGGGTGAAATAGGCTCAGATTGAGTTTTAAAAATAATTTATCAAATAATTTACGGCCAAGGCATTCTCTCCCCTCTAACTCACAATTTTCTTTATATGTGCGATAGAGCTGTGTCATGTTCGAGAAAATTGGTTCTAAATATTCTCGTGATGTTTTAGCACGACAGTAATGTGACGGCATCTTTGGAAGTCCTGCTAAAAAGTTTTCAACATATTTGTGATCCTCAATTTTCTTTGGATTTCTGCGATTACTGGTTGAAGTAGAAAAATCGGGAGGCATGGCACAATCCGTTTTGGTCAGCCAATATCTGACAAACCAATCTTTAATGCCAAGAGTGGCCAAAAACATTTTCTTACAGACTTGGTGACGTACATTCTCAATCGTCAAAACGTAAGTTCGACTATCAGTTCTTTTTGATGATTCTGGATTTTTGGTAATTTTCTTTGGTACTTTATTAACGTGAGAAGTTATAAATGATCTTCGCTGCTCCCAGTTCATGTTCTTCCAGAAATGTTCAAACAAATATTGCCGCTGTTGTTCGGTAATGTTGTCACATGATCTGAGTTTTGATTTCTTGCAAAACGCAGAAGTACACGGTGGTTTCATGGTTCTTGCAGGCTTAAATACGTCTTGTTTCACTATAAATTTTTCATTAGTCTTCGCTTTTCTATCTCTTCTGTATCCTAAATAACTTTCACCTTTCATCCGTAATTCTTTATTAATATTGCGTTTATATTTCTTTGGATCTTTAGTCGCCTTGTTCTGTCTTTTTTTATGACTTAACAAATCACCGTGATATGGAACATTACTGAGTATGACCACTTTTGAAGAACACGATGGAGTAGCAGAGGCACTGGATTGCTGCATATTGTTCTGGTATATATTATTTTTTTCATTATCAGTGACTATATCAGAAATTAGGTCTTGAGTATTCGTAGATACAAGAATATCTTGGTTTGAAATAGGGAAAGATTCGTAATTATTTAATTTTATAGAATTTATATCAGTGACAATATTTTCTAATTCTTGTACACTGTTCTCATTTTCTGCCATGATATTGGCATCATTCAATACAGAAGGCTGAGGATACTCGATGGCCATCGTAGCGAATTCGGGTGGTTCCTGTTGCAGATCAAAGAATTCATTACCAACGTTTTCTATAACTTGTAGATTGTTAATGTCAATGTTTTCAATATCCAAGTCTATATTTTCATCAAATACTATTTTTACATTGTCTTGTCTACATAAATTACTTTTTATGGACTCCCCGAAGTTTTTTTCGTTTATATGTGTTGCAATAATTTCATATTTATTAGGAGAATTACATGCTTTGATATCAGAAGAACTATTCTTGTTATCTTTGGAATTCAAATCTGAAACAAAAACATGTTGCATTAAAAATATAAATAACAAAAAAATAAATATAAACCTCAAAACAAACCTATTCTACTTACCTAGTTTAATTTTCTTTTATTTTCTTTGCAACTTTGTTTACGCCGTTTATGTTTTGACATCAGTCCTGCTTCTTGTAATTGTGCACATAATAATTCATCATCTGAACTCAGATCACTCCAGGAATCGATTTCTTCTCTATCCATAGCGTATTTCAACTAAGCTTCCTAAAATAAATGTGACAAACTTTGAAATACATTTTGAAACACCGCCTAAGTTAAAAAAGGTAGTAAGAAAACACCGCTTAAGTAAATGAAAATAATCTGTTATCATTTCTTTCTATATATTAATTCGAGTAAATCAATAAACATTACTTTATTGTACAGCTTACCTCTTAATCTTCTTTTAAAACTTCTTGCATAGACCTTTTAGCAATAAAACTCACATAAAGCGAAAATAATCGTGGAGCGCAAAGTAATTTTACGAAAAAAGTATGACAGATTGACGACTGTGCGGTGTTGAGAGGCCAACCGAGTTGCGCGGTGTCACTACTTTTCGAATTACGGCATCTAATTGGCTGAAATCTATATCATGTGACCAATGGTTCGACGCGCAATGAGCAGCTCTATCCAATGGCATTAAAATGTGAAAACCGCCAATTGTCGACTTGAGCGGTGTTGTAAGCTAAGGGACGATATGGTTTTCAATCTCATTGTACCATTCAGTTGCAGTGAACTGACAGTTGTTCTGGTAGAATATCAATTCTAGAAGCCCGTCATAATATTTTGAAAAAATATAGCCCAGGTTTCGAGCGAAGGCACGCCATGTCCTTCAACCCTTGATGTTGATGGACCCGCCGCATTATCTTCTTGAGCGGCCCGTTCCGGTCGCAAATATTCTTCAGATTGGGTAGTGGGCATTGCGGTAGACATGTGGGATGATTTTATTATCGATCCCACCGCTGCTGTCAGTAATTTAAGTGGATCGCTGTTATCGCCCGACGTGATGGTTTTAATAATCTATCAGTGCGCACGTCCGGCGCCGTTCCGGCAAGAATAACAATTACAACAATACCAAAATTATTATTTCTCGGACTCTACTGACAGATCTTTTTCACGTTGCCATGGGCAACCGATAACTTACCAGACGTCAATCAATTCGGACTATGTTGCCATTCCTATAAAACTAATGACCTATGCGATCTCTAACAAAATCTCTACAAAGATCCTCAACTATGTAATATCTATATTAGCTCCCCAGCTAGCTATAGTTTTTAACACGTGTATTAATAGTGGCATATTTCCTGATAAATTGAAACTCAGCAAGATTATACCTCTCTTTAAATCTGGTAGTACAGATGACCCCTCAAATTTTAGACCTATATCAGTACTGCCATCATTAAGCAAAATTTTTGAAAAATTGATGCTTATTCAATTGCAAAGATTCTTTATAAATAATAATTTACTTCATAGTAAACAATTTGGTTTTACTCAGGGTCGCTCCACCACTGATGCTGGTGTGAAACTCATGGATGTTATCCATGAGATTTGATGCTTGGGAGGATTCTCAGGATGCTTTAGGTGTATACTGTGACCTATCCAAGGCATTTGATTGTGTTTACCATGGTAATATATAATGGTCTGGGAATAAATGGTCTTGCACTTGAATTATGTAAATCTTATTTACACAATAGGGTTCAGAGGGTTGATGTCAACGGACAAAGATCTTCTGGATCTGTTGTTACTATGGGGGTTCCGCAGGACTCGATTCTTGGACCCTTTCTCTTTTTAATATATATTAATGACTTGCCTTATTCTATAAGGGATAAATGTGAGGTAGTGTTGTTTGCTGATGATACTTCATTAATATTTAAAATTAAACGACATCAATCAATTCTTGACGAAGTAAACCACACTCTCTCAAAAATAGTATATTGGCATTAACAATTTACTGTTGAATAGTCAAAAAACGAAATGTATTCGGTTTGTAACACCTAATGTCAAAAAGTTAATGCCGACATTTTTATGAATGGGGATGTGTTGAGCCTTGTGGAGACTACTAAGTTCTTGGGAATCACATTGGATCATATGCTTCTGTGGGGTCCCCACATAACTGCGCTAGCTAAAAAACTGAGTGCTGCAGTTTTTGCAGTGGGCAAGATTCGCCAATTGACTGACATTTCATAGTCTAATGAGTTACGGAATTTTGCTGTGGGGTGGTGCTGCTGATATTAATACCATATTTGTTCTTCAAAAGCGAGCCATAAGATCTATTTATTCGTTAGGCTCCAGGCAATCGCTGAGAGAAAAATTCAAGGAAATAAATATAATGACAGTAGCATCATAATTTATATTTGCTAATCTAATGTATGTCCACAAGAATATAGAACAATTTCAAAAGGTTAGCGATATTCATGAAAGAAATACTAGAAATAGAAATAATCTAATCAGTCATAAGACGAGGCTCCACAAAATTAGCAAATCTTTTAAGGGTTACTGTATACATTTCTATAATAAAGTTCCTACTAACATAAAAGCCTTAACTATAAATAAATTTAAATCTATTATAAAACGACAGTTGTGTAATAAGGCATACTATACAATTTCAGAATACTTAGAAGATAGTAAGGCTTGGGAATGAAGCATAACACTCAGCCGTACAGTAAAATTATTTATTATTATAAATTATTAATGAACTGCTCTGAATTTCAAATCCTGTATAATCACTGTATTGTAAACTTGTTTTGAAAAGAGCAACGCTAGAGTTCCTTGCCCGTTCTTCTCTGGCGAAAACAGCCTTGTGAACCGGGTGGTAGTGAAAAAAAAAAGTGACTGAATCTAAACAATGTATGACATTTTATGGATTCAATAAATATTTTCATTTCATTTCATTTCATAACATATGTATTTTATAGATTACAGGCAGATTGAAAATCTGGCGGAGTCTGTAGCGAACTGCGCTTTCCTCTCTGACAACACTGAAGATGATACCGAAAATATAGTAAGTAAACTTACATTTGTAGTGGGACATTGAGACTGCACTATATTAGATCATAACCATCCACTCCGAGGTCGGCACTTCTCTACAACCGAGAGTTTGATTGAGCGGAATTCGCTATGATGGCGGACTTCACAGAGGTTAAAGCTACTCATCGCTCAGATTTTATACCTCTTCCAATCTATCCAACTGACTGGGCCTCCTGTGCCGTCTCGCTGCTAGTCCCTTCCCGCAGACCATCGTCCTCAGCATCTAAATATTCTGATTCCAAGCACCTGTTATTAGATTCTGCGGCCTGCGTCTCGTTGTCATTTCCCGCGGTATTAGAATTATTGTTTTCTGAAGAACAATTTGTTTCCTCCATACCAATATTATGTAATTTACACAGAGGAGCGTTACGCGTCTTCTTCAGATGTCCTTTCTAGCCGCATTTTATGCACTTATAATTCTTGAATCCACATTTCGACGCACTATGGTTTTTTAAACCACATACGGAACAACGCAACTCGAGATCAATGTTGCGGCCACGTTGGTATGAACCGCCACATGAGCCCGCTTCACTACCGCTGCTCGTCGCGCTGCTGCCGCCAGCACCTGCGCACCACCGCACCACCTTGCCCTACCGGGCTTGGCTCGCTCGAAACACCGGTTTCCCTTTTATGAATGTGGCCGTTTCGCGCGCCTCTCGATCTCACAGCTTCTCCAAATGAAACTTTTTTAGAATCTCGCTCAAAAATTTTATCTCGTTCAGGTCCTGATTTGAACCCCAACACAAAACGGTCACGCAACAACGTGTCTACCTCGAGACCAAAATCACAATACACATCTAAACCTCTTAATCGTGCAGCCCATGCCTCGATGCTCCCGCCGTCCGATTTTACTGCTTCATAAAATTTCGCCCTATCGGCGAACGTCGATCTTTTAGGAGTAAAATGATGGTTTAACGCCTCCACCAACTTAGTAAATTTGCAATCCTCGAGTTTCTTCGGATAAACTAGGTTCCGGATCAGGCGGTATGACGCATCTGACAAATTTGTTAATAAAACAGCACTTCCATTTTCTTCCGAAATGTCATTCATATAAAAAACATAAATAAATTAATAAATGCTACGTCAAATAACTGTTCTTGCGTATCGTATTGCAGGAAGCAAGTTCTGAGAGATTCGATGAAGTGAGTGTGTGCGCACACGCCGCACCGCACTCGCCTGGGCAAGAGCCGTGCGCCGCAGCGCGTGAGTATGCGGTTTCTAAAAGTACTATCATCAGCTTCACAATCATCTTCAACTACGATATACTTATTACTTTGAATATGTTGTTACGGGTTCATTATTAAAATAGACTTATTACAAACAATCCTTTTAATGATAACACAAAAACTACACTAATCCTTATATGAATAACTTAAAATCCAGTGAAAAACAAGATTTCTATTAAACCAACTTTTAATAAAGAACACACGTTACAAGATAAGGTATACCAAAGGCAAGACAAACAAACAAAACAACAACCGGAAGGAAACTATTCTTTTTAAATATATATTACTTTTTAATTATACTACCAGTATTTAAAATTTATTTCAATACTCCCACTAAATTTTATAATCAACACACACCTTACTAAAACTACCTGCGCCATAACCATACAATATTTAATAAACTAATCATCTTAAGCAAATATTCTAAGAATTATACAATATTACATCCCTTATACATTTGTATTTAACCGCAGGTAAAGCTTTAGTAAAAATATCAGCAAGTTGATCGCTACTTTTCACATATTTTATTTCAATCATTTTTCCTTTACTTGTTCCCTTATAAAATTATATTTTATATCAATGTGTTTTGTTTTTTTATGGTACACTGGATTATTGATCAGTTTTATGGCACTTTGGTTGTCTATACATAATACTGTGCCCATTTTACTGACATCAATTTCAACTTCTTTAAAAAACTGTCTCAACCATAAAAGATTCTTAGCAGCTTCACATCCAGCTATAAATTCAGCCTCAGTTGTTGATAACGCAACACAAGTTTGTTTTTGACTAGCCCATGATATGGGTCCACCATTTAACATAAAAATATAGCCAGAAGTTGATTTTCTTGTGTCCAAATCGTCACCAAAATCTGAGTCTCAATAAGTTTGCCCGTGTTGATGGCTTTCATGCTATAATGCGGAAGAAAGCTGCATCGATTCTAACCAGACTTCGTGGCAGCTCTAACAGTATTCTAAAAATGATTGCGGACCGCTGTGACTGTCCTCTACAAAAGATGTGGGTGGAACGAGTTATAGGGTTAATAAAATAGTATTTAATTTGATTACTAACATAGTTAAATTTCATTGTATTACTAACATTTTATGGAATTCTTATTCTGAAATAAATTATGATTGATTTGATTTTGATTTGAATAACCAATTAAATTCTCTTTACATGATGTATATCTTATGCAAAAATCTTTCGTTCCCATTAAATATCTTAATATTCTTTTAAGTTGAGTTAAATAGCAATGACCTGGTTTATTTAGTACCATGATTGCTAACCTATTTAAAGAGCGCTTTTTGGTCAAATCATCGTTAGGGACTGGAACAACATCTATTGAGGCAGGAGAACAGCATCCAGGGGAATATATCATATATAACGTTAAAGGAGGTCAGCCCCATTATAAGTCACATGAAACGAGGTAAGTCCCCGGGTCATGACTCATTAAGTATAGAACACTTAAAACACGCAGGAGTTCACTTACCAAGGGTTCTGGCCATGCTTTTACAATTTGTATTGGGCACTCATATCTACCAGAAGATATGTTGCGAACATTAGTTGTTCCCATTATGAAGAACAAAACTGGAGACTCATCCAGCTTAGGAAATTACAGGCCAATATCCTTGGCAACCGTGATAGCTAAAGTACTGGACGGTGTGATTGAAACTTACTTAGAGAAACATCTAGCATTGCATGACGCTCAGCTCGGCTTTAGGGCTGGGTTATCAACAGAGACAGCTATATTAACTCTCAAACACACCGTGCAATACTACACCAGTAGAAATACACCTATCTACGCCTGCTTTCTTGATCTCTCGAAGGCTTTTGATTTAGTCGCGTATGATAAGTTGTGGCAAAAGTATCAAATGATACTGACCTCCCTCGCGAATTAATAGCGCTCTTTAAATATTGGTATGGCAATCAAAATAACTATGTAAAATGGAATGGTTCGCTGTCAAATATGTATCGGTTGCATTGCGGCGTGAGACAAGGTGGTCTTACCTCGCCTAGACTTTTTAATTTTTACATGGACCGTTTGGTCCGTGAACTCAGCGATGCCCGAGTTGGTTGCTCTGTGGATGGTGGTTTTATTAATAATATTAGTTACGCTGACGACATGGTATTGCTAAGCCCGTCGGTCGGGGCACTAAGAAAATTATTGAATTTATGTGAGAGCTATGCTGAAGCCCATGGACTGAAATACAATGCAGGTAAAATCGAACTAATGATATTTAAGGCGGGTACCAAAACTTATAACACTGTCCCTCCAGTTCTACTTGACAATAGCAGGCTTAAATTAGTCACACAAATTAAATATCTTGGTCACTGGTTGACCGACACTCTTAATGACGATGTGGATTTAGAAAGGGAGCGTAGGGCATTATCAGTTAGGGCCAATATGCTGGCACGTAGGTTTTTACTATCTACAGTCAGCAACATAAGTCGCTACACATTCACGAGATTTGGAATTGTCTTATTATCCAAAATAATAATTATTTTCAATATCGTATGGCACATCTCGGCATAGATGACTTTACTTGGTTATATTTTACGACTACAGAGTACTCGTAGTACGTACAAATTTTAATTCATAAAAAGGTTATCAAAAAATGCGACTTAAGTTGCTGACTGTACCACTGATGTGAAATTAACTTTATTTAAAGCATATTGTCAAACATTTTATACATGCAGTTTATGGGCCAAACATTCACAGCGAGCATGGAATAGTTTACGCATTCAGTATAACAATGCATTCCGGGTGCTACTAAAACTGCCGCGGCACTGTAGCGCGTCACAAATGTTTCTGGTGGCGGGAGTGGATGGTTTTGCTGCCATTATGCGCAAAAGAACAGCATCCATGATGCAACAACTGTTAGCTAGTACCAACAGTAATTTGAAAGTTATTGCGGATATAATGGATTCCGATAGTCTTCTCAGGCAAAAATGGCTGGAACTGCATCTGAGAACTATTAATTAGTAATAAGTATCTAGTATTAGGTTAAGAGTAGAATTATAATAGTGTTCTGATTTTAATTTTTAATGTATAGTTTATTTAGACATTTATATAATTTTTAAAAATGAAAATATGGACTGATGTAAAAAAAAGTCTGAATTAAAGCTGATTATTCTCTTTATTTTATTTAACATATTTTTTATATTTTTACATATATGCATTATAAAAATATACATATAAAAATATAAAAAATAATTTATTTACCCTCCGGTGGTGAGGCTCAAGACCCAAGCCATCGGCGGTTAGGGAGACAATGTGAGTGGGATGAAGGGCTCGATAGAACCGACCGTGCAGCTTGCTCTTCCATATGTCCTCGCGATCCCTAATGCCTACCACCAAAGGTTTCCGCCAGTTCTCAATCGCCAAAGACAGCGGGGTAAATCCTTTATCTACCATAACTACAACCCTATGCATATCCACGTCACTGTGAAAGCAATAATCCCTGAGATTGCACACCTCGCGATTATGTAGGTCCTTAGCATTAAGAATGCCTCGGCCCCCACATCTACGCGGGATGTACAATCTCATCACTGACGAACGTGGATGGTGAGAGTTCAGACTTTACGATCCAGGGCGTCCAATTCAGTCTGAGTCCATTTGAGTATGCCGAAAGAATACATGAGTACAGGCATAACCGAACCGTTGAAAGCGCGAATCTTGTTTCCACCTGACAAAAAACTGTTAAGTACTTTTGTCAGGCGGCTAAAGAAACGCTCTTTCATCGATTGTTTTACATCTGCACCCATGATACCAAGAGCCTCTGGCATACCCAAATATTTGTAGGTTTCCGTCCCAGAGAGGGACCTGAGACTTACAGTCTCTGAGACTTGTATGTCATCAGAGACCGCTATCTTCCCTCGCTTCACATGGATAACCGCACATTTATAGACACCAAACTCCATATTGATTGAGTTGCTAAATCTTTCAGTTATTTTTAACAACTCAATCAATTCGGATTGTTTTGATGCAAATAATTTGAGGTCATCCATGTAGAGCAAGTGAGAAATAGGCTCAGAGCCTCTCCGCAGGCGGTAGCCTAACCCTGAATTCGACAACAGCGTGCTGAGGGGATTCAGGGCCATGCAAAACCACAGTGGACTCAGACTGTCGCCCTGGAATATACCCCGCTTAATTCTAATCGGCTCAATCAGGAGGAGCCGTACCGCCTGGATATCTCAGGACAGTGGTCCACTGCCCCATACAAGACCCAAGGAAGTTGCATAAATTTGTATCAATTTTATACAAATTTAAAACTCTCATGAGCCATGTATGGGGCACTGAATCATAGGCCTTTTTATAATCTGTCCAGGCAGCCGATAAATTCCTTCGGTTGTGACGAGCCTGTTGGCAAATGGTCATGTCAATGAGAAGGAGCTCCTTTGTACCACGGGACCCATTCATGCAAACTGTCTGACCGGAAAAGAGAATTTGATTAGAAGAAATATGGTCTGTAATTTTGGATCTAATAATGGAAGTCATGTCGTAGCGGAAAGCGCAGCGTAGGACGTCCACCCACAAGATGGTCCGACAACCTGGTAAAGGTCGCGGGACGTCGCTGGATGCAGGCTGCCTCCAACAGGTCTCTGTGGAAATCATTGGGGGAGGCCTATGTTCAGCAGTGGACTTCCTTTGGCTGATGGATGAATGGAAGTCAAAACTTTATAAATAGTTGGAAGGCATGTAATGGGTCTATAATTTTTTGGTTCCGTGGTAACACCGGATTTAAAGAGCAGGTGAGTGACACCTGTCGTCATAAATGTTGGGAGCGATCCCCTCTCAAGCGCATCCTGGAACTGTGTTGCTAATCGAGCATGCGAACTTGGAAACCATTTTAACCAGAAGTTGTGCAGACCATCCGGACCCAGAGACTTCCAATTTTGGGTTGGACGGATCGCTGCCAGAACATCCTCTGGACTGATTAAAATGGTTTCCATAGCCGGTATTGCCTCGCAAGCTCGATCGACAACACCAAGGGGCTTCAGTGTGAGAGACAGGGGACGACCAGATATTCGCCCATTACTCACGCATTAGACATGCATGCATAGACTTTTTGTTTGTAGAAGTCTATGCGTTCTGTGACGCAAAGCCTATAATTCCGAGGACTTGTATTGGTCCCCGAAAAAGCCTGCGTCACAAAACGCATAAACTTCGGCCTGCTACTTCCTTCTCTGAAGGAAATTACCTTGCTGATGAGAATTCGGGCCCTGTTGATACGGTCCTCGATCCTACGCTGCCAAGCAGGCACAGTCACAACACCTCGAGTGACTTTAAAATCACTTGGAAATTTTACATTAGCCACTTGACATGCTGCGACGGCCGCGCAGAAAGGATCGAATGCGTGTCAATATTATTATTATTATTAACATATCTGGCCTAGTTGCCATTGCTAAAAACAACAAAGATCCTATCGCCTCTCTGTAGGGAAAATTAATTTGCACATCATCATCATGATTACTTATTTGAACATTTACATCAATAGGTGTATTACAAGGATAAGCTGTATTCATATTATACCTATTGATTAACTGATTTGTGGCGATCTTCCACATATCACAAAACACACATCAGACATACTTCCTACATTCACTCACTTCACAGTCACACAGCAACACATCATACAATACATTTACAAACAGACATACACTCAACACACAAAACTAATATTTATCATATTAGACAAGTAACGGCACACCAGCTGACCGCCGGCGCTCAGGTAGCTGTGACGTCACCGGACCCGCGCGCGCCGGCGCAGCCATTTGCCGTGTCGCAGCACCAGTCGGCTTTTGCTCGATACGCGCTTCACACGGTCCTTATCGCTTTTGCTTCTGCGTTGCATAGCGTGCGCCTTTGCATATATCGTACTTTATTTGCTGTTTAAAGACTGTCGCTTTCCTCTCCTTCTCAGTTTTTAGTGGACTGTATTAGTGTGTAGTGTAAAGACCTATTTTAGTATTAGTGTAGTGTATAAGACTTTAAGATAGTGACTTTGTACTTTTCATTTCGTGTGACTTTTTGTGTACCGCATTAAACCTTGGTACGCATTGTGTGGGACGTTTTATTTGGCCACGTTCCTGCATAGGCTCTGCCTACCTCACACGCCAGCATCGACACGTAGCGGTGTCGATATCACACTACCCGCGTATCCGCCACATCGCGATACGCTCACCTACACCGCATCTACATCTCCCACAGATTAATATATTGTTTTTGACTAATACATTTATGGCATCTTTAGTTTTTAAAATATCTATGCCTACAAAGCGAGTCAAATCTAATTCTTTAATTTCAAAATGTTGTTTTAAATAACCTATAATCTCAACTTCTTCGTTAACTGATTTGATACATACACATAACCCTCACATCCAAAAAATCTTATGTGATCTAAAGCGGGTTTGACACCACTCCATAACTCCAATGTTTGGTGTTTGACTAGAAGAAGTACGATTTAATAAATAAATAGCACAACTAACCGCTTCAGCCCAT
This sequence comes from Hyles vespertilio, assembly GCA_009982885.2. NCBI lineage: Eukaryota > Metazoa > Arthropoda > Insecta > Lepidoptera > Sphingidae > Hyles > Hyles vespertilio. Next base: position 189,838 of record CM042833.1, on the reverse strand, counting down.
AAAAAGAGTGGCACTGAGCGGGCATATAGCATCGATCTAGCACTTTCTACAATCGTCCTTATTTCGCACTTTGCTCTGCCATTTTGTTGTGGAGTGTAAGGAGCAGTAAGTTCGTGAGTTATACCTTCACTATCAAGATATTCTTTAAAATCTTTACCAATATATTCTCCTCCATTGTCAGTATGCAAGACATGTACACTGTGTAGAAAAATGTTCTTAATTATTGCATTATACTTTCTGAAATATTCTAGTACATCACTTTTGCTCTTTAAGAAATAGACATGTCGATAACTTGTGGCAGCATCTTTAAAAAGAACAAAGTATCTCATACCTTGTACTGATGACTCGTTAAACTTCACAAACATCACTATATACAATATCACCTGGATTTACTGACTATTTGAATTCTTGAATACGCGTCAGTAACGTGATTAAGAACTTTACTACTTAATATTAATCTAGCTGATATTTAATAAAACACTTACCCCTTTGGCCACAACCAAAACTTAATCACACAGGAACAGTATTATAATTTCAACTAATTATTTGAGTAAATATTTTTTACACAAAACACGTTTGCTCGTCACACGTCACGCTCGTGTCACTTCCAATTGCCTCTCCCTGACCTTCCCCCTCCGCGGTGTACATAAATTCACAAAGAATAAAAAAATGCAAAAATGACAAAAGTGAAGTGGGTTTGAATCTACGTGTCGTAGCACCATACATGAAGCGGGCTGTTATACCTCCGAGCCAACAACGCTTATACGTCATTACGTCGACGTATATTAGCGATCAGTTGTTATATTAGTGCCTATTTGTGTACTTTAATGATACCCACGATTTTAAATATGATTGAAACATAACATTCCCTCAACCACACAAAGAAAAAAATACAACGTATTTTTTTATTTTATTTTTACTGTCCTATATTATTAGGCTTATCACACTTAACCGACTTTAAATCTTTTGCGTGCCAAACTCTTATATATTTACCAGACATTATTTAAAAGAAAACATTATCCGACAACTTTTTGATTACGATTGCTTTCTCAAATTCGGGTGCTAATTTAGCCATAAACTTATTCCCTGCGTTTGAAAGAAATTTTGTTCTCTTCCATACCACATCACCAATTTGGAAGTTAGCTGGTCTTCGTTTCTTGTTATAGGCTTTGAGACATTTTTCATGGCATAATCTTAACCTTGTTTCCACTATCTCATAAATAGTCGACCTGGATTGAAGATCGGCCAAATATTCCTTAGTATCAATAGTTATAGCTTCATTATTATTGATACTATTGGCTATAATGCCCCTGCTAGCGTTTCCTAATATCGATGTTTCCCTACCAACAAAATAGAAAAGCCGGCGTATACCCCGTAGTTTCATGTTCAGATGTTCGTATTGCATGTGCGAATTCGTGAATATGGGTGTCCCATTCATTATGTTTTTTTGTAGTGAATGTAGGAAGATATCATGGTACCTATTACTCTATTAATGCGCTCTGTGGGATTACATTGTGGGTGATAATTTGGAGTAAACCATATTTGGCAATTATAATTTTTTGTGAGATTTTTAAATAAATGGGATTCAAATTGTTTACCATTATCACAAATTATTGCCTGAGGTATTCCATAGAGTAAAATTTGGTGTTCTAGGATTTCACAAATTTTATCGGCCTTACCCGTTCTTAGAGGGAACAAAAGTACAAATTTACTAAACATACATATGATTACCAGAAGCATTGTATTGCAATTTTTACTTTTGGAAAAAAGGTCCCATTAGATCCATAGATATAACCTGCCAGGGTCTTGTTACTATTCTTTGTTTTCCCATCAAACCCAATGGCAATTTTTGCAAAACAATTTCCTACATATTCTTTTACGTTTTTTAACATTCTTGGCTAATAATAATGCCGTTTTATCCTAAGTAGCGTTTTTCGAATTTCTAAGTGACGAGCGGTACTATCGTTATCGCAAAGTTTCATTATATCTATTCTAAGTGAATTCGGTACATATAATTTCCAATCATTACTTTTGTCCGGGAACTGTCTCAGGCATATTTTCTTGTAAAGTAAGCCGTCTTCAACATGCCAATCAGGATAATGTTTACCTATTTTACATAGTTTATCTACCTTATCCATGTACCAATTGTCTGAAGAATTGTGTTTATGTTTATATAAAATTTGTATCGTATAATTCTTATGTTCAAGAGCGTTTATAGAACGAGACAAAGCATCTGGTACGACGTTACATTTACCTGGCCTATGAATTATGTCGAAACTAAATTGTTGCAATTTCATTGACCATCTGGCCAACCTACCGTGTGGATCCTTTATTTATGAAGCATTTTAAGAGCACTATGATCAGTTACTATTGTAAAGTGTGTACCATCAATATATGGCCTAAATTTTTCCACAGCATAAACTATAGTTAATAGCTCTCTTTCTGAAGTTGAATAAAGTTGTTCCCTCTCATTTAACTTTCTGCTTAAATATGCGTTGGGTTGCTCAATTCCATCAAACTCTTGGCACAATACTGATCCAATTCCTTTATTGATGCATCGCATTGTATTACAAAAGGTTTCGTAAAGTTTGGACATGACATAACCTGTTGGCGCCTACTATTATCCTTATGGCAATACGCTTCAGACATAAGACGCAGCAAGTAGTTAGGAGTAAAACGGTTCACTTGAAGGAATTACTCCACTAAAAGTCTTCTTGTACTTTTTGCCAATTTATTATTCCAATACAGTCAACATGGTCTTATTCTCTTTTACAAATTATTTCCAGTTCCGCTCTGCGAAACATACCGTACATATAATATATTCTCTCACGAGCCAATACTCGCTCAATCCGGCAGTATATGTTTAGTAATCCATCATTCAAACCCTTAGCCATATATCCAAAATCCAACGCCATATAACCAATGTCACTTATTATTTTTCAGTTTTTGACATATATTTGAATATAAACCTTATAGCTCGGCCATCCTGTTCTAAGCGAGTCCTTTCGCTTAATATTATATCAAATTTAGAATTATCTATTGGTAGAACTAAACATGAATCTTATGGCACAATATAAACCTCTAATATGTTACATTATTATAAAGAGTAAACTATTTCATAACACATCCATTATTTCTTTTTTTATGCCTTAAATATAACAATCATGGTATAATCTATATTTTTACATAAATATGTTTATAAAATTACTATTTTGAATTATAACAAAACTAGACATTTTGTACTCCTCACCTTTTCCGATATCATTTTCTGACTATTCCGACTCACCATTATAGTAAAGTTTCAGCTAGGGTTGTTTTATATCTACAACAATAGTTTCACAACTTCTACCATACTTTAGAGTTATAAATGTGTCTTCAACCAAAAGTTAATGGTTATGGAGCATTTTTACTTTGCAGTAAGGACCTTGCAATTATACGAGAAGTTACTATGAATTTCCATCATGAAGTACTTATCTGTTTAGCCGCACTAAAATTCCCTCCTTGTAACATGACCGCTCTTTTCTAGTAGCATCTCTTACCTGTTGAATTCTTTCTCTAAGATCTGTCTTACATCGTCCATGTCTTCTCTTGGAATTTTGTTTAGTGGTTCATTAATTAGTTTATTAATCTTACCTTCTATTTGGGTACTAATATCGAAGCCAAACAGCAACCCTGCAAGGTTCTTTTCAGTAGTTTTGTGTTTAGTGGTAGTTATAGATATAGATAATGCATCTAAAATCTATACTATTTACGGAATATAAATCAGTTTTACTTTAGGAAGATGTACATACCACAAACAGGTTTACCTAGTAGTGTCAATGTTAATATCAATGTATATACTGGGTATCTCAAGACTGCTACCGAAAACGAAGCCGGTTGGTAGTTTTAGTGGCTACAAACACAATGCAACTAAAATTTTCGCAAAGAAACGCGACAATTATTTTTTATGATTTTTTAAATATCGTCATTTTTGGGTGGTAAATCCATAGTTATTGCTAAAATGATAATTTAAACTCTCTTATATCTTAGATTATTTATAAATAAAAGGGTATACACTATTATTTTAGGAAAACATGCATTTACCACCCAAATATGGTCATAGGAAAAAAATAACAACAAAAAAAATTGTCTCTTTTTTTGCAACTATTTCTGTTGCATTGTGTCTGAAGTCGCTTAAACTACCACCCGGCTTCGTTTTCGGTAGCAGTCTTGATATACCCGGTATACATACCAAATATTTAGGTTTTTTTTTTATTGCAGTGAATAGCGAGACGAGCAAGCCGTTCGCCTGATGGTAAGCGATACGACCGCTCATAAACAGTAGCAACATTCCACTGCGCTCGCCGCGCTGGCTACAATGTCCTTCAATCCGAAACACAACAGTGCATTTAAGCAGTGTTGTTTCACGGGAGAAATAGACATTGCGGTGGTACCTACCCAGATGGCCTCTCACATATGAGGTGGTGTTTTATTCAATCTGACCCTTCTGTGTGTATCGCTCCGATTCTATGTTTGAATAACGCAACGCTATTTGTCTCCGTCTCATTCTTTCTGTATAATGAGTTTATTCACGAAAAATGTCATAAATTATTATTAATTACTTGTATGTTTAAGCATAGTATGGGACAGTTTTTAAATGTCACGCATTATGATTTGGCGTCATTTTCTTTAAAATATCATTCGTTTGAACCTCAAAACAGACGAATAATTGATCCTACGCCTGTATTGAAGTAGTGGATTTAAAATTTCTAGCTGCATTTATGCCGACATATTTGCAAAAACTATATACAAAGACAAAAAAAATATGTTTTTTTTTTCTTCTAACAAATAGTCTCAAATGGTCTGCGTAAAAGTATGAAATATTGTACCTTCGTACTTTTTGAAGAGCTTTTGAAGCTACATATGTTTTATAAACCCACATATTTTAGCGAACAATTCATGTTCTTTAATGCGTTGTAAACTTTTCTTAAATTATCATCAACATCTGTCAAATCGATAGTGCTACCTGCAAGCAAATCAAGTTGATCTTCCATTCGAGGCATTAAATTTATCTGATTATCCCTTTTAGTTTTTCGGTTTGAAGCGCACATGTGTTAACCGCAGGTTTTCTTTTGAAAGAAAATAAATGTTGTATAGAGCGATGATGATTCTCTACTTATACTACTAACATCTCCTAGATTCGTTTGCTGACGACATATTCCTACTCGTTCCATGCCGAAATATAACAAATCTCAATCAAACCTTACATTCCATATTAAATAAAACAGTTAACTGGATAAATAACCATAACCTTGAAATAATTTTCTCAAAAACAAAACGTAAAATACGTACTTCGGGGCATATTGCGAAGTAATAAAATAAGGTGACAATTTGTATATTCCATTTTAATATAATCACGTTGTCATGACAACTCAAATACTCATAGACAAACTAACATAAACTCCACATATCCTCCCTCTTAAATGGTCACTACAATTTACAAAATCAATAAAACAAATATAAACATTAACATTTAAATACTTTAGAGGCTAAAGTGACCAACTTCGTTGCAGTAAACGCACCTTATCATGGGGTTGGTATTATTACCTGATTTAGCAGAATCTACACGACTGGTTCCAATACCGTCGCTTCGCATCACATCCAACTGATTCTCTTTATTCTATCCTATTTTAACGATTTTGAAATACCCAAGTACCTGTTCTGAGTTTCGGAGCTAAGCTGCATAAGCGCCAACTTCCACTGCTCGATCCTCTGTACCATGCAAAAACCAATCTACGGATTGCCTACTGGTAATTTTACACATGTTTAATAAATTTGCCTTTACGTAACAATAATGCTGAAGAGAATCCTGATATTTCACCTCATAGTCTAATATTTCTGTTAAATGCTCGGAATAATCCTTTCTCTATACAGAAATGTTTCTAATACTTAACTATTCCACTCGGGCTAAGTATGTAATATTGAATTGAAACTAGTGGCTTTGTTTTTGCAATGCCAGTTAATTTGGAACGAGAATAATAGTGGATTTATTTCTGTCTTCTACAACAAATTTTAGTACATTCCTTTACTTTTGATATACACATTAAAACTGTATGATTCTAGGAAGGGTCAAACACCGATAATATATAAGAGCAAAAATATTGTCCATTAATAAGCTATTCCGTTCAGTTTCTCCAGTTAGTGACAGTCTTACCCTTTTAGTAGAACTTATTTCAACATAAGATCCCGACGATAAACTATATGTCTTGTCTTCCTTGAACAGTTGACTTCGTGTCTCTCCTGTAAACTAGTTGTCTCTTAATTCGCGAAGAATACTCTTCATCACTATATATATATATATATATATATATATATATATATATATATATATATATATATATATATGAATATGTCTATTTAGGACAAGTGGTCCGGTTAGGCAGGTCCAACTTCGAGAGAGAACTCGGTTGGGCAGCGTTCGGGAAACTTCGCGACGTCTTCTCGTCCAAAATACCTCAGTGCCTAAAATCGAAAGTCTTCGATAGTTGTGTGTTACCAGTGATGACATACGGCACCGAGACGTGGCCTCTCACTGTGGGCCTCATTAAAAGGCTCAAAGTCACTCAACGAGCCATGGAGCGGGCTATGCTCGGTGTTTCCCTACGAGATCGAATCAGAAATGAGGAGATCCGTAGGAGAACCAAGGTTACCGACATAGCCCATAGGATTGGCAAGTTGAAGTGGCAGTGGGCCGGGCACATAGCTCGTAGAACCGATGGCCGTTGGGGCCGAAAGGTTCTCGAGTGGAGGCCACGTACAGGCAAGCGAAGTGTCGGACGCCCGCCTACAAGGTGGACGGACGATCTGACTAAGGTCGCAGGAAGTCGCTGGATGCAGGCCGCTTCCAACAGGTCATTGCGGAGATCATTGGGGGAGGCCTATGTTCAGCAGTGGACTTCCTGTGGCTGATATGATGATGATGATGATGACTCTTCATCACTATCGAATTATTTAGAATACCGCTGTCTCTGCCATCTCTCTCAGTACGTTTGATAAGAATGATCATTGTTATTGCTTAACATCACCTTGCCTTGTATTACCAATATGAGTATACTGTTTCCTCGAGTACAAGTCGCTCCTTCTTTCAATCCTTGCTTCGGGTATTCCATTTAACCATAACCCTCCAACTAGGGTTTTCCTTATATATCTTTTTTTTTGTCCTCCACCGAGGACATAACCATTATGAGAGCCCTCCTTCGGGTACATCATTTAACCTTAACCCTCCTCCTCGGGTTTAATTTTTTTTTACCATAACCTTTATGAGAGCCCTCCTTCGGGTACATCATTTAACCTTAACCCTCCACCTCGGGTTTCCTTTTTTATTTAACCGACTTCAAAAAAGGAGGAGGTTCTCAATTCGACTGTATGTTGCTTTTTTTTATGTTTGTTACCTCGTTTCTCTGTACTGTGTGAACCGATTTCGACCATTCTTTCTTTGATTGAAAGCTGATGCTTGTCATTTGGTCCCATAAAAATATGGTGAAAATCTGAGCAATATCTTCGGACCTGGAGAGGGGAACTCCTTAAAATTAAGTAGGATTCCAACGGTTCTTTTTGCATTAGGTTCATTATAAAGTTAATTTACAGTGAGAGAGGAAAAAAGGGGTGGGGGTGAAGGGGGTAGGTGATAAAATTAAAATACATAAAATATATAAAATAAAATTAAAATATCTTCGGCAGCTTTTAACCGATTTTAGTGATTTCTTTTTCATTGGAAAAAATGTATTGACAGGTTAATCTCAGGAACACAACATGGAGATCTGATGATCATTTTCGGACCTGGAGTGTAGAACTCTTCAAACTTTAGTAGGATTCCAATGGTTCTTTTTGCATTGGGTTCAGTATAAAAGCTAAGCTACAGTGGTGGAGGGAAAAGGGGGTAGGGGCAAAGGGAGGGGGGGGAGAAAAAATAATAAACATATGAATACTCCAATATCTTTGGCAGCTGTTAGTCGATTTTAGCGATTTCATTATCATCGGAAAGAACATATTCCTTGTGGGGACCAAATCTTCTTCATTTTGATTCCTATCAACACTAAAAAGATAAAAATAACCAAAATTTTTAATAAAAAAATAAAAACCGACTTAAAACAAAAACCACTAAAACCAAAAAATAACTAAATAGTAAGTAAGCAAAGCAAAAATAAAAATATTTGTTTCATGGAACTTGCGCTTGTTGATTAATTTGCTTAATGACTTGACTAGCCAACTAATTAAAATAAATGCATAACATATTGAAGGCGGGTCGCCCATAATCAACAATCGTAATCAACACTTATTATTTAGTTATTTTTTGGTTTTTAGTGGTTTTTGTTTTGAAGTCGGTTTTTATTTTTTTATTACCATAACCATTATGAGAGCCCTCCTTCGGGTACATCATTTAACCTTAACCCTCCACCTCGGGTTTCCTTTTTTCTTACCATAACCATTATGAGAGCCCTCCTTCGGGTACATCATTTAACCTTAACCCTCCACCTAGGGTTTCCTTTTTTTTCCTTCATGTTTTCCATTTATTTTGTATCTGAAACTTTCAAAATTCAGCTTTAAAATGTGCCAAACCATGAACAGTAATACCTAATAATTAATTTATAATCTCTTAGAAGACTTAAATATTGTTTTATACGTTTTAAAATAATAAGTTAATAGGTTTTAACCAATCTAAAGAGTTGTTAAGAAACGAAAAAATATAAATAAATATATAACTTGAAATATCAAAATAATCTAATAGTTTCCATGATATTCTTTGAAATCAGTTTATAATCGTGATATCTCCTTGAAAACATTGTACTATTATATCTTTAACTAATGTTTTTATATTTCAGTTGCTATCCTAATGAGCTGTCACGATTTGGACACTTTTCATTTCATGTAAAAAGAAAAAAAAAATCAAGAATTATCCTGATATGTTTTTATTTTGATAGCGCTACTAACTTAGAAATATCATTCTAAGCAAATCTAGTAACGTGAATTATATTTCATTAAAATTGTAATAATAAACTTTATCTAAAATGGCGAAAACAATTTTTATACACATTTTAAGACTATAGTTGCCATGAGCTAAGAAAACAGATTATTAGTGCTGTGGATGCATAGTTTGCCAGTTAGTTACGATTGTTGTATAATCACAATAAAATTCTATAAATGTGACATAGTGGTCATTGAATCAATTGTTTTGCTTAAATTACAAATTCTTAATGTTATACGACAATAAAAACATTTGATAGATGTAGTTTTTGGAGTGCAGTTACTATAAATAATTACAATTAGATGATTTATCGCAATTATGATTGTGTCTGAGTATAATCCACGCAGATTACATTCATGTATAACACCAATTTGAGAGACCACCTCCTTATGATTAACTTAATATTTTAATCTATATATCATCATCATCATCATATCAGCCACAGGAAGTCCACTGCTGAACATAGGCCTCCCCCAAGGATCTCCACAATGACCTGTTGGAAGCGGCCTGCATCCAGCGACTTCCTGCGACCTTAGTCATATCGTCCGTCCACCTTGTAGGCGGGCGTCCGACACTTCGCTTGCCTGTACGTGGCCTCCACTCGAGAACCTTTCGGCCCCAACGGCCATCGGTTCTACGAGCTATGTGCCCGGCCCACTGCCACTTCAACTTGCCAATCCTATGGGCTATGTCGGTAACCTTGGTTCTCCTACGGATCTCCTCATTTCTGATTCGATCTCGTAGGGAAACACCGAGCATAGCCCGCTCCATGGCTCGTTGAGTGACTTTGAGCCTTTTAATGAGGCCCACAGTGAGAGGCCACGTCTCGGTGCCGTATGTCATCACTGGTAACACACATTTATCGAAGACTTTCGATTTTAGGAACTGAGGTATTTTGGACGAGAAGACGTCGCGAAGTTTCCCGAACGCTGCCCAACCGAGTTGGATTCGCCGATTGACCTCTCTCTCGAAGTTGTACCTGCCTAACCGGACCACTTGTCTTAAATAGACATATTCGTCTACAACTTCGAGAGTCGAGCCCCCAACTCCAATGGGGGTGGGCACAACATGGACATTCGACATGATCTTCGTTTTGTCCATGTTCATTTTAAGACCCACCTGTTGGGAGACTCGATTGAGGTCTTCGAGCATAGTGCTAAGGTCTTCCAGCGATTCTGCCAAGACTACAATATCGTCGGCAAATCGAAGGTGAGTAATATACTCGCCGTTGATGTTGATGCCGAATCCTTTCCACTGCAAGAGCTTGAAAGCATTTTCCAGCGCGGCAGTGAACAGTTTCGGAGATATGACATCTCCCTGTCTCACGCCTCTCTGTAGTGGAATAGCCTTCGTGCTCTGATCCTGTACTCGGACCGACATGGTGGCGTTGTTGTATATACACCTCAACACTTCGATGTACCGATAGTCTATGTGGCACCGCTGAAGAGACTGTAGCACAGCCCAGGTCTCGATCGAATCAAAGGCTTTCTCATAGTCCACAAACGCTAAACAAAGCGGCAAGTTATACTCCTCGGTTTTTTGTATAACCTGCCGAAGCGTATGAATATGGTCTATGGTACTAAAGCCTTTTCGGAAACCGGCTTGTTCGGGAGGCTGGAAGTCATCAAACTTGCCTTCGAGACGATTTGTGATGACCCTTGAAAACAACTTAAGACATGGCTCAGGAGCGAGATGGGCCTGTAGTTCTTCAGCAAAGTGTTATCACCTTTTTTGAAGAACAGTACCACCACGCTCCTGCTCCATGCCTCCGGCGTTGAGCCCTCGAGGAGAACGGAATTGAAGAGCCTCTGAAGGACTTTCAGTATCGGCGTTCCGCCCGCTTTCAGAAGCTCTGAAGTGATTCCGTCCTCACCCGGCGCCTTGTTGTTTTTAAGTTGTTTGAGGGCCATCTCAATCTCAAACAGGCTGATGTCCGGGATATCATCGCTAAAGTGTCGGATTAACTCGGCTCTCGGGTCTTCGGCCGAGCTAAGAGTAGGTTCGGCAACCGAGGTGTAAAGCTGTCCGTAGAACCTCTCGATCTCTCTTAATACCTCTGCCCTAGCCGATACCACGCGGCCATCATCCGTTTTCAGCCTAGACAACTAGCTTTGCCCAATAGACAATTCTCTTGCAAACACTTTGGAGCCTCCGTTCCGCTCAATTGTCTCCTTAATACTCACAGTATTGTGAGCACGGATATCGTGTCGCAAGGACTTCCAGATTCGTCTATTGAGCCGCCGATATGCTTCGGCGTCAACGGAAGACTGCAGCGTCAAAGATCGACGTTTGGCCATGAGGTCAAGAGTATGGATCGAGAGTTTTTGTGGTCTATCTCTACGGCGAGGTCTAAAATACTTAGATCCCACCATATGGACAGCTTCTACCAAACCGCTGTTTAACTCGTCCACTGCAAGGTTTTCTTTTAGACAATCAAAGCGATTTGTCAACTCGAGTTGAAAGCTCTCGGGGTTTTGGATATGGGTGCGAGTAGGTCGGGGCGTAGACTTCATCAAGAGGCGCCTTTCTAATTGGACGTTGATATTCAATGTGCCCCTAACCATTCGGTGATCACTACCGGTTTTCACCCTGTTGATCACAGAGACATCACTGAACATCCGTCTATTCGTCGTCAAGATGAAATCTATCTCATTTCTCGTAGAACCGTCAGGACTCAACCAGGTCCATTTCCTGTGAGGCGGCTTCTGGAAAAAAGAGTTCATCGCGAAGAGTCCCTCTTTTTCCAGAAAGTCGGCCAGCCTCTGACCCCAGAGGTTCCGTTGCCCGTGTCCAAATTGCCCCACTTTCAACTCTGCATCGCTTCTCTTGCCCAACTTTGCGTTGAAGTCCCCCATAACAACATTGAAGTAGGTTTTGGAAGTATGTATGGCCCGACTTATGTCTTCATACATCTCCTCTACTTCTTCATCTGGGTGTGTCGAGGTCGGCGCGTATACCTGTATGACCTTCAACGAATATCTTTTTGATATTCTGAGTATAAGGTATACTACCCTGCTCGACACACTTGCAATGGACACGATGTTGTTGATGAGAGACCTGTGGACGAGAAATCCGACACCTCCTCGGGACTGTTGGTCGTCCCCCCGGTAGAAGAGCAGGTTACCAGACTTCAGGGTTATCGTATCCTCCCCGGTTCTTCGGACTTCCGATAGCCCCAGAATATCCCAGTGTAACCCGCTCAATTCTTCTTCCAGTTCAGCAATCTTCTCGTCTGTCCTCAAAGTGCGTATGTTGTGTGTTACCAGGGCCAGTCGTCATCGGGGGTGGTAGCCGAGGCCAACCCGGGGATTCTTAGCTATATATATTTGTTTCTAAAGTAACTTGACAGAGAAAAAAAAATTGGTTTATTGTTTGGTGGTTATAAGTGTAGGTATTAGAATAAGCACTCACTTCCAGGAACTAACTGTTGTATATTTTGTAAATTAACACTTAATACATTCACAGACAGAGTAAAATTATAATTATGCGACTCGGAGCGAGATGTGCTCGTGACGAGAGATGGCAGACTGTCTTCTTTCATCCAAATAAACCGACCCTTTTATAGGACTACCCGAATGAGGATCGGTGGGGATAAATCTTCCAGAAAATATATTTAAGCCATAAAATAGGGTCTATCCTTTCAACTAAAAATTAAGGTCGGCCTGAACATCTGGGCTATTGTCCAAACAGAAAGGTTTACCCAAACATGTGTACTATTGTCTAAAAAACATAAATTTGTTGCAAAGGATTACCGCCACTAAAGAACTTAACTATATAATACAGTTTTATTGCCCCGGCATGAACGGGTCATTACAATTAGGAAACAATAATTTAGAACAGCATCTTTTTAACTAATATTATACAATAAGGTACACAACAATTCTTACTTAAATAAACGACTTGCAGATGTTTTATGGTTAAACATCTGCAGTCATATTTTAAAATGAAATTCGTGTTTAAATAATGTTCAAATTACAACTAATAAGCGTGTTATTTTAAAAGCTAAATATAAGTTGGCGTATTGCAACCGCTTTAAAAGCTATATCTAAGTTGGAGTATTGCAACCGCCACAATTGTAAAACGACAATTCGCTACCTATCCATTTTCTATTTCAAATAATTGTCAATCAGTAATATAATGATACTAATTCAAGAGTAGTCAAATGGCGTATAGCTTTTTAAACATTGCTGAATCCATTTTATTCTCTACTTGTTTTAAATAATCATATAAACATTTCACATAAAAAAAAAACTTAACTTTTCCTAGGTAGTGGACATGTTAGGAAAGAATGAAAACTTTCCCAGTGATTCCACTTCGGAACTAAAGGGGTTCACTTGAAGGAATTACTCCACTAAAAGTCTTCTTGTACCAGAGTTGGGCAAAATTTATTCGAATGACGAATAACGAATAAATAATTTTTTTTTATTCGTTATTCGAATAAAGAATAACTTTTTTTATTCGTTATTCGAATAAGAATAAAATAAACGAGCGAATAATTGGTATTGAACTCGGTACATATTTTATTTGAAAACGACTTTAAAAAACGAATAATAGCAACTGGACATGTATACACAGACTGCATACACAATTTTTTTCTGTTATTGTCGGTGGGGAATTGTTTATCGTGAAATATTAAATTGTTTTCGTCACTAATTTATATTTGCCATTGACAGTATGTGATGCAACTATACAATGGGTAATGCCCATCGTGGGGTAAGCGGACAATGACAAACAGAAAAACGAATCAATCAAATCATCATCCACGCCCACTTGAAAAACTCATGTATATTTGTTTATTTCGTTATATTTCGTTAATAATATAACATCGTTTTTGACTAATCATTCGTAAAAGGCTTTTTAAATAAAAACAGATAAACAATAACATTATATTTTCATAATATCTATCATTTGAGACATTAAATCGACTAATCAATCGTAAGTTTACAATATTTTTATACATATAGGCTAGGTACATGACAAAATGACACAGTTGACATTTGATTGAAAATTTTTGGTGCCTTCGAGAATGATATGTTTTATTGGATTGAATTTATTTATTTCGGGTAACGTTAATAAATGGACTCTGCTGATTTCACACTGTGGTGGAGGAATATGGGAATAGTAAAATCCTGAACTAAAATAAGTATAAAGCAGCTAAATACATTAGCGGAATAACTACTGGACATATTGCGATTTAACATCTTATGACTCAGGGTGGCGAGCGCAGTGAAATGCCAACCGTAGCTTTGTAATTCAAGGTATTGTTTGGTTTTGGCACTGTTTATGAGCGGTATTATTGCTTACCACCAGGCGAACGGCATGTTCGTTTTGCAATACAAAGCAATAAAAAAAATGTTTCATTGTCAAATTGTTAAAAAGATAAGGTCAAAATGTTATGGATTTCTTATTTTTTCTTCCCTTAAAAAGACTATGGCATAATTTTTAATGTATTTTCTGATAATAGATACCCTTATTCTGAAAAACGTCCCAAAGAACCCCATTATAAGTGCTTGTTCTTAGACCAAGACACTATGAAAATGGGCATTCCCCTTGATAGAGCAGTAAATAGGATAGCTGCGCCATGGTTCTTTCCTCACCCACCTCACCAAGTTTAGTATCTCTAGAACAAACCAGTAAACCCAAATTCCCTCCATACCTTACCTCACCGCCTCTAATCATTTCTCGGTCACTACCGTAATTGGCAATTTACGGTTCCACAACATACTAAGAACAAATTCAGTCCCAGTTAATACAGATACCACAAATTAGAGTAAGTACTCGCCCTGGGTTCGAATCAAGGCCCTTACTGACCCACAACCTATATGAAGTATCGAGTAAAAATATTATTCAGAATAACGAATCAATCATAAATAAATAATTCGTGAGGATATTATTCACGAATAAATTATTCGCGAATGAATCATTCGTGAATAATTTTGGTGCGAATAAATTTTCATTCGAATAATTATCTAGATAACGATTCATTCGAATAATGCCCAACTCTGTCTTGTACTTTTTGACAATTTATTATTCCAATACAGTCAACATGGTCTTATTCTCTTTTACAAATTATTTCCAGTTCCGCTCCGCGAAACATACTGTACATTATATATTCTCTCACGAGCCAATACTCGCTCAATCCGGCAGTATATGTTTAGTAATCCATCATTCAAACCCTTAGCCATATATCCAAAATCCAACGCCATATAACCAATGTCACTTATTATTTTTCAGTTTTTGACATATATTTCAATATAAACCTTACAGGAGTTACATCGTTTAGTTATTAGGATACCCCCACAATATTTTTATTATATAAATATATTCACTTCTCTCTTTGTACAACGTTCATCGCTCCAGTAATTATAATATGTAAAAATCCTATCTGTGTTGAAATACAAGTTTAAAAATATCCGGGAGTTTCATTTATGTCCGTCGGAGACATAAAAATTGGCGACCGTGACAGGACGATTTGCAAAACGCAAAATATATCAAGAAATACGAAGCCCGGTCAGCTTGACCAACTAAGCAGATTTGCTACATCAAGAAAAGATATTTTGGAGTTTTGGAGGTTCAGCCATTGCAGCCTACACCTGGTTTACGGTCTAGACATACTGCTATCAACCGAAGTCGCCGTACAGCAGCCTGGCCAATGCAGCTAAGTGACCTTTCCTTGACCTCCTCACCCACGTTTTTTCTTTTCTATAATTCATAAACCTCGAGATTCTACATGCACTTATTTCATACAGATAGGTACTTATATAACTAAATAAACAGTGATTAAATAAATATCTACACATTAAAAGTAAAAATTTTGTAATTTAGTACTTACGTCAATGGCATACCGGTTTTAATGACCTACATATTTTACAAGATAAATAATTGTATTTCCATCTCAGCTTCAAGTACTCATATATTCTGAAGTATTCGAGTACCGGTAAATAATAACATCATAGCAAGATTATAAGATTGTTTCGCCGAATAGTTCCAGGAACGGTGTTGGCATCTGCGGGTGCCGGGGCCTACAATACATAGTTAAGCCTCATCCACGGAGTACTGTCGGGTTCCACGCCGGTACTCCCACACCACAGGTGACACCAGTAGAGGGACGTAAGATAAATACTTTATTAACAGTTCATTGTATTCTTGCATAATTTAACGTTAAGTTCTCATTACTAAAAATCACATTTATTTAGTTATATATTTGTTTTGTTCATTGTTAAAATGGATGACGCTTCTGTGCAAGAATTACAAGATCTTATTATTAAGCGTAGTTCAATTAAGGGTCAAATTACTAAGTTTAGGAATTATTTAACGAATCTTTTGTCAAAGGATTCTGTTACACGCATTGAATTAGCTGAGTTAACACTTAAACTTAATAAATTTGAGTCACTGTCCGTTCGGTACGATGACTTGCAGAATCAAATCGAGATGTTAAATTCGAGTAATTTAACTACCGAGATTGACGAAAGGGATGACATTGAACAATTATTTATAACGAACATTGCGAATGCGCAAAGTTTTATTCAAGATCATCAGTCTAATAATCGCCACGATGAATCTGGCAACATGTTGAATTCTAGCCATAGTTCAGCCGCGCCGTTTATGATGCAGACAATCACGAAATAAGTTTCAAACTACCGCATATACACATTGCTAAATTCAACGGCACATTCTTCCATTGGCTTGAATTTCGTGACACATTTAAGTCAATCATACATAATAATGAACGAATTGCACCTATCACTGAATTTCATTATCTCTTATCTTATTTGGAGGGAGATGCAGCTAGAATAGTGTGTAATTTAGAAGTCTCCAATTCTAATTATAGTGTAACAAGCGGCAGTTAATAAGCCATCATTTGTCTTTATTATTAAACATACATCCAATGCATCGCGAGTCAGATAAATCACTTCGCTTCTTACGGCCGGGTTCAATAATATATTGACAGTTAAGCGGTAAAAATTATCCCCGATAATTACGTGTCTTCTATCTTTGTTTAACCGATGTTTCAATAACAAAAACTAAACTAGGATAACAACGCTGAACGTAGATATTGCATATATCTCTGGTAAGAACCGTTCCTCCCAAACGTTTAATTTTTGCACTTTTAATTGAGGTCAATATTTATTAGGTTAATTATTAACTTTATTTTGTAATTATCATAAATCATCATTAATGTATAATTAGAAGAATAAAACGTTAAAATATATTAATAATGTAAGTATTGTGACAAATAATGGCAAATTAAAAATTCATACAAAGTTTACATAGAACAACAAAACGCATCGTATGATTGATTTATGATATGTCAAATGTAAAAAAGAAGTTTAAAAATATCAATGTTTACCAACAAGAATGAATTCAAAAATGAATTTTACGGCCCTATTTCTGCAGCAGAGTTACAAATTTAAATCGAATCAGAGACCATAATATTTATAAATACGAAGAATAGTGTGAAAATAAAATATTACGTAGTTGCATTACTTTAGTTTTGTAATCAATCTGTCTTTAAAGACCTGAAATCATTTCAGTGCTAATCTACAATTAAATACTGAGGAATATTATTATAATTAAAACAATATAAATCAAATTAAGAATAATGATTGATTCAGGTGATCTTACTATGCTAGAAGTTTTCGAAATTGTAATGACTAGTTATAGAGAAACAACTGTTCCTCTTTTATATATCACATAAAATGTATTTACAATTAAAATGTAAGAACCCCCTTTTCCGCAGATTCTATTATGGGTAAATAAAATATCAAAGACAATTTGTGAGAAATCTTTAATTTTTATTATTGACAAAGTTCTGAAACTTTATTTTAATTTAAAATAAGTAATTAATATTTATGTCTAGCCTAGCAGTGTTTGGTATGTCAATTTCATGTTCCATATCAGCAATGCTTTTCATTCTTCAAATATTATCTGACACCGCTGTGGCACTCATAATGTTTAAAGTTGTGTGCAATCCCAAAAGACTTTTTTACTGGAAGGTGTGGAAATCTTCTTTTCCCAACATCATAAGACCTGAAATAAAGATGAAAGAAAGATGTAAAAGATGGAATAGCAAAATATTAATAATAATAACTTTGAATAGTGTTTCTGTTTTATATGAGCCGCATTGTTGCAATACTCTATGGCAGACATTGAGCAGTGTTATTAATAAAGTAGTATGTGGATATGCACTATCTCCAATTAGATATCTATTACTATTTTATTATATAACTTCTTCACATTGTACTGAAATAAGTATTGTAGCGGGGACCGGACCGTGGTGGCGCCAAGATCCAGGAGCGATGAATAAGGATGCAGACAAACTGACAAATGCCTTTATTTGACTTCTTAACTTACATAGTTTACTACATTCAAGTACACTAAGGACCTGTCGCAGATTTCAGTGAGAGATCCCAGCGTGGTGGAAGTCTTTCACTTACGTCTACGGCGAGGGCTGAAGTTAGAAGTGACGTAACAATATTTTGATCGAGACTATATATTATCGCCGGAGAATCTTGACACCGCGATGTAGAATCTCTAGTGGCGCCATCTCTTGACGTAATCTTGAGTTATGTTGATCGCGTTACAGTCTCCCCCTCTGGCTTCGATGCCGTCTCGGTGAAGAAGACAGAATATTTTCTTTTATGTTCTTCGGAGGTCTTCCTCGAGGCCGCGTGGCTTGAGGACTGTCCAACTTTCCGACTTCCTTTCGTGGACGCCCTCTTTTTCTTATAGGTAGCGTGGGTTTTGGAACAGGAGTATCTTGTGCGGTTTGGAAGCGGCGTAGAGCTGATGCGTGATAAATTCCGACGGAGTCTTGTGTGTCTGGCCTCACGAGCTCAAAGGAGCTAGGGCCATGCCTTCGGTTAATGGCATAAGGTCCGTCTCGTCGTGGTGCTAGTTTGGAACTGAACCCTTGCCGCGCGTTACTTAAATTATGACTATCGACTAAGACAAGGTCTCCGACTTTATAATTTGGACAAATCTTCCTAGCCTTATCAAAGTATATCTTCCTTTGCTCTTCCTTCATTTCTTGAAGCTCACGTGCTTTATGGAGCGTATCAGCTATTGTGAGTAAGCGCGGAGTGATTTCTTCGATAAACTTCTCATTTTGAATTATGGCGCTTAGATCGTGATTAACATCGTCCGGAGTTCTCAACTCACGACCGAAAGTTAGATATGCTGATGAAAATCCGGTAGTGTAAGACTTTGCAGTGTTCATAGCAAATCTAATGCTTGGCAGCTTATCAGCCCAAGTTGTGTGGTTATCCTGAACCAGTATCGCAAGTTGAGTTTTCAAATCTCTGTTCTTTCTCTCCACTGGATTAGTTTCAGGATGGTAAACGGGTATGAATCCATGATGGATTCCCAAGCAATACGTCAATTGTTGCAGTACACTGCTGACGAATTGTGTACCATTGTCACTAATGAAACGACGTGGTGTCCCGTATCTCAAGATTATTTCGTTGAGTAGAACCTTTCCACATTCTTCAGCCGTTGCTTGGTTGAGAGGAAACAATTCGACCCATCGTGTCGCTACATCTTCTACAATAATACCCAATTGAAATCCAAAGGCGTTCGGGGTAAAGGTCCGAACAAATCAAAAGCTACGATTTCAAATCTTTGATTCATACTCGTGGTCTGCAGGAGTCCAGATGGTTTCTGATTCGACGGTTTGTATCTTTGACACTCGATACAATTTCGAATATATGCTTCTATGTGCGTTCTCATTCCTTGCCAGTAATATCGTTGAGTAATGCGTGCTATGGTTTTTTCAATACCATAGTGGCCAGCAATTGCTTCATCATGATAAGCAGAGATAACATTAGTCTGTTCATGCTTAGGGACAACCATTTGTGCGTTTTCCATGTCATTACCAGGAAGGTAGCGATATAGTATTCCGTTAGACATGACATAACCTTTTCTACTCCAGTACCTTGCTGATTCTTCGTCATCATTTTCTAGGCACTGTACTATTTTAACTATGCTATCATCCTTCATTTGCTCACTACGAATCTCTTTGTTATCTTTGCGGGGCATATCTATCATAACTGTACATATCCCACAATTGTCTTCGTTTTCTGGGTAGCAGCTAGGACGTGACAGAGAGTCTGCTACTACATTTATTCTTCCTTTGATGTATTTGATTGTAAGGTCATAGGATTGGAGTTGTAAAGCCCATCGAGCTAATCTTCCCGTTGGAGATTTCAGTGACATCAACCACCGAAGAGCCTGGTGATCTGTCATTATAGTGATTTTAGCTCCCTCGATGTAGCCTCTAAATTTATTTACAGCCCATACAATGGCTAAGGCTTCCCGTTCTGTCGTCGAGTAATTCTTCTCGGCTTGTGTCAGGAGGCGGCTTGCATATTCAACAGGGTGTTCGTTTTCACCCTCCCCCTGCACTAAAACAGCTCCGATTGCAAAATTGCTTGCATCTGTTTTTATTATATAGGGCTTCGTCTCGTCGGCTTGAACGAGAATTGGGGAAGTCGTTAGCAGAGTACGCAAATTATCGAAAGCTTTCTGCTGTTCTTCTTCCCATATCCATGAGGTGTTCTTTTTCATTAGCCTAGTCAATGGTTCGGCAGTCTTAGCGAAGTTAGGTATAAATCTTCTGTACCAAGAGCACATCTGAACAAAAGAAATTAAATGTTTTAGGTTTCTTGGAGGGGCCATCTTCAGTATGGCGCTAACTTTTTCTGGGTCAATTTCCAGTCCTTCTGGTATAATATAATGTCCCAGATACTTTATTTTCTGGCAGCAAAAGCTACATTTATCCCTGTTTGCTGTCAGGTTGAATTCTCGAAGTTCATCGAACACGTCTTGAAGGTCTTTCAAATGATCTTGTAGAGTGTGTGACATTATAATCAAGTCGTCGAGGTAGACCAAGAGCTTGATGTGGCTGAGTTTAATACGAAATCGATCCATCATTCGCTGGAATGTCGCTGGTGCGTTGCGCAAACCGAAGGGCATCCTCTTGAACTTGTACATTCCAAATGGTGTGACGAAAGCTGTTTTACATTGATCTTCTTCTTTTACTTTTATCTGCCAGTAGCCGGAGCGAAGATCAATGGTGCTCATATATGGAGCAGGCTTAGCGTTATGCAGAAGGTCATCGATCCTTGGCAAAGGATATACATCGGGAGTAGTCACAGCGTTGAGTTGCCTATAATCTATGCAAACTCGAATACCTCCATCCTTTTTGGGGACCATGACAACAGGTGCCGCCCATGGAGATGAACACGGTTCTATGATGTTTTCATTCAACATCTTGGTGACTTCTTTCCTCAGGAGATCCGTTTTCATTGGAGTCAGCCTGTATGGTGGAACCACTATAGGTTTGTGGTTGCCAGTATCAATAGTATGTTCTACTTCTTTTACTGGTCGTCCATTTGGTTTGAAGATATCACTATTTCTTTTCAGTAAATCTTGCAAACTTTCTATATTCACTGCTGCCATCTCAGTATCAAATAGTGTTGATAGACAGGGAGTAGTTTCATAATCTTGGAGATTTTCTAATGCATCTTGATAGAGTGCGTCTATGATAGGAGAGTATCCATCGAACAACTCGGGTCGTATCTTTTTGTGTGGTGGAGTCGGAAGATCAATAAGTCTAGGCGGACCAAAGGGTCGTTCTAAAAATTCTTGTGTGTTACTGCCTTCAGGCTTAGATGGTGACATTGGAGCAACATGAGTGGTAATGGATGAGAGTGCTGTTGTTGGTTTAAATTTGACAAAGCTTTCTTCAAACATTTCGAATTCTCGATCGTCTCCAAGAAATTGCCAGGTGTACTGTGGCATGTTGAGTACAATGTGAGCATCTTGAATAAATCCAACACCAAGAAGAGTATGATTGTTTCGTGACTCAGGCAACACTAGAAAAGTTGTGAGGATAGTTCGTTCATGGAGTTTCACCGGAGCATTGGTAATCAGGACACGGCGGGCTTGTTGAATACCATCGGCAAGCGTCATACCGATTCTTCGTTCATGAAATTGGTAGCCTTTTTCTTTAAGTCTACAATATAGCGTGTAGGATGCTATGCTAGATTTAGCACACGTATCAATATAGGCAGCTTCTTCAATGCCATCGACCTCAACGAATAAAACTGGTCGGTCCCTTGCATCCGTGGTATAGTCGAATGAGCAGAGTCCAACACTCGGTGTTTCCAGTTTTGACTTGTGGCATGTGGAGCAGTTGCTTCGTACCACACCAGGAGCACCGCAGCCATAACATCGGAATTTAGGTGCAGACGGTACAGGCACCTGTGCTTCCGTTTCGACTATAGTAGTTTTGGGCTTAAAATTTTCAGAATTTCTTTTCTTCTTATTGCATTCGTCTATGGAATGTCCCAAATTTTTGCAATACCTGCACTTCACCTTCTTATTTTCTCTTATAAGCATTGGTGGTTTTTCGTATTTGGGCTTGGCGTCTTCTTTTTCCTTTATAACGACTTCAATAGAACGTGCTGCTGCAAGCAGCTGTTCGAAGTTGTGTATGCTTGATCGCGGAATCTTTTCTCGGATGTTTATCCTCAGAAGACAATATATCATATCAAGCTGTATTGTTTCAGGGTGAGCTGGTGGCGGGAGTTGAGAAAACAGTAGACGTTTGTGACGTATAAACTCTTCCGTTGTTTCATCGGTCCCTTGCTTGATTTGGTGAATTTCTGCGTACACCAAGTAAGCTTCTTTACTGGGAGCAAAATTGTATCGTATGCGTCGCTCGAAGTCTTTCCAAGAGGATACATCGCTTTTAATGCCTTGCCACCAAATTCCTGCTTCTTCTTTCAAAAGCAGTGGAAGTTCTTCTAAGGCGACTTCATCGCTCATCTTTTCAGAGCGCTTGAAGATGTTGCATGCAGCTAAAAATGCTTCCAATTCTTCTGGATTTCTACAACCATTGTATGTATAGTGGCAGGTGGTAAACGATCCATGTTTAACCACTGGTTCAGCTATTCTAGCTATTAGCGCTTCGAATTGTTCGTTCGTTAACTGAACAGCCATCTTCTTCGTCTGCTTGACTGACGTAACTCGACCACTGCGGGTGATGTAAGTCGGTGCTACAGCGCGACGTTGGAGATCAGTCGTGGAGTCGTCTAACGAGTTGTCTCGTCGAATATTCATTCACGATGACGCGGCGGTCCTTTTCGCTATCCGGGATGAGTCCTCCTGCGGTGAGTGCACGGAGAGCCTTCACGTTGGGCAGCCACTTGTAGCGGGGACCGGACCGTGGTGGCGCCAAGATCCAGGAGCGATGAATAAGGATGCAGACAAACTGACAAATGCCTTTATTTGACTTCTTAACTTACATAGTTTACTACATTCAAGTACACTAAGGACCTGTCGCAGATTTCAGTGAGAGATCCCAGCGTGGTGGAAGTCTTTCACTTACGTCTACGGCGAGGGCTGAAGTTAGAAGTGACGTAACAATATTTTGATCGAGACTATATATTATCGCCGGAGAATCTTGACACCGCGATGTAGAATCTCTAGTGGCGCCATCTCTTGACGTAATCTTGAGTTATGTTGATCGCGTTACAGTATGTTATTTACAAAAAATAAAAGATTTAAAGTGAAAATATGTTTTGATGATTTCTATCAGGCTATACCCTTTTGAAACTAGGGAACTATTAAGAAACTACTTACAATAATATGTATTAATCTTAATATATTCTCTTAACCATTCTTCCAACTTAATTGTCATATTTGTTGCATCTTAAATATTATTTGCCAATATGGCGGGTCATAGCTGCACAAAACAATTGAATATAACACCATTTTCACCTATGTACCACAATAAAGTAGGTATTTTGAATTTGAATTCTTTCAAAATATAAAGTATGAGATAAATACCTTTTAGCAGAGTTGTTAAATGAGCCCCAGGCTAACGTTCCAATACATTCATGAAAAGTAACTGTGCAATACACATTGCTTGAACAATAATGCCTTTATTTTCTTAATTCTTCTCCTATATTTGAATTTAAAAATAAAAATATTAAGATTAATACATTTTGATCAGATAACTGATACATAATACTAAGATTTACTATGTTAAAATCATAGACGATATTAATACATAATTATTGATTAATCCTAATATATCTAAAGGTAGTCATTACTAAGGTGGCTCTATGGGAATATAATATGGGCAATGAATTGCACCAAAGATTCTTGGGAAAACTGCAATTTTATGAAACCCATGCTGTGTGTTGTCTAATATTTTTACATATTGATAATATAGCTCAGTTATAGCCTGAGGCACATCAGTAATGATTCGGCTGACTGTGCTTTTGATACCCAAAAATAGTTACCGGCTGAACATGCATTCTCCCCAGTACGTAAAACCACAATGATAGCAGCAGTTAATGGAACAGTGACACATTATTGTTCCCGAGCTGTTACATTTATTATAGAATATATGATTTTGGAATAATTCAATACACTTTTATAACTTAATGAAATATTTGATATGTATACTTACCAGGAGGAAGGTACCTTGCAGGCTGGGCTTAAATGTAGAAATAAACATAATAGCTGATGTATTATTTCATCTAAAAAGTAAATCTGTAAATAAATTCTGAACTAGAATATTCACATATTTTTTTTGATTCTCATAAATTATAATCGGCGTCAAATACACCAGCTTTAAACATTTCTTTATCACTTTCATCACTGAATATATTAATGTAACTTTATTTTGCTGATTTCTTCCATAAAAATACCACATATGTGGGATAATCGATGTATATCCACCATATTGCAGCGATATTAGAAAACGTTGACAGCTAGTTAAACACAAATAACTACAGTAGTTGGAATCGTTATCGAAACGCGTATATTTTAATTTGTATGGAATTTCCTAACTATGGTTAGCGAGAGCCCTCCCATTGATAGATACAAATCATACAGGGTATCTCAAGACTGCTACCGAAACGAAGCCGGGTGGTAGTTTAAGCGACTTCAGACACAATGCAACAGAAAAAGTTGCAAAAAAAGTGACATATATTTATGGTTATTTTTTTCCTATGACCATATTTGGGTGGTAAATACATTTTTTCCTAAAATAATAGTGTATACCCTTTTATTTATAAATAATCTAAGGTATAAAAGAGTTTAAATTATTATTTTAGCAAAAACTATGGACTTACCACCCAAAAATGACGATATTTAAAAAATCATAAAAAATAATTGTCGCGTTTCTTTGCGAAATTTTTAGTTGCATTATGTTTGTAGTCACTAACGGCCGGGTGCAATACTCTGTCTGTCTTTTTCTACCAGTTAAAACCGCTAACTCTAGTACGAGTTCTGTCATTTTTCGGTTTCAATAATCGTTGACAGATGAATAAATATATCTATGATTTGTATCTATCAATGGGAGGGCTCTCGCTAACCATAGTTAGGAAATTCCATACAAATTAAAATATACGCGTTTCGATAACGATTCGAACTACTGTAGTTATTTGTGTTTAACTAGCTGTCAACGTTTTCTAATATCGCTGCAATATGGTGGATAATACATCGATTATCCCAGATATGTGGTATTTTTATGGAAGAAATCAGCAAAATAAAGTGACATTAATATATTCAGTGATGAAAGTGATAAAGAAATGTTTAAAGCTGGTGTATTTGACGCCGATTATAATTTATGAGAACCAAAAAAATCTATGTGAATATTCTAGTTCAGAATTTATTTACAGATTTAGTTTTTAGATGAAATAATACATCAGCTATTATGTTTATTTCTACATTTAAACCCAGCCTGCAAGGAACCTTCCTCCTGGTAAGCATACATATCAAATATTTCATTAAGTTATAAAAGTGTATTGAATTATTCCAATATCATAATACATATTCTATAATAAATGTAACAGCTCGGGAACAATAATGTGTCACTGTTCCATTAACTGCTGCTATCATTGTGGTTTTACGTACTGGGGAGAATGCATGTTCAGCCGGGGCTGAACATGCATTCTCCCTGCTAATTATTTTTGGGTATCAAAAGCACAGTCAGCCGAATCATTACTGATGTGCCTCAGGCTATAACTGAGCTATATTATCAATATGTAAAAATATTAGACAACACACAGCATGGGTTTCATAAAATTGCAGTTTTCCCAAGAATCTTTGGTGCAATTCATTGCCCATATTATATTCCCATAGAGCCACCTTAGTAATGACTACCTTTAGATATATTAGGATTAATCAATAATTATGTATTAATATCGTCTATGATTTTAACATAGTAAATCTTAGTATTATGTATCAGTTATCTGATCACAATGTATTAATCTTAATATTTTTATTTTTAGATTCAAATATAGGAGAAGAATCAAGAAAATAAAGGCATTATTGTTCAAGCAATGTGTATTGCACAGTTACTTTTCATGAATGTATTGGAACGCTAGCCTGGGGCTCATTTAACAACTCTGCTAAAAGGTATTTATCTCATACTTTATATTTTGAAAGAATTCAAATTCTAAATACCTACTTTATTGTGGTACATAGGTGAAAATGGTGTTATATTCAATTGTTTTGTGTAGCTATGACCCGCCATATTGGCAAATAATAATTTAAGATGCAACAAATATGACAATTAAGTTGGAAGAATGGTTAAGAGAATATATTAAGATTAATACATATTATTGTAAGTAGTTTCCTAATAGTTCCCTAGTTTAAAAAGGCCTGATAGAAATCATCAAAACATATTTTCACTTTAAATCTTTTATTTTTTGTAAATAACATATTTATTTTCAGTACAATGTGAAGAAGTTATATAATAAAATAGTAATAGATATCTAATTGGAGATAGTGTATACCTATCCACATACTACTTTATTAATAACACTGCTCAATGTCTGCCATAGAGTATTGCAACAATGCGGGTCATATAAAAACAGAAACACTACTCAAAGTTATTTTTATTAATATTTTGCTCTTCCATCTTTTACATCTTTCTTTCATCTTTATTTCAGGTCTTATGATGTTGGGAAAAGAAGATTTCCACACCTTCCAGTAAAAAAGTCTTTTGGGATTGCACACAACTTTAAACATTATGAGTGCCACAGCGGTGTCAGATAATATTTGAAGAATGAAAAGCATTGCTGATGTGGAACATGAAATTGACATACCAAACACTGCTAGGCTAGACATAAATATTAATTACTTATTTTAAATTAAAATAAAGTTTCAGAACTTTGTCAATAATAAAGATTAAAGATTTCTCACAAATTGTCTTTGATATTTTATTTACCCATAATACAATCTGCGGAAAAGGGGGTTCTTACATTTTAATTGTAAATACATTTTTATGTGATATATAAAAAGAGGAACAGTTGTTTTCTCTATAACTAGTCATTACAATTTCGAAAACTTCTAGCATAGTAAGATCACCTGAATCAATCATTATTCTTAATTTGATTTATATTGTTTTAATTATAATATATTCCTCAGTATTTAATTGTAGATTAGCACTGAAATGATTTCAGGTCTTTAAAGACAGATTGATTACAAAACTAAAGTAATGCAACTACGTAATGTTTTATTTTCACACTATTCTTCGTATTTATAAATATTATGGTCTCTGATTCAATTTAAATTTGTAACTCAGCTGCAGAAATAGGGCCGTAAAATTCATTTTTGAATTCATTCTTGTTGGTAAACATTGATATTTTTAAACTTCTTTTTTACATTTGACATATCATAAATCAGTCATACGATGCGTTTTGTTGTTCTATGTAAGCTTTGTATGAATTTTTAATTTGCCATTATTTATCACAATACTTACATTATTAATATATTTTAACGTTTTATTCTTCTAATTATACATTAATGATGATTTATGATAATTCCAAAATAAAGTTAATAATTAACCTAATAAATATTGACCTCAATTAAAAGTGCAAAAATTAAACGTTTGGGAGGAACAGTTCTTACCAGAGATATATGCAATATCTACGTGATTGTCTGTGGATTGGGTTTTCGCGCGGGAACCTTCGAAGTTAAAGGCGCCAAAACCAAAATTGCCTTAAGCTACTTGCAATTTTCTTTGTATTTTAATAGTATTTCTTATAACACTTATTATTTGTAATTTCGCAAAGTGACAATATTGTTTGAAGAAGATGGGAGGCACGAAAAGGCGGTAAAAAGTTCCTCCCGATGGGCTGCCTTCATCGACTTCATCGGACTCTGATGATGACTCCACGAGCAAATTTGAAATCTATAAGGTACCGGGATACTTTAGGAAGTATCCCGAAAATAGCAATAAAAAAGAATTTGTAGTATTTTTAAACCATAAAGAGCAAAAGATGTTCACCGATAAAGACAGACTGTCTATTTCCCGCGCTTTACGCAGATATTGCGTCACAGGTGTACTACATCTTAAATCTATTAATAGATTTAAAATAGGAATAACATTTGATTTGTCCAATAACGCAAATGTATTTTTACAAAATAAAAAATTACTGGAGGAACTCGAGCTAAAAGCATCTATACCTGCTGGTGACACAGAGGCGACTGGCGTACTTACTTCTGTCCCTCTAGAGATGTCGAATAAAAGAATATTCTCTCTTATTGGTAGTTCCCGTAATGTTATTCAAGTGAGGCGCTTCATGCGAAGAGTACGGGATGATAGTGGTCAAATAAAATACCAGCCTACGCAGACTGTGGCGGTAACTTTTGCCTCCACAGAACTACCTGAATATGTTTACTTGGACTCCTGGAGGCACGAGGTTAAAACGTACATCCCTCCGGTTAAGCAATGCCTCCGCTGCATGAAATTCGGACATATTGCAAAATTCTGCAAAAATGGAGAAGTGTGTTCTATCTGTAGTCAGGAACATAGTTTTAAAAAATGCACTGTAGATAGTAAAAACGCGAAATGCGCTAACTGTGGTGGCAACCACATAGCGATATCCAACTCCTGCCCTCAAAAAAAACTTAAATTAGAAGAAAATAAAATAAAAACAAGAAATACTCAATACGCAGGGCTATTTAATGAAAAATCATTCCCACAATTAACTGCATCTAACATAGAAACTCAACTTCAAAATTTAACAAAATCAGATTTTTTCATGAACTTATTGACTCAAGCATTAACTAAAATAATCATCAATCAGAAGGACAATCCTATAAATTCAGCATCGATAAAAGATATACTACATAAAACGCTCCGAAACAGTTCCTTATTGAAAAATGGACCTTAATGTCATGCAGTGGAATGCTCAGAGTATTTTAAGTAATAAGATCTTACTAACTCAATTTTTATATGAGAAGCAAATCCACTTGGCAATCATATTGGAAACTTGGTTGACACCCAAAAAAACATTTGCAATAAGAGGTTACAATGTAGAAAGAAATGATGTTGGCAATGAACATAATGGCGTAGCTATTTTAATTCGTAATAATATTGATTACAAAAGAATTAATACTTATTGTGATAATTCATTGCAAAATATTTGTATAAGAATTAATCTAAATAATAGAGAAATTAGTATCGTTAGCTTTTATTGTCCTACAAATTGTTCTCCATCTTTTGATAAAAATAAATTTGACTCTTTAATAAAGTCTGTCCCGGAACCTATGATATTTGCTGGCGATTTTAATGCCCATCACACCCTGTGGGGTTGTAACTCTGTTAATGCACGAGGTAGAGATATTTTGGATGTCATTGACGGCAATAACTTGATTTTGTTAAATTCTGGTGAAGTAACTACAGTTGGTTCTTTGACGTGGCGTCCAAATGCTCTAGATTTAACTTTGGTCTCTCCATCACTTGCTCTTTCTTCGGACTGGTCTGTACATAATGATCCTCTCGGTAGTTATCATCTTCCTGTAATTATTAAAGTTTTAGTAAATAATAATATACATAGTTGTGCTGCAAATAATAATGGTAGTGTGCATTTGCCCATCTACCCCAATTATAAAATGGTGGATTGGAAAATGTATACACTAAATGTAGATTCGGAATTGTCAAATTTCCAAACTCAAAGTTGCATTGAAACTCCATTGAAAATGTACACATTATTTTGTGAATTGTTGCATTCTGCGATCAATAAATCCCTTCCATATTGTAATCAACACATGATATCTCCTACAAATACACCTAATATTAACTCCCCGAGCAGGAAATTTATTAAACATCCTCCTCTTCCTTGGTGGAATAAAAAATGTTCTGAAGCAGTTCAAAATTCAAGGTATGCTTATCTCAATTTTAAAAATAATCCCTCAGATGAAAGCTATGTTGAGTTTAAAAGGTTACAAGCTCAAAAAAAACTTATTTTGAAAACAGAAAGATCAAATAGTTGGGTCCAATTATGCAGTTCTTTTAATCGGTGTACTCCTCTTTCAAAGATCCGGAAATATATGCGGAAATTTAACAAAACATTTTCTTGTAATACTAATGATGATAGTTGGGTTAATGATTTCTTACGAAAGTTTACTCCAGATTATGTAAATAATCATCCTAATTTATCTTCTGATTCTGCAACAAATTCTGTAAATAGTTTTTTAATCAAACCTTTTTCAATACA
This sequence comes from Hyles vespertilio, assembly GCA_009982885.2. Taxonomy (NCBI): domain Eukaryota; kingdom Metazoa; phylum Arthropoda; class Insecta; order Lepidoptera; family Sphingidae; genus Hyles; species Hyles vespertilio. Next base: position 159,307 of record CM042833.1, on the reverse strand, counting down.
AGAGCTAATATCTTCCATTTATTTTAGAAAGGATAGTGCTTTTGGTTTGGATGGAGTTTCTTATATAATGTTGAAACGACTAAGTCGCAAAGCTCTCTGCATTTTACTTCAAATATTCAATAACCTTTGGTTAAACAATGACATACCTCAGTCATGGAAATCTGATTGCTTAGTACCAATTTTAAAACCAGATAAACCTCGAATGAGTCCTGACTCATATAGACCCATTGCTCTTACATCATGTGTAGGCAAGGTATTTGAGCAATTACTCAAACAAAGGCTTGAATATTTTGTTGAGCATAATAATATTCTTCCAGCTAATCAATTTGGGTTCCGAAAGGGAGTGTCGGCCCGTGAAAGCATAGGACTGCTTGAATTGGATGTTCATAATAGTCTTGTTAATAAGGAGTTATTGTTGTCAGTGTTTTTTGATGTTGCTGGAGCTTTTAATAGTGTTAATATTAATGTACTTTGTTCCGATTACTTTCAATTGGAATGCCAAACAAAATAGTTCACTGGATTAAGAATTTTTTAACAGAAAGAGAAGTCTATGCAAAGTACAATGGTAAATATTATGGACCAAGACTTTCATCTGTTGGAGTATGTCAGGGGGGAATACTCTCTCCACTAATTTTTTATTTTTTTATTTTATTTTATTTATTAAGGAAAACTTACAACTAGCATTATACATTATCAACATAAACAGTAAACAAAGAAAAGGTCAATTACAAGTTTTCACTGATATGAACTGTATGTAAAGAAAAAGAAAAAAAATAAATATAAAAAAAAGAAGGAGGTAAACTATAACTAGCTTAATAATACATAATATGTACCAAGTACAGATATTGCTTGTTAGGTGCGTGCGCCAAAGTAAATATTACACATTATTTTCTTAAATTTCTTGGTATTGGTATTAAATAGATCTATATCAACATCCCAATAGATAGCATTGAGTGATCGACAGGCTCGTAAAAGGTAACTATTTTGTCGGTATACAGAATTAGCAAATGGAACATGTAAGGGATTTGGTTTCCTGAGCGAGGCAGTATGAGTGCGCAACCCTATCATACCCAGTAATTCTGGACAGTCAACTTTACCATTAAACACATTTAAAAGATACGATAAATCAGCTACTCTTCTACGTTCATGTAATGGTAGAATATGAAAGGTTCTACATCTCCTGAAATAATTGCTGTTATATTTTCCGGAACGATATTGCAAATATCTTAAGAATTTTTCTGTATTTTTTCAATGCCGTCAATATACACATTATATTTAGGGTTCCATACTTGCGAGGCATATTCCAGGTGACTGCGGACGAAAGCACAATAGAGGATTTTAAAAGTTTTGATGTCATTAAAATCCGAACTTAGCCTAAGAATGAAACCGAGTGCCATTGATGCTTTCTTAATTGTATTTTGTATATGGATATTAAATAATAGCTTGGAGTCAAAAGTAACGCCAAGATCCTTAATGGTGTTAACACGGTTAATAATGGTGTTCAATAAATAATAATTATGTAGTGTTGGAGTATGCTTTCGTGTATATGAGCATATATAGCATTTGCTAGGATTAAGATCTAACTTGTTGACGTGACAATAACTCTGAAACCTATTCAAATCGTCCTGAAGCCGGGCGGAGTCTACAACGGAACTAATTGGACATAGAATCTTCATGTCATCGGCATATAAAAGTATTTTAGAGTTCCTGAAGCAACATGCTATATCATTTACGAATAACGTAAAAAGTAATGGACCTAGCAATGACCCCTGGGGAACTCCAGAGGGTATGTGTATTGCTGTTGAAGAAAACCATTTAAGACCACAGTTTGACACCGGTTTTCCACATACGATGAGAACCATCTATATAGGTTCCCCCTTATTCCCAAGGAAAGTAATTTAAGCAATAAATTTTGTGGTCAATACGATCAAATGCCTTACTGTAGTCAGTGTAAATTACATCTACCTGACCACACCGAGACATATGATGCGTTAGGAAATCACTGCACAGAATCAAATTGGATGTGGTGGAACGCCCTTTTAAAAAACCGTGTTGAACTTCGCTAAAACTGTGTTTGAAAGCATTGTACATTTGCTTATACACAATTTTTTCTAAAATTTTTGCAAAGAGGCACAGCTTCGAAATCGGTCTATAATTTTCAACACGATTTTTAACTCCTTTTTTATGAACAGGGGTAATTAGTGCAGATTTCCAAATACTGGGCATCAGGCCAGCATCCAGCGATCGTCGGTATAATATGGAAAGAGGAACAGTGAGACTTTTAGCACATTTTATTATAAGAATAGAAGGAATACGATCTGGCCCAGCAGACTTATTGGGATCGATGAACTTTAACATTCTGTACACTTCATGTTCCCGTATTTCAACTGAAGACAAATCTATATTTATATTACTTGACGGTCGAAAGTCATTGGTGGACACTAGATTGGCTGAGTGAGAATATGTTAAGAAATTTGAATTAAAGTAATCTCCAAACAAGTTGCAAATATCCTCCCCATTCTCTGAAGATCGATCACCGTATTTCATAACTGATGGGTAACAATGAGACTGTTTTTTAGATTTAACAAATGCCCAGAACGCTTTCGGGTTATTACGGATATTGTGTTCAATGTGTGCGATATAATCGGCGAACATCTCCTTTTCAAGGATCTTAGCACGCTCGCGCAGCAATACAAAAGAATGCAAATCAGAAATGTTACCATATTTTTTATTTTTATCTTGTATATACGTCGTTTGAATCTTGTTTTGGGCACTGAAGTAAAAAATCTTCAATTTGCTGATGATTTAGTTGTTTACACCACTGGGAACAATTTGGATAATGTTACAAACATTCTCAACAAGTCTTTGGCATCTCTGTGTGCATATTTCTCTTATTTAAATCTGGACATAAATCCATCTAAATCAAAATTGGTTGTTTTTGGTAAAAGTAGATCTGTAAGTCCCTCTGTGTATTTTAATAATGTCTCTATTCCAGTTTCCTATGATGCAAAGTTTTTGGGTGTGACATTTACCCATAATCTTTCCTGGAGAAGGTATATTGAGTTAATAAGTGCTAGAGCTAATAGAGCCTTTAATATTATGAAAACTTTATGCAGAACATCTTGGGGTGCTGATCCCAAAATATTGCTGTTGCTTTATAAATCTCTAATTCGTAGCCACTTTGAGTATGGGTTCCTGTCTTTTGCTGGTGATAAGAGATTGGTAGACATCTTAGATAATATACAAAACAAAGGCTTGAGGTTAATAACTGGAGCATTTAAAAGCACCCCTATTAACGTAATGCAAGTTGAGTGCAATCTTGCCCCATTAAGTATAAGATTTGGTTATTTGAAAGAAAAGTTTTTATTAAAATTATACAGCAAAACAAATAATCACCTATTTTTAAATTTGAAACATACTGCTCAATCTTCTGCTTGTAGCTCCCTATATATTCTCCAAGGCTTCTCACAATATGTAAATTTTCTTGAAAATCTGCATATCCATAAATCTTCCTCTCTTCCATGTTATCAGGGAGATTTTAATAGTAAATTTCCTGAAATTGACATCATTATTGATCGCAATTTATTCTCTAAAGAAGATGTATACTGTAAATTTTCTAAATTTACCAATTATAGATTTGTTTATTCTGATGGGTCCAAAACAGAGTCTGCTGTATCAATTGCTATTTATGATGGATATTTGAATTCTGGCGTTGGTCATAAAATAGACCCTCATGCAAGCATATTCACTGCTGAGGCTGTAGCTATTCTTGCTGCTTTAAGGCATATAAAACATAGTAATGATGGTTGTTATGAATGGGTAATAGTCAGTGACAGCATGAGTGTTCTTGAAAATCTTAAAAACAGTAGATTCAATGCTGACACTAACTATTTAATTCCCCGTATCACGGAGACTTGTATGGATTTGTTCTTTAATAATATTAAGCTTGTATTTATGTGGGTTCCTTCTCATATGGGAGTGTTGGGAAATGAGAAGGCTGATTTTCTGGCCAGAACTATTACACATTTTTCAACAACTGTTCCTGACTCCAGTAGAAATCTAAATTTTTTGTACCACACATAGATGTGGTCCCTATCCTTAAAAGAAGATCAATCGACTTGTGGACGAGGCATTGGAAACAAACAGTTGAGATTCAAAATAAAGGTCTATGGTATGCTACTTACAATGTCGCCATTGGCTCAACACCTTGGTTCTGCAACAGTCGTTTTTATAAAAGTCGAAAATTTTACACTACCGTTTTGCGGCTTCGTTTTGGACACTGTCGTTTAAACTATCATCTATTTCGTTTGAAATTGGTGCAAAGTCCTTACTGTGACCATTGTAATGTTCAGGTTGAGCAATCTCTGTCTCATTTATTCTTTCATTGCTCATCCTTTGGCATTCAGCGCCTTGTGCTGATGGGTGAGCTGATTAAAATTTATAAAAAACGGACTTAATTCCGCGCTCCATCCAGGCTCTTCTTGAAAATGGTTCAACGTACACAGCGTTGTTTGACTTTATTGTTGGTACTGTTGGGCAAATTTAATTGTTCGTAAATATTGAGGTTTGTAAATAGTTTCGTCTTAATGTACATAAGATCTTGGGTTTTTAATTTGATTTCTCTATTTTTATTCTCAATTATTTTATAAATTAAGAAACCACTGTAGATGATTAATAACTTATTACATATTATTAATGCACTCTGAGTATATACTTTGTAACGTTAGAATTTTGAATATTTGCACTCTTGGTTACTGTTGTGGTTACTGTCTTGTGATTTGAACTTTCGTATTCACATTTTATATAGGTACTAGTAATGCTAGATATAGTAATTAATTTATCTCTGAATGGGTTTACAATTAATAATTTAAAGGAAGGTAATTTTAACATAGAGCGTTTGTAAATATTTTAATTTACCCGGCATTGGCCCTTGACTGGATTTATATAATTTGATATTAAATACCAATTTGAGCGTGAAGAATTAAGAATTTTCTTTGATATATGTACTTGAGAGGTACATAATCACCAATGGAATTGTCCAATATCCACTGATGGGAAAACTTATGACATATTAATGAATACCTTTGAGTTTTGACTTTAAAGTCAAGAAATTGAAGCACTACTACTGAAGACATATTTTATCTTATATATTATATCAAGAATAGTCCACAAGTACTATACTTAAGAAACAAGAAATACTTTCGACTTGGCAGCATGGTCTTGGATCTTAGCCGGTTCCTTACGGAACGAAAAGAACAAAAAAAAAAAAAAAAAGCAATATCTACGTTCAGCGTTGTTATCCTAGTTTAGTTTTTGTTATTGAAACATCGGTTAAACAAAGATAGAAGACACGTAATTATCGGGGATAATTTTTACCGCTTAACTGTCAATATATTATTGAACCCGGCCGTAAAACTACCACCCGGCTTCGTTTTCGGTAGCAGTCTTGAGATACCCGGTAGATATATTTATTCATCTGTCAACGATTATTGAAACCGAAAAAAGACAGAACTCATACTAGAGTTAGCGATTTTAACTGGTAGAAAAAGACAGACAGAGTATTGCACCCGGCCGTTAGTGGACCACGTTACCAAGAACCTGAGAGCGTTGTCTGGCTTAGGGCTACGTTTTGACAATTGGGATGTCTTGTTAATACATATACTGTGTTCTAAGCTAGATAACCACACTCTTACCAAGTGGGAGGAATGGGGTGGCACTTTGGCTGATTCAATTCCTAACTTACAACAATTTAATAAGTTTCTAATTGATCGTGCGGATGTCCTTGTGTCTCTAAACCGCTATTCTTTGAGCTATAATAATAATAATAAGGCATCAATTGTTTTGTCGTTTAAGGGTACCAACAATAAAGCCGAACGCCAGCACAATAAATCTGTTACATACCAGTCAGTTTGCCAGTCTGCGTGTCAGAGAATCCTTCATTGTCTTCAGGCTGTGTTGTTTGTCAGGGCGAACATAGAATCTACGATTGTCCTATTTTTAAGGCTAAGACTGTGGAAGATCGTATAGCTGAAGTCAATAAATTAAATCTTCGTTCAAATTGCTTAAGATTCGGGCACATTACACGAAACTGCTATCTCAGACCTTGTCGGGAATGTAAAAAAAAGCACAACGCTCTTTTACATATTCCGGTAGCAACCAAAACCCGTGCTGCAGATACCACTACCACTGCAGCAGTTAACATATCATCATGTGAAACGATAACTAATCATACTATACAAGGTTCAAAACATATTTTATTATCTACAGTCTTAGTTGAGGTTTGTAACCCTAAAACAAATAAAACAGAACAAGCCCGCGCCGTGTTGGATTGCGGCAGTCAATCGTCGTTTATGACGCAATCACTTAGAGACAAATTATCTTTATCAGGTAATTCATTATTTAAAAATTATATCAATATTGTCGGCATCGGCAATCACGTTAATAATAAAGTTACAGAGAGTTGTGTGGCGCAGATAAAATCATTAATAAAACAGTTTCACGTCACAACATCTTTTCTGATATTACCGGAATTAACAAGTAATATTCCCAGATACACAATAAATACTCAGCAATTGCAAATACGTACAGAGGTACACCTTGCTGACCTTAGTTTTAATAAATCCTCCGCTATTGATCTACTCATCGGAGCAGATTTGTTTTGGGATATTCTTGGCTGCGACCAGCGTTCTCTGGGCCCTAATAACCCCATTTTAAGAAACTCTCAATTTGGTTGGCTCGTTTCAGGTCTAATCAAAATGAATGATTTAAACAATATATCAAATATTCAATGTCATCATTTTTTGACCTCACTTTAATCGGAAAATGATTTCAATGTAGAAATATCAAAGTTTTGGGAGCTTGAGGAAGTGCCATTAAGTAGACCATTGAGTCAAAATGAAAAATTATGTGAAAAACATTTTTTGACTCATATGACACGGTTAAATACCGGCAGATTTTATGTCCGATTACCTTTTATAGATTCTCCAAATTGTCTTGGAGAATTATACACACTAGCAAAAAAACGTTTTTATAGTTTAGAGAAAAAAAATTAAAAGGAACCCACAACTTAAATAACAGTATGTAAACTTTATAAGAGAGTATGAAGAGTTAGGTCATCTCTCCCAGTCTGACGGATTAAGACCCAATATATCATATTTTTGTGTCATCACGCCGTGTTTAAAGAAAGCAGCGAGTCTACTAAAATTCGTGTTGTTTTTGATGGATTAGCTTCTACTTCATCTGGATTGTCAATCAATGATATTCTTATGATAGGTCCAAATATGCAAGACTCTCTGTTCTCCATTCTAGTACGGGCTAGACAACACAAGTACCTCCTGACCGGCGATCTAGAAAAAAATGTATCGTCAGGTGCAAGTTAACTAGGAGGAACGAAATCTACAGCTCATACTGTGGAGAGAAGATGAGTCCCAACCTATCAAAACGTTAAAACTAAATACTGTAACTTACGGCATGGCAAGTTCCAGCTATTTGAGTACACGTTGTCTGTGGCAGCTTGGCGAAGAAAATCCAGATGAAACTATCAAAAATGTAATTCAGCACGACTTTTTCGTGGATGGTATGATAACTTCGAGTGATAGTGAACGCGAATTAAAACATATTCTAGAAGGGGTTTCCGCGGCGCTTAAATTAGGTTGCTTTAACTTAAGAAAACTTAAAACTAATGTTACCAGTATTTTTGACTCATGTTCTTTAGATGTTAATGAAAGGTTAACGCTCAGTGAGTCTTCTAGCACCCTAGGGTTGGGCTGGGAGCCATCGACGGACACACTGTATTTCCCAATACAATTCCCAGTAGATTTGATCAGCAATCGTCCAACTAAACGATCAATATTATCTATTTGTTTAAAATGTTCGATCCCTAAGGTTTACTCAGTCCTTGTGTAATGCAAACAAAGGTTGTATTATAACAGCTTTGGCTGGAGAAATTAGGCTGGGATGATCCAATTCCTGAAAATATTGCTTTGATCTGGGCTAAGTTTACTGCTTCTGTATCTGCACTTAGGAATATAAAAATTCCAAGACATGTACTCTGTGATGACCCAATATTTATAGAACTGCACTGTTTCTGTGACGCTTCACAAACTGCGTATGGAGCTTGTATTTATGCACGATCAATAAATTCTGCTAATGAAGTCACTGTAAAATTATTGTGGGCCAAATCCAAGATTGCACCCACTAAACCTAAAACAATCCCACGCTTGGAACTTTGTGCTGTGCTCTTAGCCGCTAGATTGTGTAAGGCTGTCAGAGATTCTTTGCGGTATAAGGTAAATAGTGAGGTTTATTGGAGTGATTCCAGTATTTTACTGGCATGGCTTCATTTGAGTTTTAAGAATTTAAAAACGTTTGTTGCGAATAGAGTTTCAGAAATTTGTGAGTTGACAAACATAAATTCTTGGCGGCACGTTCCAACATCAGTCAATCCAGCTGATCTCATATCTAGGGGAGTAAACCCTAATCATATCAAAGATAATTTGCTGTGGTGGTCAGGTCCACAGTTTTTATTGCAATCCGAAGATACTTGGCCTGTTTTAAATAACAATGAAGTTAATGTGAATAACTTACCGGAAACCAACCGTAATTCTACAATTGTTAACTTAGAAACCTCAGCAAATAACTTCATCAATTTTCAAAACTATCAAAGTTACGACCACTTGAAACGAATATTTGCTTATGTAGACGATATATTGATAATTTAAAATTAAAATCTTGCAACAAACCTATAGTCTCAGGTACTTTAAAACGTACTGAACTACGTAAAGCATTTATTTGTTTGTGTCGTTTAGCACAGCTACAGTCGTTCTCAAGCGAATACAAGGCACTCGCTAACGGTAACTCATTACATTCCAAATCTAAACTTTTATCATTAACACCCTTTTATTGCCCCAATGATAAATTAATTCGAGTAGGCGGCCGTTTTGATTCCTCAACCTATCATAATGATAAAAAACACCCTGTGCTGCTTGATGCATCTCATCATCTCACAAAAATAATATTTCAATATGAACATATTCGTAATCTACATGCTGGCCCACAGTTACTGCTGGGCATCATTAGAGATTACGTTTGGCCTATTAATGGCAGACGTCTCGCTAGGCAAACTATCCGTCATTGTGTATTGTGTATTGTGTCGGCACCTATAATGGGTAATTTACCTTCCCAAAGGGTCACGCCAAACTTCCCATTTAGTACGGTAGGTATAGACTTCGCCGGTCCCTTTTTTATTTTAAATAGAAAAGGACGCGGTTCTAATGTAGTTAAACGCTATCTTTGTCTTTTTGTATGTTTAAAATATTAATGTATACACCTCGAGGCTGTAAGTAATTTAATTTGTGTCACGACGTGGACGGCCAATAGAGGTATTTTGCGATAATGGTACCAATTTTACACGTGGAGCCAAGGAGTTAAATATTTTTTTGAATAATAACGTGGATTCTCTTTCTGATTTTGCAAGTGGGGAAGGAATAAATTTTATATTCTCACCTTCTTACGCACCTCATTTTGGTGGAATTTGGGAGGCCGGTGTGAAATCGGCTAAGTATCATATCAAACGTGTGATGGGCAATTCTCATTTAACTTTTGAGGAGCTGTCTACCCTTTTTGCGCATGTAGAATCCATTTTAAATAGTCGTCTACTTTGTCCTTTATCCTCCTCACTCGATGATCTTCTTTGCCTTACCCCTGGTCACTTTTTCATTGGTCGGCCACTCACTGCTCTTCCATCACCTGCCTTCGAAGACCGCAACCCCAATAATTTATCACGCTACCAACGAATACAACAGATACATCAACATTTTGGCGCCGGTGGCAGCGGGAATATATTGCTGACTTACAGCAACGAAGCAAGTTAAGTCTGAAGATCGGTGATTTAGTCCTTTTGAAGGAAGATAATAATCCGCCTCTGTGTTGGAGACTGGGACGAGTGCAGAAATTATCAAACAGGTCAGACGGAGTTTCTCGAGTTGCAGACGTGAAAACTCAACGGGGAATTGTACGACGGCCCTTGGTTCGCCTCTGCCCTCTGCCTTGATCAGATGAAATACAGGGTTGACAACTGAAGGTTTCAACGGCGGGAGGATGTTGGCGCCTAGTATTATCCTTATGGCAATACGCTTCAGACATATAAGACGCAGCAAACAGTTAGGAGTTACATCGTTTAGTTATTAGGATACCCCCACAATATTTTTATTATACATAATTATTCACTTCTCTCTTTGTACAACGTTCATCGCTCCAGTAATTATAATATGTAAAAATCCTAACTGTGTTGAAATACAAGTTTAAAAATATCCGGGAACTTCATTTATGTCCGTCGGAGACATAACCGGTGTAGAGCTAAGTAAGGTCTTGAGGTGTACAAATGCTTTATCAGCTTCATTAGTCCAGATAAACTTTTTGTTTCTCTTACCCTTGGTTAAATAATGTAGTGGAGCAGCTACTGTGGCAAAATCTTTGACAAACCTTCTATACCAACTAGCAATTCCAATAAACCTTTTCAGTTCAGTTATGTTTTTAGGTCTCGGAAAATTCATTATTGCTGAAACCTTATCAGGATCAGTACGTAACCCATCCTTATCCACAATAAATCCTAAAAATCGTAAACTTGGTCGTACAAAATATTGATTGTCAACCCAGCATTTTTCAAAATATTTTTAACTTCATTTAAAATTTTTATGTGTTCCTCAAAAGTCTCTGAACATATGACAATGTCATCTAAGGCCCACACCTTTCCTTCTAAAGAATGAAATAAAATATCCATTAACCTTTGCTGCGACTGTGTAGCATTTACTAAGCCAAATGGCATGACTTTAAATTGAAATAGACCTCTACCGGGCACAGCAAACGCTGTTGTCTCTTTGCTTGATTCATCCAATTCAATTTGCCAGAATGCGGATTTAAGATCAATGGTGCCGAGGAATTTTGCATTGTGCAGATTGTCTATAATTGCAGAAACTCGTGGTAAAGAATAAGTATATCGCTTTGTGATTTTATTGAGTTGTCTACTATCTAAACAAAGTCTATTTCTCCCATCATTTTTTTACCATTACTATGGGTGAACACCAGGGACTATAAGATGGTTCCACAACATCATTTTTTAACATCTCATCTAATTCTTGTTCTATGTCCCGCCTAACATATGGTGAGAAATTGTATTGTTTTTGATATACTGGTGTAGACCACCATAGGTGTGATAGTAGTATCACCCGTGTCTATGTTGTGTTTGATAATTTTAGTTCTGCCTAACCCTATCCCAATACTATTTCTTATTTCCGTAATGGTGTTGCCTAGGTGTATCTTAACATTTTCATTTTCATTTAAATCATTTTCTGACATTATTGCTACTGATTGATCGTGTATGGTGTTTACAATTGGATTTAGTAGCGAGGTATCCTCTTTGAATTCAAAGGAAATACCAAATTTGTCAAAAAAGTCCTTACCCAAAATTAGCGGTTGTGATAATTCTGGCATTAGTAACATCGGGATGATATGAAATTGAGTATTAAATTGTACTGGAACATCAAATAACTCCTTGATACTATGACTAGTTCCATCCGCTGTAGTAATATCCATTCGTTTAAGTTTCTGCATCTTGACACCTAGTCGTTTCAAGGTACCAGCAAAGTTTGAGTTTATTACCGTACGAGTGGCTCCAGAATCCAAAAAAACCACAACAAGTATGATTCAATATCGTGATATAATATGTATGGCCTATTATCGATTTTTTTAAATGTCAATGGTGATGTGACGTTTCGAGACATGAAATGACGCACAAATACTAACCAGTCCTGCCATTCTTTGCTATACCTATCAAGGGGAAAGTTCAACTGACAGGTTTTGCGCTTTCCCCAAGAGCGTTTCCCTTACAAGTGCAATCTTTAGAGGTAATGCCAAAGTGACCACATTTATAACAAAATAATCTTTGTTTTGGAACTGTACATGACCTGAATAAATGTCCTAATTCACGGCAATTCCAACACCTGATTTTTATATTAGTAAGTACTAATAAAAAAGTATAAGTATACCTGTGGTCTTATTTCTTATTTCAAAATATCTTTACTATTTGCAAGCCATGGAGTAGCCTTATACGGTAAGTCAGGCTCAATATAATTCATTAGAATTTTAGGCTCTTGGAAGTTGTCACAATTAATTTTGGTCTTTTCTACTATTCATTATACTTCATCCTGTATACCCCGAGGAAGATTATAGGAAGGCCATGTCTGTACTCTGCCAGCCCGTAACATGGGGATTCTGGAAATGGAGATTCTGGCACCCTTATAATAAAGTAACATATTTTCTACAAGTTTGTCGATGGACTCTTAAATAGAGCGACTGTTACTTCACTAAACATAAAGCGGCGTTCATATTTCCCTACCACAGAACCCCGGTTGAAATCCGGGTTCAATGTAGTCCGGCATACTTTAAGTAGCGGGAGCTTAATAAGTGGTCTGCATTCGACTTCCTGCAACCATTATCAGAACTTTTTTGTATAACATAGGTGCGGCAAACGAGAAAACAGCGATCACTGCCGTCCACAAACATTCATAACGCTTGGATTATGTATTGCCGATCAAATCGAAAGAAGAGCAAGAGAGAATAATCGGGCTTCCAGCAAAATCACTCAACTAGCCAAACGTAACAGCAGAACTATCGCTTAACGTCGTTTCCCGCCCCGGAAGAGTCATTCATGCTGAGTGACAACAGCGTTAATCTTTTGATATACTGAACATCGAAATTAATTATTTAACGCATTTGCCGACAGCTGTTGGTTGCAGCTGGTGTCCTACGGCCATTAATGAGGACACAATCGCCAACCTGACCGGGAAGGAGCTGTCGATCCGGGTGCATGTGTACGCGAGGACCCTCGCCGCATTACTGCGGGAGACTGCTTTCCGAACCAAGACCAAGGTAAGGGAGCCTCCGTCACTCACGAGTCAGGACCTTGTTATGACTGAGTCATGGATATGACTCAAAAGAGTGCCAACGCTATGTCATAATCATTATTCCAAATATAACATTGATCGAGTGTAGTTGGATTTATCTGTGTCGCAATTCGCAGTACGTAGTGGCCTCAGGTCAGTATGATGTACATAAAATTGTTTTTGTTTCATTCATATAATTAACCTGCCTCTTGGTACGGTCTGCAGTCTGGTTTAGTACCCTCGAGTGAGTAGTGAATTATTAGAGGCTATTCAGTTCACGTAGCCGGTGTTAGGATATTGGGGTCCGCCTGCATACATACTGACGCCGTTCCCCTGATGAGATATCTCACGATATTAGCAAAATGATTCTACTGACGCAAGCTATGTTGTTCTCATACAATTGATATTCTATTATTTATATTGATATAGAAAATCGGCTCCTCGAAGAATCCAGGCCATTCCTCATGCGTCAACCGATGAAGGTTGACATTACACTCGTTTAAGCAGTTAAGGTTAAAACAACAGTATTGGGCCCCGAAAGGCCCTCGAATTCCGCCGCTTTAATACATTTACCCATACGTCGACACGACTTCAGATAATAATAATAATAATACCAAATGGAGGAATTAACCTCACTGCCTATCGTGTTAAAATGCTGTCTCTGTTTCAGGCTTTGGAACCAACGGTTGATGTATCATCCCAACGACTGTCGGATCAAGTGCGATTTATTCAGCGGCGTAAGTTGTTGGATGATGACACACTTGAGCGGTTGCGCACAGACTTATGTTTTGTCCAGGAAGACCATGTATCGCCCGTCAGTGGAGATCAAGCGGCAGGCCCAACACCAACACCTGTTGCTGATTTCGAGCTGACGGACAATTTGGATGACAACGTAAGTCCCCAAGATAAACAGCAACTGAGAGGAGCTTTGGAGTGTGCGATTTTGGAGTTTGCGTCTTTATCGGCGTCTTGTAGACCGCGTCTGCCACGTTTGCCAACGCATAGAAGAAATTTGGCGCTGATGGGAGCTTTGGACTCCATGTTACCTACATACTTGGAGTCCAGTCGGGATCTTGTTGATACGCACTCGATCCTTTACTGCGCGGCCGTCGCAGCATGTCGAGTGGCTAATGTTAAATTCCCAAAAGAATATAGAGCTACTCGAGGTGTTGTGACTGTGCCTGCCTGGCAGCGGAGGATAGAGGATCGTATCAACAGGGCCCGAACTCTCATCGGCAAGCTAATTTCTTTTAAAGAAGGAAACAGCAGGCCGAAGATTATGCGTTTTGTGACGCAGGCTTTTTCGGGGACCAACACAAGTCCTCGAAATTATAGGCTTTGCGTCACAGAACGCATAGACTTCTTCAAACAAAAAGTCTATGCGTGGGCGAACCGCATTCGTCGCTACAGGAGGCGATGGGATCGTTTCCAACAAAATCGCAAGTTCCAAACTGACCAAAAGAGGGTTTATAGATGTTGGGAGAATCCTCCACAAGGTGTGGTGGATGGGCGGCTTCCCAGTGCTCACGAAATGCGTGAATACTGGACGAATATCTGGTCGTCGCCTGTCTCTCACACTGAAGCCTCCTGGTTTAGTGTTGTAGATCGAGCTTGCGAGGCAATACCGGCTATGGAAACCATTTTAATCAATCCAGAAGATGTGCTAACTGCAATTAGACAGACGCAAAACTGGAAGTCACCGGGTCCGGACGGTCTGCACAACTTCTGGTTAAAATGGTTTCCAAGTTCGCATGCTCGATTGGCAGTGCAATTCCAGGATGCGCTTGAGCGGGGATCCCTTCCAGCATTTATGACAACAGGTGTTACTCACCTTCTCTTTAAGTCCGGTTGTACCACGGAACCAAAAAATTATAGACCCATCACATGCCTTCCCACTATTTATAAAGTTTTGACCTCCATAATTAGATCTAAAATTACAGACCATATAAATTCTAACCAAATTCTTTTTTCCGGCCAAACAGGTTGCATGAATGGGTCCCGTGGTACTAAGGAGCTCCTTCTCATTAACATGACCATTTGCCAACAGGCTCGTCACAACCGACGGAATTTATCGGCTGCCTGGATAGATTATAAAAAGGCCTATGATTCGGTGCCTCATACATGGCTCATGAGGGTGTTAAATTTGTATAAAATTAATACAAATTTATGCAACTTCCTTGGGTCTTGTATGGGGCAGTGGACCACTGTCCTAAGATATCCAGGTGGTACGGTTCCTCCTGATTGTGACGAACCGATTAGAATCAAGCGGGGTATATTTCAGGGCGACAGTCTGAGTCCACTGTGGTTTTGCATGGCCCTGAATCCCCTCAGCACTCTGTTGTTGGATTCAGGGTTAGGCTACCGTCTACGGAGAGGCTCTGAGCCTATATCTCACTTGCTCTATATGGATGACCTCAAGTTATTTGCATCGAAACAAACCGAATTGATTGAGTTGTTAAAAATAACGGAAAGATTTAGCAATTCAATCAATATGGATTTTGGTGTAGATAAATGTGCGGTTATCCATGTGAAGCGAGGGGAGGTTGCGGTCTCTGATGACATACTAGTCTCAGAGACTGTAAGGCTCAGATCCCTCTCTGTGACGGAAACCTACAAATATTTGGGTATGCCTGAGGCTCTAGGTATCATGGGTGCAGATGTAAAACGATCGTTGAAAGAGCGTTTTTTTAGCCGCCTGACAAAAGTACTTAACAGTTTTTTGTCCGGTGGAAACAAGATTCGCGCTTTTAACGGTTGGGTTATGCCTGTACTCATATACTCTTTTGGCATACTCAAATGGACTCAGACTGAATTGGACGCCCTGGATCGTAAAGTCCGAACTCTCCTAACTGCACATCGTATGCATCATCCACGATCATCAGTGATGAGATTGTACATCCCGCGGAGATGTGGGGGCCGAGGTATTCTTAATGCTAAGGACTTGCATAATCGCGAGGTGTGCAATCTCAGGGATTATTTCCTTCACAGTGATGTGGATATGCATAGGGTTGTAGTTATGGTAGATAAAGGATTTACCCCGCTCTCTTTGGCGATTGAGAACTGGCGGAAACCTCTGGTGGTAGGCATTAAGGATCGCGAGGACATATGGAAGAGCAAAGAGCTGCACGGTCGGTTCTATCGAGCCCTTCATGGGCCTGATGTGGACCGACTAGCGTCTGTGTCTTGGCTGCGCTTCGGTAACCTCTTTGGGGAAACCGAGGGTTTTGTCTTTGCAATTATGGACGAAGTTATTAAGACGAACAACTATAGGAAATACATCCTGAAGGACGGTACGGTCGACATCTGTCGGGCATGCCACCGTCCTGGTGAGTCTATCAGGCATGTTATTTCCGGTTGTTCGTATCTTGCTAACGGCGAGTATTTGCATAGACATAACCTAGTAACCAAGATCATACACCAGCAAATTGCCCTTCGATATGGACTTGTGACTCCTGAAGTGCCATATTACCAGTATGTGCCCCAACCAGTTCTCGAAAATGGTCATGCAACGCTGTATTGGGATCGATCTATTATCACAGACAGGACTATTCTAGCCAATAAGCCTGACATTGTGATAATAGATCGATTGGCGCGCCGGGCTATACTTGTTGACGTCACCATTCCGCATGACGATAACCTTGTCAAAGCCGAAAAAGACAAAATGTCTAAATATTTAGATTTGGCACACGAGGTTACCGACATGTGGGATGTCGACTCAACAATTATTGTCCCGATTGTCGTTTCTGCTCATGGGTTGATACCAAAGAGCCTCGACCAACATCTACAGAGGCTCTCAATCGGCGTTTGGGTCAGGAGTCAGATACAGAAGGCAGTATTGCTTGACACGGCACGTATAGTGAGGAGGTTCCTCACTTTGGGGTCCTAACCACCGGTGGCTTGGGTCTCGAGCCTCGCCATTGTTGGATGAATTTTTATATTTTATATGTATTTTGTTTTATACTATATATATAAAAATGTAAAAAAAAAAGATTTAAAATAAAGAGAAATAATAATACGGATAAATTCTGTTAACCGGGGTAGAATACAAGAAAATATCATACACTCTAGATTCAGGCGAATTAATAGAACCCATGGATGAAAACTCCACATACAAATACTTAGGTTTCCATCAGTCTAAATTCATTTTACAGAAACAGGCCAAAATAAATATGACTGAAAAATTTAAATCAAGACTAAACCAAATTTTAAGATACTATGCCATCCCTATTCTTACGTATTCGTTTGGAATAATACACTGGTCCCAATCAAATCTACAGAAGCTACAAGGAATAATTAATAACCTTCTAACTAAATACAGAAAACACCATCCTAAATCATGCACACAACGACTAACCTTAGCTCGCCGAAATGGAGGCAGAGGACTACTTGACTTACGCAACTTACACAATAATTTAATAACCAAACTTAGACAATATTTCCATAGTAAAGCCGAAAACATAGAACTTCACAAATTCATAGCCGAAATAGATAAAAAATGACCCCACTTAACTTGCACGACAGAACGACCCAACCAAACCAATGTATTATACCACCATACATTGGATCTGTGGTCTCTGAAGTCTTTACATGGAAGACACCTCGCAGATCTCAGCCAAACACATGTCGATAAAAATGCATCGAACGAGTGGCTGCGGCGAGGAGAACTGTTTCCGGAAACAGAGGCATTTGTGGCCGCTATCCAAGACCAGGTAATAAATACTCGTAACTATCAGAAGTTCATTATTAAAGCTAATAACCTCCCCACTGATCTGTGTCGGCGATGCCACAGTGCATCGGAGACCATACAACACATCACCGGTGCCTGTAAATCTATTGCACAAACAGATTACAGGCATCGCCATGATCAAGTAGCCTCCATCATACACCAAAACGTAGCATTCAAATACTCACTTATTAAAGATAAAACCGCTTATTACAAGTACACGCCTGCTACAATATTAGAATCTGCTCACTATAAACTCTACTGGGACCGAACTATAATTACAGACAAAACAATACATTTTAACAGACCAGATATTCTTTTATATGACAAAAATAATGGTACCGTATATTTAATAGATATAGCTATACCTAACACCCATAATCTTGAATCAACATATAATGAAAAAATTGCCAAATACATAGACCTATCAATAGAACTTAAAAAACAGTGGAATGTACATACAGTGAAGATAATACCAGTAGTCCTTTCTTCCACCGGCGTAATCCCCCATAATTTACATGATAGCCTCCGATCGCTTGGTATGCACAAGTTGTCTTTCATCCTTCTACAGAAAGCTACATTACTCAATACTTGTAGAATAGTGAGGAAGTTTTTATTAACAAACTAGCTAGTTATATATCTCATTTTCCTGCCTGGCCCAAAAGCCCGCGGAGAACTGATTTGCCCTACTGAAGTGGGAGAATAAATTTAATATAAATAAAAAATAATACGGATAATAATAATAAAAATAATACGCACAAATAATAATACGTAATTACCAAAAGTTCATAATTAAAGATCCAAACCAAACCACAGATACATGCAGACACTGTAACTCCGCTCCTGAAACTATCCAGCATATAACAGGTGCCTGTAAGTCTCTAGTCCAAACGGACTATAAGCACCGGCACGATCAGGTGGCTGCTATCATACACCAATATTTATCTCACCAATATAAATTCATTGACCAACAAGTCCCCTACTACAAATATCAACCAGTAACAGTACACGAAAACAGGCAGTGTAAAATCTATTGGGACCGCACAATAATCACGGATAAAACTATCCATTATAATAGACCAGACATAACTTTACATAATAAACTAACTAACACCATCTACCTTATTGACATAGCCATGCCAAACACACACAATATTTAAACTACAACATCAGATAAACTTACTAAATACCAAGATCTTGCAATAGAGTTAAAAACCCAATGGAGAGCTAATTCGGTCCACATAATACCTATTGTTATATCATCCACCGCAATAGTTCCTAAAAGTCTACACCAAAGCCTAGAATTATTGAAAATACCACCATATGTTATATATATTTTACAAAAAGCCGTAATATTAAATACTTGTCGCATTACTAGAAAATTATTGTCATCATCATCTGTCTCATCCACATATACTATAATTTAGTCTGATGTGCTTGGCTATGGCCCGTATATCAGGCTTATTTCCCTTTTATGGAGATAAACCGTTATAAAATACAATAATAATAATAATAATAGTTCTCTCAACAACAGGTGTTATTCCACTACAGCTTCATGAATCTCTTAAAACCTTACAACTTCCGAAATATCTTTACAGAACCTTACAAAAAGCAGTTATACTGAATACATGTAGGATAGTCAGGAAATTCCTACAAATGAAATAGAATAGTTAGGAACCTAAAATTGATACTTACCTGGCTTAGGCCCGTATGTTTCATGTGTTACCGGTGTCGTACCGAGTTTTTAATAAATAGAAAATAAACAATAATAATAATAATAATAACACCCAACAGTCACATACATAGTCCTGACCCCACACTAAGATCGAGTCTTGTGTCGTGGGTATCAGGAGCTACGAGAGACTTTTCGGTCTCACAAACACCCAGACCCGGAAGAAATATTTGTGTGCTGCACAAACATTTCTCTCGGTGCGGGGACCGAACCCGCGACCTCTCTTTTTACAGGCGGCGTCTAACCGACTGCGCCACGGAGGCTGTCAAATAATAATATTGTTCATTCAGAAAACATTGAACGGGGTTTATTTTTTATCAAAGATACTTAATTTTATTTATATATTACTAGAGGCCCGGCCCTGCTTCGCTTGGGTACAAATAGATTTCTGTACAAAAATATGTACGTATTATTATTATACATATAAACCTTCCTATATAGGCACGCTGCCACCGCGCCGCCCCGACCGGCCAGTACCGCCGCAAGCGCTACGTCCCGCAATTTTAATTCTGAATTTAAAAATTGCATGAAAACATAATGTATCGTACAATTTATACATAATGCTGCTGGCCAAGTCGATCTATTTATTTAAAACGTAAAGAATTTTTAATATTGATATGGTAATAACTAACGTAATAACTTTATATAGAAGGTCCCTTAAGGACTAAATAAATTAATCGACTTGGTATTACATGCATCTCGAAACTTTTTGCGGTAGAAAACCTGAGCTGCGAGACTTGGATTTTTTTTACAGGATGTTTTTGATGGGATCTCACGTCTTTTTGTAGAGTCCTACTTTTTTCCTTTTCGGTACTTCTTGCTTCTAGAATATCACTAACGATTTTTCTTATTTTTGTAGGTATCAATTTATCACAAATATAGCGGATTTGATTATTAATGTTCTTTCTTTCATTGTAATTGATATTTTCGAGTTATTTAATCTATTTATTTGCAAGTTTTTCTTCGTCATGTTTTTCTAGAGGAATGTTGTACAGTTTCATGGGCTGAATACACCATTTCCCTCTCTATATCCCCTCCTGTTATGCCTAATGTATATAGATATCTATCTACAACTATTATTCCATTATATACGGGTACAATGATTCATTAACTGCAAATGTAACTATACATTGTAATCCTATACATTTATATGGGATTACAAAGTTATTCACGCAGTTGGTCTATCTAGAAAACTAGACACAAATTATGAAATGTTTGAATTTTCCCTTACTTTAGACACTAAACACTAATTATATTCTAAATTTGAAGGTTCTATGTCTGCTAGAAGTGCCTTAGGCTTTTGATGATCGGTCAGTCAGTGAATGACAAAATTAAGAAAGTTTGACTAGTTACAATTCTTAAACTACTGGTTCAAATTGAATGAAATTTTAAATATACCGTGTTTACACAATGCCTGCTTAGTAACTGAAAATTCAGGCTTCATGCTTTAGCCACAACGAAGTTATAGGGGGTTGAAAATGGTCTGAATTGCTTCGAGAAAAGGATGTTACGGCCTATAGCTCGACTTGGACTTG
This sequence comes from Hyles vespertilio, assembly GCA_009982885.2. Classification (NCBI taxonomy): domain Eukaryota; kingdom Metazoa; phylum Arthropoda; class Insecta; order Lepidoptera; family Sphingidae; genus Hyles; species Hyles vespertilio. Next base: position 138,376 of record CM042833.1, on the reverse strand, counting down.
GGGCTCGGCCGCGCCCCCAGATGACAAAAAAATGTTATTGTGGGATATCCATAAGAGATAGACATATACCATCGCGGAGTTTTCTGTAGACCTTTTCAATGTGTACAAATATGTAGTACATTATTTTGATAAATCTCGTAGGGTTCACCCTGCGTTTGCAATGTAAGCGGAAAAATATTAATAACTAACGACATCACATTAGAAACCTCAAAAATAACAATATTTCTCCACTATTTAATGGATGTTATTATACAAGTAAACCTTTCTAAAGAATCACTCTATCTATAAAAAAAAAATCCGTTGCGTAGTTTTAAAGATTTAAGTATACAAGGGGACATAGGGACAGAGAAAGCGACTTTGTTTTATACTATGTAGTGATCATGTGGATACCTGATATGGAATATAAATATAAGTGCTATATATATCCTACACGGTGAAGTGCTCAAAAATCTAGTTCAAAAATTCCACTACATGCATACAGACGAGGAAAACAAAATTTTACTGAACCAACAAAGAATTTTTTTTTTTTTTTATCTCTCCTTTACGCTGCAATCTGTCTCCATTGGGACATTCAACAGCTGGTTGAGCGGATTAGTAATTTGTCACGTTCGGAATGCGACCTGTGTCTCATCCTACTTAATTTTCTTTTTATTTAATAGTGTCCTGTGGCATCCTCCGCTTCAAACGACGAATTGCTGAACTTTTCTCCATCAATACGTTGGCCATGACGTTAGGGTGGTTCTTTATTCTTTCGCTGTATGTTTTCGTATAATGACGAATTTCCTGCCTGATTGTGGTCATATGTAGATCATGATGTAGTTGGTCGTTTGTAACGAACCAAGGGGCATTGGTTATTATCCTTAATATTTTATTTTGGAATCTTTGTATAATTTCAATATTGGAATGGGACGCCGTCCCCCAGAGCTGAATTCCGTAGGTCCAAATTGGTTTAAGTATTGACTTGTAGAGAAGGAGCTTGCTATTTAGCGACAATTGTGAACGGCGGCCCATTAACCAATACAGCATTCGCATTTGTAAGCCCAGTTGCTTCCTTTTTGTGAATATATTATGTTTTTGCCAAGTAAGACGCTTGTCCAGGTGCATCCCCAAGTACCTGACGTGGTCTGATTGTGGCACTTCTAGGTTGTTAAGTTTTACGGGTGGGCAAGTCCCTCTTCTTAGTGTAAACGTCACGTTAACAGATTTAGTTTCATTAGCCTTGATTCTCCACTTCTTCAACCAAACAGATATTTCATTAAGTCCACATTGTAGTAGTTTCGCTGCCTCAATGGGATCCTGGTGAGATGCTAAAATTGCAGTGTCATCGGCAAAGGTACCGGTGGTTATGCACTCCGGAGTGGGTAAGTCAGAGGTATAAATCAGGTATAACGTAGGCCCCAGCACGCTGCCTTGTGGTACTCCTGCTTTGATAGGGTAGAGTCTTGAGAATGCTTCGCCATTCTGGACTAAAAAATATCTGTGCTTACTACGAAATCCAAATTGGTGGTTGGGAATCAAATTGCGTTGCTCTATTAATGGTGTCAATCGAAGCGATATAAGAGATTCATATATTTTCGCAGGTATCGGCAGTAAGCTGATTGGCCTGTATGATTTTGGGTCGTCAGGTTGTTTGTCAGGTTTCTGCAGCATGATTATCTTAGCAACTTTCCATTGTGGTGGGATGAATTTTAGTTTTGTGATGGCATTATAGATTGCTGTGAGTAGTCTTACCCCAGACTCTGGTAGTTCCTGTAAGACTTTGTTTGTAATGAGATCGTATCCAGGAGCTTTCTTAGGCTTTGCTTTTCGGATAATTCTTACTACTTCCTTTTTAGTGAATTTGTCTGGTTCGACATCATCCTGATCAGGGGTATTAATAAAATCGGTAACTTTCTTTTCACATTCGGGGGGACCTTCGTAAGGATGGGGTTGGAAAACTTTTGCCAAATGCTCCGCGTATACGTTAGCTTTTTCTTGATCACTGCGTGCCCAGTTGTTATCTGGTTTTCTAAGTGGAGGGTATGCTATTATGGGCCTTTTGATTTTCTTAGTGGCTTTCCAAAGGGAGTAATCGGTAGCTGCGGTCGAGTCTAGACCTTCCAAGTATGCTTGGAAGCTGACGTTACGTTCGTGGTCTAAAACTTGTTTTAGTTGTCTTTATGGCTGAATTTTTTTTTCGTATCAGGACATCTATTTTGTTGCCATAGCTTTCTGATCGCTCTTTTTTCCTTAATTAAATCCAATAAGTTTTGGGCGACTAGTAGGTCTTCAGGTTTATATTGGTTTAATGGAGTCGCGTTCCATGCGGCATTTTGTATGTTTATATTTAAAAACTCAATAGCATTTGTTATGTCTTCTTTTGTTTTCAATGAAATGGGTACTTTAAATGCTTCGTCTAGGAAGTGTCGAAAAAGGGACCAGTTGGTTTTCTTGTTATGTAGCGTGCATTTTTTAATGGTTTCTTTGAGATCAGTTTTTATATCGACGATTATGGGTGAGTGGTCTGATGATAAATCCCAACAACTATTACAAGATATACTAGTTTTAGGTATTCCTTTGGTTACACAAAAGTCGATAAGATCTGGTATTTTTCGTGTATCTGCGGGCCAATATGTTGGTTGGCCTGACGAGAAAACATGGCTACCTTTTTTTAAGATGCTATTGAGAAGTTCACGACCTCTGGGCAAAATGAGTCTAGAGCCCCAGAAAGTATGTTTAGCATTATAGTCGCCTCCGGCTATAAAACGATTACCCAGGGTGTCAAAGAAATCATTAAACTGACTTTCTTTGATTGTATGTCTTGGGGGGCAGTATAGTGCTGACACTGTGATGTTGCTAAACCAGTCGCATACAACAATGTTAGTTGCCTGGATGTAATCCTTGCAGTAAGATTGAGATTGGTGATGTTTAATATTAGTTTTGACAAGGATAGCTGAACCTCCGTGTGCTTTTCCATCTGGATGCATGGTATGGTATACTGTATAGCCGGGAATTTTAATAAAACTCTTAGGTGTAAAATGAGTTTCAGATATAAGCATAATGTCAATTTTGTTTATTTGAAGAAATGTTTTTAACTCATTTGAGTGGTTGGACAGCCCATTAGCATTCCATACGCATAGTTTTAGGGCAGTGAATTTAGTGGCAATCTTGACATGAGATCTACTAACATTTGGGTCATTTTAAGCATTTGGTTCATGAGGGTCTGCATTGATGCATTAAAAGTGCGAAGGGCGTCAGATATAAGCTGTTCAGTATTGGGCGTATTCTGGTTATATAACTGTGTTTTGGGCTCATTTCTTGCAGCTGCTGCATAATTATCATCAGGATTTCTTGCATATTTAAATTGGTTGACATTTCTTTGATTAGTATTACAAGGCTGTAAGATTTCTGGTTTAGTTAGCTTTTGTTTTTTGAGACGAGGAATTGGATATTTCATTTTTTGTAACTCTTTATACACAATGCAGCCCTTATAATTGGCTGGGTGGTTTCCTTCACAGAGAATACATTTAACTTTGTCAGATCGTTCCTTTCTAGGACAGTTAGAAGTATGATGTGATCCTGCACATTTCACACATTTAGATTGTCTATGACAGAAATTTTGTGTATGTCCGTACTGCTGGCAATTAGAACATTGCGGAATAGTTCGTTTGGGTCTTGGTGGTTCAATTTCTATACGACAGTTAAGTAGCGACTTTATATTGTAAACATCCTTATTATTAGGATTATTTTGTAGATCTATGAAAAACATTGGTAATGATTGTTTTGTTTTACCATTTTTTATATTCCAGATGTTAGTAGGTTTGTGACCTAAGTCTTCCAGGGCCTGTTTAATTAAGTCAATGTCGGTTGAAGGTTGGATGCGTTTCAGTACTATTCTAAAGCTCCTCTCCTGTTTTGTTTTATAGGTAAAGAACTCGGTATCTTTGCTTTTTAATTCTTTGTAAGTAGCGGAGTATGCTTCAGGGGTTTTGGTTTGTATTTTTACTCGTTCACCCTGGAGGACTTTGATTTCATAGTTTCCATGTGCCACTCTTTCTAACATTTCTGTGAGGGGTTGGATATTACTGACCTTATCAATAAAGAATGGTGGAGGCTTAGTAGCCACTTGTATTTCCTTTTCTGGTGGTCTGTCAGTGTTTTCAAGTTCAGAGAAGCTATTCGAAGTTGGTATAGGTGCTGCTAGCCAATAATTTGGTTTAGCTTTCTGATTCCTAATTGTGACTGCTTTAGGGCTACTTCTCGTTCTTTTGCGTTGGTTAACTTCCTGCCATTTAGAATGTTCTGTGTGAGTAGGAAAATGAGTTTCCCTTTTTTCAGGTTCTTTTTCTATATTCACATTTCCTATAGATGCAGATCTAGGTTTTGAAATAAACAAGCTCGGGTGGAAGGCTTGCTGTACAAGTTTTTTGTTATTGCTGCCAGACGCATTTACTGACACAGGGGCCTGGTCGCCTACCCCTGTGTAGTCTTCGGTAGCAGATTTCACACTCACAGGCCCGGATACCTGCGAGCGCCGGGGGTTAGCCGGAGCGCATGACAAATCACTCTCATTATTAGACATTTTCATATAAGTTAGGGTAGAAGATAAGTACATATAGGCACTTTTCCAAGGTGCTATAGTCACACTTTAAGAGGGCATTTATCTCCTCCGGGCTTGTGATAGCCCATTACAGGTTACTTGACCGCCGCCTGTGGCTCGGCGTTGTTGTTCGTTTAGCACCACCCGGGGGACACGTGTAGGGTAGGCCTGGGATAGGTGGTAATTCCTACGGACGCGAACAACGTCACCCCCCACCAACAAAGAATGAAACTTAAAATGTCATAATAACTGCATTTAGTAAAACTATACATAGCTTTCATTAGGTTTCTTACAACGTAACTATCAAATCAAAATTATAAACTAATGTGAAGGAACGGAACAATTTTTGCTGTTTCTAATAAAAAGCCGACTACAATGCAATACACCCCGCAGCGTTGCGGGATTTAATCAACAGACCAAAACATCAGTAATCGGCTGAATGGATATTTTGTTGAACCGCACTGCACTTACCGTCAGATTTATATAGATTCTATTGAGATAGTATAAATTACTAGGCTAATACACAGGCAGAATATTCACTGGTTGGGGTATGTGATTATGTGAGGCGCCGCATGGATAGGTAGGTACCACCGCAATGTCTATTTCTCCCGTAAATGCAATTTCGGTTTGAAGAATATTGTAGCCAGAGTAACTACTGGATATATTGAGACTCCCATGCAATCATTGCAATAAAGAAAAACAAAAAAAGAGTCAGAAATACACAAAACAAAAAGAGTATTTATTAAAGAGGAATTAGTGATTAGTTCTCTCACGCGGTACACAAGGCCATGACAACAATACTTTATACATCAAAGGGTTTTGTTGACGACGCACGCACACATCACCCGGCGTAATACACAGAACGCATTTTGTAAGGTCTCGTCACGCCACGATCGCAGTATGTGTGGGCGGATTGGGTGCATTTTTATTGTTTTTTGACATGTTTTTATTGAATAGCTTCGCACCCACCGCTCACACATTAATGATTCATGTGTCATTTTAAAGGGCGTGACGAGACCAATCTAGTGATATACGATAATTAATTGTACGTAAGATACTTACGGAAATAAAGAGGAAAATGACCGCGCCCCGAAGTGAAAACGGAACCAAAAATAGGAACATTTCACGGGGGTCTCCCTATGGTAACGCCTCGGAGTACTTAAGCCGGCAAGCAAAAATAGGAAATCACTGGATCCAGAAGAGCTCTCCGAGGAAGAAACTGAAGAAACCTGAAGACACTCGAAGCCTCAAGAGACAGAAGAAACCTGGGAAAAACCCTGAAGAAAGAAGCCCGAAGTACGAAGCGATCCGGACTGCGACGTTGCTTGCCGGCGTCACTACGATCGAGTACTCCGAGGCTACCATAGGGCGGGGCGTGGTCGATTCCGCATATATTTTATATCGTGTGTATCATTACGTTGCCCGTCCTATACAAACCGCACCTTTCGGAGCGACATTCCTAGGGGCTAGACGTCAAATAGAGTGCCCGAACACGCACCAGGGGGTGCATACGCTGGGCTCCGGCGCCCGAGTTGAGGACTCGGATTCTCGCCCAGTGAAGTCGCGGCGAACGTTGGTGCCCGTCTCCGGGTTCCCGACCTCCGCACGCCTACAGCTGGTCCTTCGAGCCGGATCGTTCGCCGCACTCAAGATGCCAGTCACTAGAAGCACGAAGGGCGCTCCATCAAGCCTTCCAGCAGCGACGACCACCACGACCCCGACGACCGGCGCGACCACGGCGCCCCGAGTTGAAGGCACGTCGGGATCTACGGTCACCACGACGTGGTCACATGGGACCACAACCACTGCAACAACCGCTACAGAAACTCCTCGCGCACCCGGACAACGTGAAGACGTACCGGCTGCGACGGTTCGAAGAGGACGCTCGACGCGGTCAAGTAACAAGAGGAAGGAGCTGGAAGCGAGGGCAGAAGTTGCGCGCCTCGAGCATGAGGCGGCGCAAGCAGCGGCAGCGGCCGCTCGAGCGCGACTCGAATTACTTCGAGTCGAAGAAGACGACGACGACTCGTCTACGGGTACAGGTGAGGATCCAGTCAAAGAAGACGCCGTGTCGAAGTGGGTGCAAGCCACTACAACGGCGCCCGTGAAAGAATACGAGGTCGAAGCTGTCACCGAAGAGACCAAGCCCAGCGACGCACCGAAGAGCGACGCATGCGGTTTGGCAGAAGCAATAGTGAAGGCCATCAACGCAGCTCCGCGGGCCGGTACGTCGGCTCCGGCGTTCCTGCACGAACTACCGCCGTTCGACGGTACATCGGGAGAATGGATCGCCTTCAACACAGTTTATGAAGACACAGCCTCGTTTTTCAGTCGGCCACAGAACATGGCCCGACTGCGGAAGGCCATCAGGGGGATGGCCAGGGATGCGGTGAAGAGCGTCCTGTACTCCGACTGTACACCAGAGGAAGTCATGGAAGCCTTGCGCCGCAGATTCGGGAGACCAGACGCCTTGGTCTTAGGCGAGTTGGAAAAATTGAAGAGCTTGCCAGAATCAATGAAAACGCGCGCGACGTGTGTATCTTCGCGAGCCAAGTGAACAACACCGTTGCAGCGATCCGGGGCTTGAAGAAGCCACAGTATCTCCATTCGCCGGAGATTATGACGAGCATAGTGGACAAGATGCCTGCGGTGATTCGGTACCGATGGTACGACTTCGCCGCGGACACAGAAGAGGAGGCGCCCGAACTCATCTCGATGATGAGGTTCTTGAATAGGGAGGCCGACAGATGCAGTCCGTATGCGGTACAAGAGGTGGTCCGACCACGGGCTCCTGCGCGACAAGCCGCGCACGTCGCCGTGGATCACCACGAAGAAAGAGTAGTGAAGACGATTTGCTCACACTGCAACGGCGATCACCGGATGCTGAACTGCCAAGATTTTGGAAGAGCAGCGGTCAAAGACAGGTGGGACTCAGTGAAGAGGAGCCGCCTTTGCTTCAAGTGCCTTCAAGGGAGGCACAGGAAAGAAGACTGTCGAAGGCCGCCGTGCAGGAAATGCAAGCGCGCGCACCACATACTGCTTCACGAGGAGCGGAGCCCGGTGCACCGAGAAGAGGCAGTGGAAGAAGCGGCCAAAGAAGTGGCAAACAACGTGCGCCTTCCTGTGAACGCGACGGTGGGAGCGAGAGCATTCCTCAAGATGGTCCCGGTGATCATACACGGGCCCAAAGGAACAAAGAAGATAATGGCTCTACTGGACGAAGGGTCGACAGTTACCCTTCTCGACTCTGCAGTCGCGGAAGAGGTTGGACTCAGTGGACCGCGCGAGAACCTCACTCTGGAGACCGTCGGAGGCAAGATAGTCTCGAAGAAGGACTCCATGAAGCTGGACGTGCAGCTGAAGGGCGCGCACCAGAAGAAGATGAGGTTGCTGAAGGGCGTGAGAACGATAGACGATATCAGTCTCACGCCCCAGAGACTCGACCGAAAGAGGCTGCGGGAATGCGCGCACCTCAAGAAAATAGCGGAACAGCTGTACTACGAAGAAGAGTCTCCAAGGTTGCTAATAGGCCAGGACAACTGGGAGCTGATAGTGTCCAGAAGCACCAGAAAAGGTAGAAAGAATCAGCCAGAGGCATCCTACACTCTGCTGGGATGGGTGCTCCACGGTTTGGACGGGAGAAGCGCGCAGGCCGTGCGCTTCGGAAGATGCGCTCACGTCTCCTCTCGAGAGGACGATTTGGAGGCGCTCGTTAAGGAGCACTTCGCCGTGGAATCGCTTGGTGTGCAACCAAGGAGACCGACGACAGACGCAGACGCCAGAGCCCTAGCACAGCTGGAGGAGTCCACCAGGCGAACGCCGAGCGGGCGTTACGAGGTTGGGCTTCTCTGGAAGAAGGCGGACAAGGTGTTGCCGGCGAACTACAAGTCGGCCGAGAACAGATTGAAGTCCATAGAAAAGAAGCTTGACAAGGATCAGGACTTGAAGAAAGAGTATCAGCGTCAGATACAAAACCTGCTAGACAACGGGTACGCCGAGGAAGCGGGACCAGCAACGGGCAAGAGAGTGTGGTACCTGCCGCACTTTATGGTCACGCACCCGACCAAGGAAAAGAAGAGGCTAGTGTTCGACGCGGCTGCAAAATGCGAAGGGGAGAGTCTCAACGACGCGCTTCTACCCGGACCGGATCTGCTACAGTCGCTGTTCGGCGTGCTACTAAGGTTCCGACAGCGTCCTGTCGCGGTGGTAGCAGACATAAAGGAAATGTTCCTACAGATAAAAGTAAGGAACAAAGATCGCGACAGCCTTCGTTTCTTGTGGAGGCAAGACAAGAGGGACGGGCCGCCGAAAGAGTTCCGAATGAGCTCGTTGGTCTTCGGCGCCGCCTGTTCACTGAGCGCCGCGATCTACGTCAAGAATAGAAACGCGGCCGAATTCAAGAAGAAGTATCCGGAGGCAGCTGCAGCGGTGGAGAAGAACCACTATATGGATGATTATCTGCAGAGCTTCTATAGCGAAGAAGAAGCCATCCGGACGGCAAAGGAGGTGGACATGATCCACCGCGCCGCGAGCTTCCACTTAAGAAGCTGGGCGTCGAACAGACCAGGTGTGCTGGCTGCACTTGGCCAGCACTCGAAGGACGGCGAGGTGGAGCTGGGCTCCAAAGAAGAAGGTGCGCTGGGGCTCCGATGGTTCCCGGCGGAAGATTGCTTGGGCTTCCGAGCGCGCCCAGCGACTGCAATCTACGAAGGAGCGACGCCGACAAAGCGACAAGTTACGAGCGTGGTCATGTCAACCTTTGACCCACTAGGATTGGCAGCTCCGATCCTCATACAGGGAAAAAGGCTGATTCAAGACATATGGAGAAGCGGCGTCGGGTGGGACGAGCGCATCGGAGCCGAAGAAGAGCAGCAATGGAGAACGTACATAGACAACCTGCGCCTGCTGCAAGACCTGCGGTTGCCGCGGTGCATCACGCGCACCGCACACGAGGGGGAGCTCCACGTGTTTACCGACGCCAGCGAAGTGGCCTACGCGTGCGCGGTGTATTGGAGGCAGTGGACGGAACAGGACAAGGGTGACGTCACGCTACTCGCCGGCAAGGCGAGAGTCACTCCGCTGAAGCCCGTATCCGTGCCGCGATTGGAGCTGCAAGCCGCGCTGCTGGGGACCCGCATGGCACAGTCCGTCAAGGAGGAGCTCGACTTAGTGGCCACCAGGACCACGTACTGGACGGACTCGAGCACGGTCCTCGCTTGGATCAAGAGCGATCCGCGAACATTCAAGCCATTCGTCGCCCACAGATTGGCCGAGATCGAGGACACAACGAAACCACAACAATGGCGCTGGGTGCCCACGAAGGAGAATCCAGCCGACGACGCGACACGGAAAGTTCCGAAGAATTTCGGCGCGGACCACAGATGGTTCAAGGGTCCGGCTTTCCTGCGCGAGGCCGAAAATAAGTGGCCTCGCGCCCGTCAGTTCAAAGCTCAACGAACAGGGGAAGAGAAAGAGACGCAAACAACGACCGCCGTTAGAGAAAAAGCGAGTAAGTTCGCGACGCCGTCACCGGAAAGATTCTCGCGGTGGACCAGATTGGTAAGGGCCACCGCGAGGGTGTTGTTGTTCGTGCGACTGTGTCGAAAGAACGCGGTTCGCGCCGTGAACAGGGCGGAGCAAGACCCCGCCTGGAAGCCGTATCAGGAGTTACAGGAGGCGGCGGAAGGCCTGAAAAACGAAGCGTTGGCGACGGCGGCCGAGGAAATGGGCGTGCGGTGGAAGTTAATTCCGCCTGGCGCGCCCCACATGGGAGGAGCATGGGAGCGTCTGGTTCGCTCCATCAAGGCGGCGCTGGCGGCAACGCTACGGGAGCGGTGCCCGAAGGAAGAGGTTCTGCACACGCTGGTTGCGGAGGCAGAACACATCGTGAACTCGAGGCCTCTAGTGGAGGCAGACGACCCGGCACAAGAAGCCCTAACGCCCAACCATTTTTTAATAGGCAGGTCGTGCGGAGCTCGTCGACTAGGAGTGTTCGCCGACGAAGACGCGACGAGCAAGAAGACTTGGAGGGTGGCGCAGCGGCTCACCGACCACTTTTGGAGTCGGTGGGTGAAGGAATACCTCCCCACTCTCCTGCCGAGAAGAATCGCCGGGCGGTCAGGCGACGGGCGCGATCTGCAGTGCGGGGACACGGTCCTCATAGTGGACTCCGCACTGCCGCGCTGTGTGTGGCCCAGAGGCCAAATCATCGCGGCGCACCGGGGACCCGACGGAAGAATAAGAATCGTCGAGGTGCGGACGGCGAACGGCGTGCTGCGGCGACCGAGCACCAAGGCGGTGCTCCTCGTCCCGGCGGCAGCAGCGGTGGCGTCGTCCGACGAAGAAGAAGGTGCTGCGCACGAGGGGGAGAATGTTGACGACGCACGCACACATCACCCGGCGTAATACACAGAACGCATTTTGTAAGGTCTCGTCACGCCACGATCGCAGTATGTGTGGGCGGATTGGGTGCATTTTTATTGTTTTTTGACATGTTTTTATTGAATAGCTTCGCACCCACCGCTCACACATTAATGATTCATGTGTCATTTTAAAGGGCGTGACGAGACCAATCTAGTGATATACGATAATTAATTGTACGTAAGATACTTACGGAAATAAAGAGGAAAATGACCGCGCCCCGAAGTGAAAACGGAACCAAAAATAGGAACATTTCACGGGGGTCTCCCTATGGTAACGCCTCGGAGTACTTAAGCCGGCAAGCAAAAATAGGAAATCACTGGATCCAGAAGAGCTCTCCGAGGAAGAAACTGAAGAAACCTGAAGACACTCGAAGCCTCAAGAGACAGAAGAAACCTGGGAAAAACCCTGAAGAAAGAAGCCCGAAGTAAGAAGCGATCCGGACTGCGACGTTGCTTGCCGGCGTCACTACGATCGAGTACTCCGAGGCTACCATAGGGCGGGGCGTGGTCGATTCCGCGTATATTTTATATCGTGTGTATCATTACGTTGCCCGTCCTATACAAACCGCACCTTTCGGAGCGACATTCCTAGGGGCTAGACGTCAAATAGAGTGCCCGAACACGCACCAGCGGGTGCATACGCTGGGCTCCGGCGCCCGAGTTGAGGACTCGGATTCTCGCCCAGTGAAGTCGCGGCGGAACGTTGGTGCCCGTCTCCGGGTTCCCGACCTCCGCACGCCTACAGGTTTGTTTACTAATCGTAGTAGAGAAATACTCTAAGACTGCATTCCTACTTCTAGGTATAGGCATAGGCACTTAAGCGAATCTTTTTAAGCTATTGCATAGCTTCTATCGCGGGCCTTGAGCGTGGGGACCGAATCCAGAAATTCCGTAACGAAAATAACCTAAGTCCGACCGAAATTTAAAATTAATATTTTATTTTGATTCAAATATGTGCCAGTACTTTTAAATGCGAATTGCAAAGCTATTGCGTGATTAATTGTAATCTAACCCCTTTCGATATTTAGTTCTCAAAAGTTTTCGTAACTTTTGCCTATAGCCACTAAAGTCATGCTTGCACAATCCCTTTTACTCCCGATCTTAGATTATGCTGACGCCTCTAATCTAGATTTTTTTTTTACTTTACGGCAGTCCCATGCCAATGGAAACAATTATGCCAGCCTGCTAAGGTGCCTCTTCACATCGCGGCGGAAGGACCCAGGATTGTAGGAAGGAGGGAACACGTGCGCCGGCAAACAATTCCAAAGCCTGACGGTGCGGCACAAAAACGAATTTGAGAATCGTTTGGTTCGCGCCGGGATGTGTGGACTGTTAAGCTATGGCTTCGAAAGCCAGCGAGCGTGGTTCTGGTTAGGAATGGAGAGGAGGGGATCAAGTTGAACAATTCTTCAGAGCACTCACCGTGATACAGGCGGTAGAACACGCTTAGAGAGGCGACATCTCTCCGGAGTTGTAACGACTCCAAGTTGCTCGTAACGTCTGCATCATTCACAATGCGGATGGCCCGCCGCTGCAATCCATCTAAGGCATCGAGCAGGTACTGGGCGGATCCATCCCAGAGGTGCGAGCAGTACTCCATACCCGGCCGGCCCTGCGCTTTATATAAGCGACAAAGCTGACCGGGCGTGAAAAACCGACGCACCCTGTTCAGGACTCCAACCCTGCGTGATGTGGCAGGTATTACGCCCTCGATGTGATTCCTTGGATTGAGATCACAGCGGATATCCACACCGAGGATACTTAGGTCATTCCGCACTGAGAGGGGAGTACCCTGAAGAATGGGGAGGGGAGAAAACGGGGATTTTTGCACGTGAACGCACACACCTGGGTTTTCTTGGCATTGAACTCAACCATGTTCCTGGAACCCCATGTAGAAATGAGATCCAAGGTCCGGTTGAGCTCAATGACAAGATCTTCGCGTCCCTTCACAGTTTCGACACGGCAACCTAGAGGCCCGCAGTGGTATCGCCCATGAACCGTGCTGTCATCTGCATAGCAATGAATGTTGCCAAGCGACAACATGTCATTGATATGCAGAATAAACAAGGTGGGCGACAGCACCGAGCCCTGAGGAACTCCGGCATTTACCGACATGAGCGCCGAAGCGTGTCCGTCAACGACTACACGTATTCTACGCCCATGCAGAAAGCCGGAAATCCACGAACACAGGTTGCCGGGTAGACCGTATGCCGGAAGCTTGGACCGGAGACCACGGTGCCAGACCCTATCAAACGCCTTGGCAATGTCGAGGCTCACAGCAAGAGCCTCGCCACGCCGGTCAATCGCCTCACCCCAGCGATGCAGGACAAACGCTAGAAGATCACCCGTCGATCGATTATGACGGAAACCGTATTGCCGGTCACTGATCAACGAGTGATCCTCCAGGTAGCGGATCAATTGAGCGTTTATGATCCGCTCCATGACCTTACACATCACTGAGGTGATAGCGATAGGGCGGTAATTGGTAGGGTCCGACCGATCACCCTTTTTGGGGATCGGTTGCACATTGGCCTCCCCCCGAGATTCCGGCACAACACCTGTGCGGTAGGACGCTCGGTAGAGGCGAGTCAGTGCTGGAGACAACTCGGCTGCACAAGCCCTCAAAACCACCGCTGGTATCCCATCCGGACCACTGGCTTTCTGCACATCGAGAGACCGTAACTCACGTCGCACATCACACTGCCTGATGCGAATATCTGCCATTGAGAAACCGCAATCAGGCAGCGTAGGCAGCGACTGGGAACCACGGTCCTCGAGGCGGGAATTAGCCGCAAAGAGATTTGCCAGCAAGGCAGCCTTCTCCTGCGGCTTGTGGGCCAATTTAACTGAAGAACAGCTAAATAGACTCGAAAGGTTACAAAATTATTGTATTAAATTCATATATGGTCTACGTAAATTTGATCACGCCGGAATGCTCATATCCTAACACTTTTATATAATATTGTAGTATATGGTATAGGAAGTATAAAATATATATATATTCCTTATTATAAATACCAATATTCATTATAATAAAGTCAGTTACTAAGGAGCAGTCAGAGGTTTCATTTCACATCTCAACACCCAACCTTACATGGCGACCCTGCCATGTTTGGCACGGGGCATCGGGTCTCGCTTTGGACCTATTTAACCTTGTTGCTCCTCAGCACCTGAAATCCCGTTTTGAGGTTTTACACCACACCCATTCCCGATCCTTGCGTTCCTCTGAAACCCACCTTCTCAAAACAGCCTCCCATTCTTCTTATTACGACAAATCTTTTATCGTTCAAACAGTCCGGCTTTGGAACGCACTACCATTAGATATAAAACGCTGAAAAACTATATACACATTTAAAAATCAGATACGAAACCATTATCTGAAAAGTCTATAGTGCCACCTTTCTTGTCGTTATTTATGTATTTTGTTATAATTATTAGTATTATTTTTAAATATGCATTAGTTTATTTGATATTTAAGTATTAGTATGCTATTAGATAGTTTACCTTTTTGTTTTCTTTCTTTATTGTTTACCGCCATCTACAACTATTTCCAATATTCTCCATCCCACGGTTGTCTGGTAGAAATCGCTTTAAGCGATAAGACCGCCCATTGTGTAATACAATAACAAAACATAACATATATTTAAGCTGAATACTGTAATTTGGTGTGCAATAAAGAATTATTGTATTGTTTTGTATTAGTTTTGCCATCTATCGATGAATAGCAGAACTTTTAATGACTTTTTGAAATATTTACTTCATGGTACGACTCTACGATGCTCGCACGTACAACAGTGAATATCTGTACAATTAAGAGCGTTTACACCTTGGGCGCAAAGTCAACTATAGGTATTTCTTCGTTAATTTCACGCACACATAAGCGACCAAAGCTGTGTGCGTAGAGCTGCCGCGTCGGCTCGCTATGCAGTCAGCTCAACCAACTTTGATCCGTGCGCTTCAAAATTCTAATATTCAATTGAAATGTAACTCATGATTTATACTGGGTGGAATCGCTTATCGTCCGGAAAATTTAATAGTGTATTGTGTATGTGAAATTAACGTTATATACGAGATTTATCATTTAAAACTACGAACAACCCCATAAACAACATCAGTACAAGATATCTCCAAAACACATATTATCTAAATCACCCTACACTTAAAAGTGCAACATGTCAATACTCAGGCGCGCGCTTGTATGAGTCACGCCACACAACAGCTGACTGTCGCGCAGCGACCTTGAACTTACTTTGCGCCTATTTATCGGTATTATTACTCTAAATATTACCATATGACATTTTGATTTATTTAGAATTTTAGTGTGTTAGGATCATTTAAGTAAATGTAGTTGTTGGTAAGTTGTTAAGATTTACATTATTATTTTCATAACGTACCTACTATCTTAGAAAAAGCTGCATATGTTTTTATTTAAACGTTTTAATAATGTCGAGAATAGACGACTTCGCTGTCGAAGGTCACGGATTCTTGCATGATTAGAAAGTCTGAACTTACCATGATCGAGTAGCCTCGGATAAGTCGTTAAAATAGTTCTTGTGCTGGGAACTCGTGGATTCATCATTCATGATACCATTCCTACGCAAAGACTGCAGATGTTCTGGATCTGCATACATCCTTCTTGCATGACCCAAGTTATCATTGGATCGAACATAGCATGTCATTATTGTCACATACTCACTGTTCGTGTAATCACTCATTATGACCGCAAGAAACTAACCAATAACCAAAATAATTTTGTACAACGTCACTCGGTACCGAATTTCGCACGACTGAGGAAGTGGCAAGATCCCTAGAAGGTGTCGGCGGCGCGGGAGCGGGCGGCGCGGCGCGGCGGCACGCTTTGTACTTGCGCTTGCGGCGGCGCGGCGGTGAGGGCGGCGCGATCAAAGGATTTTATTACTTAGATTTAGAAGTTTCTACTCGAATTCATATTGTATAAAGTAGGGTAACAATAATGTGTATTTATGAAGATTTTTTCATTTATGTCATCTTTCTCTAAACAACGTTGTTTTATGAATAACTTATTCTAAATTAGTAACTAGTAGTGGTAAATTAATTTTACACTACATAAACAAAAACATAAAAAAATTAAAATAAGTATGCCAAAGTGTTCTAAATCATGTACTTGCCAGGCACAATTTTTTTCGTGACGATAAGCGATTCCACCCAGTATAGGTATACTAGCTGTGCCCGCGACTTCGTCCGCGTGGAATTTAACAAAAAAGTTAATTAGTTTATTTAGTTTTTTTTTTTGTTTTTGCATTTTTATGTTAATTATCAACCTTTGTAACGAAACCATACCGCGATCTAATTCTACGGTGGCGCCATCTCTTAGCGAGCGGCGGTAAACTCCCGTTACACATTTATTTTCAGCTTTTTATATTAGTTTTATTGAAAAATTTCTATATATACAATATTTTGTAAATGTGATATTGATTCGTTGGTGGGAGAAGTGGTGGGAGGCGCCCGACGTGACGCGTGAGCTGCGCGCGAGCATTGCAACATTACTTTATTTATATAAAATAAAAGATTTTTTCTAAAATAAATGTAGCCTAAGTTACTCCTTGTTATATCAGTTACCTAACAAAAAAAGTCCCGTCATAATCGGTCCAGCCATTTCAGAGATTAGCCGCAAACAGACAGACAGACAAAAAAAATTTAAATATCGTTTTCGGCAGAGGTATCGTGTATATAACGATATGTAGTTGGTCATTTTATTTATTTTCACTTTTAAAACAGACACTTCAATTTTATTTATATGTATAGATGTAACCATTTATATACCAAAATGAACTTAACAAAACATAGTTTCTTATGACTCTAAAGTTTATTCAAAATGACCTCCGTGATTTTGAATACAGGCCTTCAATCTGCGCGGCCAGTTGTCTATCGCAGCACGAACGACGTCCATGTCAATATCGGCGGCTGCCTTAATCAAGGATGCCTTGAGTGACTCCAAATTGGGATGACCCTTTGAGCACGCCTTTTCCTCCAAGTGTTGCCATATCTTGTAATCTAACGCATTCAAATCTGGACTGGAGGAGGGCCAGTCTTCATGCCGGATGAAGTGTATTTCACGCGCCGCCAGCCAGTCTTGTGTGTTCTTCGCTCTATGAGCTGGCGCCGAATCTTGTTGAAATACCCAGTGCCTGTTATTGAACATTTTTTTTTAATTATTATTATCTGCAATCAGTCGTTGGACTATAAGCAAATTTGTTGAGTGAAGGTTGACGGGTAGAAACAGCTAGGAATTATCGTCCCAGCTGGTCCCTTAATCTGCGAACACAAGTGCTCTTTTTAGACGTTTCACTGTATCTCCCTGTAGCAGGAGTCTTGCTAGTGAATTGGGATGGGCTTCGAGGCGCGACTTGTATCTTTCTTTGCACTTGATAATTTCTTCCCGCACTGTTGGCATATTCAGGTATTCATGTATTTCGTTGTTGCGCACGAACCATGGAGCATTGCAAATCTGCAATCGTACGAAGGATGTTATTTTGAGAGCCTTGAATGCATTGGATATGCGTGTTACTCGCGGTGGACCACAACTCAATGCCATACAGCCAGATAGGTTTCAGGATGGCTGAATATACCATTAGTTTATTATTCAGAGACAGCGAGGACTGTCTCCCTAGTAGCCAGAGAAGGCTTTTGAATATCAGGTTAACAGTTTCCCTCTTGGCTTTTATGTGATATTGCCAGGTGAGACGTCTGTCTAAATGGAACCCCAGGTATTTTACACGGCTACTGTGAGGCAGTGTATCTTCTCCCAAACGCACAGGAGGGCAGTCCCCCTTTCGTAAGGCAAATGTAATGTGATGCGATTTTGGGGCGCTTGCTTTGATTTCCATTTGATCATCCAGGAGTTGGTAAGGTCAAGTTGCTTCTGGAGATATAGGCAGGCTGTTGCAGCATTTCTGTTGCATGAAAGGAATGCAGCATCATCTGCGAAGGTTGCTGTTGTGACTTCAGGGATCTGAGGGAGGTCACATGTAAATATATTATACAGTACTGGTCCCAGTACTGATCCTTGGGGTACTCCAGCATTACATCTGTGGGTTGAAGTTGCAGACTCCCCGTGAACTATGTAGAAACTTCTGTCAAGCAGATATGATGATATAAGAAGAAATATCGAGTGTGGGAGAAAACTTTCGATTTTGCAAAGGAGTCCTTTGTGCCAGACTTTGTCAAAGGCCTGCTGAACGTCAAGGAAGGCGGCGGAGCAATACTGTTGAGTCTCAAGGCAGTGCCGTGCAAGTTCGTAAACTCGGTGTACTTGTTCAACAGTAGAGTGACATTTTCTAAATCCAAACAGGTGCAGGGGAATAGTATTTGATTCTTTTAGGTGTTCCATCATTCTCGAGAGCATCACCTTTTCCCACAATTTTGATAAGACTGGAGTTAGGCTGATTGGGCGATATGAGCAAACGTCATGTGGTGGTTTGTCGGCTTTGAGTATCATTTTTATTTTGGATACTTTCCAGATTTTGGGGAAGTAATTAAGTCTGAATGTTGCATTGAATTACAGGCCCATCTCGCTCCTGAGCCATGTCTATAAGTTGTTTTCGAGGGTCATCACAAATCGTCTCGAACGCAGGTTTGATGACTTCCAGCCTCCCGAACAAGCCGGTTTCCGAAAAGGCTTTAGTACCATAGACCACATCCATACGCTTCGGCAAGTTATACAAAAAACCGAGGAATATAACTTGCCGCTTTGTTTAGCGTTTGTGGACTATGAGAAAGCCTTTGATTCGATCGAGACTTGGGCTGTGCTACAGTCTCTCCAGCGGTGCCGTATCGACTATCGGTACATCGAAGTGTTGAAGTGTATATACAACAACGCCACCATGTCGGTCCGAGTACAAGATCAGAGTACGAAGGCTATTCCACTACAGAGAGGCGTGAGACAGGGAGATGTCATATCTCCGAAACTGTTCACTGCCGCGCTGGAAAATGCCTTCAAGCTCTTGCAGTGGAAAGGATTCGGCATCAACATCAACGGCGAGTATATCACTCACCTTCGGTTTGCCGACGATATTGTAGTCTTGGCTGAATCGCTGGAAGACCTTAGCACTATGCTCGAAGACCTCAATCGAGTCTCCCAACAGGTGGGTCTTAAAATGAACATGGACAAAACGAAGATCATGTCGAATGTCCATGTTGTGCCCACCCCCATCGGTGTTGGGGGCTCGACTCTTGAAGTTGTTGACGAATATGTCTATTTAGGACAAGTGGTCCGGTTAGGCAGGTCCAACTTCGAGAGAGAGGTCAATCGTCGAATCCAACTCGGTTGGGCAGCATTCGGGAAACTACGCGACGTCTTCTCGTCCAAAATACCTCAGTGCCTTAAATCGAAAGTCTTCGATAGTTGTGTGTTGCCAGTGATGACTTACGGCACCGAGACGTGGCCTCTCACTATGGGCCTTATTAGGAAGCTCAAAGTCACTCAACGAGCTATGGAGAGGGCTATGCTCGGGGTTTCCCTACGAGATCGAATCAGAAATGAGGAGATCCGTAGGAGAACTAAAATAACCGACATAGCCCACCGGATTAGCAAGTTGAAGTGGCAATGGGCCGGGCACATAGCGCGGAGATCTGATGACCGATGGGGTCGGAAAGTACTCGAATGGAGGCCGCGTAGCGGAAAGCGCAGCGTAGGACGTCCACCAACAAGATGGTCCGACGACCTGGTAAAGGTCGCGGGACGTCGCTGGACACAGGCTGCCTCCAACAGGTCTCTGTGGAAATCATTGGGGGAGGCCTATGTTCAGCAGTGGACTTCCTTTGGCTGATGGATGGATGGATGGATGGTTGCATTGAATAAGTTTGCCAGGAAGACTAGGCATTTCTTTGGCAGTTCTTTGACGATTTTGGGCGTGATAAGATCAAAGCCCGGAGCCTTTTTCCCATCTAGCTTGGATATCTCTTTGGCAAGCTTTCTAGGCGATACTGGTTTCAGTGGAGGGCACAGCTGGAGATCTTGTGCGAGGATAGTCTCAATATCTAAGTCATCACTGTTATCAAAGATATTTGGACTAAACACTGATTCGAGGTGAGCAGCGAAGGCTTCGGCCTTTTCTAGGTCGTTTCTGGCCCATGTCGAGCCGGATCTAATTGCGGGAAATGATTGTTGGTGTCTTTGTAGATTTTTTGTAGCCTTCTACAAGGAGTACTCGCCATTGGCTGATGGGGATAGTTGCATCAGTGTGTATTGGAGGGTTTTGTTTACAGAGTTACTAATAAGCTTTTTTAAGTTTTTAATGGCTAAGTTCAGTCGTGTTTTATCGCTTCTGTTCCGAGATTGCTGCTATACTCGTCTTAGTCTACGTTTTTCGAGGATCTTTTCCTTCATCACTGCTGAGAGAATAAGGGTTTTTGGATGGCTCGATCTATACTCTGGGGTATTATTCCAAGCAGGTACTTGAATGAGATTGGTAATACACACACACGCTTTGTCTACTTCGTCAGTGGTTCGCATGGGCATTCTTAGGTTGATATTATTTACCAAGTGTTCCCTGAATGAGTCCCAATCAGTTCGAAAATTGTGGAGGCCTTCATGGTGCGATTGAAACTCCAAAGTTATGGAACCCACCGTTAGGACAATAGGCGAGTGGTCAGAGGAACCATCGTCGCTAGACTGGACCGTAGTGTAGAGTTGTCCAATGCCTTTTGTCACAAAGAAGTCAAGCAAGTCAGGGATTTTCTTGTGGTCTGTTGGCCAGTATGTCGGAGAACCTGTAGAGATCGTTTGCAGGTGGTTGAGTTGCATCTAGGCAAAGCTTCAGTTCTCTGCCTCGTGTGTTATTTAAGCGAGATCCCCAAAGCTTATGCTTGGCATTCCAGTCTCCGCCGGCAATAAACCTACTACCCAAAGTTGAGAAATAGTTGTTGAACATGTTTTCTTTGATTGAGTGTTTTGGCGGGCAGTATAAAGCGGAGAGGGTGATATTACCAGACCGGTCCCTGACGCTTATTGTGGTTGCTTGGAGAAAGTCTTTTGCGAATGGTTCGAGTACATAATGGACTATGTTCTCTTTCAGAACAATTGCGGAGCCAGCATGAGCGCCATTATCTGGATGTGGAGTACAATATGTTAGGTAGCCTGGTATATTAAAGTGACTTTTACTTGTAACGTGGGATTCAGATATAAGAGCTACGTCTATCTTATTCAATGACAGGAAGGATTTAAGCTCATGGGGGTTCGATGCCAGTCCATTAATGTTCCACGCAGCTATCCGTAGAGAAGTCATTTGACTAATTTGTTGACCAGTGTGGTTATAAGCCCTAAGAGTGAGCTTATTTGTTGGATGAGCGAATCTAGTTTTACACTCTGTTTATAAAAAATATCTTCCAGCGAGCTCTTTGGAAGATTTGTTGGGGATGTTACTTCTGAATACAGTTTTTGTGATGAGTTTTTCGGTTCCTCTGGGACAATGGTTGGTATTTGTTCTTTTATATTTCTTGGAGGTTGCGGTGATCGTCGCGCAGCATCGCTTCGCGTTGTTGTTAGAGGTTTACCAAGTTTTCTCCCCAAGATTTCTTTGTATACACTACATCCTTTATAGTTTGCTGGGTGATCAAGGGAGCAGAGGGCGCACGTCGCTGGCGTGTTTTTTTTTCTTTCTCTTTTTTTAAGCAATCTGATGTTCTGTGAGGTCCAGCGCACTTCACAAATCGGTATGGCCTCATACAGTTGTTTTTTGAGTGTCCATACTGCTGACAACGTTGGCATTGGACGATCGTGGTTGACTTGCGAGGGTCTTCGATTACAACTTGCTGGTGATAAATATTTTTAATGGACTTGACTGCTTAGTTGGTGGTACTAGGTTCTAGGTTGACAAAGAATGTGGAGCTGGGTAGTTTATCAGGACCATAGCGTGCATTTATTATTTCCCTTCTCACTGCGTTGCCAGTGGCTTCAATAGCTCTGATGATGTTATTGAACATGGTATGAGAAACAGGTTCTACAAGGTTCGTCAGGACTGTATTTTGATACACAACTGCATTTGTTTTTACACCTTTCTCACAAAAATGTACCTCTGTTAAGCCCCAATAAAAAACTCCCAACCATACCATGAGCGAGGATGGAAAATGACATCGTTGGACACGCGGAATACGGTTGCTCGCTTCTTCACTACTGTGTGCGTACACCTTATCATTTTGTTTGTTGTAGCTCTCTTCTACGGTAAATTATTTTTCATCTGAAAAAAGATATTTTTTTCCCGCGTACCGCTTCAACAAAGCGCGGCATCTCTTCAGTCTCAGGTCCATTAGACGAGCATTCAAACGAAGTCCGTTTTTCTTCGATATGCCCGAAGCCCTAAGTCTTCATTTAACACCCTTTTCACCGTGGTTCTGCTTAACCCCATCTGAAGGGCCAACAGTTATTGCTTACGTTTGGGATTTCTTTGAATTCGCGCCTTCACAGCTTTTATCACTGCTGGAGTCCTAACAAACCGAGGGCGACCACTTCTTGACCTGTCATCTACACTAGAGTCTTCATTGTATCGTTTGATGGTACGATAAACGAATCTTTTGGTTATATTCAAATTTTTCAGTATGTCAAAAATTTGAATTGGCGCGTAACCGCAACGATGCAACGCAATAACTGCAACACGGTCTTATTTAAGCGTCCACTCCATATTCAAAAATAAGTATAATTCTAAAAAGTATAATTTTTCATGAACAATTCGAAATTCGAATTCAATAAACTTTTTTGTGGCCAGCATTCTAAACTACTTATGACCTGACTGTGTATATTTAATTTTATATTACAATACATAACATAATTTAGCCTCGGAATTACATCCCATTATATTATCTGAAACATAATTTATACTCACTACAAAATTATTGTAGGTAATAAAAAGAAAAAATATGTTTTACTACCAAAGTACTAAGATGTGGCAATCGCAGTCCGCGCGTGGCTATTTTTACTACGCACGGCAAAAATCGACTGCAGCCAGGCTGGAGCGACGAGCGATACGTCCTCCCTCTAGAAGGCCTTGCGGCGGTCTGATTTGAGGCATGTCGGACAGCGTGTTTTATAGTGGTTTTTAAAATATTTGTAAAAAACATGAAAACTAATTTTGTTGAAATATGATAATGGTAATTTATTGATAAGATGTTCTACTATAATAATATGCAATTGCTATAAAAAATATGTACGATAAGTTGGTGAAAAAAATATGTTCTTGACGAGAGTTTCTGAATAATTTCGCATTGTTTAAATTTTGATTTTTCAGGAACTAAACACAAAAATATTATTTTTCTCAGCAAAATCCCTCCATAAGAGTCTTATTAGTCCGATAATATTTTTATTTTCATCTTATATTTAGTGATTTCGGATATCTTAAGCTTCTAAATTGCCATTTAAAGCCTAAATAACGACACTTGTGTTCAGTAATCCTTATAGTACTCACAAATTATCCATCGAAATGAAATGAAATGAAAATATTTATTGAATCCATAAAAATGTCATACATTGTTTAGATTCAGTCACTTTTTTTTTTCACTACCACCCGGTTCACGAGGCTGTTTTCGCCAGAGAAGAACGGGCAAGAAACTCTAGCGTTGCTCTTTTCAAAACAAGTTTACAATACAGTGATTATACAGGATTTGAAATTCAGAGCAGTTCATTAATAATTTATAATAATAAATAATTTTACTGTACGGCTGAGTGTTATGCTTCATTCCCAAGCCTTACTATCTTCTAAGTATTCTGAAATTGTATAGTATGCCTTATTACAAAACTGTCGTTTTATAATAGATTTAAATTTATTTAAAGTTAAGGCTTTTATGTTAGTGGGAACTTTATTATAGAAATGTATACAGTAACCCTTAAAAGATTTGCTAATTTTGTGGAGCCTCGTCTTATGACTGACTAGATTATTTCTATTTCTAGTATTTCTGTCATAAATATCGCTAGCCTTTTGAAATTGTTCTTTATTCTTGTGGACATACATTAGATTAGCAAATATAAATTGTGATGCTACTTTCATTATATTTATTTCCTTGAATTTTTCTCTCAGCGATTGCCTGGAGCCTAACGAATAAATAGATCTTATGGCTCGCTTTTGGAGAACAAAGATGGTATTAATGTCAGCAGCACCACCCCACAGCAAAATTCCGTAACTCATTAGGCTATGAAAGTAAGCAAAATAGACCAATCGAGCCGTATCAATGTCAGTCAATTGGCGAATCTTGGCCACTGCAAAAACTGCAGCACTCAGTTTTTTAGCTAGCGCAGTTATGTGGGAACCCCTTTGAAGCTTATGATCCAATGTGATTCCCAAGAACTTAGTAGTCTCCACAAGGCTCAATACATCCCCATTCATAAAATGTCGGCATTAACTTTTTTGACATTAGGTGTTACAAACCGAATACATTTAGTTTTTTTGACTATTTGTTAAATTTTTAATGCCAATCCAATGTACTATTTTTGAGAGAGTGTGGTTTACTTCGTCAAGAATTGATTGATGTCGTTTAATTTTAAATATTAATGAAGTATCATCAGCAAACAACACTACCTCACATTTATCCCTTATAAAATAAGGCAAGTCATTAATATATATTACAAAGAGAAAGGGTCCAAGAATCGAGCCCTACGGAACCCCCATAGTAACAACAGATCCAGGAGATCTTTGTCCGTTGACATCAACCCTCTGAACCCTATTGTGTAAATAAGATTTACATAATTCAAGTGCAAGACCATTTATTCCCAGACCATTATATATTACCATGGTAAACACAATCAAATGCCTTGGATAGGTCACAGTATACACCTAAAGCATCCTGAGAATTCTCCCAAGCATCAAATCTCATGGATAACATCCATGAGTTTCACACCAGCATCAGTGGTGGAGCGACCCTGAGTAAACCAAATTGTTTACTATGAAGTAAATTATAATTTTTAAAGAATCTTTGCAATTGAATAAGCATCAGTTTTTCAAAAATTTTGCTTAATGATGCCAGTACTGATATAGGTCTAAAATTTGAGGGGTCATCTGTACTACCAGATTTAAAAAGAGGTATAATCTTGAAATAAAACTATTATAATAGGTATAATCTTGCTGAGTTTCAATTTATCAGGAAATATGCCACTATTAATACATGTGTTAAAAACTATAGCTAATATAGGTAGTACATAGTTGAGGATCTTTGTAGAGATTCCCCAGAGGTCACAAGTATTCTTATTTATAATGTTTATAAGTTTAAACGTCAACGCATCAATCTATAATGTTGTCCACCAAAATCCCTAGATGACAACCTTTTCTAAAATTAGTACTAATTATTTTTCCTTTAAATTGTTTATTGGTGGCTATTAACTCGTTTGAAAAGTCCTGTTTTTAAGCCAAAAAGCGCGCGGGAGGTATAAACGCTCTTAAGGAAAAAAATACTGCATAAATAAAAAAAAATCTATATATTAATACGTAATGCAAAAACTTTGGACCCCTTTTTACGAAAATTGCGCGGACGCAGGAGCATTAAATTTGCCACACTTATAGTTTATGTGTAGGAGAAGTGCAGAACGCTAATATTTTTCAATAATAATGCTTATAAAGTACATAAAATCAATATATTTCACACACACATACATACTCTGTGGTCAAATTGTTTCTTTTGTTTTTCATTTTGTCCATAGACAAAGAGTACTGACATAGTGGCGACGACTCGAATGTATTTAAGTTTATTTCTATTGTGTGAGGCAAACTGATATAGGATTTTATGAAATAAGTACTCTACAGCGTTTACAAAAATGAGCACGTATATTCTCTTGAAAAAGTGAGCGGAAAGTGTGTGAATACAAAAAGAAAGAAAAACGTTATAAAAAAAAATACTATTACATTTTACGTGGCGCCATCTGTTAAGTAAGGCACGTCTAATACAAAAAATCAATAAATTACAAAAAACAGATGGCGCCAAAATTTTTTTTATTAAATTGTAGTTATAATCTAAACTAAATGATAGATGGCGTGATGATCAACATGCTCCCGGCCTTGGAAGCTCCAGCTTCCAACGATGATTTTCATCTTCCCCTACGGTTGCAGAGGCAATGGGCAAATTTTTGAAACTGCACGACGAATCATGCCATTCGACGTCCGGATGTCTTCTACCCGCGATACGCCGTCGCTGCCAGGAAATGTTTTCAAGACGCGCTCCAGCTTCCACTTCAATGGTGGCAAGTGGTCGTCTTTGATTAGTACCATACTGTCTAAAATAATGTCATCGGCTTGAGTTTTTCATTTCTTTCTTGTCTGAAGCTCAGCTACATATTCTGTAGACCAACATTGCCAAAAATGTTGACGAATTTGCTCAATTCTGTGATAGCGTGAGAGCGTCGACACTGGCCTTGTAGTAATGTCTTCGCAAGCAGGAGCAGTAAGCGGTCTGCCAATGAGAAAGTGTGCAGGTGTGAGGGGAGTCAGGTCATTTGGGTCAGTAGATAGGGGTGCCATAGGCCGTGAATTTAAAATTGCTTCTATTTGTGTTAAAACTGTAGAAACTCCTCATAAGTTAAACGAGCGTTCCCTACTACACGTCTAAGGTGATACTTACAAGAGCGTACCCCACTCTCTCAAAGGCCTCCAAAATGAGGAGCGTATGGCGGAATAAATTTAAATTTGATTCCCTCGTCTGTGGCAAATTGTGTGATTTTATTAGAATTGCATTTAAAAAATTTCTTTCTTGCTGAATTCCTGCCACCTAACGGCCACCAGGTCTCTCGAATAGTCGCTAGGAGCAATTGCCGTCCAGCATGTAGTAGTCTACTATGCTCCGATTTAAATATTAACACTGTAAGTAAATGTTTTGAACACATTAATAAAGGATGTCTTTTATCATAAGTGAAATAGAAGAATTATGTAACCTGCCACCTACTATTATTAAATTATGTTCGTCTAAAAATACATTAAGTCCTAATATGCGATTAAACTGATTATCTTTATTAGAATTTATTTTGCATTTGTTCATGAGGCTATTATATACTTCCGGAAACGATTGCATTTGAGCAAATCTCACGACCGAAAACGGACCGGATTCACGGCTTTGTTAGTTTTTTTTGTATTATAGGCGGCAAACGAGCATGCGGTTCACCTGATGGTAAGTGAACAACGCCGCCCATGGACATCTGCAGCACCATAGGGCATGGAGATGCGTTGCCGGCCTTTGAGGTGGGAATACGCTCGTTTTTTAAAGGTCGCCAGGTCGTATCTGTCCGGGAATGATGCCGCTGGCAACTGGTTCCACAGATTTGTAGTACGTGGGAGAAAGTGCCGGGAAAAACGTACTGTAGTAGATTTCCAACCTCCAAGGTGATGTGGGTGGTATTAGGAGGTTTGTCGTGTTGTACGGTGGCGGAACTCTGCAGCAACGATAAGTCCGAACAATTCTTGAGAACATTCCCCGTGGTAAATGCGATAGAGAATGCAGAGCGAAGCTACATCTCTACGCAAAGCCAAAGGATCAAGCCGGTCGGAGAGAACCTGATCGTCAATGATTCGATCAGCCCGACGTTGAATGCGATCGAAAGGAAGAAGCTGGTACTGGGGTGCCCCTGCCCAAAGATGGGAGCAGTATTCCACGTGGGGCCGGACTTGCGCCTTATAAAGTTGCATACGTTGACCCGACGTGAAATATCGCCTCGATCTGTTGAGCACACCAAGCTTCTTTGAGGCCAATTTGGCCTTGCTTTCAAGGTGACCGCGGAATTGAACGTCACTCGATATCTCGACACCAAGAATTCCAATACTGGCTGTGGCATTTAGAGGAGTGTCTTGAAATTGAGGTGATACGACGAAAGGCGATTTTTTGCGGTAAACGCGCAAACTTGTGTTTTTGAGGCGTTAAATTCAACCAAGTTGACACAACTTCCCAATCCGAGACTCTGGCTAGTAAGGACTCGACTTCAGACACAAGTTTGTTTCGGCACTCATTGACGTTTTCCCGAGAAATATTGGCTCGGCCGGTATATAAGGCATCACCCGTGCTGTCATCCGCATAGCAATGTATGCCGCTAATTTGCAGCATATCATTAATATGCAGAAGAAATAGCATGGGAGATAGCACACAGCCTTGTGGGACACCAGCGTTCACGGACTTGAGATCCGAGCATGCACCGTCGACAGCGACCTTGATGCTCCGGTCCGCTAGAAAGCTAGCTAGCCATTTGCACAACTTCTCGGGAAGCCCGTAGGAAGGAAGCTTCGACAGAAGCGCTCTGTGCCAGACCCTATCAAAGGCCTTCGCTACATCCAGACTAACGGACAGCGCCTCCCCCCTACTCTCGATTGCCTTCGACCATCTATGTGTTAGGTACACGAGAAGATCACCAGCCGAGCGGCCCCTACGGAAACCGTATTGACGATCACTTAATAGCTGATGATCCTCAAGGTACCCGAGGAGTTGGCTGTTGACAATGGATTCCATTGTCTTCGAGAGCAAGGAGGTAATGGCTATGGGCCTGTAGTTGGAAGGATTCGAGCGCTCGCCTTTTTTAGGTATCGGATGCACTAATGCTGTCTTCCACGAAGCCGGGACTACGCCTGCGAAGTAAGAGTGCCGAAAAAGACGCGTTAATACCGGAGCCAACTCAGGAGCACACTTCTTCAAAATAATAGGAGGAATACCATCGGGTCCACTCGATTTATGGATGTCAAGGGAGAACAGCGTTTTACGCACTAGCCGTTGCGAAAACCGAATTTCCGGCATATTGGTGTTGCACCGCGGGATAGTCGGCGGTTCGCTTCCCCCGTCGTCCAGAAAGGAGTTAGACGCAAAAAGAGAGCCTAGGAGATCGGCTTTCTCTCTTGCGCCATGAGCCAATGATGCATCCCCCCTACGAAGAGGTGGAAAGGAAGGGCTGCAAAAATTCCCCATGGCAGCTTTGGCGAGTGACCAAAATGCACGCGTTCCCGAAGGAAGACGAACCAATCTCTCGCCAATTCTGCCAATGTGATCCGATATAATGTGATTGATATTGCAATACGTGTGTTACGTATTAATCTCAAAATGTATGCACCTACACGTTTTAATTTATTAAATGAGGAATACCTTTCGAACTGGAAAATGCATTCAATCTGCGTACATACGAGATTTACGATTGTGGGTCTTAGTTCCGGCAAATTTTCAATGTTCGTCCCATCACTAGTATTGAAACCTGACAAATCGAAATTTGAATCGTGCAAATATGAAGGACCCTTCCACCATAATTCACATCCTACTAATGAATCTAAATATAAGCCTCTAGATAACATGTCAGCTGGATTTTCTTTACTGTCAATATGTAACCATAATGAGTCACCAGTGAGTTCGTTTATCTCAGTCACTCTATTTTGCACAAAAGGTTTAAGTAAACGTGGTGTCAAGCGAATCCAACTCATTACAATTGTTGAATCTGTCCAGAAGTAAACCTTTGTAAACTGTAATCGTAATGAATCACGTATTTTCTTGTGCAATTTAGCCCCTACTAGTGCCCCATATAATTCTAAACGGGGTATAGTTATTGCCTTTACAGGCGCAACTTTAGATTTAGCGCACAACAAATAAACATTAGTGCAAATGATAACTGTAAGGATGGCGCTCCGTGGGTCCTTTTTAAAAAAAACACTTTTCACTTGCTAAAATTATTTAATAGAAACGGACTTTACAATTAAATATGAATATATCGATAGCACGGACAATGTGTAAGTGCTCCGCGGCTCTAAAAACACACATATACTGGGTGGAATCGCTTATCGTCCGGAAAATTTAATAGTGTATTGTGTATGTGAAATTAACGTTATATACGAGATTTATCATTAAAAACTACAAACTACCCCATAAACAACATCAGTACAAGATATCCCCAAAACGCATATTATCTAAATCACCCTACACTTAAAAGTGCAACGACATGTCAATACTCAGGCGCGCGAGTGTATGAGTCACGCCACACAACAGCCGACTGTCGCGCATCGACCTTGAACTTACTTTGCGCTTATTTATCGGTATTATTACTCTAAATATTACCATATAACATTTTGATTTATTTAGAATTTTAGTGTGTTAGGATCATTTAAGTAAATTTAGTTGTTGGTAAGTTGTTAAGATTTACATTATTATTTTCATAACGTACCTACTATCTTAGAAAAAGCTGCATATGTTTTTATTTAAACGTTTTAATAAAGTCGAGAATAGACGACTTCGCTGTCGTAGGTCACGGATTCTTGCATGATTAGGAAGTCTGAGCTTACCATGATCGAGTAGCCTCGGATAAGTCGTTAAAATAGTTCTTGTGCTGGGAACTCGTGGATTCATCATTCATGATACCATTCCTACGCAAAGACTGCAGATGTTCTGGATCTGCATACATCCTTCTTGCATGACCCAAGTTATCATTGCATCGAACATAGCATGTCATTATTGTCACATACTCACTGTTCGTGTAATCACTCATTTTGACCGCAAGAAACTAACCAATAACCAAAATAATTTCGTACAACGTCACTCGGTACCGAATTTC
Organism: Hyles vespertilio; assembly: GCA_009982885.2. Lineage (NCBI taxonomy): Eukaryota > Metazoa > Arthropoda > Insecta > Lepidoptera > Sphingidae > Hyles > Hyles vespertilio. The sequence continues at coordinate 107,859 of CM042833.1, read as the reverse complement.
GCACGACTGAGGAAGTGGCAAGATCCCTGGAAGGTGTCGGCGGCGCGGGAGCGGGCGGCGCGGCGCGGCGGCACGCTTTGTACTTGCGCATGCGGCGGCGCGGCGGTGAGGGCGGCGCGATCAAAGGATTTTATTACTTAGATTTAGAAGTTTCTACTCGAATTCATATTGTATAAAGTAGGGTAACAATAATGTGTATTTATGAAGATTTTTTTCATTTATGTCATCTTTCTCCAAACAACGTTGTTTTATGAATAACTTATTCTAAATTAGTAACTAATAGTGGTAAATTAATTTTACACTACATAAACAAAAGCATAAAAATAATTAAATAAGTATGCCAAGTGTTCTAAATCATGTACTTGCCATGCACAATTCTTTTCGTGACGATAAGCGATTCCACCCAGTATATACCCTAGGCTCGAGCACATGGTCAAAAGAGGAATATTGCATACAGTTGTGGCGGTTGCAATACGCCAACTTAGATATAGCTTTTAAAGCGGTTGCAATACGCCAACTTATATTTAGCTTTTAAAATAACACGCTTATTAGTTGTAATTTGAACATTATTTAAACACGCATTTCATTTTAAAATATGACTGCAGATGTTTAACCATAAAACATCTGCGAGTCGTTTTATTACAGTAAGAATTTTTGTGTACCTTATTGTATAATATTAGTTAAAAAGATGCTGCGCTTAATTATTGTTTCCTAATTGTAATGGCCCGTTCATACCGGGGCAATAAAACTGTATTATTATAGTTAAGTTCTTTAGTGGCGGCAATCCTTTGCAACAAATTTATGTTTTTTAGACAATGGTACACGTGTTTTGTAAACCTTTCTGTTTGGACAATAGCCCAGATGTTTGGGCCGACCTTAATTTTTAGTTGAAAGGATAGACCCTATTTTATGGCTTAAATATATTTTCTGGAAGATTTATCCCCACCGATCCTCATTCGGGTAGTCCTATAAAAGGGTCGGTTTATTTGGATCAGAAAAGATAGTCTGCCATCTCTCGTCCCGAGCACATCTCGCTCCGAGTCGCATAATTATAATTTTACTCTGTCTGTGAATCTATTAAGTGTTAATTTACAAAATATACAATAGTTAGTTCCTGGAAGTGAGTGCTTATTCTAATACCTACACTTATAACCACCAAACAGTGCACTTTTATAATGGAAAAATTGATTATAACAGTACGCAAGTACCGTACGCATTTTGAGACGCGTCAGTAAATATATGAAGCTCCGTATATTTATTATAGTCACTTCTTACGTAACGTGGAATATGTAAGTCAGTTAACGATCTAAGCGAATTCATGAATTTATTCCAATTCAATTTGATATCACGAGACACTGGAGTATCCCAGTCGACTTTACTTAACCATAATTTTTGCAATAATATTTTAGATACTATTACTGTTGGAGCAAGCAAACCTAATGGATCATATATTTTCGAAATTATGGATAAGAGCGTTTATACCCTTTGCGCGCTTTTTGGCTAAAACACAGGACTTTTCAAATGAGTTAATAGCCACCAATAAACAATTTCAAGGAAAAATAATTAGTACTCATTTTAGAAAAGGTTGTCATCTAAGGATTTTGGTGGAAAACATTATAGGTTGATGGATAATTTGTGAGTACTATAAGGATAACTGAACACTAGTTTCGTTATTTAGACTTTAAGTGGCAATTTAGAAGCTTAAGATATCCGAAATCACTAAATATAAGATGAAAATATAAATATTATTCGACTAATAAGACCCGTATGGAGGGATTTTGCTGAGAAAAATAATCTTTTTATGTTTAATTCCTGAAAAATAAAATTTAAACAATGCGAAATTATTCAGAAACTCTCGTCAAGAACATATTTTTTTTTCACCAACTTATCGTACATATTTTTTTATAGCAATTGCATATTATAATAGAAGAACATCTTATCAATAAATTGCCATTATTATATTTCAATAAAATTAGTTTTCATGTTTTCTACATATATTTTAAAAACCACTATAAAACACGCTGTTCGCCGTGCATCAAATCAGACCGCGCGCCGCAAGGCCTTCTAGAGGGAGGACGTATCGCTCGTCGCTCCGGCCTGGCTGCAGTCGATTTTTACCGTGCGTCGTAAAAATAGCCACGCGCGGACATCGATTGCCACATCTTAGTACTTTGGTAGTAAAACATATTTTTTTCTTTTTATTACCTACAATGATTTTGTAGTGAGTATAAATTATGTTTCAGATAATATAATGGGATGTAATTCCGAGGTAAAATTATGTTATGTATTGTAATATAAAATTAAATATATTTCGTAATTGTAAGGGGTTGTAAGGCCCCTAACTCTTTTCATGTGTTCGAACACGAAATGATTAATAAACGTCCGTAGTGTCTACTGATTGAATACTGATTTGAATGCAACTTAACAATGTAATAATAACGAAAATACGATTAGTATCTAAATTTGTATTGTTCATTGCTTGCACAGTAATATTTGTCTACTTAGAATGCAAATAAGATATTTTTATTATATAATACCTCATTTGCAAAAAAAAAAGACGGGTTGCACTCCGGGAGTGCCGGCAGAAGTGAAAACTTGATTATTAACGTTGAGCATGTTTGATATTTTGGAATTGTTAGGGAATAATTTTGCACCAATTGCTTTGTCAGTATAAAAGTACTATCATTTATGTGGTAGAATACAATATTCATTTATTGCGCTATCGCACACAAACATGACAATTTATATTACATTAAAAATTTAACACTTTAAAACTATTACAATTATTTTACATTAAAAAGTTTATCTCTCCGAAAAATCAACTTTCATCCATAATTTCAACGACTTTTTCACCATCATCATTACCAGAACTATCATCGCCAATCTCTAAAACTGATACGATAGGTTTATGGTAGCTGAAGTAAGAAACGAACAGTTTTGATTCGAACCTATTTAAATGTCTAATAAAGACCGCATCAATAGTAGTTTTGTATTTCGTTGTGCTAAGATTGCGATCATTCGACATAGTTAAACCAAATTCATTATTTAAAAATTCAATTAATAGTTGATTTTTATCGTCTGCGAAGTTTATGTTGAAATCTCCACTCAAAATCATTGGCAATTCATCAAAGCTTTATAAACTGACAGCTAACTGACAGCTGTCTACTCTCCATCCGTCCTACGCTTTTTCGATCAGGTCACGTGTCCTGACGCGAGTTTAAGATTTTATACCCATTACAGAAAAAGTGCTCAACGCCGCTAAAGAAGTTTTCACTTCAAAAATATATAATATTGAAGATATCGAAGAATTATGATGAATAAATAACTCTTTGCAGTCACATGTGTTCTCTCCTTCCTATGATTCCAGGTCTTTCCGCTATTGTTTAAAGAGGCATCTTAGCAGGCCGGCCCGATAATAGGCTATTTGACTATAAAAAATATTGACTTATTTGTTTCCATCCGTGTACATAATTTAATTTTAAAACATATTTCATTATCATACATTAAAAATATTGTATATTTTGGCTAAAAAACACAATTATAATTTAATTTATTTTGAGTTCGCGCCACGTGATCGTAAACGATTTTGATTGGCTATGACGTCATGCGTTTGTATGAACTACTCACATACAGGAAATGAATGGGATTGATAACGGCATAGATGCAAATTGAATATTAAAAATACCTTCAAAACGAGTTATTTGACATTAATACCCGTGAATTAATAATATTATCATGTCCAATGTAATAAAATGTGAAGAAAGAAATATAATTCTATTTTTTTTGACAAAAACTCATGGAGGTATACAACTGGAAGGGATCTAGACCAAATAATTTGGAACATTTGCAAGAGTACATGTACCCTTACGCTGACAGTCGGCTATGACAGTTGTCATTTATGCTATTTATTCTAATTGCTTTAAAAATACCGTACTCCCAACTGAAGACATGTAATAACCATTCCAGTTCACTTGAAAAAAATATAGAATTTAATTCCATACGTAAATTAACGATAATTTGAATAAAGTAGCAAAAATATTAATAAATTAGATTATGTACCAAAGCCGTTTTGACAAATGTCATATTTTAACAAAATTATAGAATAAGATTAATGTTACGGACAAATAGGTAAATATTGAAAATTCGTTTATTTATTTTATTTAATATATTTATTATTAGATACATTGGATATTGTAAATATATTTTTTCACTATCCATATTTTTGACACAAAAGTATTTTTTAGTAGGATAACTCAATACGCTATTTGACTATTTTCTGAAAACCATACCACATTATGAAGTGGAGTCTATAGACCTTACAAATAAAGGTTATTTTTAATTACTATATCTATATCATTTAAAAAATAAATTTACAAAATACACTGAATAATTACATTGTCAAAACGCTCTATCTGGCAATGTGGCGTTCAGTTCGTAATGCTGAAAACAAACTGTAGGTTTTTGTCTTACGCATAGAGTAAAGAAGCGGCCATAAATACTAGAGCAACGCGTCTTACAGCGATCTGAACAATAGATTCTTTTGTTGTGTGCACACTGTCGGTCGAAATTCGAGGGCATGACCTTCAAAAACAAAAAACGTCTGAGACATACAGCGCAACTAATATAAATTGACAAGTGGTGAAATTAGGAACTAGAAATGAAAGTAAAAAATATCTACAACGCTTTCATTAGAATATTCTTTCATAATTTATACAATGTACATTTATACTAGTAGTCCAATAGTAGTAATGATAATAATGTCCAATGTAATGAAATTTGAAGACAGAAAAAAATAACAATTTCTCCGTGCACCACAGCGCTTTTGAGCGATTTGCGATTGTGGACAAACTTGAGTTTACACAAAAATCGGTTTTGTAAATATGGCTACCAGCTTTTTAAGCCAAACTAATATAACATTTCTTAAAACTTACAATTAAATTAGAATTTATAATACGTACAAGGTATAATTTTCTTTATTCAATCTGCATACAATTTAAAAATTTTGAATACAATTTGGACATTTCTAATTATTTACATGAGGTGTTGCTGGTAATCTAACTTGACTTAACAGAAATAAACACCGCAGTTCTTTGACCAGTTGTTTGTAAATACTAGACTGGACGTAATTGACAGCCTCCGTGGCGCAGTTGGTTAGACGCCGCCTGTGAAACGAGAGGCCACGGGTTCGAGCCCCGCACCGAGACAAATGTTTGTGAGACCCAGTAAGTATTGGTCTCGGGTCTGGATGTTTGAGAGACCGAAAAGTCTCTCGTAGTTCCCGATACCCACGACACAACACTTAATTGATCTTAATGTGGGGTCAGGACTATGTATGTGACTGTTAAGTGTATTTATTTATTTAATTATCAGTAATTAGCCAAAAGTTCGTCTGTGCGTTCATTTAAAAAATGGAAGAAAAACGATCAGAGTATGTGCGTAATAGAGAAATTATTTATAATGTTAAATGTAAAGAATACAAATATGCTCACTTAAAGTAAGAAGTATGGGAACAAATAGTCAGTACCTATTTGTACTAAAGATAACGGAGTAATTTTTTATACAATCAAATATTAAGTTATTGATGTTAAAATTTCAAAATACACGCGCTGTTTTAGGAATTATAATAGGAAAAAGTTTACTTTGTTATTTGTCTTCAGGTAGTCTCTTTTTTGTTTTCTTTTAAAATGACACTGGTAGTAGAAATATATAAAAAAAAGACAAAAAGAACAAGACGTGTGCTCGAAACACGATCTTGCCTACTTTGGAATTCACACATTTGATACATAAGTATTTCTAATATGTGTACACGGCATTGTTGCTTAACATTTTTCCACAGTAAATTTATTCTCAATATGTAATCTATGTTTGTGTACAGAATTTAATCAATCACAGTATTATATAATTGATTGATGTGAGATTTAATGTTAATTGAATCATTGTTTTTGACAATAAAACAGTTACAAACTCGAATGTGATAGTACCACAGGTTATCACAGATAAGAACTGTTTATAATAAGCGCCAACTAGGATTGATTTCATTTAATAAAATATATTATTTATTTGTTTATATAGAGATGAGATAAAGAGTACATAAAAATCGACTCTTCCATCCCTAAAAGCTTAGTCATTGGCAGACGAGAAAACCGTCCTTTGTCAATGAAATTAAAAAAATAAAAACGTACGTGGGCCCTCTGACGACCCGTACGAACCAATAGTCTGTGGTACGAACCATGTAAGATGTGCTCTTTACCATAGTTTTGTACTCTTTACTCTATGCGTAAGACAAAAACCTACAATGTGTTTTCAGCTTTAACATCCATTCCAGAGATTCGTTCGCATGTCACCCATTCTCTAATCAACCATAGATCAATCAATCAATCAATAGTCCGAATGAGATTTTGTCAAAAAAATAGTTTTTTTTTCTTTCTTCACATTTTATTACATTGGACATGATAATATTATTAATTCACGGGTACAAATGACAAATAACGCGTTTTAAAGGTATTTTTAATATTTAATTTGCATCTATGCCGTTATCAATCCCATTCATTTCCTGTACGTGAGTAGTTCATACTAATGCATGACGTCATAGCCAATCAAAATCGTTTACGATCACGTGGCGCGAACTCAAAATAAATTAAATTATTATTGTGGTTTTTAGACAAAATATACAATATTTTTAATGTATGATAATGAAATATGTTTAAAATTAAATTATTTACACGTATGGAAACAAATAAGTCATTATTTTTATACAGTCAAATAGCCTATAGGTTAAGGCTAATAGGTTTTGTTGTTTTTAAAATCTTTATAATAATGTAGCTTTATAAGTTATTAAAAATGCATGATTATATTGGGCTTTTATATTTCGTTTTACTTTATTATGAAACATTAGGTAACAAATATATGAAGTGTCGTATCTGCAGCAATGCCGACTTGATCTATAATATAATCCGCTCCAGTTGTAATACCTCAATGCAAAAACTCATTCGGACGATTGACTGATTGATTGATCTATGGATGATTTAACAATGAGTGATATATGCGAACGAATCTGTGGAACGGATGTTTACGAACTAAACGCCACATTGTCAGACAGAGCGTTTTGACAGTGTAATTTTTCAGTGTATTTTGTAAATTTATTTTCAAATGATATAGATATAGTAATTAAAAATAACCTTCATTTGTAAGGTCTATAGACCCCGCTTCATAATGTGGTATGGTTTTCAGAAATTAGTCAAATAGCCTATTGTAAGAAATGTCTTGGGACAGTCGTCTGATGCCATTAGATATTCCGCCTGGACGGCATTTGTGCTTATCATCAGACATAGTGTTGTTATTATGGAAATAATAATAATATAATATACCGGGTATCTCAAGACTGCTACCGAAAACGAAGCCGGGTGGTAGTTTTAGTGGCTACAAACACAATGCAATTAAAAATTTCGCCTAGAAACGCGACAATTTTTTTTTTATGATTTTTTTAAATATCGTCATTTTTGGGTGGTAAATCCATAGTTTAAGCTAAAATAATAATTTAAACTCTTTTATACCTTAGAGTATTTATAAATAAAAGGGTATATACTATTATTTTAGGAAAAAATGTATTTACCACCCAAATATGGCCATAGGAAAAAAATAACAAAAAAAAATTGTCGCTTTTTTTTGCAACTTTTTCTGTTGCATTGTGTCTGAAGTCGCTTAAACTACCACCCGGCTTCGTTTTCGGTAGCAGTCTTGATATACCCTGTATTATACATAACACAAGATCATCTGAGTGTCTAGAGGGAAATAAAAGAAAATGTAATTCATTTAACAATTTAAACAACAATATATAAAATATCACTTCTTACATATTTATGTACTAGTATCCTGTGGACACAATGCAATTCAGCTCTAACATTAATACTTTTGTAATACTCCATACTTTGTATTGACCTTGATTAATTGGCATAAAACATACATTTCCCAAATTAATGAAGAAAATAGAATACTTGCTTGCTTACTGCCATTTCAGCAATAAAACGTTTTGAAATACTCTACACGAGAGTGAATTGGCATCCCATGTAGTTACTAAGATTCTGTTGAATGATAGAATCCATTTTCCAATCCAAGTGCAATTCAACCATTTCACAACAATTGCAGAAGTGCAATTCAAGCAAAGCGCCACTTTTGATGTGCTGACAAGCAAAATTGTGGTTTAGAAGAGAAATATAAACATAGAAAAACATAAAAGTATTACTTACATGTGGCATTCTAAATAATATACATGTTTACTCACCAAAATACGAACTAGTAATTGCGTTTAAACGTCAAGATATATCATCTGCGAGAATCAGAATCCATAAAACAAAGCCAGGTCAACAGAGAAGCAAATACACATTTGCGAAATGTATGCGAATAATAAAAAATAATACGAATTACGGCCACAGACGTAGACAGATAACACAGAGTTTTGCAATTGCTGTCAAGTTAAACATTTTCGTTCTTAACATTGACGTAAAATATATGGACGGGGCGGAGAGTACGAAAAGTGTTGTCACGAAAGTGGTCCGCGGACCAATGCAACGGTTGTGACGTCACAGCGCACCGGTGTGGCACCGGTCTGTAAGTCGTCGACAAATGCCTAATTGTATCGTGCGTGGGTGCAATAAAGATGACCGAAAGCTCACAAAAAAAAGATAACATTTCTTATCACCGCTTTACTTTCAATGGATTACCTCTGAACCTAAACATTGATTTATTCTGTACTAGTACGGCAAGTGTAAAAAGAATCTTAACACAGCATTTCTTTAAATACATTGATTCAAATAATGTATAGATTGCATACTAACAAACTTAAATTTTTTAATCATAATTGTTATTTTGTGTAATAGCCATAATCGTGATGTATGTTTTACACATGTTTTATATTGTTATTTGGTAAGATATACTACTCTTAGTTTACTTTAATGTAAGGTGCTTATTTTTGTATATGTATTGGTGGAGGCTTGTTGTCAGCATTTTTTTTTCTATATTTCATTTATTTCTACTCATATTTATAAATTGTCTGTTAGCCTTCCTAAAATAAAATAAAATTAAAAAAAATAAAAATAAGTAAAAATTATATAACTTTAACTCAGTATAACATTTACTTTAGCATTATTGAAAAACGATTTCATGGCCGCCATTGACGTAAAAATCCAACAGATAGCGCGATTTTCACAGGCATCTTTTTGACGTACCCTATGTACTGAAGGGTCTATCCTTAGTTTTTATATCAATGGTTCTTAAACTAAAATCATGTAATATAAATAAAATAATAAAAATGACTTCTTTAACAACATATATCGTCTTTTAAAAAGCGAAGAATATAGAAAAGAAATATAGACAATAATTATAATTAGTAGGGGGTTTTTAAAAATAAGACATATTCAAGTTAAAGATAATGGGTTCGCGCATTTTTGAACGAAATGACAATTTGGCATCATGGAGGACAGATTATCGAAGAAAATATTGCTTCTGTACTATAACAATCACATTTTTGTATAAAGCTGTTGTCCAAGAAATCTAAATGTATTTTATTTGAATTCCACATTTTTTTCTAGAATTTGTGTTAGACGTACACAAAACGGCCCAAGATAAAACATCTCCTTTGTATTGACAACAATTGTGTTTTGACGTTAGGTTACTTAAATTGATATATCTCAGGAATGGTGCATTACCTTTTCACGGGAGTGGTACTAGGGGAGATGGGACACTCCCTTTCCCCTCCTCCACACCCCCCAACCCACCACATCGTGCTACCCTATTCTAATTTTGCCCAAATAAAACGTCCCGCACAATGCGTACACAACGTTTAATATGTACACACAAAAGTCACACAGAATAGAAAGTACAAAAGTCACTATCTTAGGATCTTACACACTACACTAATACTAATATAGGTCTTTGCACTACACACTAAATCAGTCCACTAAAAACTAAGAAGGAGAGGGAAGCGACAGTCTATAAACAGCAAATAAAATACGATAATATGCAAAGGCGCACGGTACGCAAGGCAGAAGCAAAAGCGATAAGGACCGTGTGAAGCGCATCGAGCAAAAGCCGACTGGTGCTGCGACACGGCAAATGGCTGTGCCGGCGCGGGTCCGGTGACGTCACAGCTACCTGAGCGCCGGCGGTCAGCTGGTGTGTCGTTACTTGTCTAATATGATAAATATTAGTTTTGTGTGTTGAGTGTATGTCTGTTTGTAAGTGTATTGTATGATGTGTTACTGTGTGACTGTGAAGTGAGTGAATGTAATATGTATGTCTGATGTGTGTTTTGTGATATGTGGAGGATCGCCACAGTAGTTTACGATTTCAGTACTTGCATATACTTCAGGATAAATAAGTGATTTTGAGAGATACGTACATTTAAATGTGCACGAAAAATCATCATACAGGTAAAAACTTTTTCTCTTTTTGATATGGTCGAATTTCGACCACTGGGCGACCACTAGTAATTATACCTATAATTACATAAGTTGATAAAAAACGCTATGCAATAGCTTTACCGCAGCAGTCTCCGAGTGCCACACGTCTTAGTATTTAGTCTGAGGTAAAGCCCCATTTACTCGATGAGAGCTTCTCGCAGCGAGAATCGTATCTCCGAAGCGACTGTCACTCTCTCCGTGCAAAGGAGGTTTCATACTTAGTTGGACTGACTTTATCATGTTGCGCAGAAATTAGACAACTCTTTTTCATTATCAATTTCTTTTGAATAAACATACATACATACAAATCATATAAAAACGATACTTCTGGAGCGCATACCATACTTTGCCAAATAATCAGCTTGTAATTTCTGATACCCACTGCACAAGACTCGATCTTAGTGTGGAGACACGACTTTTTGTTTTTTAAAACCGACGGTAGTGTTAGTTTGAAGAGCGAGAGTCACGCAATTGGACTGCCGTAGTATTGATATTGTGCTCACACCTAGATTCTACCACTCCTGACACTGGCATGCTTTACAATTCGCTGAGGGTATTTTTATTTATTTATGTTCATATCAAAAGCGATCAAAGTTAAAAATATTTTCACGCTCGAAAGTTTTAAAAATGTTTTTGTCACTGTTATAGCTGGGGGCGCGGCCGAGCTCCCTCCAAGTCGAGCTATAGGCTGTAACATCCTTTTCTCGAAGCAATTCAGACCATTTTCAACCCCCTATAACTTCGTTGTAGCTAAAGCATGAAGTCTGAATTTTCAATTACTAAGCAGGCATTGTGTAAACACGGTATATTTAAAATTTCATTCAATTTGAACCAGTAGTGTAAGAATTGTAACTAGTCAAACTTTCTTAATTTTGTCACTCACTGACTGACCGATCATCAAAAGTCTAAGGCACTTCTAGCAGACATAGAACCTTCAAATTTAGAATATAATTAGTGTTTAGTGTCCTGTAAAAAAACAGGATGTTTTTGATGGGATTATAGTCTACACTAATATTATAAAGAGGAAAACTTTGTTTGTTTGTTTGTAATGAATAGGCTCAAAAACTACAGAACCAATTTTAAAAATTCTTTCACCATTCTAAATTCAAATAATACATTATCCACGAGTAACATAGGCTATATATTTGCCTAAATGGGTTGAAATAAGGGTTGAAACGGAAATGGAAAATATAAATTATTGAAGATATATTTATGAAAATTTATACTTTAGCTCCGTATTACAAACGCAAATTAATGGCGTGCAACAGTTTTGGAAAAACGGCACATGGGGGTGAAATAAGGGATGAAATATTGAACTTTTTAGTTATTGATCCAATAAGTCAAAATCGATATCTGAGAAAGTCTTTGTGTAAATAATCCAAATTCATAGTTGGAATCGGAAATTTTGGCCGCCGTTTTGAACTTTTTTGTTATTGATAACGATTGGTCTCGAAATTGATATCTGAGCCTCCCTTTTTCCGAATAACCTAAATTTGGACTCAGTATCTAAATTTGTGGCCGCCATTTTGAACTTTTTTGTTATTGGTCCAATTGGTCTCCAAACCGATATATGAGGCAGGCACCATTAAAGAAATTACGTAGAAATTGAATGGGTACTTGACGGCCATCTTGAACTTTTTAATTCATATTAAACTATTCGTAGTAAACCACAATGTTTTGTCTGGGTATAAATTGCAAAATAAGTATAAAAAAAACTATTCAACGCGAATGTAATAGCAAAAAAGCTATATTTTATACACAATGCAAGGATTGTCAATATAAACGTCCAATCAAATAATAAGCCGTATTCAAAGAACAATGGCAACTGTCCATACATTATTTTATTGACATTAAAATTAAATGTCTTAAGATGAAAAAAATATCGTTAGCCTGAGGGTTAATTTCTAATTGAACATGTGTAATAATTGTTGTTAAAGAAACAGAGGAAAAATTGATATTCACATCGACTTTTTGTGTTTATACGTAGTGTATACACCTACGTCCCACTACGAGTAAAATGGCTGACCGTGCTATAAAGTATTGTGTTGTCAGGAATATAATTTTATAATAAATAAAACGTATAATAAGTTCTATTAGTATCTTCAATCTTGTGTTTTTATTTATATTAGCTTAAAAAGTGTATTTACACGTATCATTAGTAATTACAGTTGATCTGCCGCAGCGTCAGTTGACAGTTATCTTCAATTCTCAACATATCTTTACTAATATTATAAGCTGCATAGTTTTTTTGTTTGTTTGAACGCGCTAATCTCTGGAACTACTGGTCCGATTTGAATGATTCTTTCAGTGTTGGGTAGTTCATTTATTGAGGAAGGCTATAGGTTATATATTATCACGCTATGACCTATAGGAGGAAAGCAGTAGTGATATTTCTAGCAAAAACGAGGAAATTTTGTTTGTTTTTCGTGGTCCGATTGGTCGATATTCTAAACTAATAGTCAGAATTAAAAATTTTGACCGCCATTTTAAAACGTGTATACACCCGGGCGGAACCGGGCCCGACCGCTAGTTTACTTTAAATCTATCCAAGCATTAAAATAAGGTCGATGACCATAACAAATATAACATATCACACACAGTAAATATAAAAGTCCATAACAATGCACGGATCACACAACGCAGTATCACGCTCCTTATTCCTCAATTATTTTTGACTCAGTCCGGATTAAATATTTATCAACAATTCACGCAACGGAAACGTCAAAAGTCTATTTTTTTTTTTGCTGGGTTATCTATGTCAATCGTCAATCGATTGCTTTAAGTATATGAGTCTTCTGGCTAGGCTCATATCATACTTTGAATTTACTTATTATTTAATACAGAAAAAATATTATGTTTTGTTACTATTTAAGCAAATTAATTTACTGGTGGTAGGTCTCTCATATGTGAGAGGCCATCTGGGTAGGTACCACCGCAATGTCTATTTCTCCCGTGAAACAACACTGCGTAACTGCACCGTCGTGTTTCGGATTGAAGGACATTGTAGCCAGAGTAACTACTGGACATATTGAGACTTAACATCTTATATCTCAGGATGGCGAGCGCAGTGGAATGTTGCTACTGTTTATGAGCGGTCGTATCGCTTACCATCAGGTGAACGGCTAGGCTTGCTCGTCTCGTCATTCATTGCAATAAAAAAACATATCAATGAAGTATAATTATATACAAAATTAAAATAACTGACAAATTCCGCAGTTTGCCAATATTATATTGAATGACAAAGTTATCTCGAATAACAGTACTTTACTAGATAGCAAACTATTTAAGTCGAATAAATATAATGGCAACACTTAGCCAATAATAGTTTATAAATCCGGAATTACTCAAATCGCTTTCCATTTTAAAGGTTTTTTTTCACCCGCTTTGTATAATTCATATGATTATTTGAAAAAATGTACAAAAATATTGGAAATTGTTTTGTATTATATGCCACTTTAAGACGCTCAAATTAAGATCAATGAAAAATTCGCCATTGTTCTTTGAGTATTCATTTTTCGCCCTTTGTAAGCGCATTGTAAGCATATTTTGGTAGAAGATATAATCCGATGTGTATTTTAAATATAAATTTAATCTTATGATTTCAATTAATGTCGCCGGAGTAGTAAAAGTTTAATAATATAACCGTAGCAAAATGAATAAATTAAAAAATAAATTCCGATTTTCATCCTAGAGAGTTGGGATGGAATAGAATAATAATAAGGTGGATAAAAGGAGACAGAAGAATACAGGACGGGATTGGATAAGCATTATCGAGAACGGCAGTCATGTTGAGTTGAAATAAAATATGGACTTGAATCGTATCTGTACCCGGGCGAAGCCGAGCCGGGCCGCTAGTGTTAAAATATAGTGGTCAGAACAATGTGATCCTTTGGTAAATACCAATACCAACAAATAATTAATCGTTTAGCATGAATTGGTTTATTAGATTTGATCATTTTTACATAACAGAGTCGAAACATATTTAACAGATTTAGCGGAAAGTAGGTATAGTAAATGACCTAGTATTAACCCTGTTTACTACAGTATATCATGCCATGCTGATTGAACTGTTAGGCAACATAAAATTCTATGAAAATTGTGTAATATATTATGTTCACGTAGTATATTAGATAATATTCTAGTGGTGCAAAGCTCGCAACCTCCGCCTCTGGACAGATGCCCCAAAACATCAGCACGACGAGTATGTCAAATAGTCGATGATTCCAATGTCACGGACAAACTGAAACCGTAACGAGGGAGTTCCGAAAACTGGGGAGACTTCGGCTCTCTGTGTATGTTCTATCGTCCGTATTCCACGGGGAGTGCTCCGAGGAATTGTTTGAGATGATACTACCGCTCGACGACCCGGCACCGCAGTAGAGTTTATTCCTACCACCTGCAAGCATACTGTTCGCGAACAGTAGTTCCCTACGCCTCCAGAGCTATTTTTTTTCCACGCAAGTTCAAGCTGTGTAACTGAACTCCCAGTTTCGTTGCTTGCCGGACGCTAGGAATTATCCATCTATAAACGAGGCTTAAGGAGAATACTTTCTTTGCGGCAGGCAGCGATATTGTAGTGCCGGATCCCTGCCACTGCGGAGCTCCATGAACGGCGGTGATCGCTTACCATCAGGCGGTCGCATGCTCAGATGCTACGAAGGCCATAACAAAAACTATGAATAACCTAAAAACAACCACTTAGTCAGGGATATAAAGTTGTTGGTCTCCTTTTTTATTTAGATGTAGAATATATTATTTTGAACAACTTCACATAATCATGGTATGATAAGGGTAGAGTCCTTAAAGTGTCGGAAAAGGTAGATTGATAAGACAACGAGTAGCTGGGACTTTGTGGAGCAATAGGGATTGTACTATAGAAAATTATGTAGTAAATAGAAAAATCACAAATAATGTTCAAATAGTGGTCAATGTCTCTGCCCACAGTGGTGTTCGATGCCGTGACTATGCTATCAAGGTATCAGGTAACTCGTCATGTCACATTGAGTATATAAAACCCTATGTAACCAAATCAGTTTAGGCGTTTATGGCGTAGTGGCGGAATGAACAGAATCACATACTTTAGTGATACTTTTAAAAAATTGGGCAGTCATATGTAAATATAGATATTGCATGCTTTAATTTATTCTAAAACCTAGCGGTTTACACGCTTATTAAACCTACAGCACGAACCTTTAACAATCGCTGAAACAATTTTGACAGTAATCTATATATTAATCTATTATATAGTAATCTATATCGTAGTTCCATATTAAGGAATATCATTTCAAAGTTTTAAATGAAAACATGTCGCTTCAGGATCAATTGAAGATACAACATTGCATCATTCAACTTTCAAAAGGAAAATGTAGAGAAAACGCTCTACACGCGATGCTACATAATACATATCTAGCTAGGTACTCAGTGATTTATATAAATGAAACGATAAGCTTTTTAAGGTAAAGGAGGATCCCACACACTATGGGTGATAGGACCCTCCGATTATTATGAATGGCCGTCAGATTGTCGTACTTTAAACTGTAGTTGTAGGATGGGTGTCTCTGGCTAAGAATGAAACTCCATCTCTTCGGTTACAATATTATTCTCTGATTGTTTTACATCCATTTTAATACATTACACGATCAGACCACGCACCAACAAGACATCCATAAAAAGATACTGTTTTTTGCATTTTTCAAAATACCTCATTCCATTTTCACATTTTAAATCTATTTCAAACAAGCCACGTTGAAGTTTGAAAGAGTATTTAATGTTATTGGTATAACATATAACGATTTAGCAAACAAAATGTCCACTACTCACACTATAATCCTAAAATATTCACAATAAAGTAACAAAATCATTACACGATGGTATAGTTGCGCCACCACTTAGTATTATGTGCATTGGCGTGTTTGTCCTGCTAGTACGAAATTGTGTTCCAGATGTACCAGGACCTGGAGCCGGTGCTGGCGCAGTTCCCGGCCTATCCCACGGGACGCGGCCACGGCAGGCTGCACCGGAACACTTCCTAAATACCCATTTGTATTCAATGTTACTTGAAACTGGATCGGCAATGACAAACATATGTCGCTACATCGGCGCCGCGACGTGTGGGTGCTAACCAGTGCTAACGGATAAGAATTCATGTGCGAATAAAATATATGCTATACAAATGAGATGTTTTATTTCGTCTGTATTCGTCAAACATAATTTAATCATGTCATTGGGTGTTTGTGCCAACAAAAAGTATAGCTTATTTTCTATATGCGTCACTGTAACGTTTTATATTATGTTTGTTGTTTATTCTATGTGTAATATAAACATATTTATTAAGAGTAGTTTAGTATAATTTTTAGTATAATGTCACCTTAGTTTTAAAAACTGTTATGGTATTATATTTAAGGTAATATGTAAATATTTAATATAAATAAATACGCAAATGCAAGACTTGATTGTGCTGTGGGATAGAGCAATTCTTCAGTATATCCGAATAAGGAGTCATTACATTCCATCCGACATTGTTACACTGCCCCACAAAAGCAATATAAGGGAAGAAAATAATAAATAAACACTTTAGCGATTTGGATTATCCATGCAATATTCCATCCCTTATTTCACCCCCACTATGCTGTTTTCCAAAAATATTACGCCATTACTTTTTGTTAGTAATAAAGAGATGAAATATAAATGTTCATAGAAAAACACTCACACTCACATACACAATTAATGTAGTAACAATTATATTTAACTGGTTTCTCAAGACACAGGCAACGCCTAATTTGAGAATCCCTGCAATATTCTCCATAATTATATAAAATTGTTATTCAGTTCAGTTCAGTTTTTATTTTTATGTGTTATTTTATAAAAGATTTTTCATTTTCAAGTGACATTCGATCTTGAAAAGAAGTAAATCTTCTTACGTGTGAATATTATTTATTTAATTGTCTCTATTTATGTAGCTTGATATATTCTTCTTAGTTCACATAAAATAAATTTCTGAACGCATGCATTAATATTTGACAACCAATTTAAATGTCAACCACTTTTCATTACTGTCATTAACTTACATCTTTAAAATCTAAAATACGCCATTAATCGAATATTGTGGATATATGTTGTCGATTCGAAACCTTTATTTAAATACGTTATTTAATTTGAGGGAAGAGTTTACCGTATCGACGGTATGAACATTAAATGTTTGACAGTTACAAACCCATGGACATTTTGTATGGCGAAATGTTTTTTCCTTTAATGTATACTTTCGTCAATTTAATCGAGATAAAAACTATCTCACCCTTTAAGTTGGAACAAATAACATATATCTACAAAATTTCATTATAATCAGTTGAGTGGTTTAGGAGCCTATCGCGTACAAACAACGTGACACGTTACGATGCGCGCGCACACCGATATCGACAACATGAAGTTATTTCTAATGCCACTTAGAACTAACTTCATGTTGTCGCTATCAGTGTGCGCGCGCATCAATGATGTTTTACTAAAGATGACGCATATCTATATTGCATGAAGTTCAAAATGCATATACATACTCATTTGTTAATACTTTATAACAATTTTAGTGAATGAAACAGATTATACAGAAAGTACGAGACGGAAAGAGATAGCATTGCGCTATCCAAACATAGAATCGATAGAAACAGAAGGGTGATGATAAATAAAACTACCTATTTGGTTTTATAAGTATTTAATATACTCGTATTAACATTGAGGTTGCTACGTGAGTCTACCTGTTGGATGCCATCCTGAAACAAAATATTTTTTTATTTCCTTACAACCATGAAAAAATAAAGATATAAATTGATTGTAGTTTTTTATATTAAGCATGCACTGAAAAATCGATCTCTTATTAATATATTTTTTTTTTATTGTAATGATGGCAAGTTATACGACCGTGACATGATGCTTGGCATTCACTGCGCTCGCCATCCTGAGACATAAGTTCTTAATTCGCAATAAGTACAGCGATTACTTTGGCGAGAATGTCCTTTAACCCTTAATTTCATAACGTATACTATATTATACGTATACTTTAAAAAATATTTATGTCACTTGGTTTAAAAATCCAACTATTTTATTTATATTGTTCGTTATGGTAACACTTAAGCTGTCAAACGAAACTAGTTTTACAATCTATATTTGAGAATGACATTGACATTTGGCGCGTAAAAGTTTTCGAAAATGAATCGCCAGCGACCTGCTCTCAGTAAGTTACGATATTTAGTTGTTTTTTATGCAAAAACATATTGTTTTCGCTTTTACATATGTTCGAAAAGAATTGATAAAAAAAAACCAACAATTAACTGACTTTTTTTGCAATATTTTGAGTGATAATTGACGCTAAAGCCTATGTATAGTGGGCTATACATTTCGCTATACTGAACAAAGTGAGCGTATTAACATTAGTTTAGCAGGCTATACATTTCGCTATATTCGAAAAAGTGAGGTAAATAACATATGCATAACGGGCTATACATTTCACGATACTCAAGACTTCTTCTTCTTCTTCTTCTTCGCTAGACGGCGCCACAGTGATAACATCAAGTCCGCGTATTTTAAATGTTAAAAAATAGTAATAAGTAAATTTAATGCATTTTGCCACGATAGATAGTATCCAATAGTTACAATAGTGAAGTGAAAGTGTTATCTTAACGCTACATACAAGAAAACATTCATTTCTAAGTGGTCGAGCATTTGTGGTTAAATAAATCAAGCAGAACTTGCTCAAACAGTGTTAATATTATAGTGTAGTGCAATAAGCATTACATCGAAATGATAAACAACATATTAAAGACAAAACGTAGTGAAAATAAAGGTGTAACCAAAGGTGTTAGTGCGGGTCAACATATTTTGAATAGAAATTAACAGACTTTTATTTCAAAATTGTAACGGTATTGTTTACGCCAATACACAGCTGCACATTGGAACTCACTAATTCGACAGTGTCGTCAAGTAACTATATAGCTCCTAGAACAAAATCTATACTGCCACGAGGTGCATGTTCAAGTCCCAGTGGCTGGAGTGTTTTTTTTTTTTTATATATTTTTTTCCGCCACAATGCCGATTAATACTTGCGCTAAATGTCAAAATAGAATAATAGTCAAAGAATTTTTAAGATGCAGCGCATGTAAACTAAAATTTGATCTCTGTTGCGCGAATATGTCTAACAAACAATTTGTTCAATTGGATGCTTCTAAAAAAAGCATCTGGAAATGTTCAGCATGCAAAAAAGAACAATCTAAGACTAGTACCCCGATCAGCTATAATGCATCATTAAGTTCAATATGTGGTGACCCAAATGTAACAATCCGTCGCCCTACCTCCCGCGCTGCCAACGACTCTGTTGACATGTCCAGTACAGAACATACCGCTAAGAGCTGCGATTGTGAGTGCAATTCTCAGAACCTTAAGAAAGAGGATATAAGGAATATTTTTAAAGAAGAATTAGAAGGTATGCGGTCATCTCTCATTGCAGAATTAACTGTTTCAATTAAACAAATGGTCACTGCAGAATTACAAGCAATCTTCGAGAAAGTTAACTCAATGGAGAACTCAGTAATATTTCTGAGTGAAATGTATGAGGCGGTCAAAGAGGATTGTAATACCTACCGGCAAAATATTAACCAATTGCAAAAAGAAAACGGAGAATTAAGCAACACTGTTCGCGATTTGACAACCAGACTTCAGACTATGGAACAGCACAATAGATCTAATAACATCGAGATCCAATGCGTCCCGGAGCATAGAAGCGAAAATCTACCGTCAATAATTAAACAGCTTTCCCATACCATATCCTATGACCTCCATGAAAATGATATTCATCACTGCACACGTGTGGCAAAAAATAATAAAAGTGACAATAATCGCCCTCGCTCAACTGTTGTTAAATTAGCCACCCCACATATTAGAGACACTTTTTGGCACATGTAATTAAATTTAATAAGGCTAATCCCAAAGATAAATTAAATTCTAGTCACATTGGTATCGGTGGCAACAAACGGCCGATTTACATTATGGAACATCTCTCTTACGCGAACAAAGCGCTCCATGCCGCGGCCAGAATAAAGAGTAAAGAGATGAAATACCAATATGTTTTTAAGGTTAAGCATGGCAAAATTTTCATGCGCAAAACTGATGATTCTGAGTTGGTATATGTGAAAGACCTAAATGTTCTGAATAAAATTCATTAATTCTACTACAAATTAATACTATATTAATATCAGCGCTTGTTATTGATTAATATTATGTTAACATTCAATTCATTTAATATCTACTATCAGAATGTTCGAGGTCTTCGAACTAAGACATATGAATTTTACTGCAACATTGTAAGTGCTAGCAACGACATTATTATACTTATAGAAACGTGGTTAAATAGTAATATTTGCAATTCAGAACTTTTTGACGATCGATATATTGTTTATAGACGTGATCGGGAAACCTCGGGATTTCATAATAATAAAGATGGTGGCGGTGTGCTAATAGCTATTTCAAAAACAATTTACTCTACACGACTGAGTAACCTAGAAAGTAAATGTGAAGATTTATGGGTTGATGTGGAGGTACGCAAAAATTTTATAATTACTTTATGCGCAGTATATTTACCACCTCCAGTGAAACGAGTTTTACTGCTGAACTTTGTTGACAATTTTAACTGCGTTTCTGAAAACTTAAGGCATATTTGTTTGTTCGGCGATTTTAACCTAAGTTGCGTAAGCTGGTCACCGAGAGATTTAGGTCTAAAACCTAGTAATAATGGTTCATCATTAGGTAATATGTTAATAGATTTTATATCACTCAATAATTTCACACAATTTAATAATATTCTCAATAATAACAATAAAATTTTAGATCTTATATTATCTAATATTTCTAATGTTACAGTTAATAAAGCTTCCGATGAATTAATTAATATAGATCCTTATCATCCACCTCTTGACATTTCTATATATTGTAGTGTAGATTCCCCACTCAAGATAAACAGCAATAAGGTAAGAAGAAACTTTTATAAAGCTGACTATGATAAAATCATAACAGAACTTGATAAAGTGGATTGGAGTTTAGAATTCTTTCACTTAACTGATATATATGATATAGTTGATGCTTTTTATAAAACACTAGACTAAATATAGATAAATACGTACCAAAAGTAAAGTTAAATAGTAATAAATATCCGCCATGGTGTAGTAAAGAATTGATTAGTCTGATGAAAGAAAAGAAAAAACTACTGAATAAGTATAAAATATTTAAAAATCCATTAGATGAAATTTCATTAAACATAATAAGCAATAGATGTAGTTCGCTATCGCGTACTTGCTATAAAAATTACATTCTTGCAACAGAAAGTAGCATTTCAAAGAATCCTAAATTCTTTTGGGCATATATTAAAAATAAACGCAGTAACGCTGTCCACTATCCCTCTTAAATGTCACTGAATAACGTCACTGTTTCAAATGGCACTGATATATGTAATCTTTTTGCTTCTCATTTTTCCTCCGCCTACTCAACCTCTTCAATAAGCTCATGGAAAAGTAATGTTACCTTTGGGAACGACAAATTAGACAATATACACGTCTCTCGTGATTCAATACTTAACTACATAAAGAGGCTCGATTTGAACAAAGGAGCCGGCCCTGACGGCATTCCTACCGTATTTATTTCTAAATATGCTTCTTCTTTGATCGTGCCGTTATATGAAATATATAATAATCTCTTGCAACAGGACAATTTCCTAAGAGATGGAAAGTTTGCACGGATTGTTCCGATTCCGAAGGATGGAAAAAGCGACATAATTTCTAATTATAGACCTATCTCTATTTTGTCAAATTTTACCAAAGTGTTTGAGGCAATGCTTTGTCCACATTTGCAGTTGTACGTCAAACAATCTCTTACAAATAATCAACACGGTTTTGTCGAGGGTAGATCCACCACTACGAATTTAGTCACCTATCATAATACTTTAATAGAAGCTGTAGATAGTGGCCTACAAGTAGACGCTATCTACACTGATCTCTCAAAAGCCTTCGATAGAGTGTGTCATAAAACTCTTATACAAAAACTTGCAAACTATGGTATTTGTGGTTCACTCTTAGATTGGTTCACCTCTTATTTGCAGGAGAGATCGCAATATGTTGTTGTAAAGGGATTTCAATCTGACTCATATATTTCAACCTCCGGTGTTCCCCAAGGATCTCACTTGGGACCTTGGCTATTCAATGTATTTATTAATGACATTGCAGAAAATATTCAGCACAGCAAAGTATTTTTATACGCAGATGACCTTAAATTAGCCAGAGTTATAAAAGACAATTATGACGGTGTACTTCTTCAGCAAGATATAAATCAATTGTCCCTATGGTGTCTAAACAACAACATGCAATTAAATATTAATAAATGTTTTCACATCAAGTTTACCCGGAACAGGACAATTTTTGGCACGAATTTTTTTTTTTTTTTTTTTTAGTGCATTGAATGACGAGACGAGCAAGCCCTTCGCCTGATGGTAAGCGATACGACCGCTCATAAACAGTAGCAAAATTCCACTGCGCTCGCCATCCTGAGACATAAGATGTTAAGTCTCAATATGTCCAGTAGTTACTCTGGCTACAATGTCCTTCAATCCGAAACACAACAGTGCACTTACGCAGTGTTGTTTCACGGGAGAAATAGACATTGCGGTGGTACCTACCCAGATGGCCTCTCACATATGAGAGACCTACCACCAGTAAATTATAATATAAATGGATGTTTACTTCAAGAGGTTGATCAAATCAGAGACTTAGGTGTATACTTTGACTCAAAATTAACATTCCTACCACATATTGATAAAATCATATCTAAAGCTTCTAAGATATTGGGTTTCGTTATAAGAAATTGTAAAGCTTTTAAGAACCCGAACACCAAAATTGTTATTTATAATTCATTTGTTAGGAGCATACTTGAATATTGCAGCAATGTTTGGTCACCTCACTACAACACCCATCAATTACGTATTGAGAGGATCCAAAAAAGATTCCTTAGACATCTCGTTTATTGTGACAAGTTAGGAAATAAGTTAAAAACATATGATGCCAAACTGCAACATTATAAAATAGATCGTCTTACGGTTCGGCGGAATCTGTTAGATACAATATTTTTATACAATATTGTCAGAAGCCGTGTTGATTGCCCCCCATTGTTAAATCTTATAAACCTCCATGGCCCACGCCGTGCCCCCAGACGCCACGTTGTCCTGTTCCAACCACCCTCAGCTAGAACCAATTTAAAGCAGTTCTCAACAGTTTCCAGAATGTGTAGAAATTAAAATGTATTAAGTGAATCAGTCGACATATTTAATGACTCTCTACAAATTTAAAAGAAATGTCTTGAGGCTCTTTAGGACTCAGTCTTAGCAACAATTAGGTTTCGTTTTAGTTTTAGTGCGTTTCATCATTGTTCCTATTTTGTCAACTTAGGGTTTTATGTTTCTATATCTTTGTTGTCTAGAATTATGGGTTGTTTTGTAGTTATTATTATTATTACTTTAATTTAAATTTTCTCTCTTTGTATTACAAATTTTTAGCCTTGTTAGCTATGTATAATTTTATTATTGATGTTTTAATTTTTTTTTGATTATATATTTTTTGTATTTTAAGAGTGTTTTGGTGTTTAATATTTGTTGTGATGATAATATTGTTTGTTAATTTTAATTTGATCTCAATTCTTAATACTAGGTGTTGACTCATCTTGCCATGCATAATTGTATTATAATTATTTTGCCCGATTTAATTTTAATTTTATCTCATGTTTTTTACATACTAAGTGTTAACCCACTTTGCCTTGTATAACTTCTTTATTATTAATATTCTTAATGTTTTCGGATATTTGTAACATTGGTTACCTATTTTATTTTTGTTTTGTTGCATTTTGTAAACGCATATTGTTTTATCACAAATAGTGCAAGTAGACCGCCTTCAAAGGGTGTTACTCTTAATTTATTTATTGTGTATTTTATTAGTCTAAGTTCTATTGTAACAACCACTGGCTGTCCTAAAAAATAAATAAATAAATAAATACTCAAGTAACAAATATTCATAATTTTTGTATATTCGACTATACATTTCTAACTAAGAGCATGTTGCATCATCTGCTAGTGGGCATACTTGTGCATATTTATTGTTTATGTTGTCAGCTTGGTTTGCGGATTTTTGCATGTCTGTTTTTTTTTATTTAACAGCGCAAAATCATGACCCGGTCGCATCGCATCCTTGCTTTGATTCCACCTGAAGATGGTAGATCTGACGTCAGTGGTGATTCTTCAGGAGAGGAATATGACGAAACCCTAAATTTTCAAAATAACGTGTCATCGGACGTGTCATCTGACACTCCTTCAATTGACTCATCTCTTGAAAGATTAAATCTTTTATCTGAAGATAATTCTGCATTATTTTATCGTACACAAAACTACCTCGTTCCTGAGTCAAACTCAGACAAACCATATCTATCACCGCATCTACGCCAGGAATGTATTATACCAGACAGCGATGAAGAATTAGTAACTTCTCCTTCGATTATGCCACAAAATCTTGAATCAACCCCTATGAAACAGCCGACCTACTCACCAATTGCCGTCATGCCTTCGTGTTCATCCTGGAATGGAGAATTACCGTCTATTCCATCAAATATTTCTTCTCTTCCTTCTGATCCGTTTTCAACACCCTCTAACTTAGTTGTCAATCCACCTAGTCAAGAAAATCCCGATAAAAGAAGATCTAAACGAAAGAGTGGTACACAACAAAAGCCTGTCCGTGCTAAAAAAGTATATAAAAGAAAACCAACCGTGATTAAACAGCCCACATATGAATGGAAAAATACGAGATATCTTCACAATGCTAGTGTTTCGGAAGATAATTTTCAAGCAGAAATGTATCCAAATAAACCACCACTGCATTATTTTTTTGATTTCTTTTCAAATGATGTAATTGACGACATTGTTTATTATACCAATCTGTACTCAGTACAAGAGACTGGTCGTTTAATTAATGTCAACAACGAAGAAGTACGTGATTTCTTATCAATGAAACTCATGATGGGTATAATATCTGCTCCGTCTTATTTAGATTACCAGTAAATCTTCTAGAACTAGATGTGGATTCATCGTCGATACAATGTCTTTAAAAAGATACCAACAATTCCGTAGATTTCTACATTTTGCAGATAATTCGCTTCAAGATACAGACCCATATTTCAAAATCAGACCTTTTATCGAAAAAATTCGGCAAAATTGTTTAAAAGTGGAGGAGGAGAATCACTATAGCATAGATGAAATGACAATCCCATATAAGGGCCGCAAAGCTGGAAGCAAAAGACAATACAACCCACAAAAACCACGTAAATGGGGATTTAAAAACTTAGTTAGGGCCGGGGTATCTGGGATAATCTATGACTTCTTTTTATATTGCGGTGAAGAGAGCTTTCGCGACTTCCAGTTTACTCCGAAAGAGGCATCATTTGGTTGGGGAGCTAGAGCTGTGATTGCTTTATGTAAAACTATAGACAAAGGCATGTGTTGTTTATTTTGATAACTTTTTTAGTTCCTTAGCACTTGTGCAATATCTGCGACAAGAATATGGAATTTTTAGTTTGGGCACTATTCGTGCCAACCGATTGAGAGGGTGCGAAAAATTGTTACCTGACGACAAAACTCTAAAGAAAAAAGGAAGAGGAGCATCTGTGCAGCTTGTGTGCAATAAACATCAACTTGTTGTGGTAAAAATGGTACGACAACAAGTATGTAGCTTTAATAAGTTCATATGTCGATTCTTACCCAAAGGAAACCACCAACCGATACGATAAAATCCTAAAACGCAAGGTGCCAGTCAATTATCCACAAATTGTAAAACATTATAATGCGCATAAGGGCGGCGTAGACCTAGCCGACATGTTAGTGGCCTTATATAGGACAGAAATTAAATCACGAAGATGGTATCTTACGATATTTTCGCAAATGCTAGATATTTGCGTAAATAATGCATGGCTTACATATAAAAGAGACCAGAAAAGACTAGGAAAGAAGGCTATGATGCTGAAAAAGTTCCGAATTCATATCAGTGAAGAACTAGTAAAATATAAAAGACTCATTGCCAGTCGCCGTTCCCGACATAAACCCGTCGAAGAAGATTTCAGGGCCAAAAAGAAGTCGGCCTTCTGACAATATTCGGTATGATAAAATTGGCCACGAGCAGGCCGGAACATCATACGGGCGTTGCCGTTTTTGTAAGAAGGGGCAAACAAATGTGTTTTGCACAAAGTGCCAATTACGCCTGTGTTTTCTACCGAATAAAAGAAATTGTTTTTACATTTACCATAATGAGTAATTAAATATTCTGCTGTATTTGTTGTGTTTAATTTTTACTACAATCCGGTTTTCTGTTGGTCATGTATAGAATACTATACAAACAATCTGTTATGTATAATTCTAAGCATAACATTATGTATAGTATATTATACTATCGGTATTTAAAAAAGTAAGGGGTGAATATTTTTTTGTAATTTTTTTCAGTCTTTAATTTAATATAATAAAAAGAAAGAAAGAAAGAAAAATAGTTTTATTTGCCACGAGCATTAAAATGACGTACAAAAACAGATATACAGAGATCTATATATAAAAAATAAAACAATAAGAAATAAAGAAGAAGTTCGCACGTCGTGGCTGTGACAAGTAGGTGATCACTCAGCAATTATGTTGCGCTGCGGTGCAGGCCGTAGCACAACGCTGATTTTCGGTGATCACCTTGGATGACGTGCAGACGCAAGCTAACGCAAACTTAAGCATATTAAAAACCAAACATTAACCTAAACCTTAAATAATTATCCAAATATAAATGTACAGTAAAAATATTACAAAAACTTTACCAAAACAATAACAAAAAAAAACTACATATTAATAATCAAAACATTAAATGTAATAAAAACAAAAACAACCGGAGCAGTCGTCAACAAGGCCATGCAACAGTGCAGTGCCCCATCCCGCTCCCGCATTCCATATCGCACCATGGTGCGCGAACTAACAGGCAACAATGCACACTACAACTCTGCAGTCTGCAGTCGCCCGGCGCCAGAGATGCTGCATGCGCACGGTCATGGCGTTATACGTTGCATTGTTAAAAAAAAAAAACAAATTACAACAATCAGTGTCACAATGTTAATACGCTTGTCCAGGGTAAGTAGCAAATTATTATAAATGTTTATAAGTAAATATATTTGGTAATAAAAGGAAGTATTTTTTACTTTAAGACGTAATCAGTGAGAGAAGAGGCCACCCAACAACGCATCACAAGAGTAATTACTGCTTGTCAATCCGCCTCGATTGATGCTACAGCCACCAGCCGCTAAAAAGAATATTTAAGAAAAATAAATAATTTAAAGTTTTTTTTTGCCAAATTAAGGGTTAAACCGGAAAACTAACATGGCATTTTAACTGCCGTTTGGCGGAAGAAATAGACATTGCAGTGGTACCTACCATATGAGACGGCTTCTCACATATGAGAGACCTGCCACTGGTAAACAACCGATATTACAACCAATGGTGCAGGATTTTTTAGGTGGATGTTTATATTTTCGTAGTTGTATATTTTTATTCATAATTAAAATGTGAGAAACCAATATTAATCAGTTTTAAAGGCATCCAGTCAAGTTCCCCTCTTTTGTTCGAATTAGGCTTAGTGCATACCCATTTACGTCTCAAAAGCTCATCACGTGGAAATCTGGAAACATTCAATGATATATATTAATATATATGTTTTTTGTAATGTTCGTGGTTGGATTAAGTTATTTATTATGAAAATAATTCATAAACAATTAACTTAATCGTTTTAAATATGATTGAATTAGAAACAAATATACAACAATCCAAATCCATTCAAACTTTCATCGTCAATTTTCTGTATCATCGGTTTCGCTTCTGACTATTAATCTATGACGCACGCTTTTTGTCCTTATCGCACTTTACAATCTTTGTATCAGGCGATCCTGTTTACACCATTGAAGGCGGTATTTACTAATTTAAAATAAAAATTAATTTTTGTGTTACTTACGTATGGTATGTAGCTCCAAATTAGTTTCATATTTTTGCACCACAGTTTTTACACTTTTAAAACACACAATTTGACACTGTTGACAATATTTTCGTAATAAATTATGTTGACAGCACTGAGGTCTTCCCTCTGTCGCAGTTGCTATGCAACTAGATGAAATTACACCAATTACCCGAATTTGAACGCCTCACTTTTGAAGTGCTAGTGCGTGATCTACGCCGTATTTGTATAATATATTATTGGCGCGCATCGTAAAAATTCACTCTCATCATTTTTCTCCATCGCGTCAAAAGAAGTATAACTTCAATAAATTAGAGTAATTGAATATTATCATTATAAGCAAATCGAGCAGACCAGTCTACTCAAGTATACAGGTTGTACAAGAAAACGGCGCACCTGCCAATATACATTATAGTATATGGTGAAGGCATCTTAATTAAGACGGATTTGCATGGCGCTAGCGAATATTGAGAAAGATGCCGAGAAAAAAAAAACTTACGTCACATATGCTACCCCTTAACACATTACGCTAAAGTGATTGAACCTTACAACTGAAGGGTAGGCACTCAACAATAAATAAGCAGAGCTCATTATTTACTTATAAGTCGTGCGTTTCTTAACATAACGCTCAGGGTACATAAAAGAGATATTCAATTTATACTGTCAACAGCCACATACATGGGTACTAACACTAAGATACAAATCTTGTGTCGCGGGTATTAGAAAAATAATTATGGTTCACGGAAATTATTTGTCTCGGGGCGGGAACCGAACCCGCGGTCTCTCATTTCACAGGCGTTTCTTACCAACTGCGCCACGGAGGCCGTCGGTGACATATGGGCTGGTTAGTTGTCATTAATGACCACTAAAATAGTTAACAGACATTGTAATGTAAACCGTAATGACCTTGATAGGCAAGGCTGGAAGCGCAGGATCCGCCAAAACCCGCACGAAAACACTGTCACAGTTTGGTAGCACAAATCACTTTTTCTTTTACATTTCACATAACACAAGTTACATCAAAAGCTATCAAATTGGGTAATGTTCAAAGCATAGTGAAATTAATAAAATTTACTAAAAATAACTGAAAACGAATTTACAATAATATGCACAAAACTAATACATGCACACGCGATCGCAATACGAATGCAACTAATAAAAAATAAATTATTATTTTGATTTTTGAAAGATAAAGGCCTGTTCACATTAGATACAAAGCTTTCCCATTTGAGTTCATAATAATTTACCTGAACAATTAGTATTAGTACTGTATCAGCCCATATACGTCCCACTGCATGGCACGGGGTCTCCAGTGCAGTAAATAAGTGGTTAGTGTTTATTGATTTCACTAATTTTATCTCACAGAAGTCTCATATGCAAATTCTATGTTATAATGGTAGACGACATTTCTCTAGGTATAAGAATTTAGAAGAAATTGTATCACTTTAAAGTAACATTATTTTCAAAATACATCAAAGTAATGTTAAATACAATAATAAGCAAAGTAAATAGGCAATTTATAACTGACTGGATCGGTTGATGACATATTTAAATAATATTATAAGCTCTTTTGCAAGTAAGGACCATTCTATCAGTCCAATAAGATCTTTTTTTAACGTAACTTTTATATTGGAGTAGGTACTTAATCCAATTAAGTTATATCAAGTGTGTAGTGTGAACACACCTCAAGATGTCGGGCTTCTTTTGCAAAATGCTAAAAGTTACCGACAAAGAAATTGCCGCCTTTCGGCTCGCACTCACAAACGGCGGCGACAACCTCAAAGGAAGAATAATCGAGCTGCGTTGGATCCGACGAAGTACACTATGACCGGCGGCTTCCTTTGACTAATAGGGCCGAATTGGGCCATCATTTTAAAAATCTTATTTTTTATTAATCAGTGTCATCAGATTATTTTTTCAATGAATATTAATTATTTAAAAAAAATTAATGTTATGTAGGTATTACCAAAACTTTTCTAATTATAATTAAATTCGCAATCTTACATGATTTAAGCGATGACCAGTGTGATTTCTAGTCCATTGAAATGTTACAATATAAGGACCGAATATTGCATTTCTTAGAGGACACAATTTTATTTTTGGGATATGTTTGGGGGGTCAATAGAAGCTTAACCTCAAGTTTGTGGGGTCGCCACCCTTGTCCCCCGGCCGCCATCTTGGAAAAAGGGGTGAAAACACTTTTTTCGCGATAATTCGGAAACTATGCGTCTTACAAAAACTTTTGTAAGGACATAATTTGTAGCAAATTGTTTTGCCTACAAATATGTTTATTTAACTTTTTTCCCTTAATTAAAAATTAAAGAAGTTATAAGCAAAAAAGTGAAGAAGAATTTTCTTAAGGGAAATCTTCCCGTCTCTCTTAAAAGTAGACTCTTCGGCTTGTATCTTACCAATTCTCACATACAGTGCTCAATCCTGGTCGTTGACCGAACTTCAGAGGTCCAGGTCCAGGTTTGTCTAAAAGCTAGTGGAGCACAGGATGCTAGGCGTAACACGCATGGACAGAGTACCCACTAACACCTTGCGCTCCATAACCAGATGCAATAATGTTGCACAGAAATAAGATAAACTAAACTGGGATTGGGCGGGCCACGTCACCCGGATGCACCCGAAGAGGTGGGCAAAGATTGCCAATCAATGGATGCCTAAGGATGGCGAGAGGCCACGCGGCAGGCTTCGGAAAAGGTGGCGCGACGATCTCGACCAATTTAGCAGCACTTGGATGGCATCAGCAACTGATAGGGATAAGTAGAAGGGGTTGAGGGAGACTTTTGCCCATCAGTGGCACAGAATAGGTTAATATAAATAAAAAAATAGCAAAAAAGTGAGATTTTTTTCATAAAAAGTTATAGAGAAAAAAAGATTTTTTTATAAATATTTACTCACTTTTTTGCTTATAACTTCTTTAATTTTCAATTTAGGGCCAAATATTATATAAACATATTTGTAGGCAATACAATTAGCTACAAATAATGTCGTAAGACGTATAGTTTCCAAGATAACGCGAAAAAAGTGTTTTCACCCCTTTTTCCAAGATGGCGGCCGGGGGACAAGGGTGGCGACCCCACAAACTTGAGGTTAAGCTTCTATTGACCCCCCACACATATCTCAAAAATAAAATTGCGTCCTCTAAAAAATGCAAAGCTCATGTAACATTTCAATGGACTATTCTTGGTATCTTTCAGTTTGGATTTGTGACACTAAGGACAATAATGGCAAACAAAATAGTCAATCGATACACGATGCAACTGCACCTAAAGTTATTATGTTGTTAATTTATTGACGCTTACATCTAAGTACTGATAGCGCGCGAGTTGAATGCAGAGCTTAGGAATGCGGTAGTGCTGTGACCTAATTATTTATGACAACAATAAGTATGTTGATAAATTATAACATTGTGTTAACTTTAATTTCACAGTAGGTGAACAAAATTTTAAAAAAAATCTAGGTAATAATTATCACACATTTTAATAAGTGATAATTTTATACATCAAAATAAAATAAAACAAATAACAAAAAAATTAGTCAGATTCAGAAATTGCAAAAAAGCATTGTTTAAAGAAAATACCAAATTGTTGTTTTGCCTTTCTTCAACACACATATTATCTAGGATCTTTTTCGCCATTTCTCGTGCTTGGCGATGAACGAGAACTCGTTTTTTTTGTTACAGAACTTGATGGAATCGGATCAGTCCTTATGAATGATTAAAAATAATAAAACTAATAACACGGATTGCAAATTGATTATTAACACGATAACAGGGTAAGCGTACAATTAGCTAGGACAGCACATCACAAAATTGCAGGCGTGCGAGGTGAGGCGTGCGGACGGCGGGCGGAAACGCTCCCGCTCTGCACCTCAGGCCCCGACTGCATTCAACTCGCGCGCTATCTATACGTCCCTGTTTAACAGATTGATTTATTTGAAATGAACCAAAAAATATCATTTTTACACGCTTTATATTAGCTTCACTTGTATGTTTGTTTGTATGTTTGTAACCGACTCCTTAAGACGCGATTTTGACCCACTTTAAACGGACAGATTTCATTCAAATTTTGCACACCTGTCAAAGACCGATGACAATACAATAATTCGATTTAAATATATGATTATCCTGATTAGATTCGCCAGGATTCATTAATTTCGTTCCGGATCCTTTGCATGAGAGTAAGAGAGAGGGCTAGTGCGCGAACTACGCATGCGCGTAGGGACTCTTATGGTAATTGCGTCTTGTTTCGTATACATAAATAGATGTCGGCCTAAAACCTACCATCGACAGTTGATAAGACAGACATTTGAAAATAAGAAAAAACGCTCTTATAAATAAACCAAACTAAAAAGTAGAAAATAAATAATAGTTTAAAAAAACTAAAAAACACTCTTTATATAGAAAACCCAACTAAAATATAGAAAATAAATTTTAATAATACTGAATTAAGGATAGTGTAAAAAATTAATAAGAAAAAAATATTTTTTATTGTAAAAAAAGCGTCGGGTGCTTTTAAGATATTATCAAAATGATAATCCTTCTACTTATATCTGTCGATAAAATAATTATATCTATTGAAAACATGGACCCCACGCTTTTTTTACAATTAAAAATATTTTTTTCTTATTAATTTTTTACACTATCCTTAATTCAGTATTATTACAATTTATTTTCTATTTTTAGTTGGTTTTTTTTAGAGTTAGAAAAGGATAAATTATACAGCTGCAGAGTTCATGACCCTGCCCATTACATTACGATTGTAAACAACGGTTAAAGCGAAGTCTAAGAAAGTTTTGATGCTGTTAAAAATGGTTTTCGTGGTATATTTCGTTAACCGTTCAATTAACGACGAAACGAAAAAATACGTATGTGTTTAAATCTTGTTCTTCATCCATTCCAACTGGTTTTATGCGAAAAAGTGGTGATTAAACTTAAAACTTTAAACGGCCATAACTTCAAAACGGATAGGTATTTTCCAAATATTATTTTTTATTATATTAATATTATGCCCTTGTATCCAACTGAGCAAGTGCGCTATTTATTTGCGCTCCCTGTATACTCAAGAATATAATATAACTAGCGACCCGGCCTAGCTTCGCGTGGGTGGAGATATACTTTCACTCCACTCCACACCTGAAATGTTTAGTGTTACATCTATACAAATAGTGCGTTATCCCGATATCTCGGTAAAATACAAAATTTGAATTTCTTAACTTTGTTACGATGGTAATGGTGCAATTCGGTGCAATAAATAATACGAATATACTTTTCGTATACATCCATCCATCAGCCAATGGAAGTCCACTGCTGAACATAGGCCTCCCCCAATAATTTCCATAGAGACCTGTTGGAGGCAGCCTGCATCCAGCGACATCCCGCGACCTTTACCAGGTCGTCGGACCATCTTGTGGGTGGACGTCCTACGCTGCGCTTTCCGCTACGTGGCCTCCATTCGAGCACTTTCCGACCCCATCGTATACACCTTTCTTTTAAATAACTGTATCTGTTGAGGAAAATTTCTTTAAAATTTGTAGTTTCAAATATTTTATAGGAGCAGTGAGAAGCGACTATTATAATATACAGAATATCGGCCGGTCCGGGCTCCGCACGGAAGGATTGTATTTTTACTAAACACTGTATGAAAAAAACAAATAAAGCGAAGCGACTGCCTCGGTGGTGCAGTTATACTACGGTATGATTGCAAAGCTGAGCTCTGGTTCGAATCGGGCAAAGTGATATTGGATTTTCCTATTTATTATCAGCCGAGCTGATATTATTTGAGGCAAGAATTTGTGATCGATATGGCGATAGGCTACCTATCACAACATGGGACGAATACATGATCATCTCGTACTTTCTGTATACTCTGTTCCATTCACTAAAATTGTCATAAAGTATTAAAAAATGAGTATGTATATGCATAGTGGGACAGTTTTTAAACGTCACGCATATGGATATGCGTCATCTTTATTAAAACATCATTGGGCAAAATGTTTTTTCCTTTATTTTTTACTTTCGTCAATTTAAACAAGATAAAAACTATGAGCTGATATTTGAGGCAGGAATTTGTGATCGATATGGCGATAGGCTACCTATCACAACATGGGACGAATACATGATCATCTCGTACTTTCTGTATACTCTGTTCCATTCACTAAAATTGTCATAAAGTATTAAAAAATGAGTATGTATATGCATAGTGGGACAGTTTTTAAACGTCACGCATATGGATATGCGTCATCTTTATTAAAACATCATTGGGCAAAATGTTTTTTCCTTTATTTTTTACTTTCGTCAATTTAAACAAGATAAAAACTATGAGCTGATATTTGAGGCAGGAATTTGTGATCGATATGGCGATAGGCTACCTATCACAACATGGGACGAATACATGACAAACTGTGGGTGCTGGTTGCACCTCTGCCTACTCCTTCTGCGAAAAGGCGTGAAGTGAAGTCATGCATGCTCGTCTAGCTCACACTTATAATAGTGTTTTGAACAATCCTACTAATATTCAGCCTAGTCGGAATTTTTGTAACCTTGGATGTCTAAATTGACCGGACTATATATATGTGTATCTCACTCAGAGACGATATTTTACTATCAGTGAATTATAGCGAAGGAAAGGCCACTGTAAAAATTCGTGATAAAAGCAAACATAATAACACATAACACACATACTCACAATCACACACACAATTAATGCAATAACAATTATATTTAACTGGTTTCTCAAGACACAGGCAACGCCTAGTTTGAAAACCCCTGCAATATTCTCCATAATATGTATAATTGTTATTTTAATCAAGATTTTATTTTCAAGTGACATTCTATCTTGTAAAGAAGTAAAACTTCTTATGTGGGAATATTATTTATTTAATTGTCCTATATTTATGTAGCTTCATAATATATTCTCTTTAGTTTACACAAAATTAATTTCTGAACGCATGCATAAAGAAGGATGCCAGATTTTCATAGAGACTTCGGCTTGATGTAAAATATTCACGGACAAAGCTGCAAAGTATTTCAATTTGCAAAACATAGAATTAGAAACTTTTGTGTATTACTATTTTTTACTGGGAACTGTTAAAAAAAAAGTTATTTTCAAAATTGTGTTTACTTTTGAGGTTATGTAATTTTGTTTACCTTATATTATATTGAGCGTGGGTCTCCACTCGATTGAGACGTGTTATGTATACAAACACGATCAAACAATATCCGTTCATACAAGTTAACCTGTTTATAAGTGCAAAACATGGCGGGTAAAGATAATAAAAATAGAAAAAAAAAAACACCCGATTTTTCAGACATTAGTAGATACTCAATATTTTTCATATTGAATAAGTTTTACTTAATATTTTTATACCGGGTATCTCAAGACTGCTACCGAAAACGAAGCCGGGTGGTAGTTTTAGTGGCTACAAACACAATGCAACAAAAATTTTCGCATAGAAACGCGACAATTATTTTTTATGATTTTTTAAATATCGTCATTTTTGGGTGGTAAATCCATAGTTTTTGCTAAAATAATAATTTAAACTCTCTTATATCTTAGAGTATTTATAAATTAAAGGGTATACACTATTATTTTAGGAAAAAAATTATTTACCACCAAAATATGGCAATAGGAAAAAAATTTCAAAAAAAATATTGTCGCTTATTTTTGCAACTTTTTCTGTTGCATTGTGTCTGAAGTCGCTTAAACTACCACCCGGCTTCGTTTTCGGTAGCAGTCTTGATATACCCTGTATTTATAGGATGAATATATGAACTATGCTTTGTATATTTATGACCACCATGTTATAGCATAGTTACCCACAAATAAATCCTTATGTTAAAATAAAAAAAAACGTTGCTATAAATATTTTTATTCAGTATCATTTTGATCATAATCAATGTGTCAAGAAACTGTGCTCTATATTACTTTGATGTTGTGTTCAGCCAAGACATCACAAAATTGTCATTGTATGGGAACAACACCCTACAGTTCTTTTCCCTACTACATAGTTACAATAGTATTGATTAACTGCCTCTTTCCCACAAGATTTATATCAAATAAATTATAGACAAAATATATTTTCCATCAACATGCCTTCTTTGGATTTTTGCTCTTATAAGTCTGATGCTTTGACAGAAAGAGACAATCCTGTTCTTATAAGATCAAACAAAGTATCCCTACACACCTGTATCATATAACATCCATTGATTTGAATGTGCTCTCCGTAATAGGAAAGAGCTTGTCACAATTTATAAGTTCTGCAAGCAATTAAAATCAAATCATTGTATTCAAATACAAGAAAGTCAATCACATTTCCTAACTGTATATTAATATTTATAAATTGAGCCCTTCTTTTGTTTTAATTATTGTTTATGATATAATCACTCAAGGTATTATGTTGATACATATTTTCTTGAATAGTTTGTAAAATCTGTGGCACTGGCTCTGATGAATTGTGCTGCATTGTATAAAAAATCCTCTGCCAATATGGATGGCAAATCTTGTCTGATGCAGGATGCTTGTAACTAAAACAAAAAAAACATATCTACTGAGCAACATTTTCACTAAGTATAATTTATGGGATTAATTATTTAATAGTTTTATATGAATATTTCAGTAAAAGAGGGGGCCTGCATTCAAATATAACTGTTTTACACAACTAGCAAAACATTTACCAGGAATAATAGGGTATTTTACTGACATCATCATGCTATTTAAATGTGATAAATGGGTAGCAGCTAGCATAATGTAATTATCATATTAAAGCTGTGAACTGTATGTCCATTCCCAAGCAATGTAAGAAATAAAGTGTTAGTTTCAATATGCAAAAAATTAATCATATGAGTGAGTTAAAATGAGCAGGTGCAATATTGGCATTGTTTTTTGTCTCTTAAGTATAATTAATATGTGTATGTCTACCTGGCTTGTGTATGTTTACGTGGTTATGTTTGATTCACTTTCTTGTTCAGAACCGCTACTCAGTAAATGAGACCGTATATGATGTAAAGAACGTCCACAACCAACACAATGATTTTGGTGACCAACTGTTTGTGTTGGTACTCCATCTCACAAATTATTCCAAGCTTGTTTAATTAAAATCCAGCAGGCATGACAAACTACACTACCACTTTGAATCTGCAAGAAATGTAATAAGTTATAAGCATATCCCTTATTATATATAGGATATAGGTACTAAGGGAGGCGATTGTTTTAAGTTATGGTCCTGAGTTTTAATTAAAATGTATAAGTGATTATAAAATAAGGAAATAGATTCATACAAACTAAAACCTTACCTGATACCTCCGATAGAGCATTCCATTGTTGTATTAATGAACGGGGGTCCTCATTATCAATAGAATGTCTCCGCATTCGAAAGACATTCACCATTCCGACATTTTTCTAAAAAGATCCAAATCAAATGCCCTTAATCCTTATGGTTAGTAAGGTGGTAAAACAGCGTAGAAGTAGCAAATACTTAACGTAACTTTTGATTTTTTTTTTTTTTTTTTGTTCTTTTCGTTCCGTAAGGAACCGGCTAAGATCCAAGACCATGCTGCCAAGTCGAAAGTATTTCTTGTTTCTTAAGTATAGTACTTGTGGACTATTCTTGATATAATATATAAGATAAAATATGTCTTCAGTAGTAGTGCTTCAATTTCTTGACTTTAAAGTCAAAACTCAAAGGTATTCATTAATATGTCATAAGTTTTCCCATCAGTGGATATTGGACAATTCCATTGGTGATTATGTACCTCTCAAGTACATATATCAAAGAAAATTCTTAATTCTTCACGCTCAAATTGGTATTTAATATCAAATTATATAAATCCAGTCAAGGGCCAATGCCGGGTAAATTAAAATATTTACAAACGCTCTATGTTAAAATTACCTTCCTTTAAATTATTAATTGTAAACCCATTCAGAGATAAATTAATTACTATATCTAGCATTACTAGTACCTATATAAAATGTGAATACGAAAGTTCAAATCATAAGACAGTAACCACAACAGTAACCAAGAGTGCAAATATTCAAAATTCTAACGTTACAAAGTATACCTATACTCAGAGTGCATTAATAATATGTAATAAGTTATTAATCATCTACAGTGGTTTCTTAATTTATAAAATAATTGAGAATAAAAATAGAGAAATCAAATTAAAAACCCAAGATCTTATGTACATTAAGACGAAACTATTTACAAACCTCAATATTTACGAACAATTAAATTTGCCCAACAGTACCAACAATAAAGTCAAACAACGCTGTGTACGTTGAACCATTTTCAAGAAGAGCCTGGATGGAGCGCGGAATTAAGTCCGTTTTTTTATAAATTTTAATCAGCTCACCCATCAGCACAAGGCGCTGAATGCCAAAGGATGAGCAATGAAAGAATAAATGAGACAGAGATTGCTCAACCTGAACATTACAATGGTCACAGTAAGGACTTTGCACCAATTTCAAACGAAATAGATGATAGTTTAAACGACAGTGTCCAAAACGAAGCCGCAAAACGGTAGTGTAAAATTTTCGACTTTTATAAAAACGACTTTTGCAGAACCAAGGTGTTGAGCCAATGGCGACATTGTAAGTAGCATACCATAGACCTTTATTTTGAATCTCAACTGTTTGTTTCCAATGCCTCGTCCACAAGTCGATTGATCTTCTTTTAAGGATAGGGACCACATCTGTGTGTGGTACAAAAAAATTTAGATTTCTACTGGAGTCAGGAACAGTTGTTGAAAAATGTGTAATAGTTCTGGCCAGAAAATCAGCCTTCTCATTTCCCAACACTCCCATATGAGAAGGAACCCACATAAATACAAGCTTAATATTATTAAAGAACAAATCCATACAAGTCTCCCTGATACGGGGAATTAAATAGTTAGTGTCAGCATTGAATCTACTGTTTTTAAGATTTTCAAGAACACTCATGCTGTCACTGACTATTACCCATTCATAACAACCATCATTACTATGTTTTATATGCCTTAAAGCAGCAAGAATAGCTACAGCCTCAGCAGTGAATATGCTTGCATGAGGGTCTATTTTATGACCAACGCCAGAATTCAAATATCCATCATAAATAGCAATTGATACAGCAGACTCTGTTTTGGACCCATCAGAATAAACAAATCTATAATTGGTAAATTTAGAAAATTTACAGTATACATCTTCTTTAGAGAATAAATTGTGATCAATAATGATGTCAATTTCAGGAAATTTACTATTAAAATCTCCCTGATAACATGGAAGAGAGGAAGATTTATGGATATGCAGACTTTCAAGAAAATTTACATATTGTGAGAAGCCTTGGAGAATATATAGGGAGCTACAAGCAGAAGATTGAGCAGTATGTTTCAAATTTAAAAATAGGTGATTATTTGTTTTGCTGTATAATTTTAATAAAAACTTTCTTTCAAATAACCAAATCTTATACTTAATGGGGCAAGATTGCACTCAACTTGCATTACGTTAATAGGGGTGCTTTTAAATGCTCCAGTTATTAACCTCAAGCCTTTGTTTTGTATATTATCTAAGATGTCTACCAATCTCTTATCACCAGCAAAAGACAGGAACCCATACTCAAAGTGGCTACGAATTAGAGATTTATAAAGCAACAGCAATATTTTGGGATCAGCACCCCAAGATGTTCTGCATAAAGTTTTCATAATATTAAAGGCTCTATTAGCTCTAGCACTTATTAACTCAATATACCTTCTCCAGGAAAGATTATGGGTAAATGTCACACCCAAAAACT
Organism: Hyles vespertilio; assembly: GCA_009982885.2. Lineage (NCBI taxonomy): Eukaryota > Metazoa > Arthropoda > Insecta > Lepidoptera > Sphingidae > Hyles > Hyles vespertilio. The sequence goes on along the minus strand of CM042833.1, from coordinate 67,541 downwards.
TTGCATCATAGGAAACTGGAATAGAGACATTATTAAAATACACAGAGGGACTTACAGATCTACTTTTACCAAAAACAACCAATTTTGATTTAGATGGATTTATGTCCAGATTTAAATAAGAGAAATATGCACACAGAGATGCCAAAGACTTGTTGAGAATGTTTGTAACATTATCCAAATTGTTCCCAGTGGTGTAAACAACTAAATCATCAGCAAATTGAAGATTTTTTACTTCAGTGCCCAAAACAAGATTCAAACGACGTATATACAAGATAAAAATTAGTGGAGAGAGTATTCCCCCTGACATACTCCAACAGATGAAAGTCTTGGTCCATAATATTTACCATTGTACTTTGCATAGACTTCTCTTTCTGTTAAAAAATTCTTAATCCAGTGAACTATTTTGTTTGGCATTCCAATTGAAAGTAATTCGGAACAAAGTACATTAATATTAACACTATTAAAAGCTCCAGCAACATCAAAAAACACTGACAACAATAACTCCTTATTAACAAGACTATTATGAACATCCAATTGAAGCAGTCCTATGCTTTCACGGGCCGACACTCCCTTTCGGAACCCAAATTGATTAGCTGGAAGAATATTATTATGCTCAACAAAATATTCAAGCCTTTGTTTGAGTAATTGCTCAAATACCTTGCCTACACATGATGTAAGAGCAATGGGTCTATATGAGTCAGGACTCATTCGAGGTTTATCTGGTTTTAAAATTGGTACTAAGCAATCAGATTTTCATGACTGAGGTATGTCATTGTTTAACCAAAGGTTATTGAATATTTGAAGTAAAATGCAGAGAGCTTTGCGACTTAGTCGTTTCAACATTATATAAGAAACTCCATCCAAACCAAAAGCACTATCCTTTCTAGAATAAATGGAAGATATTAGCTCTTGTATTGAAAAAGGTTTGATTAAAAAACTATTTACAGAATTTGTTGCAGAATCAGAAGATAAATTAGGATGATTATTTACATAATCTGGAGTAAACTTTCGTAAGAAATCATTAACCCAACTATCATCATTAGTATTACAAGAAAATGTTTTGTTAAATTTCCGCATATATTTCCGGATCTTTGAAAGAGGAGTACACCGATTAAAAGAACTGCATAATTGGACCCAACTATTTGATCTTTCTGTTTTCAAAATAAGTTTTTTTTGAGCTTGTAACCTTTTAAACTCAACATAGCTTTCATCTGAGGGATTATTTTTAAAATTGAGATAAGCATACCTTGAATTTTGAACTGCTTCAGAACATTTTTTATTCCACCAAGGAAGAGGAGGATGTTTAATAAATTTCCTGCTCGGGGAGTTAATATTAGGTGTATTTGTAGGAGATATCATGTGTTGATTACAGTATGGAAGGGATTTATTGATTGCAGAATGCAACAATTCACAAAATAATGTGTACATTTTCAATGGAGTTTCAATGCAACTTTGAGTTTGGAAATTTGACAATTCCGAATCTACATTTAGTGTATACATTTTCCAGTCCACCATTTTATAATTGGGGTAGATGGGCAAATGCACACTACCATTATTATTTGCAGCACAACTATGTATATTATTATTTACTAAAACTTTAATAATTACAGGAAGATGATAACTACCGAGAGGATCATTATGTACAGACCAGTCCGAAGAAAGAGCAAGTGATGGAGAGACCAAAGTTAAATCTAGAGCATTTGGACGCCACGTCAAAGAACCAACTGTAGTTACTTCACCAGAATTTAACAAAATCAAGTTATTGCCGTCAATGACATCCAAAATATCTCTACCTCGTGCATTAACAGAGTTACAACCCCACAGGGTGTGATGGGCATTAAAATCGCCAGCAAATATCATAGGTTCCGGGACAGACTTTATTAAAGAGTCAAATTTATTTTTATCAAAAGATGGAGAACAATTTGTAGGACAATAAAAGCTAACGATACTAATTTCTCTATTATTTAGATTAATTCTTATACAAATATTTTGCAATGAATTATCACAATAAGTATTAATTCTTTTGTAATCAATATTATTACGAATTAAAATAGCTACGTCATTATGTTCATTGCCAACATCGTTTCTTTCTACATTGTAACCTCTTATTGCAAATGTTTTTTTGGGTGTCAACCAAGTTTCCGATATGATTGCCAAGTGGATTTGCTTCTCATATAAAAATTGAGTTAGTAAGATCTTATTACTTAAAATACTCTGAGCATTCCACTGCATGACATTAAGGTCCATTTTTCAATAAGGAAGTGTTTCGGAGCGTTTGATGTAGTATATCTTTTATCGATGCTGAATTTATAGGATTGTCCTTCTGGTTGATGATTATTTTAGTTAATGCTTGAGTCAATAAGTTCATGAAAAAATCTGATTTTGTTAAATTTTGAAGTTGAGTTTCTATGTTAGATGCAGTTAATTGTGGGAATGATTTTTCATTAAATAGCCCTGCGTATTGAGTATTTCTTGTTTTTATTTATTTTCTTCTAATTTAAGTTTTTTTTGAGGGCAGGAGTTGGATATCGCTATGTGGTTGCCACCACAGTTAGCGCATTTCGCGTTTTTACTATCTACAGTGCATTTTTTAAAACTATGTTCCTGACTACAGATAGAACACACTTCTCCATTTTTGCAGAATTTTGCAATATGTCCGAATTTCATGCAGCGGAGGCATTGCTTAACCGGAGGGATGTACGTTTTAACCTCATGCCTCCAGGAGTCCAAGTAAACATATTCAGGTAGTTCTGTGGAGGCAAAAGTTACCGCCACAGTCTGCGTAGGCTGGTATTTTATTTGACCACTATCATCCCGTACTCTTCGCATGAAGCGCCTCACTTGAATAACATTACGGGAACTACCAATAAGAGAGAATATTCTTTTATTCGACATCTCTAGAGGGACAGAAGTAAGTACGCCAGTCGCCTCTGTGTCACCAGCAGGTATAGATGCTTTTAGCTCGAGTTCCTCCAGTAATTTTTTATTTTGTAAAAATACATTTGCGTTATTGGACAAATCAAATGTTATTCTTATTTTAAATCTATTAATAGATTTAAGATGTAGTACACCTGTGACGCAATATCTGCGTAAAGCGCGGGAAATAGACAGTCTGTCTTTATCGGTGAACATCTTTTGCTCTTTATGGTTTAAAAATACTACAAATTCTTTTTTATTGCTATTTTCGGGATACTTCCTAAAGTATCCCGGTACCTTATAGATTTCAAATTTGCTCGTGGAGTCATCATCGGAGTCCGATGAAGTCGATGAAGGCAGCCCATCGAGAGGAACTTTTTTCCGCCTTTTCGTGCCTCCCATCTTCTTCAAACAATATTGTCACTTTGCGAAATTACAAATAATTAGTTATGTTATAAGAAATACTATTAAAATACAAAGAAAATTGCAAGTAGCTTAAGGCAATTTTGGTTTTGGCGCCTTTCACTTCGAAGGTTCCCGCGCGAATCCGTGTCAACTCTCCGTAACTTTTGAATTCTTACTGATTTCTGTTACCGCGCGTTTATTTTTTATAATAAAGTTCACAGACGACAACTGAAACTAGAACTACGCAAGCAATTGACATTTGGCAAATGTCGAAAACTAGTAATCGATTATGATCGATAGTAGCACAATGTTTAATCGTATAAAAATATATATGCCATGCCGGCTTAAAGAACCATTAATAATTTGTATATATGAAAAAGTAGTATTCTTTACTGGATATAATAAATTATTAACTGGATTATTGCATAAATAGCCATTTTTGCAACCAAATCGATAACGAGTATCGATTCATTCGTAGTTTATTTGAATTTATCTTACCCACACTAGTTTTAGATGATACATCGGAAGTCGGTTAATGTTAATTCATAATTAAAGTATTATTTGTTTATTGTAAAGTTCCCACAATGCAATTACTACATTGAAATAAATGGAGCAATTTAATATAATCGTTCACGTATTTATTTATCTTGTCCGCGGTATTTAAAATAAAAAAGTATTTTAAGCCTGAATCTGGCATTGTCCTTTGACCACCAATTTAAATGTCGAAAAAAAAAGCGCGGGAAACTTGATTGTGGCGGGAGCTTATAATTTTGTTAAATATTTATCTCACAAAGGATCAGTTTGTTAATAAACATTTTATTAACTAAGCTTAGTTATTAGTAGTTTGTAAATATTTTCTTCTAGATTAGGTAAGTTTTTGTATATATTTTATAGTAGTTCCTTACTTTAAAAACGGACGAGCCCCCCGACCCGGAGGGTGGCTCGATCCCTGTTGCAGCCTACGTAACTGTAAAGCAGGGCGTGCACTCCTTGTAGGCAGAAATGCAGTGCTTTACTTGCCATTCACAGATATTTTATTATAACGTTCGTACGTTTTAGATGACTTTAATTTATAGTAAATAAATGAATAAACAAAATATAATAACTTAAAAACGCCTAATATTTTATAAATAGCACCTATTTGCAATCACGCAAACATTATGGTTGCCACGCGAAAAGCAAGAGGCGCTGCAAAGCAAATTAATGTACCTAATCAACCAAGTCATGCTGCCGCGTGTCGCATTACATTTGTTTGCATGTGTGTAGTAATTTTGGTGTCCGTGCACAGTCGCAAACGCACACACCCATGAATATTGAAAGCCGCGACTCCTGCGGCAGGCCTCGGGAGTTCGGCAGTTGTCGGGAGTAATCGTAAATGTTCGTTGCCTATAATCCGAGTAAAATTAATAGGCTGGAATCTAATAAATCACCTATGCACATAATGCATTTTTGGTTAGTAAGGTTTTATTTGTTTAAATATAAATGTTTTGTGTTTCGCGGGGGCCATTTTGCTTTTTTTATGAGTTTTTGCATTGTTTACTATTTTATACTAGTATGTTTGTAAAAAAAAATAGATTTCTTAACGGATTTTTCATTTTAACATTTGAAAGTGTGTACATTTAATAGTTTATTACGAAGTTTCGATATTAATTGTAGTCATTTGCTTTTACTAGTGTGTTTGTTTATTTTTTTAAATGTTATTTGATTGCGAGGTTTGTGTTAAAAATGTATGTTTATCAAATGAATGAATGAGGTGGCCGAAATCTTGCGTTTATTTACATCGGGATAGGTATAGTAATCTCAACTAACCGGAACCTTGAATATGTGAAAATTGAAAGCTGACTAGGTGAGTATTTTTTTATTTTACTTATTAGAATTTCTTCCGCCGCGACGATCGATCGCTGTTTTGTCTGCGTTGCCGTAGAAGATGGACATGAATAGTAGTACATCTAAGACTTGTTATGTTGGCATGGTTTCCGACTTAGAGATCCGTCGCGTGGCTGCGGCTATGCTAAAAAACTATAAAAGAAAAAGTTTTTGTGACCGAGTACTCCGCCGCATACCCAGTGTCATAATCCTGTGCACGCCGCTGCTGTAAAGCAATCAGAATCCGGAATGGATACTGATTGCTCCAATAATAGTAAAAACCCTCGAAAGCGTACCTACTCTGAAGGCCAGAAAAAGTATTTGCCGAGAGTGCAATAAAACAAGAGAACCAATAAAATGGCTATAGATCCGTCGAGAGAGTCATGCAATTGCTCCGACAGCGACAGCTTTGGGAAGAAATGGTGACATTTCTTCTAAAGTTCCCGAAACGATTCAGGTTGGCAGGCAAGCCTACTTGGCTACTGATTTGGCCCCATACACTGTACATGTCCAGAAAAATCAAAAAAATCCAGAAGAAAACGTAATACTGTACCCTTTGTCGTTCGGTATTTTTTTAAAAAGAAACAATTTTAAAAATATTATTAATGACAGCGTGAAACGAATTGGTCGCAATAGAGTTACCTTGTCTTTTTCTAATTACAATGACGCCAACTCCTTTTTGTCTTATGGAGGACTAGAGACCAACAACCTCAAGGCATTCATCCCCACTTATAATGTCACTAGGATGGGTATAATTAAGGGTATACCAGTAGAGTGGTCTGATGCTGACATTATAAATAATATATCTGTTTCAACTGGGTGTGGTAGAGTAATAAAAGTCAGAAGATTGAATTTTAAAACCTTTATTGATGGTAAACCTACTTGGCAACATTCCCAGACTATAGTTATAACATTTGACGGACAAATTTTGCCAAAACGTATATTTGCATGCTATAATCCATTACCAGTGGAATTATACTGTGGCGGTTGCAATACGCCAACTTAGATATAGCTTTTAAAGCGGTTGCAATACGCCAACTTATATTTAGCTTTTAAAATAACACGCTTATTAGTTGTAATTTGAACATTATTTAAACACGCATTTCATTTTAAAATATGACTGCAGATGTTTAACCATAAAACATCTGCGAGTCGTTTTATTTAAGTAAGAATTTTTGTGTACCTTATTGTATAATATTAGTTAAAAAGATCTGTATCAGCCCATATACGTCCCACTGCAGGGCACGGGCCTCCTCTACAATCGACTACCGATTGAGAGTGGTTAGGCCATATAGTCCACCACGCTGGCCTAGTTCGGGTTGGTGGTTAAAAAGATGCTGTTCTAAATTATTGTTTCCTAATTGTAATGACCCGTTCATGCCGGGGCAATAAAACTGTATTATTATAGTTAAGTTCTTTAGTGGCGGTAATCCTTTGCAACAAATTTATGTTTTTTAGACAATAGTACACATGTTTGGGTAAACCTTTCTGTTTGGACAATAGCCCAGATGTTCAGGCCGACCTTAATTTTTAGTTGAAAGGATAGACCCTATTTTATGGCTTAAATATATTTTCTGGAAGATTTATCCCCACCGATCCTCATTCGGGTAGTCCTATAAAAGGGTCGGTTTATTTGGATGAAAGAAGACAGTCTGCCATCTCTCGTCACGAGCACATCTCGCTCCGAGTCGCATAAGTATAATTTTACTCTGTCTGTGAATGTATTAAGTATTAATTTACAAAATATACAATAGTTAGTTCCTGGAAGTGAGTGCTTATTCTAATACCTACACTTATAACCACCAAAATACAATTACCCAACAGTCCAATGTTACAACTGTTGTCGATACGGTCATACAAAAAATCAATGTCGAGGGAAACCACGTTGTTTCAAATGTGGGGAGAACCACACCGGTGATTCCTGCAATGCAGATGATGCACAGGGTTTTTGTTGTTTTTTGCGACAAAAAAATATTAAAGTGTCAATGGGTGAGAATTGTATCTCATATTTGGAAGCAGCTAGATTGCACAAGCCCATTTCCAAACCATATGCTGAAGTTGTTTCTTATCCTAAAAATCCGACTGACCTAAATAACAAGCAAAATGTACACAATCAAAAGTTATCTTATAAAAAAACTGTGTATTCAAAAGTTAAATCCCATTCTCCTTTAACAGCTGGATATGCCCACAATACATTACTTAATAATTATAATAATATATGAGCATCTGGTAATGGTTATGCTATTACCACTGGAACTCAGAATAATAAAGATCCTCAATGGTCCATTAGAGAAATTATAACTACATTGTTAAATGTTTTGTCACAAAATAATATACTTATACCGTCCAACGTAGCACCTTTAATTGAAAATACAATATTCGAACTAAATAATGGATGACAGAAACATAATCCAATCAAATCAAATCAAATCAAAATATTCTTTATTCAAATAGTCTTTCACAAGATCTTTTGAATCGTCCTTTTCTGCTACCACCGCTTCGGAACGTGTTGTAGCTGTGAAGAAGAAGCGGCGCAAGAAACTCCCTCAGCAACACGAACTGTCTTTTTTTCTTTTGTTTTTTTTTTTTATATCACCAATTACAATTACAATAACAATGGTTCATGTCACAAGTAACAATAATGTCAATTTGATGCAAAACATGATAAATTTATTCCCAAGCAGTTTTATCTTCCACATAATCTGTGATTCTATAATATGCCTTTTTACACAGCTTAACTTTTATCACTTTTTTAAACTTATTAATTGGAAGTTCTCTTAAACTGTTGGGAAGCTTGTTATAGAAGTGTATACTTTGACCCATAAAAGAATTATTTATTTTGTGGAGACGAGTAATGTGTGAGACAAGATTATGTTTGTTCCTAGTGTTCTTACTATGTATGTCAAAAGTACGCTTAAATTGAGTTATATTTTTACGAACATATAATAAATTTTCATAAATATATTGAGATGCAACAGTAAGAACATCTACTTCTTTAAACTTTTCTCTCAATGAAACTCTTGGACCAAGTTGATAAATGGCCCTAACAGCTCTTTTTTGTAAAATAAAAATGCTATTTATATCCGCAGCATTTCCCCAGAGAAGAACTTCATAAGACATTATACTATGAAAATAGCTGAAATAGACAATTCTTGCCGCTGCCTCATCCGTTAAACGCCTAATGGTTTTAACTGCAATGGAACTGCCGGAGTGCAAGCAGTAACAAAAGTGATTTAATTTATCTTATAAATAAATATAATCCAATTTAAATTGCCTTGTCAGAGACATGGCTAAAACCCCATTATAATTATAGAATCCCCTAATATACTTGTGTAAGAGAAGATAGACAAGGTGGCTATGGAGGTGTAGCCATATTAGTCTCAAAAAATGTTTCTTTTCAACTTATACCCCTACCTTCTCATTCTAGTGATTTTTTCCATAATTTGGATAAATGTAAATAATATAAACTCATTTGCAAAGAAAACGGGCACCTAAGCAATGAACCATTTCAAATGTTACTATTGGTTTGTTTGATAATTATTATAGGTAGTTTTACTTTCACAATTTTGTAAATTAATAAGCAAATAATCGTTTTCGTCAGTATTATCATAAAATTTTGATAAAAATTATGGGTTTTAATGCTAAAGTTCACTAGTAGTGAATGCTCGCTAGTAGTGCATATGCTCGTGAAGTAAAAGTTAACAAAGATTTTTGTTTGTTTTTTCTTTAATAAAGTAAAAGCAGATAAATGTTTAGTATCGAGTGTCACTGCCTCTAGCTGAAATCACAGCTTGAATTCGTCTGGGTATGCTAGCGAGGATATCCCGGATACTTGCTTGCGGAATACGTTCCCACTCCGCGGTAATCACATTCTTCAGCTCTCTGATGGTCTGCGGAGCCGGTTGTACTGATCTCACGCGTCGTTTCAGAACGTCCCAGACATGCTCTATAGGACTGAGGTCGGGACTTCGAGCTGGCCAAACCAAACGACGAATGCCGACCTCTTGCACATACGCTTCCACATCGCCAGACCGGTGGGCGCGCGCGTTGTCGTCCATAAAAATTGAGTCTTCGCCTAAAGCGGCCAATGCGGGTTGTGCATGAGGAATTAGAACTTCCGTTATGTATCGATGTCCAGTCAGTGAGCCGTTTTCAATGAAGACTAACTCTGTACGATCCATTGAATTTATTCCTGCCCAAAACATAACAGAGCCCCCACCATAAGGTGTGATTTCTTCAAAACAAGCCTCTGCAAAGCGTTCTCCTCGTCTTCGTAGCACTCGCCGACGTCGATCTTCACCGAACAGAGATATCCTGGCTTCATCGGAGAACAATACCCTATTCCAGTCTTCTTGAGTCCATGACTCACAATTTCGAGCAAACCTAAGCCTGGCATCTCTGTGCTCACGGAGTAACTTAGGGCCGCGGGCCGGGCGATGACTGCGTATATTGGCCGCGAGAAGCCTCCTCCTGACCGTCCATAGACTAATATGCACATTTCTTACTTCTTCGAGGTTGTTCTTAAGGTCCACATACGAAGACTTGCGATTTCTCAATGCGCGACTCACAAGAAAACGATCATCCCGTGGTTGGGTACATGGTTTTCTTCCAGAACCAGGCCTTCTCTCGACGGAACCGGTGTCTTGATACCGCTGCCAGGTCCTTTGAACCATCGAGCGACTCACACTTAGCCTCTGAGCCACGAAGCATTGGCTGCAACCCTCTTCGAGCAGCGCAATAATTTTGGTAGCTTTTACCACTTTCTCTAACATTATTGAGACAGCTAAACAGCAGTAAATGAAGCTTTGACAATTAAGAATATGAAATAAATTCATAAAAATTGACTAAAAGTTATGAAAACCGATATTATCTTTTGGAACTTCGCACCAAAAATGTAGGATAAAAAGTGGTTTTCTGTAAAAACGAGCATCAAACGAAAATTTGAATTGAGAACGTACTGTTTTAAACACCACGGCATTTTTAAAACCGGCCAGTAACATGTACAAATGATTGAAATCATTTTGGTACCGTATTTTTTTTAAAAAGAAGTAAAATCAAAACCACCCGTTTTTTTTTGCAAATGAGTGTATCATTTGTTTCTATTTATATTCGTCACCCTTCTTTCAATGTTTTCAATGAAGTTAACAATATTATTAATTATATTTCTAAACCTTTTATGATGTTGGGGGACTTCAATTCTCAACATAGATCTTGGGGAAGTTCTTTGTCAAACACTTATGGGGAGCAACAACTGAATATAGTAGATCGCCACAACTTATGCATATTTAAACACAGGCTCTTCCACACGTTGCACTCCACCTAAAGCCCTGGTCTGTCGAAGCTACGCACAGCGTTGCGTTGCGCGGAATGCGGTGTCAAACTCGGTTTTGTATGAAAAACATTGACATTGACATGACGTTTCGCCGCAGTATGCGTCAGCCAGCGTCTGCGGTGAGGGGTCAACCGGGTGAAGGGTAGACTGGTCTTTTGTGCTGTCACAGTATGCGTCAGTGTAGAGGGGAAAGTGCTGTGAAGCGCGGGGCGAATACACCGCACAACGTGCCGTCATTCTCGTCATTTCGTCGCGGTAAGCGTATTTGCGCAATGGATTTATTTGAGGACAATATTTTTATCAATTTTCGTTTGGTTTAAACTTTCGTTTAGGCTGTGGCGCGTATATCGACTATGTGCTGCCGCACAGTACGTTCAATACAGTTCACGCACGTTCCCAATGACAATGGCACAATATTACACCACGTAGGAATAAAATTTTAAAACCTTGCTTTGGTGAAAGATACAATTAAAGTGTAAAAATAATTGATATTTAATAAGTACAAGATTATAAACTGGAGTCAATTACATTTATTTTATTATTATAGAAATGGAGAACGGAATTATGTTAATTGTTCTAAGTACCTAGTAACCCATGCTTTTTAACAAAATATAGCAACGGAATTAGTTCGCAACTGATCACGGTACAGTTGGAGACCAATTGTTAGTAGGTATTTATATACATTCAGTCTTTATCCCTATTCGCAGGGCACTTTATCAGCTATCACTGCAGAGCACTGGTCTCCTCTACAATACGATTATAGAGAATACGATTGAGAGTGGTTAGGCCATATTATAGTCCACCACGCTAGCTGACCTTATCCCTATATATGCATAGAAAGAAATACAAACAACAAACCTAATAAAAACATCAATCGTTTAAGTGTACGCACTTTTTATATGAACCCGAAAAAGTAGCTACAAAGAATCTTATGATGAGTTTTGTAGCAGCCCATATACATACATTCGTTGTATATTGGTTGTATATGTAATACCTCAATGGTTGTATATTATCGTCGTAGTTATTTACAAAATCCACCTGTAAGATATAATAAACTATCGCCGTTCGACACAATTAGCACCACTCTCTTAGCACCTGGAGTGCATCATCATGTGATGACATGGTGCAATCTTAAATATGTAATTCCTCAACGTAGTATCAAGTTCTGTGTTTTCCCCTTTTTGCCATTCCCATTCCATTAAAACCCGAGGGGGTTATATATAGAGGTATATATATTGTAATTTGTGCTACTTACACCTACGCATATACATATATTTTAGCTCTGTGTTATAAATTCTGTTAAATACTAAAATAAAATTATTATTGTAAAATGTGCCCATCAGTATTGTTCCAGGTTTTGCTCGTGACAATTTTATAGGAAAATAATTTAATCGTTATGGAATTTAGTTTTTACCCAATTACGATACGATCGATAACGATAATTTAAGAAAGGACATCTACATAAATCCAGTGAAATTTAATTTGATGTGACAATAAATTGTTTAAGCAAAAAAAGATGTATTCAGCAGACGCGTATTTCATTAGAATTATACGAACCACTTTTATCACGTATCAATATTGCGAAAATTGTCTCGTAAACATATATACCCAGTTTATTTAAAATGACGCACAAACTTTTTTTTTAAGAAATTATATATATTTTCGAACATAAATGATTGTTATTTGTTGTCATGGAAATTCAAGTAAACTTCAATGCGAAATTGCCATAGTAACGTTTGTTGTCAATGAACGGTTCTCCCATTGGTCAACGGTTTTACGCACAGAGAAAAACCTATATGTGAACCACCTTTTGTTGTTATGTGAACTACGTTGCATGACGTCATGACGTTGCTGCTTACCGCAGTGCCGCGCGTATCCTTCGACAGACCAGGCCTTAACGAAGGATTAAGTGCTGTAGATTTGTCCATATGCTCTACTGAGTTGGCTTCTGTTGTCAATTGGCAAACTTTCTCATCAACATTTGGTAGTGACGATTTCCCCATCATGATATCATTACCTTGTAACAAAATTTCTTTTAATATTTCTAAACCTAAATCTCCACGACTAAAATATAAAATAGAAGAAGAAACTTTTGTACCTGAATTTCTCCTGCCATACCTTTTTCTAATGTCTGGAATCGCATAAAGCGGTTCCGGTCATCTTTTATCCCAAACTCTTCCACAATACCTTCTTCCTTGTCCGAAATGTTTTTAGATAATTTAGCTCCTCCAACAAGAAGTTTTACAAGAAGAAATATTATTTCCCTTTTCTGACCATTTTTGTACACAAAAACAGAGAAATGTTTGTTTACACTGACTGAGTTAAAATATGTTGTAACAAATGTAAAAGATTCATCTCCTGGGGAAGACGGCTTATATCGCATGAAAACATAATGTATCGTACAATTTATACATAATGCTGCTGGCCAAGTCGATCTATTTATTTAAAACGTAAAGAATTTTTAATATTGATATGGTAATAACTAACGTAATAACTTTATATAGACGGTCCCTTAAGGACTAAATAAATTAATCGACTTGGTATTATATGCATCTCACAACTTTTTGCGGTAGAAAACCTGAGCTGCGAGATTTGGATTTTTTTTACAGGATGTTTTTGATGGGATCTCACGTCTTTTTGTAGAGTCCTACTTTTTTCCTTTTCGGTACTTCTTACTTCTAGAATATCACTAATGATTTTTCTTAAAGCCTCTGTCTTATGGATTTTTGTTATTTTTGTAGGTATCTGTAACTGTATCAGCCCATATCTAGCCCCTACTCTACAATCGAGAATACGATTGAGAGTGGTTAGGCCATATAGTCCAGCACGCTGGCCTAGTGCGGGTTGGCGGACTTACATACCATAGGAATTCTTATAAATCGCTATGGTATGCAGGTTTCCTCACGATGTTTTCCTTCACCGTTTTAGTGCGTGGTGATTGATTATTATCAATACACACATGACTCCGAAAAGTCAGAGGTGTGCCCTGGGATTCGAACCCGCGACCACCGTGAACATGTGGGCAGCCGCGTCTAGTCCGTTTACCAACAGGCCACCACGTACTTTTGTAGGTATCAATTTATCACAAATATAGCGGATTTTATTATTAATGTTCTTTCGGGATTCTGCTTCTGACTACCGTGCAACATTCATGTTTTATAGGTTATGTTGGGAGAAAAATAAATTAAAAATACATTTAATTAGTTACTGTTAGTGAATTTGTTGTGAAAGTGTGTTATTCGTGTTTATATATTATTCTTTTTATTACTGTCATATAAGTGTACATAAGTATTAATGTGGTGGTGAGTTTTGTTTGTGTCATTTGTTTCTGTCACGTGTTTGTCTATTGTTTGTGTTTGTAAATAGACTGTAAATATATTAATATGGAAATGGATGTATATGATCGAAGCCCGGATCCAGATCCTCCCCCGGAGATCATGTCCCCAGTGATAGCCCCTAATACCTCAGCAGTTCCGCCACACACAACAAATACTGCCCCTAGTTTCTCTCAGGCCGGCTCATTGAAGCTATCCGCGATAAAAACAAAAAGAATGAGGTCAATCCTGAAAATGAAAAAAATTAACAACAAAATCTCACTTCCAAGCAATTTATTATCGCAATCCATTTTAGATGAAACTCAATCTAGCTCACAAACATCCGGCTGCTCAGCTATGGATAGTTCGAGCTCACAAATTAATAAGCCCACACGGACTCTGTATTCTCCGGAAGATGTTGGTCCGTTTATTGCATATGTGGAACTGTCCGAGAATTCTCCATCAGGTGGGACCACATTACATCCCATTAAATTTGGAGCATTTTTATACAAAATAACTTCAAAAATGTTTTACAAGATGGAATTAAAAAAATTGGTCGTAATAGACTTTCCATATCGTTTAAAACAGGTCAATTAGCGAACCAGTTCATACGAAATGACATTTTCCAGATTAATAACTATAAGGTGTATATCCTTTCCCACAATATCTCTCGCATCGGTCTAGTTAGAGGTATACCCATTGAGTGGAGTCATGAGGAAATTGTTGAATTTGTGAGACTTCCTCCCAATAGTGGCAAAATTATAAAAACGCGTAGGCTCAACCGTAAACTTACTTCACCAGATGGACCAAAATGGATTCCAACGCAGACGGTAGTGTTTTCCTTCGATGGGCAAATACTACCTAAAGAAATTTATTGCTGCTTTACGCTATTACCCGTTGAGCAGTACATTTATCCGACGATTCAATGTTTTGCTTGCTGTAGGTTTGGACATACACGTGCACAATGTAGATCAAAACCGAGATGTTATAGATGCACAGATAACCACTCCGGAGATTCGTGCTCAGTGTTGGTATCAGAAGCTGTGTGTATCTATTGCACTGGGTGTCACTTCGCCACAAACAAGATTTGTCCAGAACACAGTAGACAAGCAAATATCAAACATTATATGTCACTTCATAATGTGTCATATAATGAAGCAATGACAAAATTCCCGCTAGTTAAGAAATCGTTTGCCGAAGTAATGGTGTCCCCTCAGGCTGTGCCGTCTCAACAACCTACTGCTGTATTTTCTCCACCTGACACTCAAGCCACTGCTTCTAAGTCATATCGAAAAACTGTATTCCGCACCCCGCAATCTCGTCCTTCTACCCCACAATCTCATAGTCAAGAATCTCATAGAGCACTGATACAATCTTTTGTTATGCCTTCTCCTGAAAATGGTTGTGCCCTCAAAAATAAACATGTTAATGCAGACAAGGAAAACGAACATGACAAGATGGATAGTGTATCAACGGATACAATCCATGATTTAATATCATCATTGATTAAAGTTATCACTGATTCAAAATTACCTAACAACGTTGCTTGTAATATTTTGGTGGTTATAAGTGTAGGTATTAGAATGAGCACTAACTTTCAGGAATTAACTATCGTATATTTTATAAATTAACACTTAATACATTCACAGACAGAGTAAAATTATAACTATGCGATTCGGAGCGAGATGTGCTCGTGACGAGAGATGGCAGACTGTCTTCCTTCATCCAAATAAACCGACCCTTTTATAGGACTACCCGAATGAGGATCGGTGGGGATAAATCTTCCAGAAAATATATTTAAGCCATAAAATAGGGTCTATCCTTTCAACTAAAAATTAAGGTCGGCCCAAACATCTGGGCTATTGTCCAAACAGAAAGGTTTACCCAAACATGTGTACTATTGTCTAAAAAACATAAATTTGTTACAAAGGATTACCGCCACTAAAGAACTTAACTATAATAATACAGTTTTATTGCCCCGGCATGAACGGGCCATTACAATTAGGAAACAATAATTTAGAACAGCATCTTTTTAACTAATATTATACAATAGGGTACACAAAAATTCTTATTTTAGTAAAACGACTCGCAGATGTTTTATGGTTAAACATCTGCAGTCATATCTTAAAATGAAATGCGTGTTTAAATAATGTTCAAATTACAAATAATAAGCGTGTTATTTTATAAGCTAAATCTAAGTTGGCGTATTGCAACCGCTTTAAAAGCTATATCTAAGTTGGCGTATTGCAACCGCCACAATATTATTCAGACTATTACACTATCAATTTTTAACATTTCAAAAAATGGATTTAGTTCTTCAGTGGAACTGTAGGAGTATAATTAAAAATAAAACTTATTTATCCTCCCTTTTAAATAAACACAAACCATTTATTTGTGCAATATCAGAGACATGGTTAAAACCTAACCAAATCTTTCGTATTCCGGGGTATACTCTGCTTCGCGATGACAGAAGTGACGGGTGGGGCAGGGCAGCCCTATTAATTAAAAATAATTTAAATTTTAATCAGATTCCCATAGTTAATAATAGTAGAAATATTCAATTTGTATGCATTCGTTTTAATAACATTTCTTTCATTTCTGTCTATATACCCAGAAGAGATAATTCCGTTATTCCCATATTGCGCACCTATTTATCTTCTATCCCTCCTCCTATCATCTTAATGGGTGACTTTAACTGCCATAATCAGATCTGGGCTGCTCTTAATAATGATCCCTTTAGTGTAAGAATTTTAGATATTTTAGATGAATTTGATTTGTGTGTGTAGTGTCTTTTTGTGTAGCGGGTAGGTATATCGGCGCAACAGAAACTCGGATAGAAAAACGTAAACTATATTTAATGTTCTCCACTACAATATTGCTTAACACTACTTAAAGTCTAGAATGCACTTTAGCACTGTCCTAGTGGGAGATGCGCGATGTTACGTCAGGTAAGCGACTCGGTTGCGATTTAGTTCCGACGGCCGTGGCTCGCGCGTGACTGACTGCAGTGGCGCGGCGGCCGGCCGGGTACGGTGGGCGTGGCCTGCGCTTGCGCAATTCCATCGGACATCTTCCACTATATACAAAAAATGTTGGACTGTCGCGGGACACATTTATTTACATTTATTAAGCTTGGTGGAACAATTATAATTATTGTTATAATTAGTACGCCACAGTGTGTTCTTAATGATGGCTCCCCTACTCGTCGTACCCCTCCTAATATTAATCGTAGTTTTGTTGACCTGTCTTTTAGTTCCCCCAGTTTGGCAAGCCTTTTATCTTGGTCTTGCCTCTCATTCACGCACGGTTCTGGTCACTTCCCTATCTTAATCTCATTCCCTTCGCACAAAGCACTAAAACGTCAACTCTTCCTCCCCTGCTACCTTTCATCTTGGATGACACCAAATGGGAAGTTTATTCTAATTTAATAGAAGATAAAATTAGTCTTTTGCCTGATCCCAACCAAATGAATATTAATATTTGCTGTGACAAGTTAAAACAATTAATTATAACTTCAGCAGACACATGTTTTAAGAAAAAAAATGTTTCTTTGGGTAAAATTCCTTCTCCTCCTTTGTGGGATTCGGAATGCACCCAAGCCGTTAAGAGGAGACACGAAGCGGAAACAATATGCAACAATACTATTAATCTAGAGTCCTTTTTGAATTTCCGTAACATAGACGCCTCTACATAAAGACTATTGAAGAAGAAGAAGTGTCAGGGGTGGCGTAGATTTTGTGCATCTTTATCACCTGAAACTCCCACTTCCTAGATTTGGAAACGGGTCAGGTGCTACAGAATTTCACAAAAAGATTTGAATGCTACTTCATATTCAACTAACTGGCTGGAAGATTTTTTAGATAGGTTAGCTCCTCCCTCAGTCCCTCACCTTTCTCAGATTCCCTATCAATACTTCCCCCGTGATCAGGCTCACACTACATCCATTGATTCCCCTTTTAGTTACCAAGAGCTACTATTAGTGCTTGACCAATGTAAAGACTCTTCACCTGGCTCAGATGGTATCCCCTATTCATTTTTATCAAAATTAAAATGTAATGCATTATTGTACTTTTTAAAATTAATTAACACAGTTGTTGATTATGGTAGCATACCAGCACATTGGAAACACCAATAAAAATTTAACTTTTTGTTTATCTGTAAAATAAATGCTTTATTATTTTACTAATTTGGGGTCACTGAATACGAAAATATAAACCAAATTTGAAAGTTAGCTCTTATTTTAAAATTATGGCTGGTATCGAAATATATGACGTAAGAGTAAAATTTCATAGAATATAAATCGATTCTTTTTTAAAAAAGACATTTTCTTTACTTTTTCATAAACTTTTTACATAAAACTGAGTATTTTATAATATTTCCCAAGTATTTAACCTTTACTATTCAATAATTTCTCTTTTTTTCGTTTTCCTTTGGAATTATCTTTACGAAAACCTTAAACCAAGTTCTAGCAGTAGTCCGCTAGCATTGACGCATTCTATCGGCCGTTGTATTTCTTTTCCATTGTCAATAAGTCTTGGTGAAATCGTTCACCATGTTCGTCAGTCATATCACCGCAGTTAGGAGGAAAAAATCGAGGTGAGAATGAAAAAAGTGAATTTTTGGGGACATATTGCGACCCATTTGCTGATACTTTTGCAGAAGATTGTTCACAAGCTCGTGGTAATTTTCAAATCTCCTATTGCCCAAAAAATCATGAACTACTACTGCTCTAAAAGATTCCCATGCCTCTTTTTCGATGCCCTGTGAAATCGGATCACAGTTTTGGTCCTTAAGAATCTCTCATATTTGAGGTCCGACGAAAACTCCCCCTTTTATTTTGGCGCCGCATAGAAGTCGAAATTCACTTTGCAAGTAATCAATTACTTGCAAAGTGGGTGTGAAAAAAGGTGGACCAACCTTCAAAGGTTGGTCAACCTTTGTTGAGAGGATTAACCAAGGTCTTCCTTAATCCCAATTACATATGCGATGGAGGGAGAAAATGTTTATGAGGATAGCCTAGGGGAGGATATTTAACGTTATTTTCTCCAGGGCACAGACTTTGTCTTCAAGTCCAATCTTTTTTAAAGTAATGTAACAATCTAGCCCGACTATCCCATCCACACAAGAAGCACCAGCACTTGGTGTAGCCCATTTGCAGACCCAACAAATCGTAGTTTTTGCAAATTGTAGATTTTGCAACAGAAATTTGTCGAAAATGAGAAATAACTTTTAAAATTTCGCGTTTTAAACAAACAAATGAAACGCTAATACTATAAGACACATGAAACGAAAGCATAATAATAAAATTAACGCGGATACTCTCACAAAATTATTTGAAATCTCATAATATAAAGTGACATCCACCAAGTTACCCGGTATTATCTTAAATATAGCATAAATTAATAATAAGAGCTAACTATTAATTTTAAGTTCTATATTTAGATTAAGGGGGTGGAATACTAAAGATGTATAGCAGTTTCAAGTAAAAGGCAATTTTCATGTTGACCAGTGTTATCAGTCCATTGCTGTATGTACACTTCTGATATGGATCACCACATATCAGATGTGTGCAATGTCTTGCAATATGCGGATGACCTTCTCATTTACTCAATTAACCACTCTATAAATGAGGCGAAAGAGCAGTTGGAGAGGGGACTAAATATGCTGAGCTCATGGCTGTCATTGAATTCTCTGGAGTTATCACCCTCAAAGAGTTGTTGTTGTACAGTTGTTATATTTACCAGAAAACAGAACATCACAAGTTTACAAATTCAATTAAATGGATTTATAATTCCAATAAGGAATGAGGCAAAATTTCTTGGGAAGGTTTTTGACAGCAAAATGAATGGCAAAGCTCATGTTGCACATCTTCTCAATAAATGTGAACACAACATCAATATAATGCGATGCTTGAGAGGCGGCTGGTGGGGTACCCACCCATATTCACTTAGGTTATTGTATAACGCTATTGTAAGAAGCCATTTAGATTTTGCTACTCATTTACTTATGCCATGTAATAAGAAAGCATTAAAAAAGCTAGATGTAATGCAAAGTAAAGCTTTAAGAATTGTGGTTGGTGCAATGAAAAGTTCACCAATTAACTCTAATTCGTTCTATGTCTTATTCGTATCAGTAACATAATTATCATTTGATTTTAATCTCATCGCTTTTTAAACATAACCTATAAAATTAAACTGACATGAATGAGTCACTTGGTCACTTGACATTGGCAGCATTGTTCTCAATGAAGCAGAATCATTTGCCATATACAAAAACAAATGTTCTTTCTTTCATTGTAATTGATATTTTCGAGTTATTTAATCTATTTATTTGCAAGTTTTTCTTCGTCATGTTTTTCTAGAGGAATGTTGTATAGTTTCATGGGCTGAATACACCATTTCCCTCTCTATATCCCCTCCTGTTATGCCTCATGTATATACATATCTATCTACAACTATTATTCTATTATATACGGGTACAATGATTCATTAACTGCAAATGTAACTATGTAATCCTATACATTTATATGGGATTACAAAGTTATTCACGCAGTTGGTCTATCTAGAAAACTAGACATAAATTATGAAATGTTTGAATTTTCCCTTACTTTAGACACTAAACACTAATTATATTCTAAATTTAAAGGTTCTATGTCTGCTAGAAGTGCCTTAGACTTTTGATGATCGGTCAGTCAGTGAGTGACAAAATTAAGAAAGTTTGACTCGTTACAATTCTTAAACTACTGATTCAAATTGAATGAAATTTTAAATATACCGTGTTTACACAATGCCTGTTTAGTAATTGAAAATTCAGACTTCATGCTTTAGCCACAACGAAGTTATAGGGGGTTGAAAATGGTCTGAATTGCTTCGAGAAAAGGATGTTACGGCCTATAGCTCGACTTGGAGGGGGCTCGGCCGCGCCCCCAGATATCCGTATTACTAACGACCCTAATGCTAATAAAAAATTCAACGATATAGTGAACATTAGGTGGCCTAATTGGCATCATATATAAAGTGATGCCTCGAAAAATGGATTATCCTCTGTAGGCATAGGTATCATCCCCAGTACAAAATTGTGCAACAAATTAAACTTCCCTTGGAAACATCCGTGTTTACTGGGGAATGCAATGGTATTTTCAAGTCATTAGAATATGCTCTAATTTCTAAATTTAAAAAAGTCCTAATAATTACTGACAGCATGAGTGCTCTTGAGGCGTTGGCTCAGAATCCCTTTAAGTTCAAAGGAAATGCTATTATTAGCGAATGCAGAAATTTGCTTTTAAAATGTTTAAATAATAACATTGAAATTGTTTTTCTTCGAATTCCTAGCCATTCCGGCATTTGTGGTAATGAAAAAGCAGACCAACTCCATATATATGAGCCTCGCGATATCTTTATGTCGATGTACTTCTTTTCATACAGTGAATCGGGATTTCTTGGCAAAGAAGAAGTTATTGAAAATAAAGAGAGCTTTCGAATGATATATCGCTCGTCTTTATTGGTCAACAGGCTATGAGTCCATATACATATTTTCATCCTTGCGTTACCTTTACGCAGCGATATTTTTTTCCACGCAGATATTTGATACTGGCTGCCGTAGAAGAAGTTATAGTATTTCAGAAGACCTTTCTAATGACGCATCGCTTGTTGTTATTGCTCACTATGGCGAGGCCCTTTCGCATGGTTATTTTCTAAAATACAGCGATTTCGATTTTGTTGCCATAGGAAAAGTTGTAGCATCTGAAAAGACCTTTCCATTGACATATCGCTTGTCGTTATTGGTCGATAGGCTGGAATCCATACATGTTTGCCCCTTGTCCTTTAAAAGCTAAATCTAAGTTGGCGTATTGCAACCGCCACAAATATAATAATGAAAGTATAATAGCACTTTTGCTTTAATTAATTCTCTAAGGTAACCTTTGAAAGGAGAAGCATATATACGGCTTTCTGAATTTCAAAACAGACTGCCTCTACATAAATTAAGAATATGGAGGGGAAAAGGGGATGTTTCGGCATAGTTCATAGTGGCTGATGTTAACAAACTAGAAAGGTCCCCACTTATAATTCTTCTTTGTTATAATTATGTTCTTTTCTTGTTATACAATGCTTTTGCATGTCTTACCTTTTTTATCCGTAATTTAAAGGAGAATATTCTTATCGTCGTCATTTTGAACTTTGTTTTTTAATAATGACTAATATTTTCAAAGTAAATCTTTTTATTATTTTAAGCTATATTTTATTACTTTTATTTTGAAGCGATCGTTACTGTACGGTAAGTAAACATCAACATAGATACTCATACATGTCATACAAGTTAACTCGACCTTGTTACATCCTTAAACATGAATAAACGATAACATAAGCTACGAGTGTTACTTCATAACTTTACCGCCCATGTAGCAAACATGGTTGGATGCGCGACTTCCAAATTCATTCACAAGATGCCGCTACCTACATCGGAACGGCCACGTGGTGAAAACATTTTAATAAAGTGCCTTCGCTCCACTTACACACAACGGCAGTCCGAGATACGATTTCATCTCAGACTGAGAATGTGGCAAGTAATACGCGCCACGAAAGATGAGACTTGAAGCATGTTAGTAGTGGGAGACCTGCGCATGTACAGTCGTGTACCAAACTGTTACCCAGAATGTATTTGTATACCTGATTTTTCGACGACATGTAAGTGTAAGTGTACACGGAAGTGTAAGTAAGTAGAAGATGTAAGTATGCAAGCCTGGTGGTACCTACCCAGGTAGGTCCGCAATGTCTATTTCTCCCGCCAGACAGCAGTGTATATGCACTGTTGTGATCCGGTTTGAGGGACATTGTAGCCAGAGTAATTACTAGATATATTGAAATGTCAAGCATTGCCAATAAAAGCTCAAATTCTTTAACAATATTTATTACTATATAATAAAGTTAAAAACAAAAATAACATTATCCTATTCACTGTCTACATCATTCTTGTGTGTAAGTGGAGCGAAGGCACTTTATTAAAATGTTTTCACCACGTGGCCGTTCCGATGTAGGTAGCGGCAATTGTGAATGAATTTGGAAGTCGCGCATCCAACCATGTTTGCTACATGGGCGTTAAAGTTATGAAGTAACACTCGTAGCAAATAAACACTCTGAAACTGTTCACTGCCGCGCTGGAAAATGCCTTCAAGCTCTTGCAGTGGAAAGGATTCGGCATCAACATCAACGGCGAGTATATTACTCACCTTCGATTTGCCGACGATATTGTAGTCTTGGCAGAATCGCTGGAAGACCTTAGTACTATGCTCGAAGACCTTAATCGAGTCTCCCAACAGGTGGGTCTTAAAATGAACATGGATAAAACGAAGATCATGTCGAATATCCATGTTGTGCCCACCCCCATTGGAGTTGGGGGCTCGACTCTCGAAGTTGTAGACGAATATGTCTATTTAGGAGAAGTGGTCCGGTTAGGCAGGTCCAACTTCGAGAGAGAGGTCAATCGGCGAATCCAACTCGGTTGGGCAGCGTTCGGGAAACTTCGCGACGTCTTCTCGTCCAAAATACCTCAGTGCCTAAAATCGAAAGTCTTCGATAGTTGTGTGTTACCAGTGATGACATACGGCACCGAGACGTGGCCTCTCACTGTGGGCCTCATTAAAAGGCTCAAAGTCACTTAACGAGCCATGGAGCGGGCTATGCTCGGTGTTTCCCTACGAGATCGAATCAGAAATGAGGAGATCCGTAGGAGAACCAAGGTTACCGACATAGCCCATAGGATTGGCAAGTTGAAGTGGCAGTGGGCCGGGCACATTGCTCGTAGAACCGATGGCCGTTGGGGCCGAAAGGTTCTCGAGTGGAGGCCACGTACAGGCAAGCGAAGTGTCGGACGCCCGCCTACAAGGTGGACGGACGATCTGACTAAGGTCGCAGGAAGTCGCTGGATGCAGGCCGCTTCCAACAGGTCATTGTGGAGATCATTGGGGGAGGCCTATGTTCCGCAGTGGACTTCCTGTGGCTGATATGATGATGATGATGATGATGATTCACTGTCACTATCAATAAACGATACACCAGCAGGAAGATCATCGTTTACCTCGAAACATAATGCAGTTCTACAAAATTGCACTCGTATAAAACGCAACAACGAAAGTTATAAAAAACGGCTGCACTTGTCGTACTCTGGAGTTAAGCGGCGCGTACGCGGGGTGAGATCGGGATGCGACTAACGCGCATGCGCAACGCCCGGTACCGCGCCTCCCGCGCTCGTTCCGCCGCCCCGATGACGTCCTATCCCTTCCCGCATCGCACTTCATACCGCTAAAGAGACCCATAAATCGTCTTCTGCGCAAGTCAAACCACGTGGTGGTGTCAAGTCTCATCTTTCGTGGCGCGTATTATAACAAGTATAATGTTGTTTGTTTGTGCGTGTCGGCCGGCCGGGGCGCGCCGCGGCGCAGGGTCGTCGGCCGAACTCGCGCACCGCGCCAGCCGCGCCTGGGACCTCGATCGATACCCGGCGGGGAGAGTTGTGGCGTCTGCCGCTCATCCCGCCTCCATTACCACATGGCTCGCCGAAATGTCTGGTCACTATCTGCTGCGCGTATTCAAACTAGTTTACATAGAAACAATTTAAACCATGAGCTACGTGTTCGTCGCCGAAGGAGGTTAGTTGAGTGTTTTATATAACGGTGTGAAAGCGCATTGAGCGAGTGGAGACTGCGCCGACCCACCGGCTTGTCTGCGGCGCCTGAATGTGAGGAAATGTGTGATTGGATTTAGAGAGAGGCCCTAGTACTACGCTCTAACGTTTATTTTTTGTTAAGAACGCAATTCTAGTGCGTTCTATGTATGCTTCATTATTTTTTGAAGACCGTTGCCTGAAGTTTATTGCGTGGCCGAGTATGTGTGACATTATTTGACAGACTGCGTAGTTATTGTTAATACTGCAATTTATTTTGATTGTTGAGCTAACATTTTCGTCACCATCCCTTTCTATTCTTAAATTCATGAAGTCAGGTGACGCTCATTTATTTGCAATGCGACGCGACCGGTGCAAGGTGCATCAATCGCTATCTCCCGATTCAAAATGGCGACCGACGCCAAATCCGCGCCTGTGCAGTGTCCGCAACGCACACAGCGCCTCTCGATGTCGGTCGTTCTACCACTGCTTAATATCCGGGTAGTGAGCTTTTTTTATTTTATTATACAATGGCTTATATCGTTTCAGAATTATCATCGCCCGTCCTTCTCGACATTCTGCGCAAAATGGACGAGAGGGAGCTGAGAAATCCTGAAATGGGCAGCAATCCAAAGAGCGAGGTGGCGAGGAAGCCGCGGCTGGTGGATGACCTGCACCTGCAGATGATCCGGCGCAAGCTGTTCGAGTACCACGTGCTGAAGCGCGAGGTGCCCACCGTCGACGCGCTGCTCAAGTGCTTGAAGGAGGAGGAGAACTTCAAGTGCACGCCGAAGACCCTGTGCAGGATCCTGCGCGAGGACGGCTACAGGTTCGGCAGGCGGCAGGTGTACTCGGTAAGGAAGGAGCCCGCCACTGAGCAGGCGGGCGCCGCACCCGCCGCCGCTCGCCTGCGGAACGTGCGCCAGTAGATGCACCCGCTCACCGGTTACGGTTGCGATATATTGCGTACAAGCGCGTTCGGGGACGCGCTGCGATATTTACTATACATTTTTATAATCCATTTTATACCTACTGTGTACTGTATTTTTCGAATATTTTTTTTAATAATATTTAAGTCGGAATGGTAGATGTTTTTTTGTAAATACGTATTTAATCACGTCCAGAGAGACGATTTCTATAAGTAAGGATCTAAATGTAATATTTTCGACAACTTTTTATAAAAGTTAATCTGGCCCAGGGTCAGACACCAATGAAGACTGATGATAGTAGATTCATTTGTTTGTTACGCTTCGCTTCGCGCCTTTTGTGTTGTAGTGCTAGACGCTAGTGCGAATCCACACGCATCGTTATCAATATAGGCGAATAATTATAACTTATATATTTAAATTCCATACATGATAATAATATTGTATGCATGATTACGTCGTAATGTTCAGAACATATTGCACAATTGCAATGCATATATTCAATCAAATAATGTTCTCGATATAATCGTATCTATATTTTCTTCACATATATAATATTTTCGTACTTCTTAGATACAAATATTTATATGATCCAAAGAAAATAATGTGATTACGAAATATAATTTTGCATAGTTAACGTCCCTTTCCGGTGCTAATTGTTTCATATTTTCACTCGTAGTTGGTGGTTGCGTTTGTACCCCATTTCAGTTCCGCTCTCGGAATGTTAAAACGCTCAAATTGTAAGTTATATTTTTAATTAATTGTAGTAATGACCACCGCACACGGACTGACCCTGGGTTCCATGACATCTCGAGAAATCGTTGCAGTGTTTAAAGATCTCAAGAATTGCTCAAAGCGACAGTTTGCACACTCGGTCCCATGTACATGTTTGTATTTGGTTTATTATTATTCCGTTGTCCCGCATTTTGTATACTTTGCATTCTATTTGTTTATATTTAGAGGACGTAAGACGAAGGTAAAACGGTGTCATTAGAATGGCACTATAATTATAGATTTTATAACAATATATTGTTGAACAGGAATTTGTATGTGTAAGTATAGAATAGGATTTATATAATCAAATAAGCAAGCCCTAAGGGAATGCATTAAGACTAGCGTAGTATCGATCAGGGATTTTGATCAGGTTCTGTGCCGTTGAAGTTGGTTATGTTCAGTAGTGGGCTGCCGTGGGCTGCCGTGGTCTGACGATGATGAAGCTCCGTATATAAGTAGAGGTAAAGCAAAAGTAGACATTGCAGGCCTTATATGCCAATATGCGAAGACATTGCAGTGCCTTCGCCATGGGGCTTTTTTATTACTTCTCATTACTGTGTTTGCCGTCACAGGAAATCACAGTAAAATATAATGTACATAGTTAAGATATAAAAAGGTTAGATTAGTAGATTTTTAATTTTACTATATAAGTATGCTGTCCGGCGGACATGTTTGATGACAATTTTAAGTCACACGTGTAGTTTAATACTTGTATGCAATATTGTAAAAATAATAATTGCCATGCGATATAAAAAAGACTACAGAGAGGCGTGAGACAGGGAGATGTCATATCTCCGAAACTGTTCACTGCCGCGCTGGAAAATGCCTTCAAGCTCTTGCAGTGGAAAGGATTCGGGATCAACATCAACGGCGAGTATATTACTCACCTTCGATTTGCCGACGATATTGTAGTCTTGGCAGAATCGCTGGAAGACCTTAGCACTATGCTCGAAGACCTTAATCGAGTTTCCCAACAGGTGGGTCTTAAAATGAACATGGATAAAACGAAGATCATGTCGAATATCCATGTTGTGCCCACCCCTATTGGAGTTGGGGGCTCGACTCTCGAAGTTGTAGACGAATATGTCTATTTAGGACAAGTGGTCCGGTTAGGCAGGTCCAACTTCGAGAGAGAGGTCAATCGGCGAATCCAACTCGGTTGGGCAGCGTTCGGGAAACTTCGCGACGTCTTCTCGTCCAAATACCTCAGTGCCTAAAATCGAAAGTCTTCGATAGTTGTGTGTTACCAGTGATGACATACGGCACCGAGACGTGGCCTCTCACTGTGGGCCTCATTAAAAGGCTCAAAGTCACTCAACGAGCCATGGAGCGGGCTATGCTCGGTGTTTCCCTACGAGATCGAATCAGAAATGAGGAGTTTCCGTAGGAGAACCAAGGTTACCGACATAGCCCATAGGATTGGCAAGTTGAAGTGGCAGTGGGCCGGGCACATAGCTCGTAGAACCGATGGCCGTTGGGGCCGAAAGGTTCTCGAGTGGAGGACACGTACAGGCAAGCGAAGTGTCGGACGCCCGCCTACAAGGTGGACGGACGATCTGACTAAGGTCGCAGGAAGTCGCTGGATGCAGGCCGCTTCCAACAGGTCATTGTGGAGATCATTGGGGGAGGCCTATGTTCAGCAGTGGACTTCCTGTGGCTGATAGAAAGTGACAAAATCATTCTCCTGATAGCAGTTCCCTGATAAATGACAACAATACTCATAAAATATCTCGGGGCACGACAGTGCCCCATCCAAGTCGAGCTAAAAAGCGGCACAGCCGTACTATCCTTTTCTCGAAGCAATTCAGACCATTTTCAAACCCCCATAACTTCGTTGTGGTTAAAGCAAGAAGAAGTGAATTTTCAGTTACTAATTAGGCATTGTGTAAACACGATATATTTAAAATTTCACTCAATTTGAACTAGTAGTTTAAGAATTATAACTTGTCAAACTTTCGCAATTTTGTCACTCACTGACTGACTGACCGATCATCAAAAGTCTAAGGCACTTCTAGCAGGCATAGAACCTTCAAATTTAGAATATAATTAGTGTTTAGTGTTTAAAGTAAGGGAAAATTCAAACATTTCATAATTTCTGTCTAGTTTTCTAGATACACCAACTGCGTGAATAACTTTGTAATCTCATATAAATGTATAGGATTACAAAGATACATTTGCAGTTAATGATTCGTTGTACCCGTATATAATGGAATAATAGTTGTAGATTGGTATCTATATATATTATATATGAGGCATAACAGGAGGGGGGTATAAAGAGGGAAAGGGTATACTCAGCCCATTAAACTGTACAACATTCCTCTAGAAAAACATGACAAAGATAACCTTGCAAATAAATAGACTAATAGCTCGAAAACAATCACCATGAAAGATAGAACACTAATAATCAAATCCGCTATATTTGTGATAAATTGATACCTACAAAAATAAGAAAAAACCATTAGAGAGAGGGCTTTAAGAAAAATCATTATATATATTCTAGAAATAAAAAGTACCGAAAAGGAATAAAGTAGGACTCTACAAAAAGACGTGAGATCCCATCAAAAACATCCTGGAAAAAAAATTCCAAGTCTCGCAGCTCAGTTTATCTACCGGAAAAAGTTGTGAGATCCATGTAATACCAAGTCGATTAATTTATTTAGTCCTTGATTAAGGGACGTTCTGTATAAAGTTATTACGTAAGTTATTATTATATCAATATTAAAAATTCTTTACGTTTTAAATAAATAGATCGACTTGGCCAGTAGCATTATGCATAAATTGTACGATACATTATGTTTTCATGCAATAATTTCCGTAAAAGAATTTTTTTACAGGATGTTTTTGATGGGATAGATTCAAATAATTTGGAACAGAATTAACACCCAAATAGTTTTACTTTTCTAACAAATTCATTTCTCGTTTGAGTTGGTTTAAAATGTATTGTAAATTCTCGATTATTTTTCGTAAATCGCATCATTAATTCAACATTCCAAATTCGAAGATATGGTGCTCTAAATTACTTGACTCGTTGGCTATACTTTTAATACGAGTGTCAAACTGAAAGTTCTTAGAAAATTAAAAGCTAGGCAAACTAGGAAGTTATTCGTTTTATTATATATAAGTTTTCAAAATAGCGTCCATTCACATCTATACATCGATGTATCTAATGGAACCACTGACCACTTTGCCCACTCGGTCTTAGGGGTCTCTTCGACGGCCTTTTGAAACGCAGCCACTGCTTCCTCGGCGTCCACAAAACGTTTACCTTGAAGTTTTTCTTTTATTTTAAAAATCTCAAGATGCAAGGTCGGGCTGTACGGCGGGTGACCCAGTAATGTCACGTCTGAAGTCGCCAAAAAGTCGTTTGCCTGGCAGTATGCGTCGAGGCATTGTCGTTATGAAGGATTCTGCTGCGAGGTCGTTTCTCTCGAACTTTCGCCGAGATAAGTTCGAAACAATTATTAGTGTACCACTTTGCATTAACCGCTTTACGATCCTCTAAGACATTTGTTGCGTAATGACCTGTCCTGCCGATTGAACGATGCCACCATCTTTTTTCCAACACTTCGACCTCTCTGCCCTTTAGTTGGCAACTTCTCGGAAGGAAACACCCATTGAGCTGACTGTCTTTTGGTTTCCGGATCATAAAGTTCAGCTTCCGTCACCCGATAGTATGTCGAACACAGCATTTGAGTCACAGATTTGAGTTAGCTCCGTTAAATTTTTGAATCATTTCTCGGCACCAATCAATACGGCGTAGTTTTTGGGCCTCGGTCCAATTATCAGGTATCCAGCGGGCACAAAGCTTCCTGACCGCTACATGTTCATAGAGGATTTTGTGCACTTGACCCATACCGATGCCAAGGCTGGTCCGAGTCTGCTAATACTCACTCGCACATGGTCATTCTTTTGTCAGTTTTTTATCATACGCCGCACAACACTGATGATGATTCATTCGTCGCTGTACAAAGCCGTCCCTCGCGCAGATCATCGGTGAGATTAGTGCGACCACGATGAAATTCATTAATTCTTTCGTGTTGACTTATATGACATGAAAAGTCATATAGTCATAGGCTTATATTCATACTGACGTGCACGGACAATTTTCAATATGCCGCCAAATCGTAAAACAAATTACAAATTAGGTAAAGAGTTCTATTTTTTTTATTTAAACTAATTTTCTAGGGTTACGTACCTAAAAGGTAAAAACGGAATCCTATTTCTGTCACCAGGCTGTATCTCATACACCGTGATAGCTAGAAAGCAGAAATTTCCACAAATTATGTATTTTCGTTGCCCCTATAATAAAAAATATGAAAATTTAAAAAATGAGATGATATTAAGGGATGTCCCCATACAATGAACGACTTTTTTCGGGTAGACGTTAAAAAAATCACAGAATATTTAGTTCTATATTACGTTTCAAAATAAATAATTAATTAAAATAAAGTAAATATAAAAGGGGGCTTCCATATAACAAACGTAATTTTTAGACAATTATCTTATATATAAAAATGAATCGCAAAATGTGTTGGTAACCGCATAATTCAACGCCTGGACCAATTTGGCTGATTTTGGTCTTGAAATATTCGTGGAAGTCCTGGGAAGGTTTTAGGGGTGAGAAAAATAGGAAAATTTCTGAGGAAGATACTAAAAACCTTTTTTTTGGGTATCGTTTAAGCGTGATGCGTCCAGCCAATATAGGATGATCTTTGTTTATTTGACGGGAGACGTAAAAGACGGTCCAGCTTCAACTACCATCCAACGTAAAATGATCTATCTTTCCATTGTCTTTCATTGACGGCTGACGAAATAGAACAAAATTCAAAAAATGTGTACATCGTGTATATAATATTATTTAGATACGGCGTCTTGCGCATAATTTTGTTAAATGTAAAATAAAACGAGGTCCATATCTACCAAATAGCCCATTGTTTTTGAGATTATTGCAACAGTTTTAAACAAGGTATACTCTATCGAAGCGTTTTGCCGGAGTACACCAAAATATATCTAATTATAATTTTTCGTTTTCACAAACGACAATATCTTTTGAATTGATACTTTTAGATGCGCTGGGGGACAAATTTAAATTCCGCATTAGTATTGTTTTCAGACTCAAGTATTAAAAAAAAATGGTACGTTGATGCCGTTTCTCGACATTATAATGAAACGATATGCAGTTTTATATTTTAAATATTTGTTTTATTACTTACGTCACCTGGTAAGGCAGTATGAAGGTTTTATTAATTTGTATATGGTAACGTACTAGACGCGACTGCCAACAAGTTTACGATGGTCACGGGTTCAAATCTCAGGGCACACCTCTGACTTATCGGATTAATTTCTACGTCAAATAAAATCCGCTAACCCGCACTAAGGCAGCGGGGTGGACTATATCTTCTTCTTCTATAATATAAAAATGAATCGCAAAATGTGTTGGTAAGCCCAAAACTCAACAACGCCTGGACCAATTTGGCCAATTCTTTTTTTTAAATGTTTATGATTACATTATTACTAACAAAAGTAATGGCGTGCAATATTATTTGGAAAAACAGCATTTTGGTGCTGAATTAAGGGAAGGAATATTGGATGAACAATAAAAAATGCATAAGTTTTTAATGTCAAAATTTCATAAGGCAATCTTTATATGTACATGTATATGGAAAGACGGGATATAATAGAGTGGAAGGTACGGGAGAGGACTGAGATAGCTGACAGATTTGATAGGACCAAATGTAAAGGCACGTTATAAGACGGGATGGATAATAAAGAGAAAGGACGGGACGGATCGGGAAGAGATTGAACAGACGGATGAGACGGGATTGAGCCAGACAGTAGGACAGCTACGTCAAGTTTAGGTATACAAGAGTTTATAGGAAAAATAACATGTATTTGGTGTGGAGTGGAATCAATAAATATATGCACCCAAGCGAAGCTGGGCCGGGCCGCTAGTAGTTCGATATTAATAAACAGGAACAAACGTATTTTTTAGGGTTTCTTTTATACATAGATGATGAACCCTTCGTGTTGTTTGTCGTTTATGAGTCCGATTTGCACTTGGCCAGATTTTTTATTTTTATAATTATTTTTTTCTTTTATTGCTTTGAATTTGCTGTTTGACGGGAGAAATAGACATTGCGGTGGTACCCACCCAGACAGCCTCTCACATATCACAGACCACCACTAGTAAAATATAATCTTTTTAGTCGCCAGTTCTAAAATCTTTCAGTTTGGCGTATTTTATGTAAATAAAACCCCTGCAATAAGTTCTCTTATGGATTACTTCGATTTAATTATTCATAGCATTAACCATTAAAATGTTTGCTAAGTTCGCCACTCGTTTATATGTATAATTAGTAAGAAGGTAAGACGGCGAAATGTTGGTGTCCTGGTACCTCTGGCACCTTTTGGGATAAAAGACAGTAAGTACGGCCGACGGGTGTGATCTTCAACACAATATTAGTTTGTATTACAAAGGGCTTCTTCATTGACTATTTACTACCTTGTTTCACGCCGTGGAATTATAGTGAATAATGTAGACATAGATAAGGAGGAATTCTGTATTTTGAAACAGAATAAAACTGAATGTTCGAGTCTATACGTCAGCAATTAGGATATATGTGTAGTTCTAATGTACTAACGTAATCAATAGTGAATACACGGCAGCACAAACCCTGAACGACATAAAAGTTATCTTCACCACAGAAGCAAATTAAATCTAGCGCAAATCTCATTACGGGTCCATCTTCCAATCGTCCGATTAATAGATTCCGCCGCACACTGAGTGTTCGCGGTCGGCGTGTTTGGCGTCGAATAATACCGGGTATCTCAAGACTGCTAAGTGCTAAACACTTAAATGTGTGGTGGCCTGTTGGCAAAGCGGACTAGACGCGACTGCCAACATGTTCACGGTGGGCGCGGGTTCGAATCCCAGGGCACACCTCTGACTTTTCGGAGTCATGTGTATATTGATAGTCAATCACCACGCACTAAAACGTTGAAGGAAAACATCGTGAGGAAACCTGCATACCATAGCGATTTATAAAAATGTATATGGTATGTAAGTCCGCCAACCCGCACTAGGCCAGCGTGGTGGACTGTATGGCCTAACCCCTCTCAATCGTACTGTTGATTGTAGAGGAGGCCCGTGCCCTGCAGTGGGACG
The DNA here is from genome assembly GCA_009982885.2 of Hyles vespertilio. NCBI lineage: Eukaryota > Metazoa > Arthropoda > Insecta > Lepidoptera > Sphingidae > Hyles > Hyles vespertilio. Next base: position 34,184 of record CM042833.1, on the reverse strand, counting down.
TATATGGGCTGATACAGACACTATTATTTAAGAAAATAATGTATTTACCAATCAAATACGACCATATAAAAAAAAATTACAAAAAAAATTGTCGCTTTTTATTCCAACATTTTCTGTTGCATTGTGTCTGAAGTCACTTAAACGAACCCGGGTGGTAGTCGTTTTCGGTAGCTGGCAGTCTTGATATACCTGGTATACTTATTTTAAGTAAATCTATAGTGTATGTGTTGTATGAGCAACGTGTGCGAGTGTGTTGTTGTGAGACGTGTACATATTAATTGGGTGTATGTGTTTAAATTATTTTTAGCGCTTCATCCATAGCGCTTGGATCATGGATGTATTGCCGGCACATCACATCGGAGGGGGGGGGGGGGGAGACTGGAGCGAGAAGGATAAGGAATAGAGAGAAAGGAGTTTGATCGAAACGCGATAGGAAAGTTGCCGCCTCACGTCGATCTCCCGCACGACGAACCTCCCGGACGATTCTGCCTGTAAATAATGTGTATGTGTGTGCGCCTGTGTGTGTGTGTGTGTGTGTGTTGGTATGAGGCACTTGTATCTAAGTAGCTGATAAGTGATTAATACTTTAACTTGCATCGTGCAAATCACAGTAAACTTGTGTACATAGATTAGACATAAAATAGTATATAACACTGTATTATATAAAAGAATACTTAGTACTATTTAGCGCTATTTGTCGGTACTTTAAGTCACATGTATAAATAGTTTATTAAATATTATACTAGTCTGCAAAAAGAAAGTTTTTTTCTTTGTTTGTACTGTTGTGTCATTTTATTAAAGACTAGCTGTGCCCGCGACTTCGTCCGCGTGTAATTTAACAAAAACTTTTCTTTTCTAAAACACTAAAAAAACTTTCCTAAAATAAATGTAGCTTAAGTTACTCCTTGTTATATCAGCTACGTGACAAAAAAAGTCCTGTCAAAATCGGTCCAGCCATTTCAGAGATTAGCCGGAACAAACAGACACACAGACAGACAGACAAAAAAAACTTAAAGATCATTTTCGGCACAGGTATCGTGTATATAACGATATGTAGTTGGACATTTTTTTTTTATTTTCACTTTTAAAACAGACACTTCAATTTTATTGATATGTATGTATAGATTTGATGCTTACGAAATATGTGCTGATTGCGTGATGGCCAGTTGTTAAACGGACCCGACGCGGCTGCCAACATGTTCCTGCTGGTCGCGGATTTGAAACCCAAGGGCCCTACTCTGTAAATCCGAAAAGAAGTTCGAATCTTCGGATGATCGAATTTTATATACGATACGAATGTACCTACTCTGTAAATGTTTGAATTCATATAACGTAAAACGTAACCATAAGTCTATAGTTACGACCATAAGTCAATATCGACCATAAGTATATGTTGGTACATTCGTATCGTATATAAAATTCGATCATCCGAAGATTCGAACTTCGTTTCGGATTTACAGAATAGGGCCCCAAGACACACTTCTAACTGTATAAAGAGTCAATCACCTCGCACTATATTTTAAGGCAATGGAAAACAGCGCGATAATACCTGTATACCATAGCGATTTGTAAGAATTTTCTTATTGGCTAGATGTACTCAGAGCTTTCAGTGATATTCAAGCCTACTGCGTTTTGTTTCTCCGGATCTCTCAGACAGTGCCGCGTTGGATCAGACGATAACAATAAATTTACTATAAATAATGTTAATATATAAAACAAATTCGGGTTTGTTCGCACTCTTCTGACTCGAGAACGGCTGGACCGATTTACATGTTTTCTGATTACTATAAAAAAGAACGAATTGGAAAATATTAAAAAACGCCAAATTTATTTGCTTTCCAGCGTGAATCAACCAATCAACGTAAAATTATTTGTCTTTTCTTTGGCTTTCACTGATGGATGACAAAATACTACACAATTGCAACAGTTTTGATTAAGGTATACTGATTAAGGTATAATATTATATCATTTTTCGCCTTCATAAAGGACATTACTTCTTTCAGTGATTCTTTTTAGATGCGCTGTGCGACAAATTTAAATTTAATGAATTTTAATAATGATTGGTCCGTTGATGCCCTATCTAGATATTATAACGAAATGATTTGTAATTAATATTACGTCATCCAACAAACTCCAACAAACATATCAAGATATAGTTCAATCTTTAAAAATATTTTCTCTGATATCACATTAGTATGTAGTAATAGTAATGTACGTTATCATATTTGCAATGCAATTTCAATGCACGTAATTTTAGGTATAATACTATATTTAACTGTAGACTACGTAACGATGTAATAGCTTCGGAGTCAGTTTGGAAATAATTACGTCATCGATAAATAAACAAAATATGTACCTACATCAAATATATTATGTATACATATTTTATATAGCTGTTTAAATGAACTACGCGCATTGTACCCGGCAATATTCTTAATATTTTAAGTAACATATAGCAAGTTTAACGAAACAGTTTTAAGTTTTAAGTTTTAAGTATTATTAACTACAATATATTTATGATATACCTACGATATTTACTAAAACCCTTTCAAGAAGAACATCTTAAAATTTTAATTACATGTGATCAATGATATATTATACAAATACGACACATGTGATCATAAAAAAACGTTTTCTTTCTCACTCTATCAACCATTCGTTATTGTATCTTTCTGAAAAAATATAAGAAAATATATTTATGTAATTAGAATTTGGACTGTATGGACAAACCAGTGTCAATCGTATTCTCGGTTTTATAGGAGGCCCGTACCATGCTGTGCGACTTATACTCGTATAGGCCGATACAGATCAAATCAGATAGCAAAAACTGTGTATAACATATTTTCGGTAATCTATTTATTTTTATGGTAGAAAGATTGAGATGTAATGAAGTATTTTTTTTTTTTCAATATATGGGATTATTGAAAAGGATTCGATATTATTCTAAGTAAGCTCGTCGTAACAATAAAAAATGGCATAATATAAAAATCGATGTAATATTATTTACCAGGGATTAAAATTGTATGTACCAGTGTGGAATATAAATAATTTAATTGTATTCAAATGTGTATGACTACGCGGCATTGGACACGGCAATATTTTCTAGATTTTAAGTATTCATATATGCATGTTAACCCTTCAACAATTCATATGTGTACTCGATTAATCACTTGATAGTAGATACGGCATTAGGTATAAGCGTGTATTGGGCCTTGACATTTTAGAAATAGATAATCGTCCACCTCAGCCATGGCGAGCCCACTGCTGCATGCAGGCCTCTTCACAAGCTTACCGAGCAACTTCTTGGAAGCGGCCTGCATCCAACCACTTCTCATAATATGTTGACATATTGCAATTTATTAGATGTATGTCAATACAACTTTATATTAGATATATAATATACAATGAAGTATGCGCATAATTGAATGCACATATGTTTGTAGCCGTAGACTTTAAATCATATTTTGTCATTCATTTACTAAACTGTAAATATAATATAATTACCCATTACAAGTGCAGTTGAATTAATTAGAATTGGCAACTGCGAGATGCAACAACTTGCCTGATATATAACAATCAATAGGTAAATATAAAATAGAAATTCCTGACAAGATTAATGCTACAGCCATTTAGTCTAGTCGACAAGTTGAAAATGGTACAAAATAGAGATACTGCTCTTAAAATTATGTGCCATAGCTCATTGGATCCGGAATGACGTCTAGAAAAATGTGCCAAAAACGTGTATTAGCACATAAAAAATTGCAAAAGTTATAAACAATTAAATATGAAAAAAATGGCATTTCGTTTTTTGCGAATATTTAATAAACTATTAATATTTAAGAAATTTCAAGAAAAGATTCTGAAAGAGGAGGAAATTTCCAATAAAAAACTCCTGACTCCCGGAACTCTATCTCCATTATTTGTAATTTTAATTTAACGCTGAAATAGGTCTGCGCGTGACATTTTAGGATGCGCGTCAAAAGCGAGTACCGGACATTAATTAATTTATTGAAGGCATTGAATTTTTTTTTTAAACTAATACACGCTTTTGGCACATTTTCTAGACGTCATTCCGGATCCAATGAGCTATCGCACATAATTTTAAAAGCAGTATCTCTAATTTGTACCATTTTCAACTTGTCGACTAGACTAATTGTTTGTAAACATACTGGTATTTCAAGTGGATAAACATTTCCCGCGCCAGTTGAATAATATCTATGATCGATGGTTTTTTACTGTTCTCGGTTTACTTAGTAGTAAACTACTACAGAAACACAAAAAATATTTTTCTTTAATAAGCAATTTCTATCTATTCGGCAATCACAGCAGAACAGAGCTCTATTCCCATTTAAAATTATAATGAAATGATACACTTTAAAGCTCTATGATTACAAGTATATGTATGCTGAATAAATTTCGACTTATACTTATGTTCCATATTTTACAGATTGAAACACGAAATTAGAACTATAGTAAAATTTAAAATTATTACACGGAATCAATAGAACCATCACTAAAATGCTAACTGGATTAACTCAGTTTAAAATATTTTTTATATTATGCTCATCTTTTTGGAAAGTATTATTATAAAATACATTTGGTTTTATTTTGCTGTAAAGAGTATGTATTTTTTTATTTTACTTCCCGAAACTTTTTAGACATATATTAGGAAGTTCTATAGTATCTTATACTCTTCAAAATCAAAGAAACAAAAAATATATAATATATGGACCGACTTATTCGACTGGGTAATATTTCGTAGATTTTACTTTTATTCATTATATAATATATTGGTATATGCACGTGTATTGACACGTGCATATAAATTGTGTATCTTGCGAATTAACCTTTGTATACCCATCTGACCTTATAGAGATAAGGAGATTTGCGAAATAATATGAAAAAATATTTAATATTAAGCGATTATTGTACTTAATATATGGATGTTAATTTTATACCTAGCGTTTGCGTCTCTCTATTAAAATGAATTTTCGTCAAAATGACTGTATTATTGAAACATTTCATAGTTGTTTAAGAAACTGTATTTAATACTGTAACATTATGAATAAAATAAAATTTGGACATTGTCATATGCATGTTTTGTTATTTCAAAGTCAAATCTCAAAACCCTCAAAACCGATTTTTGAACGATCATCGGAAAAAAATGTGTACAGTGCATTAGGTTCATTAAATTACATTTTTAAGGAAGCCGCTTAGTATTCGATCCGCCTGGGTGCAGATACACTATTCAATTTCAATTCAGTTTAGAATATCGACAGATCAGACCACGATAAAACAATTATTTTTTTTTTAAGAAGGTATATTCCCCGACCAATTAAAAAAGCTTTAATAAACCTATTCATAAGAGAAATGATAAAACAGACGTAAATAATTTTCGCCCCATAGCGCTTCTACCCACAGCTTCAAAGATTTTCGAAAAAGCCATGTGTGTTCGAATATATTACTTTTGCGAAAAATACCAAATATTTAACGAATGTCAAAATGGTTTCAGAAAAAGTCGATCGACTACCTTAGCAGTTTATAAATTTATTCAAGAAGCATTAATTTAATTGATAATAAAAAATATGCAATCGGTATATTGTTAGACATGACCAAGGCTTATGATAAAGTACAATTCAAAATTCTGTTAAATAAACTCTACGAAATAGGAATCCGCGGAAAAGCTCACGAGTGGCTAAAATCATATTTAAAAGATAGAGAGCAAATAGTTGAATTAGAATTTTTTAACAAAAGTAAAAAAACTATAGAGTACATTAGATCAGACAAAAAAATTTAAATGCATCAATACCACAGGGAAGCGTTATAGGCTGTCTCTTATTTTTAATCTACATAATTGACCTACCCAAAACAATAGAAGGACCATGCGTTTTGTTCGCTGACGACATATCCCTACTCGTTCCATGCCAAAATATAACAAACCTTAATCAAACCTTACATTCCATATTAAATAAAACAGTTAACTGGATGAATAACCATAATCTTGAAATAAATTTCTCAAAAACAAAACTTATGACATTCCATCCCCACCAAAAACCATCATTAAACATAAATTTCGACTATAATGGTACAAAATTAGAAATAGTAGATGAATTTAGCCTTTTAGGAATAACAATAGATACACACATCAATTGGAAACCTCATACAGGGTATATCAAGACTGCTACCGAAAACGAAGCCGGGTGGTAGTTTAAGCGACTTTAGACACAATGCAACAGAAAAAGTTGCAAAAAATAGCGACAGTTTTATTTTTGTAATTTTTTTCTTATGACCATATTTGGGTGGTAAATACATTTTTTCCTAAAATAATAGTGTATACCCTTTTATTTATAAATAATATAAGGTATAAAAGTGATTAAATTATTATTTTAGGCAAAACTATAGATTTACCACCCAAAAATAACGATATTTAAAAAATCATAAAAAAAAATTGTCGCGTTTCTAGGCGAAATTTTTGGTTGCATTGTGTTTGTAGTCACTAAAACTACCACCCGGCTTCGTTTTCGGTAGCAGTCTTGAGATACCCGGTATAAACAAAATTAGAGCAAAAATATCCAAATTTTCATATGCTCTTCGATAAATAAAGAAATCCACAAACACACAAACAGCTTTGACCACCTATTACGCCTATGCGTACTCATGGCTCAGTTATGGTATTATTCTACGGGGAAATAGCACAGATACACCAACCCTATTTACACTACAGAAGAAACTAATTAGAATATAAGTAAACATACAACAGACCGACTCCTGCAAACCACATTTCCAAGAACTTAAAATTTTAACCTTGCCCAATATATATATACTAGAAAGGAGATGTTTTATCTTGGGCCGTTTTGTGTACGTCTAATACAAATTCTAGAAAAAAATGTGGAATTCAAAAAAAGTACATTTAGATTTCTTGGACAACAGGGGGCTTTATACAAAAATGTGATTGTTTTAGTACAGAAGCAATATTTTCTTCGATAATCTGTCCTCCATGATGCCTAATTGTCATTTCGTTCAAAAATGCGCGAACCCATTATCTTTAACTTGAATATGTCTTATTTTTAAAAACCCCCTACAAATTATAATTATTATCTATATTTCTTTTTCTATATTCTTCGCTTTTTAAAAGACGATATATGTTGTTAAAGAAGTCACTTTTATTATTTTATTTATATTACATGATTTTAGTTTAAGAACGAAAATGTTTCTCTGTGTTATCTGTCTACGTCTGTGGCCGTAATTCGTATTATTTTTTATTATTCGCATACATTTTGCAAATGTGTATTTGCTTCCCTGTTGACCTGGCTTTGTTTTATGGATTCTGATTCTCGCAGATGATAAATCTTGACGTTTAAACGCAATTACTAGTTCGTATTTTGGTGAGTAAACATGTATATTATTTAGAATGCCACATGTAAGTAATACTTTTATGTTTTTCTATGTTCATATTTCTCTTCTAACCCACAATTCTGCTTTTCAGCACATCAAAAGTGGCGCTTTGCTTGAATTGCACTTCTGCAATTGTTGTGAAATGTTTGTATTGCACTTCTGCAATCAAAAATTGAAATGGATTCTATCATTCAACAGAATCTTAGTAACTACATGGGATGCCAATTCACTCTCGGGTAGAGTATTTCACAACGTTTTATTGCTGAAATCGCAGAACAAGAAGTAAGTATTCTATTTTCTTCATTAACTTGGGAAATTTATGTTTTAAGCCAATTAATCAAGGTCAATACAAAGTATGGAGTATTACAAAAGTATTCATGTTAGAGCTGAATTGCATTGTGTCCACAGGATACTAGTACATAAATATGTAAGAAGTGATATTTTATATTGTTGTTTAAATTGTTAAATGAATTACATTTTCTTTTATTTCCCTCCGGACACTCAGATGATCTTGTGTTATGTATAATATATTATATTATTATTATTTCCATAATAACAACACTATGTCTGATGATAAGCACAAATGCCGTCCAGGCGGAATATCTAATGGCATCAGACGACTGTCCCAAGACATTTCATACAATTATCCGGCCGGCCTGCTAAGATGCCTCTTTAGACAATAGCGGAAAGACCTGGAATCATAGGAAGGAGGGAACACATGTGACTGCAAAGAGTTATTTATTCATCATAATTCTTCGATATCTTCAATATTATATATTTTTATTTGTTTTAGTTATCAGAACAAGCAATTATCTGTACAAACTGCTGGCTGCAAATAAATCAAGCTGTAGACAATGAGCAAGATTTTATTCCAACTCCGCCGTAAGAAGATTGTATCAATCTCGATTCTTTTGGACATATACAACACCCACAAGTGCTTCATGTTGAAAGGAACATAGCTGGACACTGGACAGTGGGTTGCTGTACTCATACCATGATCATACTGTGGTATTTAGCCTTTAGGTTGGGCTAGGCAATAGTACAATATGGGAGCACCGGCATTGTTCCTAGATGTTTTGACTGGAGATTATTTTTAGGCGAATATAAATAAAAAATATAAAGCAAGATCTGGTTGTACTTTATTGTCCTTAAGTTTTGTTTGATTGTAGTTTTCTTTCATCAATTAATCCTACTGTTTCCTTATGTGTGCTCAGAAATAACCAGTTAGAATTAATGTCAAATACATTATTGAAAAATAATATCTTAGACCTTAGGATAATATTATTTTTAAGTATGCAGAAGTCTAATATACCAAAGTATATTAGACTTCTAGGGGTAGATCAAATATAATGTTTAAAATGTTAGCTTGTACAGAAATGATTGCTAGTAAGTTCTTTTACTAGACATTAAGGTATAGAAATAAACATGGCTACTATCAGATTCGATTCCATTTTTATAGCGTATTCATTTGTATGGACTATAATAACTAAGAGCTTATTAAGTGCATATGCCTAATAATAAAATGATTATTTATTCATATGCACATAGGGCACACCTCTGACTTTTCGGAGACATGTGTGTATTGATAGTCAATCACCACGCACTAAAACGGTGAAGGAAAACATCGTGAGGAAACCTGCATACCATAGCGATTCATAAGAATTTCTATGGTATGTAAGTCCACCAACTCGCACTAGGCCAGCGTGGTGGACTATATGGCCTAATCACTCTCAATCGTATTCTTGATTGTAGAGTAGGCCCGTGCCCTGCAGTGGGAAGTATATGGGCTGATACAGATGCTAGCAGTCGCGACAAGTGATCAGTCTGTGCCGTGCTGTATCTCATGCCTAGCAGATTTTTATTGTGGATTATTTAAATAGGTTGTTTAGCAGGTATTATGCACCGCACTTACGGCCAGATATCGGCACACTTTCTTAATATTAAATAACTTTAAACATGACGAGATTCTGACAGACTTGTTGCAATTTATTGTATAGACATTATGTTATATTATATTAGATGATCAATAAAGTATGATACTAATTCCGTTGACGTAAAAACATTTACGAGTTATATAGAGTACAGTAATTTAAAGCACAGACGACTAAAAATAATATTTGATTTATAGGAAAATGAATTACGACTTCATATTTCATAAATGTCAAGTTTTGACATCGGTTGTCAAACATGCCGTTTCAGACGCCATATTGTCCCCTTGTAGTGTTGCTGTTCTTGGCTTGGTATTTATTTTTGTATAAAGCTAATATGCAACGTATAATAGTATTTCATACAGAAATCGAATGCCAATTTCACTAAGTAAATTTGGTGTAATGTACTACAAACGGCCCAAGGTCCATACATTTCTGGCACATCTCCTTTGTAAATTTGTCCGCAAACACCCAGATTTTTATACCAAAAGATCCGATGTACAAACTAAATACCCACTTAGACATAAAAATAGATTGAACCTACCAACTTCAAGACTTACTATGCATTCTTCTAGCCCACTTGTTATGTCCATTAAAATATACTGGGTGGAATCGCTTATCGTCCGGAAAATTTCAAAGTGTATTGTGTATGTGAAATTAACGTTGTATACAATATTTATCATTAAAAACTACAAACTATCGCATAAACAATATCAGTACAAGATATCCCCAAGACACATATTATCTAAATCACCCTACACTTTAGTGCAACGACATGTATTACACAGACGCGCGGGTGTATGAATCACGCCACACCACAGCTGACTATCGAGCATCGACCTTGAACTTACTTCGCGCCTATTTATCGGTATTATTACTCTAAATATTACCATATAACATTTTGATTTACTTAGAATCTTAGTGTGTTAGGATCATTTAAGTAAATGTAGTTGTTGGTAAGTTGTTAAGATTTTGAACATATAATTTTCATAATGTACCTACTATCTTAGAAAAAGCTGCATATGTTTTTATTTAAACCTTATAATAAAGTCGAGAATAGACTACTTCGCTGTGGAAGGTCACGGATTCTTGCATGATTAGGAAGACTGAACTTAGCATGATCGAGTAGCCTCGGATAAGTCTTTAAAATAGTTCTTGTGCTGGGAACTCGTGGATTCATTCATGATACCATTCCTACGCAAAGACTGCAGATGTTCTGGATCTGCATACATCCTTCTTGCATGACCCAAGTTTTCATTGGATCGGACATAGCATGTCATCATTGCCACATACTCACTGTTCGTGTAATCACTCATTTTAACCGCAAGAAACTGACCAAAACTAACCAATAACCAAAATAATTTCGTACAACGTCACTCGGTAACGAATTTCGCACGACTGAGGAAGTGGCAACATGAAACATCCCTGGAAGGTGACGGCGGCGCGGGAGCGGGCGGCGCGGCGCGGCGGCACGCTTTGTACTTGCGCTTGCGGCGGCGCGGCGGTGAGGGCGGCTTCATCAAAGGATTTTATTACTTAGATTTAGAAGTTTCTACTCGAATTCATATTGTATAAAGTAGGGTAACAATTATGTGTATTTATGAAGATTTTTTTCTTTTATATCATATTTCTCTAAACAATGTTTTTTTTGAATAATTTATTCTAAATTAGTAACTAGTAGTGGTAAATTAATTTTACACTACATAAACAAAAACATAAAAAAAATTAAAATAAGTATGCCAAAGGGTTCTAAGTCATGTACTTGCCATGCACAATTTTTTTCGTGACGATAAGCGATTCCACCCAGTATAATAAACTGCCAGACTACATAAAAAACGCAAGGAATGAAACATCTTTTAATAAACAACTAAAACATTTATTACTTACAAAAACCTACTACACAATATCAGAATATCTAAACGAAAAATAAATAGCTAATTTTAATAAATAAAGACGGATTAAAGTATATTATACTAATTATTTTTATATTATACTAATTATTTATATTACATAATTATATAACAACTAAACATAAATATGTAACAAATAACATTTCGGAAGAAATATCATTAATTATGTAACTATGCTACCATAAGTGCATATTAAATACAAATATGTACACTTATTACAAATTTTAAGAATACAATTTTCCAAATATATCTATAAATAAAATGAACATTATGGCTTCCTCCTCTCTCCTAAATTGTTGCCGTGCCCAACAGGGTCGACATTGTACTTTTTTATATAAATTGTAACATATTTATAACATGTGGTGTGCAATAAAGATATTGAGTATTGAGTATTGAGTAAATTTCCTCGTTATTGCTAGATTTTTCACTACTGCTTCCCTCCTATAGGTTATCATCATCATCATATCAGTCACAGAAAGTCCACTGCTGAACATAGGCCTCCCCCAAGGATCTCCACAATGACCTGTTGGAAGCGGCCTGCATCCAGCGTCTTCCTGCAACCTTAGTCAGATCGTCCGTCCATCTTGTAGGCGGGCGTCCGACATTTCGCTTGCCTGTACGTGGCCTCCACTCAAGAACCTTTCGGCCCCAACGGCCATCGGTTCTACGAGCTATGCTATGAGCCCGGCCCACTGCCACTTCAACTTGCCAGTCCTATGGGCTATGTCGGTAACCGTGGTTCTCCTACGGATCTCCTCATTTCTGATTCGATCTCGTAGGGAAACACCGAGCATAGCGATCTATCTAACACAAAAATAAGTTTTCAATTCAAACTAGTAGTTCCTGAGATTCGAGAGAGGTAACAAACACACATTAAATAAACAGTAACTGGATGACCGAACTTTGCTCGGTCTTTTTTTTCGACTAAAGGAATATAGTACAGGTTCCCTGGTACATTTTCACCATTTATTGCTAACAAGCTGATTTTTGGTGAGTAGCTTCATTTTGACTAGACGACCAATTAAAATATTAGAAAAAATATTTGTTCTACAAAATTCAAGGTTTCATCAAAGCGTCCCCCCTCTCCAACATGTATTGTTTTGTATTAACAGGGCCATTAAAAAAATGCAAGAAGCCGGTAATACTAACAAGCTGTTCTTTTTTCTATTAGTTTGTTATTATTGAAATGTAGACAAAGATAATATAAGAAATGGAAGTGGAAATCAATGTGCTTATTACTAAATATATGGATTTTGGTAAAACAGTTGTCAATTCAAATTAAGGGCTAGGATTTACAATTGTATATCTCTACATAGATTTTTAGTAGATAACAATAATTAAGGCCCTTAAGACTACACGATGATCTTTAACTATACATTGTTAATTATACTTATAACTATTGTTTGGGCTTCAATAAAACGTGGACTGTATACTTTGTGATTTTATTCTTATTACGTAATACAATATATTATGTACACTGTTGTCGCTACGGGCGCTGCGCGCGACTGACGATGGCTTGCTGGAGACGTATCGAGTGTTGATCTACAGCGCCCCTCGCGCCTTCCGCGTCCCCGCTCTTGCCTCCAGCCGCACCATTCCCAAACATCCTCCCCGCGTTTGAAGAATTCAAAGAGGAAGAGGGCATATGTTGTTGAAGCCTCGGACTATGAAGCCTTTCTTCGTCTTCAGTTCTGCGACTCGTGACACACCGTCACTCCCCGGAAACACCTTGACGACACGACCCAGTGGCCACACCAATGGTGGTTGACACTTCTCCTTGACGAGGACGAGAGTGCCCACAGCGAGCTGTTGCCCTGTAGAGGTGACCCACTTTGTCTTGTTCTGAAGAAGAGACACATATTCTATTTGAAATCTATTCCAGAAGTGCTGTTTGATATGTTCGACTCGTTGATAACGCTCCAAGCTGCTGACTTTGGCGTCAAACACAAAATTACTGAATCCCTATCGAACAAGCGTTGACATTCATTCGGCAAAATGTTGACACGGCGAGATCACAGCTCCTCAGCTCGATAAATCTTGAAACACGTGTCAAAGGAAGACCTCCAGAATGTTTAATGTAGTTCTAGTTGTCCAAATTATTGTGTAATTTTCTTTCTTCTTGTATGCCTTCTATATTGTTATAATATATTGATTACGTCGATTTGCAATTTCGTCAGAGGTCAGTGAAAGACACGCCGATTTTTGATGACGTATTTCTGGTCCAATGTTGCAATATATCCAATATCCAATCTTGATATGCCTATCCGGCTCGAAGGACCAATGTTTGGGCTTCAATAAAACGTGGACTGTATACTTTGTGATTTTATTCTTATTACGTAATACAATATATTATGTACACTGTTGTCGCTACGGGCGCTGCGCGCGACTGACGATGGCTTGCTGGAGACGTATCGAGTGTTGATCTACAGCGCCCCTCGCGCCTTCCGCGTCCCCGCTCTTGCCTCCAGCCGCACCATTCCCAAACAACTATTATTAGCGTGTTAATGCGAAAAGTTAATACACATCCTCTGATGAAATCAAATATTTTTTTAATACACACATGAATATACTAACATAATTGATGATGACATGTTAGGCTTATAAATACTTATTTATTTATTAAACTCCTTGAGTTTACTATAAATATCTTTAATAAATTCTAAGTAGGAGCAGAACGCTTTTTCGTTATTTACTAGCTCCGTGATAACATAGGGGGGTACATTATAGCGATTGCAGATCATTTCGTGTTTTAAGCGCGATATGCCGAACCTCGGGCAACTTTCCAAAAGGTGGTCTGGGCTTTGGATGGTGGTGTCGTCACATTGAGAGCGCAAACGATGGTGGTTGGGTTCGATGTCGGGGCCATCGTCGGGGTAGAAGTGATGCAGCAACGCGGCTGCGGTTTTTCCCCTCCAACGGTGAACCGATCCTGTATTTTTAGAGTGACTGGCGGCCGTCTGGGTGCAGTCTCCTTAAGGAGACAATTCGTGAGCGACCACACGTTTTCCTAGGTTTGGAGCTCACAGAAGTCTCGAACTTTTGATTAGACGCGGTCCGTATATCCCGTGCGTATTCAGCTTTAGCGTCGTGTAATTGGCAAACCAAGAAATCCGGGGGCGGCCCACGTGTCGCCGCCGTATGGAGTGCCCGGTGGAGATTAATTACATGGCGTTTGCGCGCCTCGAGTGCCTCAGTCCACCAAGGAGGTCTGTACTTAGATGTCCCCTTTTTAGTCGGCATAGATTCCCTGCATGCAGTGTGTATAATGTTAACGGTTTCATTGATAGTGTTTTCGAGTTGATGTATGTTTAGTGCGTGGATGTCCCTTTCCAGTACATCTGAGCAAGCAAGCTGGGTGTTTAGCGAGTCACTAAAACGAGCCCAGTTTGCTTTTGCGCTCCTGTATCTGAAAGTGGACAGTGTGGTGTGTTGTGTTGTGCTGTGTGTAAGTGTGCCGGCATCGACGCAGAACGCGATAGCGTTGTGTTGTGAGTTTGGACATAGTGTGAGGTCAACACGCCATAGTGATGTCTATTATGGATGTCCGGGGACATCCATGTGTGACAGTTTCGAAAGTGGGGTTGTACCAGTGTTGCAAATGTATAAGTCATTGGCGCAAGCAAGCTCCACAACTTTGTCCCCGCGGGGGTTCGACGAGCTGCTGCCCCATAAGGGCCATAAGGGGTGCCACCCGTTCAAATCCCCGCCGAGAATTATGGAGCCACCTCGCGCCGACTTGATGAAAGTGTCAATGTGGTGTAGAGTGTTGTGTGTGTCGTGGTCAGGCTCCACGTAGGCAGACGCTATAAAAATGCGTCGGCCGCCCATGTCGAGCCTCACCACGCTCAGGTTGCATGTAGAGTATTGCGTCTTGCCCAGCACCGAACCGCAGTCGGACTTCACTACGACACAGGCTTTCACTCGGTCTCCGGTGCAAAACTGAAAAACGTTTGCACCGGGAATGTGCTGAACTTCACAGCCTGAGCCGACGTACGGTTCCGACACAAGAGCGATCTTGTGTCGGCCAGCCATGAAGGAAGCGATAAACTCCTGTTGACAACTCTTGGAGCGGTTTAAATTACACTGTACTATGCTGAAGTTGTTATTGGCCATAATCTATTCGGTTATTTATCTTTTCCTTCATGGCTCGCAGGCGTGAGCAGTTGGGTGATGTCGCTTTGTGTCCTACGTCGATGCCGGAGTTGAAACGGGTGTTGTGTGAGGAACAGTTTACGCACTTGGGCGCGCCCTGTTGCTCTTTGACTGGGCAGTGGTCTATGACATAGTGTGCGTCCGCGCAATATGCGCAGGGGGAGGAGGACGCCGAGCATTTGGCCTTGGTGTGGCCAAATTGCAAGCACTTAAAACACTGCAGGAACGGGGACAAATTTTCGGCGTGAACTCTTTGGTAGTCTACGCAGATCTTCCCCGTCCCCGTGATTTTGCGCCATACCTGTGGGTGAGCTATTAGAACGGCGTTATAGAGATGCGGGTTTCGATTGCTTCGCTTAAAGCGGAAGGTCAAGTCGTCAGGTTGGGTAATCAGACTACCAATCTCGACATTTTGGGTTTTGATAATGTCTACCAGTGGGTCTACTCTTGAAATATAAGTCCGATGTAGAACCAATTTTACAACAATTTTGTTCGTTTTCGTACTCCCGAGTGCTCTTGTAATGCGACTGTGGCGCCACTTCGCTAGCGGTATTAAAAGTTACTAATTATTCGTTGTTGGAATCGGTTTCGCATACAAACGCTACTCTTGAAACCATTTTGACAGCTCAAATTGTATTTCATATTGTGTTCTCATCTAATAATTTCCAATAAATAAAAGTTAACTTATTTGGTATTGCCTTTGACTTTATTAAGTTGTATCATGTTCTACATTTGTTAGAAATGTATGAAATGGTCTATTTGTGATTGCATAAGTATGGTTGTATCAATTTAGGACGTAAAACCAAAAGATTGACAAAATGAACGACTTATTATTAGTACCGAAACGACGATGTTTATTTTTTTAAGCATACGAAATTAATTCCATTGCACGATACACGGCAAAACACACAGGAACTCTGTTTAACGCCTTATGATTGTACTTACATTTTATGCATTCAATAATTACAGATTCATTCGGACATTATCGTGTATTGAAAGAATTCTTGATCGAATTGACCTTATAGAATCATAAGTTATGGTGGACCTAAGACACTCGTTTCACTAATGTATTGTACGTATTGTTTTAATAATACGTAGGTGTACTTTCATAATATTATTCAATTACACACTTAATCAATTATTGTAATATAGATCTTCCAAATCAACAAGCGTAATCAAACATATTTAAGCATACTTTATCATATTATGAACATGCGCAGACTCCACCGTACCACTGTAAGCGATGACTGAATTGTTTATTTAATTTGACATTAATTGTATAAACATTAAACAAGTGTGACTCTCGAACTTCAAAGCAGTCGTAGTTTGTTTTCTTCGGCTAGAAACAAAGCTTTTTGATCCAAGCGTTATGAAGATTTTATAATATATGCGTATTAGATTACAGAAATATGTATTTATAATCCTTTGGAATATAAACGATCTATTTAATGTTTAATTCAAGGTTTAATTGTTACATTTTAAAGCAAATAATAATGATTATGAACATTTTACCGATTTTTTATCTCTGACAGACATCACTATTATAAGCCAACGCGCGGCCAACTTCACGTGTAACGCCCTTATCACATTCCGATCCTGAGACAATAACAATGTCAATGCAAGGCTTAGGATTTGTGTTTCCAGAGTAGCGATGTTGTACAAATCGGTTCCGCAATTGGTCTGATATTGCCTTGGATTGATATTGATATTAATTTCAAGAGTAGACTAGCAGGTCTTCAATTGGGATCTCATTAGATATGCCCTTTAAAATGAGCATGGGTTGAGTGTTCTAGCGGGTTCCGCGGTTACCTGCTGGGACGATTTTAAACGCTTCAGAGTGTCATCTCTTTGCTCTTTGTTATCGAATTCGATCCTGAGTTTGCCGTTGGAGATGGATTTGACCAATGCGGGGGCGCAGGTGGTGTTTCGGAATGGGTTAGGTTTTTTTTTCTTTTTTATAGATTAGGTTTTTATAACCTAACCTTCTTTCGTTCCCCCAACATAAGTTGTCAGAGCCGTTGTTGTGTCTTGTTCATTATCGTCAGTTTTTATATAATTCGCTAATTTTTGTAATTTGTTTATTTTCTTTTCTTTATATCTTTTCTTTTTAATGTGCCGAGAATATCTACTTTTACCACTTTAATTATTTTATGCGTTTTATACTCTAGTTTCTATAGCTTCTTTATTTCTGTTTATAATTATATTACTTTTATTTACGCCATTTTGAAGCTTTAAACACGCTAATTTTACTATATTTTAATTTATCTTTAGCTAAATTATACAATTAAAAAGAAACAACTGTTTTATATTTCTAAATAATCTTCTGTTTTAAAACACTGTACACCGTTAAATATCATCTTTATATCATTTTACTTCTTTATTTCCATTCTCTTGTAATTTTTAACTATTATTTTTTGTTACTTTTTCTATTTTATTCGCTGTGTTCTTTACAATATGTCAAGTGTGTTGCTGTTTATATTATCTTTTGCTTTTATCTTTATTATACATTACATGTTATACTACTTTAGTATAATCTTATATTATACTTTTTAGTATATTTCCTATTTCTTATTTGTATTTATATCTGTTCTATACAGGGTTTACCACCCAAAAATGACGATATTTAAAAAATCATAAAAAATAATTGTCACGTTTCTATGCGAAAATTTTAGTTGCATTGTGTTTGTAGCCACTAAAACTACCACCCGGCTTCGTTTTCGGTAGCAGTCTTGAGATACCCGGTATATATCTATGTAAGTCCATCTGTGACAGTGTCTATGGAAGCTTTGTTGCCGCTTCAGTTTTAGTAATAGCGGATATTGATTGCCATAATCAGCATCGTCATCTATCCAGTCGGCTGCTTCTCCAATTTGCTGGTGGTATGCATTCTTTCCTCTTCCGATGGACTCAACTTCAGCAGTACGCCACTGCAGATCTCGCGAGAGTCTCCCATTTTCTCCGTATTTTATATAAGTTTTGCCTTTTGGCAGTTGCAGCAGGACGGAATTGTATCTGCCATCCAATCCGGGCAATGGAGCTTATATGTGGTCCTCCACAATGGCTGCAGGCATCGACTTGGTCATGACAAAACTTTTTGCCATGACCATAGCCGAGGCATCGCGAACATTGTATAAGTGGGGACTGATCCATGACTCGGACCCTCTGGACATCAATGTGGGCGACTCCTTCCTCGGTGAGTTTCTTCCAAACTGGCGGCGACACTTGCATTATCACGTGCGAAGTGAGTTGGTTTCTTGCCCGTCTTTTATATTTAATTGTCATCCTTATGTCCTCTTGTTTAATTCCTTGCAATAGATGTTTATTTTGTGTTTCAATAGCTTTTAAAATGTCTTCATATTGGTTGTAATTTAAAACGTCTTTTAATATTATTCGCGGATCTTTATTTTTAATTGTTTCTACTTTAAGATCTCTTCTCGTACTTTCAATTTTTTCCATAACTTTATTCAATTTTTCCTTATTTTGGCATCCTAGTATAATTTTCCTATCCTTGGCTTTTCTTATTCTGTCTATTTTAAGTCCTTCTTCCTTGGCATTAATCGTCGTCCTAACTTGATTGAGGATCTCTTCTCCCGTGGCGGCAACGTTTTTAGACGTTATCGCCACCGAGTGGATAGTTTTGTTTGGTGTTGCTTTGGGAGGCGGTGTGGCCACAGCCCCGGCGTACGTTTGTGGAAATCGTGCTTCTTTCCACTCCTCCCGATGTTTCTGCAACTCTTCGTTTAAATTTTCTATTTCTTTTTTGTTTTGTCTCAAAATTTCTTTATGATCCGCTAATGCCTTTAAAATATCCAAATTTTCCTCTTTTGTCTCGTTTTGTTCCTCCAGTTTTCCGTCCTGGTTTTCCCTATCAGTGTTTTTTGTCTTATTTATCCTTTCTTCTTCAGCCTCTTTTACAAGTTTAAAGAGTCGTTCAGTTGCTTCGATGACGTCGTTTTTTATTTCAGTCTTCAGATTGCGACTGTTGTTGATCTGAAGCTTCACCTTCATCAGGCAAGCCTTCGTTTATGCTGTTTGACTCCTATTTTCCGTTGTTAATGTTGTGCCCAGGTTGGGTTTCGACCTATGCTTCGCAGGCCCCGCGGGTTTCATCGTCTCCACAGGGCTGTTCAATTTTGACTCGATACTCCGCCTGGCCTGCGCAACATTGGTCACAACCTCATCCGGACTTAATGTTTCTAGGGACCTATTGACTGGACTGGAGGATACAGGCACGTTCTTTGCTGGCGTCCTAAAACCAAACATATTCTCGAGTGATAGTAAGGGGGAACACGTCAAGAAATTAAAATTCACTGGGTGTAGGAGGCCCAGAGAGCTGTTTTATACTTGGCAAACAGAGCAAGTCTTTATGTGAGTGTAGAGGCTCACAGGATGTCAATATTACAAATATAGTTAAAATAAAATAATATCTTAATATATATAATTCACGTGTCACGTTGTTTGTCCGCGATGGACTCCTAATCCACTCAACTGATTATGATGAAATTTTGTAGATATGTGTTATTTGTTCCAACTTAAAGGTGGGATAGTTTTTATCTCGATTGAATTGACGAAAGTATAAAAAAAAGGAAAAAACATTTTGCCATACAAAATTTTCATGGGTTTGTAACTGTCAAAGATTTAATGTTCATAGCGTCGATACGGTAAACTCTTCCCTAAAATTAAATAACGTATTTAAATAAAGGTTTCGAATCGACAACACATAGCCACAATATTCGATTTATGGCGTATTTTAGATTTTAAAGATGTAAATTAATGACAGTAATGAAAAGTGGTTGACATTTAAATTGATTGTCAAATATTTATGCATACGTTCAGGAATTTATTGTAAACTAAAGAGTATATTATGATGCTACATAAATATAGGACAATTAAATAAATAATATTCACATGTATTAAGTTTTACTTCTTTTCAAGATAGAATTTCACTTGAAAATGAAAAATCTTTAATAAAATAACACATAAAAATAAAAACTGAACTGAACTGAATAAAATAAAAATTTTATATAATTATGGAGAATATTGCAGGGATTCTCAAATTAGGCGTTGCCTGTGTCTTGAAAAACCAGTTAAATATAATTGTTTCTACGTTAATTGTGTGTGTGTGAGTGCATTTCTACGAAAATTAATATTTCATCTCTTTATTACTAACAAGAGTAATGGCGTAATATTTTTGGAAAAACAGCATAGTGGGGGTGAAATAAGGGATGGGATATTGCATGGATAATCAAAATCGATAAAGTGTTTAGAAAGTAGAGAGAAACTGGATATAATAGAGTGGGAGGTAGGGGAGAAGACTGGGATAGCTGACAGATTTAATAGGACGAAATGTAAATGCACGGTATAAGACGGGATGGTTAATTAAGAGAAAGGACGCGACGTATCGGGAAGTGAATGAACAGACGGGATGGGACGGAATTGAGCAGGACAGTAGGATAGCTAATTCATGTTTAGGTATACAAGAGCTTATACGAAAAATAACACGTATTTGGTGTGGAGTAAAATAAAAAAGTATCTGCACCCAGGCGAAGCCGGGCCGGGCCGCTAATATAAATATATATGTCAATAGGTGAGGTTAGTTTTGTTAGTTTGTCAGTTTTAGTGCGTCCAGACCCAGCATGCGTGGTATCCACGTGTCGGGCTCGACGAGACGCGTCTAATGGTGTAATAATCTGGAACGACCGGGAGCAAATATTTTCAAGGGGGGCCCAAAAACTGATATTTGAAACAAAATTTAGTGAATTTAAATGTTAATAACAATACAAATTTAGGAAAGCCACTCCCTCCGTGTGCCACCGAGCGGCAGGACACGGGTTACACAAAAAATCTAGAATTATAAACCAAAATTAAATTACCAGAGACAATAATATGTTTTTTTTTTTTTCAAATAAAATGTCGACTTTTAAGGGTTTCCGCAAAAACAAACAGTTTTGGGGTCTCCAGATCCCAGCGAGCGTGGGGTCCACGTATCGGGATCAACGGGACGCGTTCGTAATTGCAACAATCCAAAACAGTCGATACTAAAAGTTTGCGGAATTTAATAAAGTATTAAGTTTTAAGCAAAGTTATGTTATTTTCCAAAATTTAGTATTACAGCTCAAAACCAGTCTGAACCTATCAAAACACTGCGCCCTATGTGCGCTTTAACACTATCCACACCACAACCAAGAAAAAATGTAAATTAAAAACAAATTTGTTAACGTCAATTTTTTCGTCACTGCACACCTTAGGTGGATTTTCTTACATTAGTTGCGATGACGTAATCGATTAAGATCGATTATAAGAAATTTTGCAGTTTTAGTGCGTCCAGGCCCAGCATGCGTGGTATCCACGTGTCGGGCTCAACGAGACGCGTCCAATGGTGTGATAATCTGGAACGACCGGAAGCAAAAAATTTCGAGGGGGGCCCAAAAACTGATATTTGAAACAAAATTTAGTGAAATTAAATATTAATAACAATACAAATTTAGGATAGCCACTCCCTCCGTGTGCCACCGAGCGGCAGGACACGGGTTACACAAAAAATCTAGAATTCTAAACCAAAATTAAATTATCAGAGACAATAACATGAATTTTTCAAATAAAATATCGACTTTTAAGGATTTCCGCAAAAACAAACAGTTTTGAGGTCTCCAGATCCCAGCGAGCGTGGGGTCCACGTATCGGGATCAACGGGACGCGTTCGTAATTGCAACAATCCAAAACAGTCGATACTAAAAGTTTGCGGAATTTAATAAAGTATTAAGTTTTAAGCAAAGTTATGTTATTTTCCAAAATTTAGTATTACAGCTCAAAACCAGTCTGAACCTATCAAAACACTGCGCCCTATGTCGGTTAGGTTAGGTTAGGTTAGGTTAGGTTAGGTTAGGTTAGGTTAGGTTTTTTTTTTTTTTTATTGTGGGCTCTTTGCCCACTCTGCTCCCCCGACAAAATCAGGGCCTTTATACAGTTGTTGGGTTTACAATATAGTGCTGAGGGTTGTTTTTCACTTTTCATTTGAAGTGAATTTGTTTTCATTTATCTTAATCTATATATCTATGCTTAGGGTTTATATTTCTTATATTATTTTCTTATGTATTCTATTTCTATATGTATGTTCACATTTAATTTTATTTAGGCCTTAATTGCTTTTCTACATAGCTTAAATTTCTTATCTATTTCTTATATCGTAATATCTTTTCTAATTCTAGTTGCTTATATCCTACATTGTCATATTTACTATTCGTACATAATCTTATATTATGTATTTAAGTAAACTATTTCTATATCTTACACTTAATAACAATTTATTCGTTTGTATCTGATATTTTATGCTTATGCTCTTTTTTATTTTGATGAATTGATCTGCCAATTATATTCTTAATTATTTCTACGGATAGGTTTGTTTCAGGAAATGCGGATTCAGACATATAGTGGTCTATATTTTAGTTAAAAATAGTGTATTTGTGTGTATATAAAGTATTGTCTTTTTACTATGTCTGAATATCCTTTTTGTTCGCTTGTGGGCACTGATCGACGGCTACTGTGCTCTGGACTCGCGCTGCGCATCGGGTTCCTCCTTCGCCGCTGGCGGTCTCTGCATTCATCAGAGTTCTTCGATCTACATAGGTAAGTCAATTTTATTTATACATACTATTTTTTATTTATTTATTTTTATTTATTTATTTATAAGTTTTTATTTATTTATTATGTTTATTTACTTATTTATTTATTTATTTATTTATTTTTTTTGTTATAAGTTTTTATTTATTTATTATGTTTAATTATTTATTTATTTTTACGTACAAAACAATTTCCCTATTTAATTTTTATGTTGTACTTTTGTTTTCATGCTTTTTTGACCCTCGACTCGTCCAGCAGATCGGGAGTACCCTCAGCGCAGGCATTGTTATCTATATATTCACTATATAGTTTCCCATTGGTGTTTATATTTGGGACTGTTCCGTCGATGAGTGCCCGCAGGCATTGCTCTATACACATAGTAAGGACTTCTCTCATCCCGTCAATCCCCGCGCTGCCTTGCCTCTTAGTCTCAACGCATACGGTCCCCGTTTGGAATTCGTGGGATCCCAGTTTTCCAACCATCTCGGTCTGATCTGGGACTCTGGGATCGACTTTAGCAGTACGCGACTGTTGATCTCGCCAGAGTTTCCCACTTCTTCCTCACGGGGCACTCCGCGCTGAATGCGTTATGGTCGGTTCCGCTTAGTTTCGCCCGGATGCAATTGCAGCACGTTGGCGGTACTTGCGCCACCCAGTCAGGGCAATCTGACCTGTGGTGAGGCCCGCCGCAGTGACTACATGCATCCGTTTGATCCCGGCAGAACCTTTTCCCATGTCCAAAGCCAAGGCAGCGCGAGCACTGCACCAGGGGAGATTGGTCCTCTACTCGGACCCGTTGTATATCTATATGTACAGACGCTGCCTCTATCAATATCCTCCACACTGTCGTTGGCACCTGCAGGACCACATGGCAGACATGTGGATTCCTAGTCCTCCTGCGGTATTTGACAGTTATCTCGGTCTCACAATCACTCAAGTTTCCAAGCAGATGTTCATTTTGGGATTTGAGGGCTTTGATGATGTCTTCGTCAGAGTTGATGCTGAGGACATATTTCAGAATGATCAACGGCTGTTTGTTTTTTTACGTCTTCCATATTCAGTTCTCCTTCCGCTTTCCTTATCTTTTCCTTTATCTTTCCTAACTCTTCCTTCGTCCTGCATCCGATTATTACTTTTCTATCCTTTGCCTTCCGTATACTGTCTACTTTTAGGCCTTCCTCTTTTGCATTAATTCTTTTTCTTATTTTTTCGAATACGTCTTCACCTGAGTCTGCCTGATCCACCGAAGTCACTACGATTGAGTGCATTGTTGTTGTGGGCTCTCTAAGTTTATTTTTCGGTGGTGCAGCCAGCACATTTGCATAACTTCCTTTATTTAACCACTCTTCCCTATGCTTTTTCATTTCTTCATTTAATTTCATCATCTCTTCTTTGTTTTCATTTAGTAGTTTAGCATGCTCTTCAAGTTTCTTAACAATATCATTTTGCCCTGTCGAATTCGTCCCTGTTTCCCTTTGTTCGTTTGCAGGTTTTACTCTCCCTTGTTTCTCACAGTGCATGTCCTTTCCGATTCCTTCTCTGTAAGCTCTGTCTTCTTCCGCATCTCTAACCAGTTTGTATAATCTATCCGCGGCCTCTATAACTTCATTTTTAATCTCTGTCTTGAGATTTCGACTGTTATTTATCTGAAGTCTAAGTTTGATGAGACAAGCTTTTGCTTCGGATGTCCTATTTAAATATTCCGAGTCCCTTTTGGGGGACTTGTCTAACGAGCTTGCAGTTGTTGTCGTTTTCTTGGCTATAGCTTTATTGTCCGTTGGGTTCAAACGTGGCCTCTGCCTCGCAGACCCGGCGCCGCCAGTTTCTTCTACTCTTTCGAGTTGGGATTCTATGCTGCGCCGCGCCTGCGCGACAGAGGTACCGGTAGCCCCTTTCGGACTATTGTTATCGGGAGTTTTATTAGTTTTTGTCGGCTTACTGCCAACGTCCTTCGCGGGAGTTCTATATCCGCAACCGAACATTTTTTAAAGTGGGAGTAGTTTATTGTCAAGGGGATGCGTCAATATAGTCGAAGATGAATTCTTTACAGGTGTAAAAGGCCTGTAAAAGTCAATATTTGTGTGTATATTTTAAAGAAAATCTTTTCTTATTTCAGATGGTATGAGAGCAGCGCAGCCGCTACACAGTCAGGTAAGTAGAACAACAATTTTTTTTTGTGAAAATGTTTTTAAATATATTAGTATAATGGAAAATATGGTAAATTTTTGATGTTATATTAATTTCAATGATCAAACTAATGATAAAATAAGTGAAGAAAATTTTAAAATACAAAATTAAATTTTTCGAAATTTTTCTATATCAAAGTTATTCCGAGTCGATATGCCTAATGACGCTATTGGGTGGGTGGGCGGTGGAAATTTTGCAGTTTTACTGCGTCCAGACCCAGCATGCGTGGTATCCACGTGTCGGGCTCGACAAGACGCGTTTAATGGTGTGATAATCTGGAACGACCGGGAGCAAAAAATTTCAAGGGGGGCCCAAAAACTGATATTTGAAAACAAATTTAGTGAATTTAAATATTTATAACAATACAAAATTAGGAGAGCCACACCCTCCGTGTGCCACCGAACGGCAAGACACAGGTTACACAAAAAATCTAGATTTCTAAACCAAAATTGAATTATCAGAGACAATAATAAGAATTTTCAAATAAAATATCGACTTTTCAGGGTTTCCGCAAAAACAAACAGTTTTCAGGTCTCCAGATCCCAGCGAGCGTGGGGTCCACGTATTGGGATCAACGGGACGCGTTCGAGATTGCAAGAATCCAAAACAGTCGACACTAAAAGTTTGCAGAATTTAATAAAGTATTAAGTTTAAAGTAAAATTGTGTTATTTTCCAAAATTTAGTATTACAGCTCAAAACCAGTCTGAACCTATCAAAACACTGCGCCCTATGTGCGCTTTAACACTATCCACACCACAATCAAGAAAAAATGTAAATTAAAAACAAAATTCTTAACGTCAAATTTTTTCGTTACTGCACACCTTAGGTGGATTTCCTTACATTAGACGCGATGACGTAATCGATTAAAATCGATTATAAGAAATTTTGCAGTTTTACTGCGTCCAGACCCAGCATGCGTGGTATCCACGTGTCGGGCTCGACGAGACGCGTTTAATGGTGTGATAATCTGGAACGACCGGGAGCAAAAAATTTCAAGGGGGGCCCAAAAACTGATATTTGAAAACAAATTTAGTGAATTTAAATATTTATAACAATACAAAATTAGGAGAGCCACACCCTCCGTGTGCCACCGAACGGCAAGACACAGGTTACACAAAAAATCTAGATTTCTAAACCAAAATTGAATTATCAGAGACAATAATAAGAATTTTCAAATAAAATATCGACTTTTCAGGGTTTCCGCAAAAACAAACAGTTTTCAGGTCTCCAGATCCCAGCGAGCGTGGGGTCCACGTATTGGGATCAACGGGACGCGTTCGAGATTGCAAGAATCCAAAACAGTCGACACTAAAAGTTTGCAGAATTTAATAAAGTATTAAGTTTAAGTAAAATTGTGTTATTTTCCAAAATTTAGTATTACAGCTCAAAACCAGTCTGAACCTATCAAAACACTGCGCCCTATGTGCGCTTTAACACTATCCACACCACAATCAAGAAAAAATGTAAATTAAAAACAAAATTCTTAACGTCAATTTTTCGTTACTGCACACCTTAGGTGGATTTCCTTACATTAGACGCGATGACGTAATCGATTAAAATCGATTATAAGAAATTTTGCAGTTTTACTGCGTCCAGACCCAGCATGCGTGGTATCCACGTGTCGGGCTCGACGAGACGCGTTTAATGGTGTGATAATCTGGAACGACCGGGAGCAAAAAATTTCAAGGGGGGCCCAAAAACTGATATTTGAAAACAAATTTAGTGAATTTAAATATTTATAACAATACAAAATTAGGATAGCCACACCCTCCGTGTGCCACCGAAGCGGCAAGACACGGGTTACACAAAAAATCTAGATTTCTAAACCAAAATTAAATTATCAGAGACAATAATAAGAATTTTCAAATAAAATATCGACTTTTCAGGGTTTCCGCAAAAACAAACAGTTTTCAGGTCTCCAGATCCCAGCGAGCGTGGGGTCCACGTATTGGGATCAACGGGACGCGTTCGAGATTGCAAGAATCCAAAACAGTCGACACTAAAAGTTTGCAGAATTTAATAAAGTATTAAGTTTAAAGTAAAATTGTGTTATTTTCCAAAATTTAGTATTACAGCTCAAAACCAGTCTGAACCTATCAAAACACTGCGCCCTATGTGCGCTTTAACACTATCCACACCACAATCAAGAAAAAATGTAAATTAAAAACAAAATTCTTAACGTCAATTTTTTCGTTACTGCACACCTTAAGCCCTGGTCTGTCGAAGCTACGCACAGCGTTGCGTTGCGCGGAATGCGGTGTCAAACTCGGTTTTGTATGAAAAACATTGACATTGACTTGACGTTCCGCCGCAGTATGCGTCAGCCAGCGTCTGCGGTGAGGGGTCAACTAGGTGACGGGTAGACTGGTCTTTTGTGCTGTCACAGTATGCGTCGGTGTAGAGGGGAAAAGTGCGGTGAAGCGCGGGGCGGATACACCGCACAACGTGCCGTCACTCTCGTCATTTCGTCGCGGTAAGCGTATTTGCGCAATGGAATTATTTGAGGACAATATTTTTATCAATTTTCGTTTGGTTTAAACTTTCGTTTAGGCTGTGGCGCGTATATCGACTATATGCTGCCGCACAGTACGTTCAATACAGTTCACGTACGTTCCCAATGACAATGGCACAATATTACACCACGTAGGAATAAAATTTTAAAACCTTGCTTTGGTAAAAGATACAATTAAAAAGTAAAAATATTTTTATTTAATAAGTACAAGATATAAATAAACCAATAAACTGGAGTCAATTACATTTATTTTATTGTTATAAAAATGGAGAACGGAATTATATGTTAATTGTTCTAAGTACCTAGTACCCCTGGCTTTTTAACAAATATAGCGACGGAATTATTTCCCAACTGATCAGGTTACAATTGGAGACGATTTATTAGTAGGTATCTATATACATTCAGTCTTTATTCCTATTCGCAGGGCATTTTATCAGCCCATATACGTCTCCCATGCAGATCACGGGTCTCCTCTACAATCGAGATGCTGATTCAGAATGGTTAGGCCATACTATAGTCCACTACGCTATCTGGCCTTATCCCTATATTTATAGCAAAGAAATACATATCCAATAATACATCAATCGTTTAAGTGCACGCAATTTTTTATAAGCCCGAAGAAAAAGCAGCTACCAAAAAATCTTATGATGAGTTTGTATCAGGCCCCATAATAACATATCTTCGTAGTTTTTTACAATAATCCACTGCAAAGATCAATAAACTATCGCCGTTCGACACAATTATCACCACTCTCCTAGCACCTGGAGTGCATCATGTGATGACATGGTGCAATTTTAAATATGTAGTTCCTCAACGTAGTATCGAGTTCTGTGTTTTCCGCTTTTTTCCATTCCCATTCCATTAAAACCCCTCTATATATATTGTAATTTGTGCTACTTACACCTACGCATATATATTTTTAGCTCTGTGTTATGAATTCTGTTAAATACTAAAATAAAATTATTATTGTAAAAAGTGACCATCAGTATTGTTCCAGGTTTTGCTTGTGACAATTTTATAGGAAAATAATTTAATCGTTATGGAATTTATTTTACCCAATTACGGTACGATCGATAACGATAATTGAAGAAAGGATATATACATAAATCCAGTGAAATTTAATTTGATCTGACAATAAGTTGTTTAGCCGAAAAAAGATGTATTCAGCAGACGCGTATTTCATTAGAATGATACGAACCACTTTTATCACGTATCAATATTGCGAAAATTGTCTCGTAAACATATATACCCAGTTTATTTAAAATGACGCACAAACATTTTTTTTAAGAAATTATATATATTTTTGAACTCAAATGATTGTTATTTGTTGTCATGGAAATTCAAGAAAACTTCAATGCGAAATTGCCTATAGTAACGTTGGTTGTCAATGAACGGTTCTCCCATTGGTCAACGGTTTTACGCACAGAGTGAAACCTATATGAGAACCACCTTTTTTGTTGTTATGTGAACTACGGTGCTTGTCGTCATGACGTTACCGCTTACCGCAGTGCCGCACGTATTCCTTCGCCAGACCAGGCCTTTAGGTGGATTTCCTTACATTAGACGCGATGACGTAATCGATTAAAATCGATTATAAGAAATTTTGCAGTTTTACTGCGTCCAGACCCAGCATGCGTGGTATCCACGTGTCGGGCTCGACGAGACGCGTTTAATGGTGTGATAATCTGGAACGACCGGGAGCAAAAAATTTCAAGGGGGGCCCAAAAACTGATATTTGAAAACAAATTTAGTGAATTTAAATATTTATAACAATACAAAATTAGGATAGCCACACCCTCCGTGTGCCACCGAACGGCAAGACACGGGTTACACAAAAAATCTAGATTTCTAAACCAAAATTGAATTATCAGAGACAATAATAAGAATTTTCAAATAAATATCGACTTTTCAGGGTTTCCGCAAAAACAAACAGTTTTCAGGTCTCCAGATCCCAGCGAGCGTGGGGTCCACGTATTGGGATCAACGGGACGCGTTCGAGATTGCAAGAATCCAAAACAGTCGACACTAAAAGTTTGCAGAATTTAATAAAGTATTAAGTTTAAAGTAAAATTGTGTTATTTTCCAAAATTTAGTATTACAGCTCAAAACCAGTCTGAACCTATCAAAACACTGCGCCCTATGTGCGCTTTAACACTATCCACACCACAATCAAGAAAAAATGTAAATTAAAAACAAAATTCTTAACGTCAATTTTTTCGTTACTGCACACCTTAGGTGGATTTCCTTACATTAGACGCGATGACGTAATCGATTAAAATCGATTATAAGAAATTTTGCAGTTTTACTGCGTCCAGACCCAGCATGCGTGGTATCCACGTGTCGGGCTCGACGAGACGCGTTTAATGGTGTGATAATCTGGAACGACCGGGAGCAAAAAATTTCAAGGGGGGCCCAAAAACTGATATTTGAAAACAAATTTAGTGAATTTAAATATTTATAACAATACAAAATTAGGATAGCCACACCCTCCGTGTGCCACCGAACGGCAAGACACGGGTTACACAAAAAATCTAGATTTCTAAACCAAAATTGAATTATCAGAGACAATAATAAGAATTTTCAAATAAAATATCGACTTTTCAGGGTTTCCGCAAAAACAAACAGTTTTCAGGTCTCCAGATCCCAGCGAGCGTGGGGTCCACGTATTGGGATCAACGGGACGCGTTCGAGATTGCAAGAATCCAAAACAGTCGACACTAAAAATTTGCAGAATTTAATAAAGTATTTAGTTTAAAGTAAAATTGTGTTATTTTCCAAAATTTAGTATAACAGCTCAAAACCAGTCTGAACCTATCAAAACACTGCGCCCTATGTGCGCTTTAACACTATCCACACCACAACCAAGAAAAAATGTAAATTAAAAACAAAATTCTTAACGTCAGGTTAGGTTAGGTTAGGTTAGGTTAGGTTAGGTTAGGTTAGGTTAGGTTAGGTTATTTGGAGGGAACGGGCCCGGATCTGGCGGACTGCCAGTTCGGGTTCCGGCGGGGCCGGTCGACGGTCCACGCGATTCTGCGGGTAAAGGCACAAGCGGAGCGTGCGGTGTCCCGGGGTAGAGTCGTGGTGGCGGTGTCTCTCGACATCGCCAACGCGTTCAACACCATGCCCTGGGCCTGCATCGAAGAAGCACTGCGGTACCACGAGGTTCCACCCTACCTTCGGCGTCTGGTGCACTCGTACCTGTCTGATAGGTACGTGGTGTATCCGGGTGCCGACGGGTGGCACCGCAGGGAAGTGACGTGCGGTGTTCCACAGGGCTCGGTTCTTGGGCCGCTCCTGTGGAACATCGGGTACGATTGGGTGCTCCGTGGTACCAACCTTCGGGGCGTCGCTGTCGTCTGCTATGCGGACGACACACTGGTGACAGCGACGGCCAGGACTTTCAGGAGAGCCGCCCTGCTAGCCTCGTTTGGTACGGGACTGGTGGTTGGCAGGATTCGGCGACTGGGCCTCACGGTGGCCCTGAACAAGACCGAGGCCGTGTGTTTCCACGGACCTCGGTGTGGGCCCCCACCAGAGGCCCACCTCACAGTGGACGGCGTGCGGGTTCCCGTCGGCTCGAGCATGAAGTATCTTGGCCTCATCCTCGACAGCCGATGGGATTTCCGCGCGCATTTTGAGAAGTTGTCGCCGAAGCTGGTGAAGGCGGCGGGCGCACTGGGGCGCCTGCTGCCCAACACCGATGGTCCTGGCATCCCTTGCCGAAACCTGTATGCTGGAGTCGTGCGGTCCATGGCCCTCTACGGGAGTCCCGTTTGGGCCGAGTCCCTGAACCCTCGTTGCGTACGCCTGCTGCACCGTCCGCAGCGCATGGTGGCGCAGCGAATCGTCAGGGGTTACCGCACGGTCTCGCACGAGGCGGCCTGCGTTCTAGCGGGAACTCTGCCCTGGGAGCTGGACGCTAAGACCCTCTCGTCAGTTTTCTTTGGACGAGAGGAGGCGTCCCAGCGCGGGCAGAGACTGGTGTCCCGAGAGGTCGAGGCCATGCTGGTCTCCCTCCGCAGGACCGCCGTGGAGGAGTGGCGTTCCAGGCTGGAGAGCCCAAGTGCTGGTACGAGGACCGTCGCGGCAGTGCGACCTGTCCTCCAACAGTGGCTGGAGAGGCGCCACGGTGCGCCGACATTCCGGCTGACGCAGGTGCTCACCGGGCACGGTTGCTTCGGTGCGTACTTGTGTCGAGTAGCCGGAGCTGAGGAGTCCGCCGTGTGCCACCACTGTGGCAACTGCCGCGAGGACACGGCCCAGCACACACTGGAGGAGTGCCCAGCCTGGGACGAGGAGCGCAGCGCTCTCACTGCGGTTTTGGGTGGAGACCTCTCGCTGCCGGCCGTGGTCGCCGCCATGGTCGGCAGCCAGAGGTCGTGGCGAGCCATGCTCTCCTTCTGCGAGCGCGTCATGTTGCAGAAGGAGAGCGCCGAGCGGGATCGGGAGCAGAACGATCCCGCTCGTCGTCACCGCAGACGACGAACTAGGCGCCGGGACGCCAACTAACCCGGCGCCGCAGAGGCCACACGGGGCCGCCTTCCCTATCCTGGCGGCCCCCGAGACGTTACGCAAAATGCGTTTAAAGCCGCGTCGCTTTAAGCGGCAGTGCACAAGGAGGCGGTCCTGGCGCGTCTGTTCAGCAGTATCCCGGGGCCGTCTCCAAAGTGCACCGATGGTGGCCAACGCGGGGTTTTTAGTCGGTATTTCGGTGCGCAGAATACGATAGGGACCCGACCCAGCTCCACGTCTCGCTGGGCCGGAAGGCGCACCGGTGAGTCCGACACACCCTCGCCCCTTCGGGGGTGGGATGGTCCGTAAAGGGATTTTCCCCGCGAGAAAAAAAAAAAAAAAAAAAAAAAAAAAGGTTAGGTTAGGTTAGGTTAGGTTAGGTTAGGTTAGGTTAGGTTAGGTTAGGTTAGGTTAGGTTAGGTTGGGGTGCGATGTCGGAAACCTCCACGTGGTGCACCCTGGGCAACGTGGGTCATCGTAGTTGCAGTTCTGCAACTACTATGGCCGACGGCGAATATCCGACAGGGAGGGCAGGGGGTTTGGCGGTCGCTGTCTTTTGTGGCGGCCGCCTCCATCTGTCGTTTGTAGGTGGGGCCCACCTCAGGGCCACCCTCCGGTTCTGTCCCGGAGGCATTGGCGGGCCCGGTGTGCGCTTACCCCGCCGCCGGGCGGGCTGTGGGAGTGTCCCTCCCACGGTCGCCGTCGCAAATCGTAATCCGGTTGTGAGGTTTGTGGTCATGTCTCGCACTCCTGCCGGACCGAGGGTCTTGGCTTAACCGCCCGGACCGCGAGGGAGGATGCCTCTATAAAAAGTACCCCCGAATCCCAAGCGGCGGCGCACCGCGAGGGGATGCATGGCTGATGGGCTGTTCAGTCTCTAGTGCGACCCCCGCCAGAGTACCGGCCGACCCTCTGGCGGGTTACGCTAGGCTTACCCAGGTACAGGGGGCACTGCCTGGGCGGACCTTCTTTTCCCCCATACTCGTGGGAACAAAAATGGATATTTCACAAAACACAAACCAAAAAAAAACCATTGAATGTGCAGTTGTAGTCGAAAGACTGCCCGATTCGGACAATTCTCGAACGTCCAGTCGAGCAGGCTCGTCGAAGAAACAACCTGCGGAGAGGAACGCGCCATCCAGCGACTTTGACTCGGAGTCCGGGATGAGCAGCGACTCTTCGCAGGTGAAGAAAAGCCGCACAAGGCAGCGGGCACTTCGCCCTGCTGAAAAGCGGCCAAGGGCTAGCGACGGCAGTGGTAGCACGGTAGAGACCGACTCCCGAGCTGCCACAAAAAAGCAGAAACGCAGACCTCCGGCCCCAGTGTGGAGTCAGGACGCAGAGGACGACGCTCTTGGCAGGGCGCAAGTGGCGTATGAGGCGGCTCTTAACGAGGAGCGTGTCGCCGAAGTCGAAATGAAGGAGGCCGATGAGGCTGAGCTAAGAAGGGCCAAGAAAGCGCACCCCTGGTCGAAGCCAGCTCCAAGGGAAGCGGCCCCGGCTACTCGTAGAGAGGCTCTGTCTCGAATGGCGGAGCGACTCAACCACGTTGCTCGTACGGCCCAAAATTTAAAGGGCACTTACATTAAGGAGCTGAAAGACAGCGTGGCTGAGCTGCTTGAGCTGGCCGAGGAACCGGCCTCCGCGGAGCTAACGCGGATGGAGGCCGAGAAGGCTACACTCCGGGAGAAAGTGTCAGCGCTGGAGGCGGCGCTTACTGCGCAAGGGAAGATCCTGGAGAGCCTCATGGCAAAGCTGAGCTCGATGGATCGACAGACAACTGAATCGAGGGTGTCCTCGGAGGTGGATCCACTGAAGGAACTACAAATACACATGGCGAAAGTGGATGCCAAACTGGAGGCTTTCGCCATGCGGCTGCCTCCAGAGCCTATCCTCAGGCCTCCACTGGCTGCGGATCGTAAGAGAGCTCAGGCAGACTCTCAGCCCCCAGCGCGCCTGCACAG